>CM051621.1:63320702-63920702 GCA_028020825.1 Podargus strigoides | reverse complement strand
AGTACGAAAATTTCTCCGTATCCAGTGTCTTTCAGAATGGGCTGCCTACACTTTCCAAACTGACTTTCTCTGACAAATTGCTCATCTCTAGGCCCTGTTAAAGTTTCCCATTATCTCAGTGACACTGTCCCCAGTGAGGCTTCCCATACTGCTGTCTTAGTCTTTTTTTAGCTGCTTCTTGTACAACCAAGCTTATGGTTTTTACAGTAAATCCATCTTATATACAAAGTGGGAACATGTGATTTTGCCATATAGTTAGGAGGGAAAACAAATACTGAAGAAACTTTCAAGGCCTTTAGAGCCCTGTCGCTCCTCAGACCCCAGACTGAGGCAGCTATGCTAGCAGACACTTGGACTGAAGATGCTTCTTTCTCAGCCCACATATGAGAGCCCGGCAACTCTTCAGGCCTTGCTCAACTGTCCTTTAAGGCAGGCAACATCTTAACTCCTGTATTCGAAATCCTTCTCACAAAAGGGAGAAAGTCTGCTGAGGGAAAAGGCTGTGTCGATATACAGAGAATGACAAAAGCCACACATGCAGAAAGATTAGGTTACAGGCCAATATTTGTTTCCTAGGGATAAGGTTAAGAATGCTGAGGAAAAGATTGACTTATTTATGGCTGCAGGAATAAAAATCCTGCACGAACTTAAGTGATTGTTACATCTTACGAAGCAAGGGACAAGCTCATCCCTCAACCAGCCTAAGACATGGCTACCTTTTGAAACCCACCACACCTTCCTGATGCGTTTGAACAGAGGGGAACTGGCATCAGGCGGGCAGCGACAGCGCTCCTTTGGCCCTGCGAGTCTCCCCGGGGGTCTGGGCGAGCCCCCCTGGCTCGGCAGCCCCTGCCAGCAGGCCGCCCCGGGGAGGGGCTCCCGCCTTAGCCGCGGGGCCCGCTCTGGGCATGCTCGGCGGGGCCTGCCTGGCACGGACCGGCCGCCGGGCCGCAGCGGGGCGCTGGCGCTCTGCCCACCCTGTCGTCGCCGCGGGGCCCGCTGGCGGACTTGGTCTGCGGGGCGGGGGGCAGCCGGTGCTGGCGGGAGCTGCGGGCCGCTGGCGGAGCACGGCCCGGCCGCCGCTGGAAGGCAGCGGGAGGGCGGCAGCAGCCGCGCTGGGGCGGGTGCCCCCCGGGGCGGCACAGCTGAAGCAGTGCCGCGTTCGAACGGGGACGCGTAGGCGATAGGTGAGGGGGACAGTAAATTATCTCATTGGCATCCGCGATAGGCAGCGCCTTTAGAAATGAGTGGGGGACATGCCCCACTGTGTTGCGATATTAGAGGCTACTGGGGCGATTCCGGCCCTAACTTCAGCTTTCCCTGCTGCTGTCTTTATCTCCCGATACTTACAAAGTAATTCTTAACATCTTATTTTATTTTTATGGAACCACACTCCATTCAAAGGAAACGTTTAGTTTCCTTTGTGTTAAAAAAGGTGCCATTAACAAAAAACCCCACTCAGGTCCTCTGGGAACACATGCAATAGCCTGTTACATTACTATTTCTGCTCCGTAAAGTTAAATATGCTGAATCACTAAAAATTAGATGATTAAAGCAAAATTTCAAGCAGGCCTTTAGCTACCATGTTGTGGAAACTGTAGTAATGTCAGCTTTTGAGTAAATTAACACAAGAATTGCGGAAAAAAACAACCGACAGCTCTGAAGAATTCATCAATGCCATCTCAAAAATAACCCAGGCTGGTTGGTGGTTTATTTGTGTGGCTCAATTTGTGCCTCACCATGTGCTCAAAGATGCTCTGTTCAGCAGCCAACTTCTTCCTTTTGCTTAATTAAAACTACAACACGTGTAGCAATGTTTTAAAGAAAATGACACAGTAGAACAGCATGTCCACTTGTGCTTTTAGAGCCTCTCCACAGATTCTACTAGATTCTCGGTGAAGCCAAGCTGTTGTCTGTCCCCTAACACCTTCCCACCTCACTTGCTTCCCCAGTCCGGTATCAGATATGATCTGCCACTGGACTTGAGCAGTGGCTTTCACTTGGGCCATTTTCATGTGGGTTTAGCTATGGAACTGCAGAAGATGTGAATTAACACAGAAGATGCGAATGAGACTCTACAGGGGTTATGAATTTCACCCATTAACCTCAAATCAGTACCAAATGTCTGAATGCTAATGCTGTTAACCATTCAACTACCAAAAAAAGGACTGCAAAAGTTTTCTGGTACTACAATTTCTACCCCAGACCTTTCTTCACAAGGTATTCATCAACGTTACTACCCAGCACGCATGCACAGGCAACAACTGCTGCTAAAATGCACACACTCCAAAGCAGTGTCAGAGAAAGAAATAAACACAAAATTTAGGATATAGATAAATACACATGGTAATTTACTGTGGTTTAATAAGTTGCAGCTCATCAGTTGAGCTTCCTTAACCGCTCTTGTGTGCCCTCTCAGACTGTTATAATGACAAGTACGATGTGTTAGACTAAAATACCTTTGTTTCACTTCAAATGTGCCGGAGATGAGAAGAGCACGCAGTCAGCTACCTCATTATGCCATTGTAACTCAATAGCCTGCGATAGTCAGTACAATCCCAAACCAGTAGTTTTTTAAAGTTCTGAATTGGAGGACACATACTGGAAATAAAGGAGTCATTGTGAATGTGCCAACTGATCCTGGATTCAGGAGGTAAGTTTTCAGTTGTCACTGCTAACCTTTTTTAGTTCTACCATTTTACTGTCTTTTTGATGACCATTTACTGAGCATCTAGAAAATTGCTACTTTTACCACTGAAAACAGGGAGTGATTTCCTCAGGTCTGCACCTTCTACTTGTTCATTTGATTTTATTAAGTTAAGTTGGTCATAGCAATAGCATTGCTGATACAGTCAGGTTTGAATGTGAGAAAAAGCATCACACAATGCACAAATACAGAAAAAATGGTTTAAAAAATGTGTCTTTTTGTAGTCTCACCTCTAGGGCAGAATCCAGAATTGCATTATGCTGCTGAGGTCCCTACATAGCTCATGACTGTAGATGCTTCAGAACCAGATCTGTGACCAACCTAAATACTGAGAAGCTACCTAGGGCTAGTAGAGAATGGATTTTACTCTTACTAGTTGTTTGTGCATTTTCCTCAACAGGTTTCCCCATCCTACATAGCCAAATATCAGGTAATATATACATGCTTTAAAAAGTGTAAGTTATGGGCTGGAACCAGTTATTTCAAGAAAGAAACTGAACTTGGCTTACCTGTATCCTGGAGTTCACTAACCAGTGGTCTGCAGTATGAAAGACTCTGTCATCACTACTTCTTTTAGCTTCTTCCCTTCTCCTCTGCTCCTTTGATCTGGAAGAAAATAATAGCAACCAATGCCTTTTCTGAGCAGCCCAATTGCTTACTACTGCCTCCATCAATGGAGACTGGTAGACCTGTTCTTAATTTGGATCAGGCTAAACTACAATCACTGGTCAAACTGTGTACTATGGTTCAGTCTCAGTTTGAATCTGGAAAACTTTTAACAGTTAAAGCTAAGTTTAGGTGCTTCCAGAGCTAAACAGCAGCTGAGGCTTGTTTCCCTAATTGCAGTCTTAGATACAGGTGAGGTTTAGTTTGGGGATGTGGGGAAAAGAGGCTGGGTCGGTTTGGCTTTCTTGGGTTTTTTGGTGGTGGTGGTTTTTTTTTGGAACAACTGCCAAATACAAGCCCTTGAACACTGGAGAGACAGAAGTGTGGAGCAACTCATTGTGTCTTCTCCGCCACTACTTTCAATAGTTCAGTTTATTTCTGTAGATGAAAAATAGTAATAACCTTTTCTGCATGTTTGATGGAAACAACCTGTAAAGATACAGACAAATGCTAAGGAGCTAAAATAACAGGACTGTGCTGTTAGTCTTCAACTACCTTCCTGTCAGTCTGTCTCGCTGCAGGGAAGTTGTCCTGCTCACCAATCTCTCTGCCTCTCCATGCATCAGAGTTGCCTTCTGAAGGAAAACAGGCAGGCCAGAAGACAGTGCATACCAGCTGTCATTCGAACACAGATTCTTGGTGGCAGTCAGGCTGCTTATCCAGTGACCAAGACTTACAGGTGCAGCTGAACAAATTATTATTTTTCGTCTCTTTTTGTGGAACACCTCAGCTTTTTTTTTTTTTTTTGTCTTTTTAAGAAGTGGTTGTTACGGAAAAAGGTGGATGAAATCCTGCTGTTGAAATCCTACCAAGTGTATTCCTATTCTGCTTTAGAGGATGGGCCCACTAGCCAGTACATATATAAGTTGGTTTGGGGTATTCGGCTGGTCAGTTAAGTCAACACTGCTAGAGGAGACTGACTGCTGATAAATCAAGAGTCCTCTGCACATTTTCCCCAAACAGTGTTTTTTTCCAACTGAGAAACAGCTTTTCCTCAGACTTCTTAATAGGCATGGTCTCAACTTTTAACAGTTTCTTTTCAATTGTCCTGATGAAGCCACCAGTTCTGTGAACTTGTTTTCCTGGCTCATGCATCTTTTACTGACTATCACAGCTCTCTGGAGACCAGCTAGACTGGAAACAGAAGAGGGCTATTCTGCAAAAAAAAATCTCCCCAAGTATCTTGGAACAGAAATGGCTACCATATCAACATGAGATGAAAATGCCTATATTACTATTGACACAGTACCTGCATTTTACAGAAAGACCCTTTTCTGTTACAAGTAATTATTTTATTTTTTAAAAAAATCAGGTTTTACCACTGTACCTGAATACACATCCGCAAATATTTTATGTAGTTATTTACTGCACTTAGGTCAGCAAACAGTGCCTGAAGTGCTGAAGAAAAAAACCTCACCATTCATTTGCTTGAATGGTCCTTCCACGCATCCATCCTCATCAGCCAAATCCTATTTTTTAAGTCACTCATTTTAAAAGCAAGTAGTGCAGGGATTTATGAGCCCTGCTTCCCATGCTGAAAAGCTGGGAGAGGAAAAGAACCAGCTTCTATCGTTGACAAAAAAAACCCAGAAGCAAACAGTTCAGCTCTAAGCAGCAGCACAACTGTTGCACATTTGTGATAATTAGTAATTACAGTGAAAACCTGGTCCCAATTCAATCAATGACAAAATACTCACTGATCTGCTTATTGCTGACGTTTGCTCGTAGAGGCTGAGGTTTGCTCATAGAGGCTAATGATTCTAGTTTTCATGCACCAAAGCAAATTGTTCCAAGGCCTGAGCCACTTTTCTGCCCCCAACTGCTCTTTCCATTCCTTTGCCAGAAGTAAATTTTCCTGTAACACAATCAACAGAATTAATCATATACCTTTATCTTAGCCACTGCATGTTGCAGTCCAGGTGTTAAGACACAATCAGGCAAACTCAGCTACCTGCTCCTGATCCAGATTAAGTGGTTGCTGACCCATTTCCAATGCCCTGGCACCCCCTCCTCCTGTTCTGTTGATTTTACTTTCTGCCTTACTATTTTCCAGTTCAAATTTGCAATCTTACTGGTTTAGGGGCTTTTTTTCTTTTTCTGTTTTAAGAAACACAAAACATAGTGATATACTAAGCTATTTCTGGGGACTATGCTGTGTAGATAGCAGCCTGTACCAGAGGACCATAGGTAAGCTGTCAGAGGTTGTGTGTCACCTCACAATTCTCCCCTCTCAAACCAGTTCCAGCTAATCTAGCCACTTTGTTGTTGACAGAGTTTCAGACATACAGTAGTGTCCGGTTTTGTTTCAAAGCTTTTTGAAATGAACAGAAGATACCAGCCTTGGGGGAGTTCTAGGCAGTAGATAGCAAATGCTAATTCTGCTAGTCTTCACTATGATATAGAGAGACTTAGTCATTTAATGTAACCTAGATTTCTAGGTTATCTGTTGTCAAAAGAGAGAATTAAAGCAGTACCAGTTGGCAATTATTCCTCATCCTGTGGAAGATAGGATGAATTTCTCTGGAGAAGCCTTGTTCTCTCCATGGACTACAGAGGGAATTGAAAGACTGATTGAGCCCAAAACATTAAATTTGTAGGTAGCTAAACCTAGTTTAAAGGAAAACTCCAACTCTTAAAAATAAATTGTCATTCCATCATTCATTTAACTGAAAGGAATGCCATTTAACTTACAGGAGTGCTGTGTCCTAGGCCATCACACATAATGTGACACAGCCTAGTAACGTGGCAAGATTTGACATTCAGTGGCAGTACAGTTTGAGAAAATGTAAGCAATTGCCACCCACCTTGTCTATCATTCTTCCTTTTCTGCACCACACTAGCGAAAGCGTTTGTGTAGCACACAGTGAACAAGATTGGACAACAGATGTTGCTAAAATTAACTCAGAAAAACAAAAACCCAAAGTCGCTCATCATTCAGATGGGTTCCCAAAGACCCCACAAACTGCACCTCTAAAGCAGAGAACAAGGGCTGCCTACGACTGAATGACCATTAAAGCCATGCTGGGTAAGACCACACACTTTGCCTGCAGTCCCCATGGCTGTTGTACACTATTAAGCATTTCACTCTGTTCTCTTTCTCCGTGCAGATCCCCATCTCTTAAGAAAAAGACTAACACACCCCCTTAGGCTGATATGACCCTAAACATATTACATATCATGAGCTGTTAATGTGTATGTTATTGCATAAGCTCTGTAAGTGTCTACACAAGAAGAACAAACATCATCAGAAGCCCACCTGCTAGTCTCTCTTCCTATATCAAATCTGTCCCTTCCAATTGCTCAGCACACAAGGCAAGTTACACACAGGTCTATTTGTTCACCTGCAGTTCATCAGAATTAACAGTTACCGTGTTTGCTAATAATGCTTTGGAAGGTTTCTGCCAGAGATCAGTCTTCTACAAGAAACGTACTAGGAACACCACAAGCAGGAGGTCAACACTACAGAAACTTCAGCTCTCAGACCCAGTAGATTTTCAGGACTGATGAATCCTAGTAAATACTCAGTGAAAAAACCAATTTCCTCAGATAAGAAGAGCAGGAAAGGTTGCAAATATCATAGTACAGTGATTTGAGCAATTATACTTTCAGGTAAAATATTGATTTCTAGCTTGGCCCTGGAGGTCAGTCCTACTGAAGTTTGGGGTTTGTCAGGCCAGATAAAGAGGATACCTTTCCCCCTCCACCCCCTCAAGATGCAATTAGATAACTTGCAGGTTTCTTGATCAGACTAAATCTGCCACTATTTCTTGCTGAGGGATCCTCTTCTCACTGCAGTCATGTGTCCTGCATTGCTGTATTAGCAAGCTGCTTCCACCTCTGACAGAGATCATGTAACATAGCCCCACACATGAATTCCCAAATTATAAGTGGCATTATAGTATAAAAAAGAAAAAAAAAAAACCAACCCAAACTGTTTAACAGGATGATGACTGGGACACTCAACTGTAGCAACCTCCTCTCAGAGGTGGGACACTTTGCAAGCCAAGGCTTAATTTGGCTGTGGTAAGCCTTCTGACAGAGTCCCCCACCAGTGCCACTGCCACTCGCTGCCCGAGAAGTTCTGCACTGATCTGTATCTTGCTGCCTCATTTGCACAGCCACAAGCCTCACCCTCTACTGTAACCTGTTACGCCACCTTCTGCTTTAGCCGTTCCATAGCACTTACACAAGCTATTCTGTTCCGTCTTGCTCTACCAATGAAAGCAGTTTACTTCTTGCATCAGACTCTTACAAAGACAGCTTCTGCTCCTTCACCCCCCACCCCGCCCCCATGGGGCAGGAGTAAGAACTGGGTCAGCAGTTTCCAAACTGGAAGGTCACAGGTCAGCTGAGTGACCTTGGAGGAGTAGGAATGCAAAGAGTAGGATGTTCTGCATCCATCATACTGTATCCCCATTTACAGCTTCTGTGAATTCAGTTTACCACCTGACTAAATACATCACTGAAAGTTGCTTTAGGAACCCTCTCTGTAAATTGAAATGATACCTGTCCCTAGCAATGAAGCTGAAGATAACAGAAAAGAAAGTGGGAAAAAAAATCCAGTATTTACATATTATAAATACTTTGCCTGTCCTTCTCTCCCTCATTTGTGTTACTAATTGTTTTGTGTTGGATTATTTGGCAAAAATTCTAGAAGTACCTACACACCTTTCCCTGCTCTGATGAACTGAAACAAGTTGGAGGCCTTAGCATTCTATTAAGCAACATTCTTCACACTTGTAAAGCATATTTAGAGGAAACGTGAATAAGCTAATCAATACCTTATACCTCAGTTAAATTACCACAAGCCAAAATCTGTTTCTGATTCTCTTTCTCTTCAGCTTGGACCCAATTACTGAGGAAGTTAAGGCAGAGGGGGAAAAGCTTTGAGTCTTGAGTTTTTTATATTACTGGTTTACATTTTTTACTCTTATTTACAGTGAAAGTTTAAAAAACAGAAAGTAGAACTTGGTTTTTGCCACAGTCTCTGGATCATGTTTTGAAATGTTTAATTAACATGCTACACAAAACAATGTAAATCAGACTGACTTCATCTGTTTTTCAGTGGCTAAAGTGATGAAAAAAATGTAATGGCAAAGAAAGTGAAGGTTAAGATTAAAGAGGCCTACAGTTAATGACAGGCTGAAGTTCAACTGTCATGTAATTGAAAATGTTTGAGAATGGACAATAATTAAAGTCAAGCAAAGGATGAAGCCCAGATTATTATAATGAGATATGATATGTTCTTCAGACTATTTGGAGGTTAATGTTACTTGGTTTCATATGGTTACGGGTAAGTAAGTACTATAGTACTATATAGTAAAAATAATGTAACTGGCAACAGTCTGCTTCACAGTGACCCAAGGTTAATGGTAGTTGCTCTTAGTATATTTAAAAGGTTTAAAAGAGATGTAACAACCTCAGCATTACAAATCGCACTAGAAAATGGCACCGAACAGGCTAGCGTAATACTGGTGTTCTTGGTTCCATGAAAGCAGCTTCCAGTGTAATGTATGTTGGCTTTTATCTGTATAATTATACTGAATATGTCCATGAATTCTTTCATTCCACAGTGGCACCACCTTTTGAGTAATAGATCATTGGTATGTATCACTCTGATAAGGTATTACACTAATATATCATTAAAGCAACAGATGTATTAGTGTAATACATCACTGGGACAAAGCACTCTGATGATGATGTATTCCTGAAAAGGTGGCACCATACAGAGAAGACGAGGCCCAGGAGAAGACTTTTGCTCAGTTTAATAGAATAGAAGATATGCCTTACTGTCACAAAAATGTGATGCTTCCTATAAAGATACGGCACCACTATTAATTGTATTCCCATTTGTATTGGTAATTTGAGGATCATATGGCTTGGAAAAAATTTACTGTGGTTGAGAACAGATATAATTTAAAAACATAACATATCAGACTATTTCACAGTCTTTTCCCAGAATGTCTGATCTTCTCAGCCCTTCAAACACCTCATCAAAAACCTCACTGTGTTGGAAGCCTCAAGATGCCTATCCTGTTCTGGAGCAATGAGGCTATGGGAACAGTTCAGAAAGGTTAGTGATAACATGGCCTTGCAGAGTTTGCCTAAGGAACGGGGTTCAGCTAGACAAACAGGCAGAGGCCAAGGAAATCCACGAATATTGGCCTCGGAGGCTCTTGTTGACTCACAGCTTCTGAGAGCAGGGATTATGCCACAGTCTCCATGCCAGCCAGCACAGGAGTTGTACTTAGAGAGCCACACTCTGCTCATGAGGGACAGATTGGTCAGTTCTGTTCCAACCTCTGTGTATCAGCCTGCCTCACGACTTCCCACAGCCAATGAATTGCATTAAAGCTTATGTAAAACCAAGGTGGTTTTTGGAGTGAGCCAATTAAAAGGATATGTACTTCGAAAAAGAGTTCAGGAAGCTAAATAGTAGCAGTCCGCTCAGTAGCATGTACTCTCTGGATTCCAGTAGTCCCAGGTTATCTCACTTAGCAGGATGTGTATCTGGGCAGGCAGTTCAGGGATATACTCCCTGGCCCATGTTATTTCAAGGGAATTTCACAAAAAGTACATGCTGATGTATGAAACAAAGGTGAGGGCTGTGAACAATTAGTGCTCTGAAGCAGCCATCTTGTGTGGTTTACCCATTTTCAGTCCATAACACTCCTCACACAAATTATAATTCAAATCATAAATGAATTAATCTGAAAAATCTTTTAAATAATTGTTTAAACAAAAAAGTCCAGATTACAATACCTTTAGTCATGAAGAGTTCTGCTGTGTTCCTTAGCCCTCGTAAGGCAAGGGAATGTTCAGATTCAGTGCTGATCACAGTCGAGTCCTAAATAAAATTGATTTGAGATGTAATAGTGAGTATATTGGCCATTTTTGAAATAACTGTGGAATATTAAGGGGTAAGAACAGGACAGCTATGAAGAAAGAAAAAGGAAGAGAAAAATAAGTGTAGAGAATAAAAATAAAAGCAGTGGAAAGAAAGGAAACAAAAAAGCTAAGAGAAGAGTTGGAATGACAAGGATAGAAGAAAAAGGGGCAGAATTTCACCCCCCAATTTACAATGCTGACTTCAGTATTCAAAAGTTTTACTGTATCAGTTATAGGTGTACACATACACACACAAACACACACACACACACACACACACGTGCACACTTTTCAATAGAAGCAATGGGACCATTGGACCTGATTCTACCATCTCATCTTGGTAGAGACACTAACACTTATACAAAGAAACTATAATGTTTTACCGGATTAAGAGAATGAAGTTTTGCAGGGCCAGAATGACTGCAGAAGGGGTGAGGCAGATGGGAATAAGGATCATGAAGTTTTGGAAAGCTTTATTCTAGCAGCATGGTATTGTTTCTCTTAAAAAGTTTTTATTTCAAAATTGCAAGTGATAAGGCAGTGGTATTAAGATGAAAAAATAGCCTAACTGGATCTACGTTTCTTTCTCTCTTAATAGGACTGATAAGTGATGGGAATATATGTTAGTACTGTCATGACCAGGCCTACATGCTCTAGTCAGGGGAAAATGGGTGATGTAAAATAATTAATGTGTAGCATGTTTTCATATAATTTAGCTTCAGAGTCAAATTATTATCTAATTCTTCTCTTCACCAGATGCTCTCCAGCAATCTTCTATTATTTTATCAGAAATATTTGTATAATTGTTAGAGAGCAAAAGATACAGAGTTGTTTTTTATCAAGTTCATTTATTTCTCACATACAAAATACACTATCAAATTTTCACTCCCTGTAAATGAAATTGCCTTTAATGGACCTATGTTCATTTATTGTAGCTGAAGATGTGTTTCACAATGTGGCATTTGATTGGTCCCAGAGAAAGGGAAACACACGCATTCATTATTTCAGTACAGTAGCACCTAGGAATCACAAAGAAGGATATGCACAGTCATCTTTATTAGGCCCTGGAGAAACAAAAATTACAAAACTACTTCCTGAGATGTAAGCCTCACCATCTAGGATTTTGTTTTGGTTTGTGACCCACTTTCACAAGTGATGACAACCCAGTGCCTTGTAAATCTGAGCTGAACAGATGCACCATGGTGCGAGGTCATACATAATATTTGGAGCCTACTCTCTATCTTTCTAAACAGCTGAGCATCTGCCTAAAAATGTAAGCCCCAAAGTCAGCTGTGCATTGTACAATTACTCAGCTCTACAAAAGAAAGATTACTACAGTGTGATCATTGGTATTATAATCTGGTCAGTCTCCATGCAGATTTGCTCTTACTTTGCAGAAAGAGTCTAGAAATATGGAGCTTCCAAGATGATATCTTTCCTGTAGTGGTTATCAACCTGTGGTCTGCAGAAGTCAAAGAGAACTAAGGGACCTGCAAAAGGAAGTTCAAAGAAGCAAACTTATTCTAAGTAGGTTGAACTTGCCTACACTAAAAATCAAAAAGGATTAAAAAGCACTGATTTATGTGAGATACAGCTTTACATTCTTATATCTATCCTAAATATTTCCCTTAGCAGTTTCTTCCATGTATTACTTGCCTTCTATCCAATACCCTCTACTTTTCTTTTGGTTGGAAACTGAGACTGTGCTTTAAAGTTTTTTTTTAACACAAAACCAAATTATGCAGTAAGCCTCTGTAGAATCTGTCACAACTCTTTCCTTGAATTCCAGGATGGCCAAGAATGCCTCCAATAAAAGAGCATTCAATCCTAAGAAACACCCTCTGGGGTAAAACCAATGATCTATCCAGCATGGTATTGTGTCTCTGACAGCAGGAAAAAGTATGGGGAGGAGGGGGTGTTCTGGCAACTGTTTCCATTTTTTCATCCCTGGAGCTCTACAGGGAGTAGTAGGCACACCTGCATGCTTTCCTCTGTGTTTCCTTCCACTTCTCTTGATACTCTGACCCTCATATCCCTTCCCTTTTTTCAGCTGTTCCACTGTGAGTTGTTTTTGCATCCTCAAACAGGTTTGTTTTGTTTTTTTTCCCTCCTTCAATTACTCTTCCTTGAGATCTTTCTTCCAGGCAATTTTTGTGGGGGTTTGTCTGTTGCCTGGCCCAGAATGGCAAAGCCAGTGAGGATGACAATAAGAAGAAAGCTGTTTAGGGAAAGCACGTGAATTTGGCAATGATTGGCAATGCATTCCCCTTGTACTGCTCCAGCATCCACTGTTGTAGAGATTTTAGAGGTTACTTTCCTGCATAGTCATTCTAGTATCCTTTTGTGCACATTCTGTCCATGAAGTTGTCTACTTCCCTTCTGAGCTTTCTGATACTAGTAAGATTTAGCTAATCCATCACATCAGTGATTTTGTGAACCTTAATCACACCTCCCCTCACCCTTCTCTCCAATCTGAAGAATATCATCACAAGCATTTTGACTGACCTCTGTATCTTCTTTAATTCTGCCCTCTTCTCGAGATGTGGAAACCAGAACTGCACACTGTACTGAATATGTGGGTGCATCACAGCTTTGTATGGTGACAAAATGTCATCTCTCTTTTGTGCTCAGTACTTTCCTTGAGGTTTTTGGTTTAGTTTGTCGGGGGTTTTGTTTGTTTGTTTGTATTTTTTTTCTGCCATAGCACCTTGAGCTTATGATTTCAGAGAAGTGACAGCAATGAACCCAAGATCTCTTCCCTGAATTCAGGAGTTCACCACCTCAGTTATGAGTTCAACATCATGTAGGTATGGATTAGATTGTGACTCAAAAATCAGTTAATATCACCTGTGAACATGAAAACTTCACTGTTCATTTCGTTCTCCATCTCTTTGATGAAGATACCGAATGAAACTGGTTCCAGGACAAATTCCTGGGGCACCTCACTGCTGACTCATCTTCAGCCCAAGAAATGTCCATCCTTTGTCCAGTTTTCAGTCCATACAAGGAACTTTCCTCCAGTTCTTACTGCAGTTTACTTTCCTTATTAACCTAAGACTAGATAATGTAGGTCCCTTTCCAACTGGAACTGTTCTGTTCTATTCTATTCTTTGGAACCTTGGCAAAAGCATTTTTAAAATCCAAATATATTATGTCCAATGGATCCCCTTTATCCATATTCTTATTTTCACCATCAAAGAACTTCAGGTTAGTGAGGCAGGAATTTGTATTACAGAAGCCAACTTGACTCCTCAACAAGCCAAGTTTATCCATGTGCTCACTGATCTTATTCCTTACTATTATTATTAGAGGTGGTATTCTACCATTATGCTGGGAATGACAGGAAGGCTTACTGGTCTGTAGTTCTCAAAATCCCATCCAGGGCCCTTTCAGTAGATGGAAGCTGGCAATTTTGTAGATGGCCATGCACATACCTGCCAGCACAGTGCCTCTTTGTTATTATATTGCACATCACAGCCAGCAGTTCTGCAATTTCATATGTGAGTTCCTTCAGGACTCTTAGGTGGATGTTATTCAGTCTTGGTGACTTACTGACATCTGACTTGTCTATTTAGACCAATGTATCTTGTGTATTTACTTCAAATTGGTGTATTTTTTGTCTTATCTGCTACAAAGAATGCATCAGAATTGTGAATCAAACAGCTTCTGCTGTAAAAAACAACCCAAAGAATTCCTTGATCTTCCTTAATCTGCTGCAGCCCCTTTTAGACCTTGGACATTAGTGGTCCCACTAATCCTCAGCTGGCTTCCTGCTTTTGGTGTATTTATAGAATTCTCTACTATCAGCTTCAGCGTTCTTTGCAAGACTCTCTTCAAATACTTTTTAGCTGTCTTCTATGGGCTTTCCTGTTTTCACTTGAGTAAGCTTTCCATTTCTTAAAAGCCTTCATTTTTCTTTTGATGGGCTACATAATTTTTGCACTGAGCCATGCAAGGGATTTTTGGACTGTTTTGTTTTCTTTTTGAATTGTGGCACAATCTTTACCTAGGCTTCTAACACAGTAACTTTTAACAGCCTTTAGGGTGCTTTTAAGTTTCTTGCTTTTCAGACTGCTCCTTATAAGTGGGGTTTTTTTTGAGAATGTGCCTCATTTTTATGGAGTTAACTGTCCTTAACCTGAAAATGTGTGCTGAATTTCTTTAGCTTGCTCCCTCCAACTATAATTTGAAGTTTGATTATACTGTGGCTGCAGCTATCCCACTGTTATTTCTTGAATTAAGTGTTGCATACATTCAAGACTAAATCCAGAATGGCATCTTTTCACTGCTTTCTGCTCTACTATTTTATAACTTGATCAGCTGTTAAGTGATTGAGCCAAAATTTTCCATGTCAGATGACTACCTTGTTCAGCTCTTTCTGAGAATGAGACTTGCAAAAACTATATTACAAAATATGTTTGAGACTTTTGTTTTGAAATATTCTATATCCCCAGGCGGCTCTGGAACAGAAAATCATTATTTGCAAGGGTGAACTATTAGAACTTAAACACCTAAAACCTCAGAAAATTCCAACTGCATTGCATGCTTGAACTTAAAGGTCTGACCAGATAACTCATACTATGGAGTATATGACCACAGTATAGCCCCAACACCTATGGCAGCTGAAAAGGACATTCTTTATAATGGCCACTCTCAGCTTGCTGGACACCAGGAGTGAGAACAGGGTCCTGGTCACATCAGTGACTTGTAGCAATCCATTCAGTAGATGAGAGAAATCTGCCTAATTAAAACACAGAACAAAAACTACATCCAATGAAAGATGGAGAATGGATTGGGAGAAATATGCCTGGGTGTGAAAAGCAAGTGACTGAATGTCAGGGGCAGACTCCGAAAGGAGACCCAGAAGACAAACTATGTCTGGCTTGATAAAGAGACTGAGATGAGGATGAGAAGCCTCGGGACTTAAGGTTAAGCAAAAAGAACAGGAAAGGAGGCCATGAATGGAAAAGTGACAGGACTGGAGCAGGGACAACTTACAGAGGGTGAGACAAGCAGCGGCTGTAGTTTGTTAAAGATAGGCAAGAGTACCTGTGTTCACTTTGAGATGCTGCTGACCATTGTCCAAAGTTGAACTTGAGTTTCCACTGAAATATCTATATTCCTTTGCTGCACCTGCTGCAAAAAATAATCATATAATCACATAGTTGAAGATTATCATAAGGCATACATGCCCAAGGGACTGAGATAGGGTTGTATTGCAGCATTGGCATTTCCTACATCCTGAAGGCTTAATTCCAGAATCTAACTGAACATGCTTTTAATATGGCTTTGTGCGTGTTGGAGAAGTGGAGGCTGAAGAAGGGTAAGGTTGTACTGCACTACCTACTGAAATGAGCCAGACTGAGATGGTGATAAAGGACCGGCTCTCGTATGGTTGCTGTTGGGCAATCTGCCATGTGAAGAACTAGGCTGCACCTACTCTGAAAGGAAAGTCAAAATCTTAAGGAACAATTAGGCTCCTTGCCAAAGTTGCAGCATAATTAGTGGACTTCAAGGAGGGAGGAAAACACTGTAATTGCACCAGTGCTTGCAATGTTGTGGGCTTTTTTTTTTTTTCCCCTATCTGTCTTGAGCCACTGCATGCTCACCTTCATTTACTTATCTTTCATTATTAATTTAATTTAAAAATAAAACTACATTATAAATATAAATTGCTATCTTTTTTCCCTTCCTTTGGCATGATAATTGAATATCTGTGTGGATATGACATCTTTACAGAGATCTTAAGTAATCTGTTGGAGGGTTTTCTTTTCTCTATTTTATTTTTGTATCAGAAATGAATTGTAGTGAGAAACCTCCAGAGGTTAGTTACATAATTTTGAGGATTCATATACATGCACATACTAGACTTTTTTAGTTCTGCTATAAATACAGTACAAAGTTCATTCTGAAGTATGTAATGCTTCAGTGATTTATATTTTGCTAATACATATAAATTTAAGGCAATGAACATTAAAGTGGGATGCCTCCTTGGCGAAAACTTGAGAGAAATGAAGTAGCAGCAATAGTTCCTTGACCTTTTTTCTTATTTAAAGATTACATAGGAACTATATTGCTGTTTTGGAAGCCTCTCTACATCTTTCCCAGTGGCATAAGAGGTCAGTACAATCACCAGGACCCTGACATCCTTTCCTCTGTAATGAAAAATCCCTAATAATATGTATAGTTAATAAAATCTAATTGCATAATTCAACTATAATTTCAGTCATGGTACTTGTCAGTGTGTCAAACAGATCTTTCATAATATATGCTTGTATGACATAAGCCCTCCCAACTCTATTCAGCTTCCTCATGAATAAGAGTATACACTTTTAAATATTCAGTAATTGTAGGTTCTTGTCTAAACCCAGCCAAATTTGGCACACTGTAATAAAGTGAAAGGTCATTTCTCAGTTGCTGCTTCTCTGAAGGTGACATTTCTTTGGTCGAGCTTCCTGACTCTGTGTCATTCCTTCTGTTTATTTTACCACTCTGGTACCTCATTAGCCATTGCATAAATGGGATTTCTTTGACTGTGGTTTGCACAGAGGACGGAACATATCGATATGCCCTTAAAGAGAGTTAAAATGCAGACTATGTAAAAGCCAGTGTTTGGGAACAACCTGTAAACGTAACTTAATGAACCTACAGACCATAGCAGCTTCAAAGCACTGAAAATATAAGAACAGAATCAATACTGTGACACAGGATTGTTAGTAGGTTACTTTCATTCTTCTGCAAGGAACACAGTTGATTTCATTACTCCTAAACTCTTCTTACTGGAGAGATACCAAATCTCACCTCAACCATACCTAAGACAGCCCTTTCTGCACTCCCTTGACAACCTCTTCTAGTTCTACAGAAAATAAGTGAGGTCAGAGTCAAACTGTACCTGCTAGCTCTGATGAAAACTGCCTCAGACTCCTGTGAATTCAGCAGAAGGAAAATTAAGTAATTAGATTTTGCTGTCTAAGGACAACTTTGGGGTACCAACCCAAACCCCCCATGGCACGTTGTTCTCCTCCTGCCCCTCCAGCTGAACTCCTGGTGCCTTCCTTTGCCAACTTGAGTTGAAAGGCAGAAGGTGACTGTCTGCCACCACGAAGTCCTCACCCCAATATCCAACTTTCTACCTGGTTTTCTCTGGCACAACCCTCAGATGGAGCTAACCTAAACATACCAGCTACATTTCACCTAAATCTGCAGTTTAGGCTGGACTTGTCCTGTTCTTCACTGGTGAGACTGAGCCCTCTTTTCCCTATACCATCCCTTTTCAGTTATTTTTAAAATTATTTTATCTCCCTTCAGCATTGTTTATTCTAGCTGGACCATGCCAAAATTTCTTAGCCTCTCTTCTTAGGCGTCATTTTTCAACTTCTTTGAATTTTTGTTGCTGTCAACTGAACTCTTTACAACATACTGAGGTAATTTTCAAACCTGGTATCCACAACTGAACTAAACCTTGCAAATGAGGCTTGCACAGGATTGTCAAATAGAATAATTACCTTGCTCATCTCTGTATATAGTTATCAAAATTTGTACAATACTAGGCTTTTAATGACATCTTGCTTTTAATTCATGGACTGTGGTATGTATGCATCATACAAGACCTATAGTTTGCCTTTGCTTAAGTGAAATTTTAAAAGCTGAAGAGGTAGCAGTAATACTTCCCCGTGTAAAGGAATGAATCTCAAGGTGTTTGGAATATGGACCAGGATTAGATGTCACTGTCTACTTCAGCAATGTCAAGAAATGAAGCTGGTCAAGGTAATATGTAGTTAAGGCAGCAAGCGATAGCAAGGCCAAAGCAGTGAAGCTGGAGATGCCTAAAGCCCTGGGAGGAGAAGAGCAAATAGACCTGCAGCGAGGCCTGGTGGGACAGAACCACAGCTGCCGTAGCAGACAGCAGGAGCTGCAGCTGAGAGCAGGACATGCAGGGGTCCTCTGAAAGGCCATGAGGCTGCAGGGGTTAGGTGATAAGATCCTTATATAAGCAGCCATGAAGTGACTTAGTTCAAAAGTCATGCTCTCCAGTTCCAACCCACTCTAATGTTTAACCTGTGTTAGATGCCAGGGAAAGTGGGTGCAGGTGGCATGGGGCTGGCCAGTGCCCAACAGCCATCTTGTGGCTTCCTGCGGGAAACGGCATAGTTTTTACACTAGGGGGTGTCTATTTATAAAAAAGCTCTCTCTTTTTTTGGATTTAGCATAAATTTTCCTTTAATTCTATCCTACATTTTTTGTCTCAATTTCTTTCCAAGACATGTCAAACAGTAACAAAACAATGACCTCTTTAGCACTCTCCCTCAATGATTTTCATTTCTTCTCTCTCTACTCTCATTTCTTGCCCCCCGTTAAGACTCCCACATGTCTAACACTTCATCTCTACATTAATTTCACTTCCTAACAGTGTGCAACGTCACATATAGAGTCTTCAGTGAAAAATATTGAAAAGGGAAGAAAGCACAGTGGATGGAGCGGAAGAAAAATCACTATAATTTCCTGTAAACTTTCTGTAAAATGAAAACTTCCTTTTATACTTCAAAATTTGGCAGGAGGGATAACTGAAGAAAAAAAAGTGATATTTTCTTTTACTGACACTTGTTTTTATTCAGAAAAGCAGCCTTTGCATACTTCTCCAGTTGGGGAAAAAACTAAAAAAACAACCAAACAAAACACAGAGCAATGAGGTTAAAAAAAAAAAAAATCTCATGTGTTCATTAGTGAGAAACTCAAACCAAAAATTTTAAAACTAGACTAATAACCTATTTTTTCAACTTTCAAGTCATATTAAAAAGAAAATAGAAAGTTTTCCTTATGCGCACCTTTTCCATTCCAAAAAGGACAAGGCAAAACCACCCAAACAAACAAAAAACAGGGAAGAGGTCAGGTTAATTTGTGGCTGGCAAATTAAAAAAAAAATAAAAAAAAAATCAATTTCAGTATTTCTTAAGAGAGATTAATCTATATTTTCTGGGAGGGATGGAAATAGAAAATGTAAAAACCCCACCCATTTTGGTGGTAAAAGAGAAGAACCACCTGCAGTCTGTTATTTCACAGAATAGCTTCCAGTGAAATGGAACCACTGAAGAATGACTGGGCATTTATCTTATACCACTGATTCCTACATTGCAGGTTGAACCTGAAGGCTGCTGTGTATCATTGCCTTTAAAATCAAAATGGGCCTATAGAAATACATTGTAATTAGTAAGCTCAGGTTTACCTATCTTGACTTCCACAACATGTCTATTGTTGCAGACACCACTGGAAAGCTCAAATGAGGCATGCCACCTTAGAGACTCTCCTATTGTTTTTTGTGGTTTGTAATAAGTAAAGGTTAATTGTTATCTTTTGTAATTACCAAGAGAGACCAAAGAAATGTAGAGAAGTTCAGGTGTCTGTAAACACAGAAGTGTTTGGAAACCTGTGGCAAAGGTGGTTATTTTGCTAGCCTTACCCTTTGTGTCCTGTAGTTCTCAGCACTGTCCTTCTGACAACATCCCCTGAAGTATCCATAAAATTATTTCACAAGATGACTGAGTGTCACAAAGGCTAATTGACTCGTGCTGCTGCAATGATCCATGGCTGTATACATACAGACAGCATTGTTTCCATCCAAGCGTATATATGCATCTGTAAGTGGAAACTGGGATTTGAATTCATAACCTTTAGCTCACACAATTCGGGTCTTTATCCAGAGAGTTAAAAGAGCAGCTCTAGTCACGTAAAAACACTGCTATTCATGAGCATATTTACCCTGCTGAGGTAAAGAGTAGCAGTACATTTTCACTTTGGCCAAAGTGACTTATTTCCCTGGGAAATTTACTTCTGGAAAAATGCCACAGTTCCTTTATGGTTTTTTGGGTATCTGTGCCTGACTGCTGCTGAACAGCAGATACTGCAGTAAGACTGAACTGTCTCAGAACTTTTTGTCTCTCTGCTTCAGTTCCTGGTTTTCTCCTTGTACACCTTACTCTTTTTCCCCATGCTGTGTTCTATCTGGCTTGTCTAATAGCCAGAGATACAGTTTACAAGTATATTAAAGCCATCTAAATTTAAGTACAAGGTGCACTACTCACAGTATCATTATAGACATTTCTTTAAGAAAGAGAATATGTTGATAATTGTTGTAATGTATCAGGCCCTAGTAACAATTTATTTTTAAGCTTTCTAGGTAGAGTTTAATACTCCAGTCTAAGGAGATCCTTTAGGATGAAATATGTATCTAGAAGGATTTTCAATGCTTATATATTTTAATTACATAATTAGGGATGTGGAGGATGTGTTTGCAAAAACTTTCTGAAAGATTATATTAACATACTCCCTGTTGAGGCAAGATAGCTTCACCTGCCACACCACCTGAATAAGAAAATCCCTGTAGTTACAGAAGCAGCGCTCATTACCTTCAGGAACTTTTTCAGAAACCAGGAGAGCTACTTCTACAGGGCAAAAAATATGTAAGAAATGTTTCAAGTGTCCTTTAAATAACTATTCAAAGCATTTACTCTGGTTTTAGCACACCTATTCTATCTTTTTGGGGAAAACCAGGTTTACCATAAAAACACCTTACAGGACTAAGTGGCTGTTGTCCAAGAATCCAGATCTCCAGGAGCAAACAAGAGGCAACCTGCTTACACATTCACTCATTTCAATCCATTTTCACCACTGTGCACAGCCCAAGACTCACACTTGAAAACAAGATGTCCCCATTTGTTTGCATGGAGGCACAGAGATGCCTGCTTTTAGTGACCTGAATGACATCTGTTGTGGTGGTGTGACACAAGTTAAAACAAAACCCTAGTGCCAGTGCAAGAGAGGTGGTGCCATTTCTTTCATTCTTTCCTCAATATGGAAGTTAGGGACTTAGTGGGAAAGTATTTAACGTGTGTTTCTGATGTGGAATACTGCATAGCCAAACCAGAACACAGGTTATGACACTGTAACATGGCACAAAGAGGTCAGAAATGAAACATGAATCCACATCTTACTAACACTGCTGATATAGCTACAGTTGTGCAAGACTAGTGCTGAATAAAAGAAAGATAAAAGAAAATGAGAAAGGTAAAAATCAGCATAAATACAGACTCATCCCAAATAATCAAATCCTTTCAAAATAAAAAATTGATTGTGTACTGATTTTTAGATTTTACAAACACAGAATAGCTACAGTTCTTTTAAAAGCACTTTAGGTGATGAGTCAGATTCCTTCAGTGTTTCCTATTTTTAATACAAACACCACACTGTGGCATGCATGTATCTTAACTTTGCTTTCTCATAGTATAAGTGCAGAGTAACAATCATGAAATTAAATTGTGCTTACTAGCTTTTATTGCCTTTCATTTCTAAATAACCCAAAGCATTTTATACATCAGGAGGGTCATGACGACCAGGAACTCAGCAACTGTCAGTATAAAGCTGCACGTAGTGACACTAAGCTGAAGTGAAGCACGAATGCCACAGCCAACTGATACTGAAATTTATGAAGATAGAATTTAGTTACCTGAAAAGCCTTGAGAAGGGGTAGGACTGCTACCCTTACAAAGAACATTGTCTGCCCAAAATGACACCTCTAATGGCACAACCCACTTCACAGCTAAGACTGTAAAATATTTGTTTGCTCCTTTTATTTCCTGTTGCACATGTATGTGTTGTGATGATTTACCATTCAAATATAACCCTTTTCCAGCCTAATGAAGTCCACATTGTTCACAGCACCAAGATGGTACCTGCTCATAAAATATAACTTTGGTTCTTTTTTCTTCAAATAAAGAGCAAAAGGCTCTGCTTGTACCTAACACCAAATTCTGTATTCGGTAGTGGACCGATTATTTTACTGAGGTATTTTCTGAATGTAATGCCTATCCCCATTGCGTAGTGATTTTGGCTCTCAACTGTCTGTTTTTTACAAGTAACAGTACTAATGCATTGTATAGCTCTTCTATAAGCACTGGGAATCATAGCTAAATAGCAGGATAAAGGATGTGACAGATGAAGTTAGAAATGAGGAGAAGAAGGGGAGGGAAGAAATTGCTAAAAGAAAAAAAATAACAAATTTCAATAATAGCTTGACAATTACAATTAAATAATCCAAAGCTCAAGATGAGCATTTTTGTTACAGACTGCATGAATGATGTTTGTACTTTGGAACCTTTAAAATATTTAAGCAGAGAAGAAATGAAATGAACTGCAACCAGTTAAGGTCATCCATTTAGGACAAAATTGATAAAATATTAAAATGAAAGAAATAAATTTTCAAACAGATATACTAAGGCTTCATAGAGATGTATTATTCAAAGCAGAGGAACATGTGTGACCTCTAGGCTATTGCATAATGGAGAAAGGATACGACAGTTCAAATGAGCAGGAACTACAGGCAGCAGAGAGAGGGAAAGTGGATTAACCATTCCGTAAGCCAGTGCTTTGCTTCGAGGGTACTGAGACTGGACCCCCATATTAAAGCATTACACTTGCAGAGCCAGCTCTTGGACCCCACTATTCTATTTGGCTTAAAAAACTTTGGACAGATCATGGGTTTTAACTACAGATTGATTTTGTGTCTAGCCGAGTTCTTTTGTTCTCAGAGGCTGGCGTTTAAAGCAGAGGTGGTGCCAGGCTGCTGAGCTTCAGTGCCTCAGCTTCTTCTGAATCGTGACTTTATCCTTACACACCTTTTGTAGAATGGCCTGCACTCAGGACAGCACAGGCTGGCTGAAGTATAGTGCATCATACTTCTCTCTTTCTGTGGTCAGCTCTGCTGGGTGACAGCCAACCTTATCCTCATTCATCTCTGCCCTATCAGAGCTTGAAAATGCCCAGTTTGTGCTTTGGACATCTTCAAGGAAAGCAGTCTTAAAATCTGGCAATAAGTTCTCCTTTTTCAATTTAAAGCCAGAGCTTCCTGTTGGCAAAAGTTATTCAATATTCATACAGCCAGCAATGCTGTGCCTAACACAAGGTTTCGAACTGCATGTCAGGAGCCAGGCGGAAAAAAGTTAGGTAACATAATGCCAAAGGTTTTTCTTGGATGTAGATTAGCCTCCCTAGAGGATATACAAAAACATCTAAAAGATTAGGAAAATGAGTGTCACTGACATTCATTCATGATCTTAAGTCCTTTAAATATATTTGATCGTCTTCCCATTTTGACTCAGTTACAATTACTCCATGTGAAAAATAAATCTTTGCATTTGCAGAGCAAGCATTTATTTCTCTCTCTCCAAGCTCCTTCCAAAAGTAAGCATAAACATTATTAGCTTGATTTCGTAGCTGTCATAAGTGGAGAGATAGGGACTGTTTACAAATGAGGTTCTATCAAGGATGTAGGCGTAACCTATGATACTAGTTTTCTGTTCCTGGCACTGCAGCAGGCTTCTCTAGTGACCCTTGGCAAGACGTTCAGTTACCTCACTGGAAAACAGGGATAACAGACTGGGTCTGACCTTTTGGAAATGGTATGAACACAGTCCTCTTAAGGCCTACGGAAGATGGAGAATTTCAGTGGAAGAACCGAGGCATGAGTCCTGGGCCTGGCTCTGTACCTCAGGAATATTTTGGAAGAGAATGGCCATCAGTTATATCCTAGAGGTCTCTTTAAATTTTCAAAGGTATTTTAAAAGCAGTTGGGTTTTTTTTTTGTTTTGCTCTGTTTTGTTTTTTTTAAAAAAAGGGATCAACAGACCACAAAGCCTACCTTTTTTCCACTGGTTTTACACAAATTAAGAGACACATACTTACAAAACCAACCACAATTTCTTAAAAAAATCATCGCTAAACTTGCCCTTCATGTATATCTTACATTTCAATCTGTAGCGGTATAACTTTCAGGAATACAAATATATACAAAGTGCTTAGGGGAGAAAAGCAAACCAGGAATCTTCAGGCTCTTAACCTGACAAAGTATTTCCTCAGATAATGCAAAAGTTTCAATCACATTTTAGTTATCAATGTGTTTTAGCCCAGAAGCTGAAAATATAACCATGTTCCTTTTCTTTATAATTGTCGAAAAGGATCAGAGAATATAAAGAACATAACAGAACTGTTCTGTGTATCAAACTAAAAAGAAAGACTGAAAGATTGATTAAAAAGCTGTGGCCACAGATCTAAAAGAATGTTTTTTCCTTTGAGTCAAAGTGAATTTTTTGTTGACATAACTAGTACTGGCCATATTGATCAAATCAAAGGTCCATGCCACCAGATACCTTTCCTTCAGTGGAAGCCCATAGCAAATGCCTAAGGAAGTGAGTAAGAAAGGGCAAATATACAGTAACACAGCCTCAGTATAGTCCTGTAGTTTCCAGTGATCTATGATTCAGGGATTTTTTTTAAGTAGAGTTACTATCTGCGTATTTTAACATCCCTGATAGGTTTTCCTCTCATGAAGTTGTCTGATTACATTTCCGATATATATATATATATATTATATATATATATATATTAAAAAGTGAGATTCACAAAATCCTGTAGCAATGAGTGCCACAGTTTAATTACAAGTTGTGTGAAAAAACCCTCTCATGATCTTTCTAGATTTCAGCTAAACAACATGTGCGGGTATTCCTCTTCCTGCAAAATCCAGCAGAAAAAAAACCCCATTGATATTTGTGTGTGGGAGATTGGTCTCAGAACTACCTAGAATAAAAACAATAAATACATTTTAATTGAGGCCAATCTATCTTCCTCAAAAATCTGGTAAAAGGGATTTATATGGCAAGGCTGAAGAAGTGAGCTACCCTTTTCAAATAATGGAGGAAAAAAAATAAACAGATTCAGGTAACCTGGAAAACTCACAGAAACTTTATTGAAATTTTGCAGAAACAATCTGCTGTGCCTTCAGTGCAGACAGAGAAATTTTGTAGCCAACATAATTTTTAAAACTGAGATAAGTGTGTGTGTTGGGGGAGGGGATAATAGAGCTTTCTATTAATGGAAAGCAGTCCGGCTGCAGCCTGAACTGTGGTGTCTTCCCTCCCCATAATCATGGCATTAATTACTTCATAGGTCAAATTATGTTTCTGTTTGAAAGAGTTAGGCTGTCTACGTGAATCAGGGCATGCATATTTAGATCTACTGTATCCTCTAGCATGGGCTTTTATTCTTGTTTGATGCATGCAGGCTACTAATTTAGCTTTTCATTGAAGATGGCTCTCTTTTTTTCTCTCCTGCACAATGGCATTCTGGTTCCAAAATATATGGAACAAGCACACATTAATTGAATCTGAGGGCAAGTATACTTCCTCTTTTGACCATATGGACAGGATTTTTCTTTAAAATAAAAAGGCCAAAAAGTGACTGGAACAATGCCCAAAGGGGAGAATAAGGACAGACATTTAAAGGTGAGCTCACTAGATTTATAATAGCAAGGGACACTATCATCCTTTCCAGCCAGCTACCCAGTAATGCTTATATCACAAGAAAGGCCCAGGAGATTCTTCTTTAAAAAATAATGGATAAAGCTATTAATATACTGTGGAAGCCGCAGCAGTCCACTTCAGATATTGATAATAAATTACATGGTTCAGAGATGAGATTACATAATCCAGGCAGGCAATCAGAAAAGCATTTTTTGTGTATCAGTGTTATTTAAAAGACCTGCTCAGAAAAGTTTTAAGGAATCAGAGTGTTTCTGTCCAAAAAGAATAGCCAAGACCTTTGAACAAAAATCCTGCTAATCATTTAGCCATATGAAGAGCCTGGATAAGATAGTAGCTCAGGTGCTGCTTCTTGTATGAACCTGATCCCACCATTTGTGGGAATAGTTTGTGAAATGGTTTTGAAAGTATCAGAAGAGGTAGAGAAAACATCAACATACTGTAACACATAGCAGGGCTCCATCGATTGATGAAAGCCCCTTCACAGCAGGCATTAGTATTACCTCTAAGAGGGCCAGTAGTGACCCAGCAGCCTGCCCTCTAGAAACTTTATCAAGGCAAGCAGTCTTTGTCTCAGAATTTTTTAGAGGATTAGTTTACTCCCATGTGCAAACAGATGTAGGAATTTTCTTGTCCAAAACTTAAAATAAGAAGCACAATGGGGAAACAGGAAATAAGCCTGAAAATCCCAAGATTGCTAAACCTAAACACATTAAAAATGCCATGAGTTTGTTTTAAGAATTACTGTGCTCCAGAGCCCTGTGATATTTCAGTCGTCTGGCTTGTCTGCTGGTGTTGAGATAAATGGATTCAATGTTTTTACATTTTTCTCAGTCACAAAGGTTAGACATTTGTTTGTTTGTATAATGATAGCAAATATCCTCATATTACCACAGCTATGGGAGCTGAGAGTTGTAGAAGCCCTTAAAAATCATGACCTTGTGATAAGGTTGTGAGTGTTGCCATGAATGAACTCCAAAGACATTTCTGAACACTGTACAAGCTCCCTCTCTTCTACTGATTTCTGACTGAGCATATAGTACAAGAATTCCCACTGAAGCCAACAGAAGATAAAAACCCTTTTACTTGAGGTGCTTGCTGCTTTGTAGGATCAGAGTATAAGCAAAGCCTACAAATTAATACAATCAGAGGGATTTTTTTTAACTGTACCTTTTTAACTGTATAGCAATCTTTAACACCACCTTTTAAAAGAAGTCTGACTCTAAGAGGATAAGCATAATACAGCAAGTTTGAAAAATTCCCTGACTCCCTGGCACCACAGATTAAAGTCTCAAGGTCACTGAACCCTTCACCTTTCTCAGATAGATAAGATGACTACTGCAATATTTAATACAAGATAAGCCACACAAGCATTTGACTGGATTTGACCTCTCAGACAGCTTATAAACCCAAGAGCTTGTGTAAACTGAACCTCTGCAAGGAAATGGGTATTTCTGCATTCTCCCATAACTCCAAGAACCGGGAACTTATGAAACATCAAATATCATAAAACATGCTGAAGTTATTAGCCAGCGATACTACTGGAGACATTTCTTTAGCTGTATCCTCTAATATCAATGGCCAAAGCTTCCATTCACCCAGGTAGGACCACCAGGCTGAGTTCTAAGTGTCCCTACATCTGCCAAGCTCCATTCCAGAAGGAGCTGCACGTCATAGGTAAACAGTAGGTATGGAAGAACAGCAGACAGCTCTTGGGTCAAACCAAGGGCCAACTTGCCCAGTTCCCTGTCCCTGGCAGTGGCCAAAGGCAGGTGCCTAGAAAGCAGAGTAATAACAGAGATAACTGGTCCTTGTTATGGCACCCATACTGCCAGAGACTGCTCTGGCCTCTGATAGTTTACCATTCAGCCTCCCCATGAGCCAAGGGTGGTTTCTGCCTGTTTAACAACTGTGTACTCTCTCCTCTGAGCTTTCATCACCCACCACACATGTGGCTGGCACACCGTTGACCGAGGCAGGAACTGCCTGGTGTCGGCTGATTTGTCCCCAGCTGCCATGGTGGTGGGACAACTCCTGTGCTAGCAGCAGGACACCCACAGTGCCCCTTCATGTGGCAATTTAGGAATGAGCCCTGACCAGTTGGTTCTGGAACAAACGCGCCTCAGCTGCCTGGGCTGCTGCAAGCAGCTGCCTGGGGCAAGGCAAAGTGAGAGCCAGAAGCCAGGAAGCCAGCATAAGCCTTGGGTGGGGAAGGAAACCAGCACAGCATGAGCAGCCAATGCTGGTAGGCCCCAGGCTGGCTGCCTGTGGTGGCAGATACCCGATAGTCCTGCTGCATTGGGAAGTCATGAAGCATGCACCTGTAAGGTACTGGTAAGGGTGACATGGACTATAGTGTGATATCAAGCTTGTATTCAGAAATTATTTTGCATTCCCCACTAGCATTACATCAGCTTCACCCATGACACTTCCTTTTCTAACAATCTCTTGTGTAATTTGCCTTCTCTTTTTTTTTTTTTCATTTGCTGCTCAGCATTAAGTGGATATTTTCATTAATGACACACCATAACCCTAAGATCCTACTCCTAAGTGGCTATAGGTGGCTCAGAAACAATTATTTTGTATGGGAAGTCTAAACAGGTTCTCTGTTGTCCTGGGTACATCACTCTGTATGTAACTCATTGGTGCAGCAAACACCCTTCCTGTTTCATCAGGTGGATATATGGCTACGTTTAACTTGTACCCAGGGCTAAACTGTAGCAGTTGTTCTACCACCCAATGCCCCCTCCCCAGCTGAGAAGGGGAATCAGGGAAAAAAGGGAGAAGCCCCATGGGTTGAAGTAGAAACAGATTTTATGAAACAACAAAATTAATACAATCACCAATATAAAGTATACAAGGTAATACTCAGCCTGGTCCTTGGTGTGAACAGCAGAAGGCTAGAAGGGAGAAGTCCCAGGAAGAGGAACTCCACCCTCACTGAGCTCCCTTCTTTTATAATGAGCATGATTAAGTGGTGTGGGATACACCTGTGAGTCAGCTTGGGTCAGCTGCCTTCACTGGATCTCCCAGCTGACTCAGGGCTACTCATGGCCTGCCTGCCTGGCTGCCCATGGGTCTGTTCCTGGGGAACCAGGACAATATACAAACATAAAGTTATTTTATTTTCTTCAGTAGAAAACACAACCAGAGAGGAAACCCAGATAGCCAAGAACATTCATCTCACATGACTTAGCTGTCTAAGTGTTGTCCCTGGGGTATTTTGGGTAAATACAAGCTCTGATCTACCAAAGAAGTGGGGCAGGAGACGACAGAAAACTGCAGGTGGGCAGCAGGACAGTCACAGGCCTGTCTGTGCTCCACTCATTCTCCTGTTCCCCCTTAACTGTTTGGACAGGAGTCCTTAGATTTTCATACAGGTTCTGTACAAGTGTTTCTATTCATATGAAGTGCATATGGTTTCAGAGTACATTAACCTAGAGTATATCTTCCCATGTGACAAGGTTTCTTGTAGTGGCTACTGTTACAAAAGAAAGCAAGCAATGCCTGAGGAGAGGTACTTACAACTCGCCTGCCAGTGTAGCTCAGTCTACAGTACCTCTGATGTACCAGCAGATGCTGTCATTCATATTACTGTGTCATCCAAACCTGCTCTGAAAAAAGTTATCTGTTGGTAAGGATGCAAATAGCTTGTCCACAGCTGAGGCTCTGGTAGTGCTACATGTAGACTGATAATTGTGGAAAATTCCCAAGTGTAGTCAGTCTAAAACAGCCACAGAAAATAATCCACCAAATTTCAGTAAACTTATGCAAAGCATTCCCATTTCAGAAGCAGTAATTACTTATGAAAGTATTTCCATTTCTTCATTTGTTCTTCAGGGTGCACTTCAAATGCCTCTGAAAGTCCAGGACAAAGATTCCTGTCTTAATCTGGATGTCCTCTAAATAGTAATGGAATTTTGAAATTACCTGTAATTTGTCAGGAACTTGCAGACTTTTCCCCTTCTGTTGTAGCATCAATAGAAACTACAGAAGACAAAATTTCAAACTGCATAGTTGGAACTAACATTCTCATCCTAACCAAGGTTTAAACAAAGATATGTGTCATCTTTAGCCTGAATTATGAAAATTTCTGGAGAAGCCAAGACCACTTCAAACCATTTGACTGAGAAAAAATCACTACTAAAAAATTTTAGGAGAAACTACTGGATGTAAATTAATGAAGAATTTTGATATGTTCTTAACACTATACTTATTTGATAAAAAGAAAAAACAATTAGAAAATCTTCCATTTCCACTATTATTGCATTTGTCTATCCAAATAAATTAGTTCCTGTTCCAATTCAGTCCTAACACAGACAGCACTCTTTGTAATAGCAAGTAGCAGGAAAATATATATAGCTGTTTGTGACTGAGGCTATCTAATCAAGGACATATTTTTGGTACTGAAAAGAAGTACAGCAAGAGAGTTCTATCTAGCCCACAGTTTTTTTTAAGAATGGAAACTATGGTACACTATAGGTCACATCTGGTTATGATGAACTGGAATAAACTTCTATTCGGGTGTTTTTCTTTTTAGTAAATGATTGTCAATGCAGGTTATGTTTCCCCATTCTGACTGCAGTTGCATGAACTCTTCCATGTGTTATTGCAACTGGATTCAAATATTTTTGTCCAAACCACTTAACACTACACAACTCCACATTTACAGGATCTGGGATCAAACTATTTATTGCTTTCATTATATTAAACTTGATGCTAACTAGCACAGTCCTGAATCTAAAAACACTTGACTTAAACCAAGCAAATAGTCACAATTACTTCAGTAGGTCTACTGACATACTTAAACACATGTGGCTTCAGGTTCAGGAACCTGGCAAGTCTTCACCAGCTTTTTGCCTATGTATCCTGCAGGTATGTATTGGCTGCAAAACACTCCTGCAGAGTAAGAGATGAAATCTACAGGCTGGACAACTGCTTGCAAGATGGATAAATATAATCAGCTTGCCAGAGGTACTTCCTTTGTGTCAGATTGTTACACACAAAAAGGCTTGACAAACTGTGCCTTCAAAAACAAGAATTCGAGGTGGCTAAAATCATCTTCCTCAATCTAACATAATCAGGTATGAGGTATTATTTTCATGATAGAGGCAATGAGTTAATCTAGATTCAGATGCAAAGGTTATTTATGTGTGTTACATATATTACTAAAATTACAGGAAGCTTTTAAAATTAAAATTAATATTGCATAGTAATGGTTCCAAATATGTATGTAATGAACAATAAGTTGCCCACGAGATCTGCTGACCCTGACAGCAGTGACACTAAACTGCTGCTGCTATAGTCCAGGCTAACAAAGGGACAAATATGACGTAGCTGGCAGTGTGTCACTTGCTCTCTTCTTGTAACCTATAAGCCAGCACTAACAGTGTATTACTGATGAATAAGTAAATGCTATGCTTTTTATACAAATACATACATGAAAATATATATTTCATATATATAATATGCAAATATTTACATGAAACAAAATATTCTAGATGAAAATTCCTTGGCCTTCTAGAATTTGCAGACCTCTCATTGCCCTCTTCCAAAATGCATAGCTCTGAGTTCATGGCTTTCATTAATTTTACCTAAGCAGATCTTTCCTTGAGCAATTTTTTGAGCTGAGCTTCTAGGTGAGCTTTGTTCCAGCCATGGATAAAGCAAATGCAGTTTAATGTCATACCTTTTGATGAGCTGCTACTGTATAGATTACTCACAGCATTGATCTTGGTGGATGGATTCTACTGTGGTGACCGAGTTCCTGTGATAGCAGAAGACAAGGCATTACTGAGCTAATATCTATTGCATTCCTCACTGGAGAGTGGCGAACTAATGTTGCTGATGGTGGGACAGACTCCAACTCTTCTCCTGTAAATGTATTTCAAATGGCAAGAGAGAATGTTTCCAACCCTTTGTTGTGATGGGCTTCTTACAACAAGGCTTCATTTTGAAATCTTCTTTAATATTAAATCAGTGACTGGCATACTAGACTTCTTCTTACATGGTGCTGGGACTTTATATTCTGTGTTATGCTATATTGTCTTAAGCTTTTTCCCCATTTTGAGCAAGCTGGTTACTGCAATGTTAACAAGATGATAACACCACAGAGCTGTGCCTCCTTTCCCCCTATATTACTTAGTCTGCATGCAACAAATAGTATATATTAAAAATAAAGAAGAAATCCACTTTTAAACATTGCATTAGGATGTTCAGCTACATCAATGTTTCTTTGGAGAAATGGGATGATAATAATTTTAAAATGATGGCAAGATCTGAGGAAGTTAGTGATTATTTGATTTTACAGTGGCTAATAGTACCTGAATATTTCAATGTAGGCACGCTACATTTTAATGTGGACATTAAATAGACACATTCTCTGTCCTAAGGTCATAAAATGGAAAAAAGAAAGATAACTATGAAGGAGATTTCAAAAGTTCAGAGTGACATTTAGGTGAGCAGCTTTTGTGAATGATGAATATTTTTGTACGTTTGGAATAATTGTGATTTCTTTTCAGATATTCAGAAATCTTAATAAATAATCATGTAATTACTTATATTTGGAGTTTTCTTCTTGAAAAATTAACATATTTAGCCCTGATACACTTAATACACTCTGAGGAGGAAAATGAAGGAGACAAGGGAAATGTATGTGCAAGCAGGGTGAAGCAGCATGAAAGTTCTCTTGGACAACAGCATTCTAGTGGAACCAACTCAAGTAGTCAGGAGCACAGGAGAGACAAAGTGATGTAACCTGGCCCATGTTGTCACTCTCAGTAAGCAGGGTTCAAACATAATGGGAATCAGTTAACACAAGCTTCAAAATATTAACACATATCCAGAAAGAGCAAAAAACTTCACATGCATAATTAATGGTCTTTTAAAAAAAAAAAAAAAAAGGAAAAGCTGAAGCAGGCTCCGCAGGCCAAACTGAACTTAAACCAAGGCTGACTGCAGCTGCATTTGATGGTCGAGTTCAAAATTTGGCTCGGCTCTAGTTAAAGCATAATCTGACAGATAGCCTCTTTTTATTACACTTTCTGCTGAATCATTTAGTTTGGGGAAGAAGCACGATTCTGGCATCATATCTTAAATCATGAAAATTATGAGTTCATTTTTATAATGTAAAAAGATAATATCAGGCTCATTTATTTATCTCCACAATTTGCCCATGATATTTTTTGTCCAGGAAACATACATGTTATAGGGTTTAGCATCCTGTAAGACTTATAGAAGTAGTCTTACAATTGCCTTCTCAGAAAACCCTTGCAGTGTGTGTAACCTTGTTAACCCCCCCCTTTTTTTTTTTTCATTTTACAGACGGAAAAAAAAAAAAAGGGAAGGGTTATGCCATTGATGGGCTTGCAAAGCCTACAAATTTGTCAGTGGCATAAATGAGTGGTTCCCAAACTGTGATGTACGTACAAGTAGCTGTATATAAAATACTTCTGTCTGTTATATGATGTAAAGTTGCCACTGCCAATGAATGGACCCTCTAAGACAGCAGTCTCCAAAGTGGGGTGCGCACAAGACAACCCATTGGGATGCAGGAATTAATATTTTTGTGTGCGCCATTAATAAATAATTTAAAATATTTCATTTAATCTATTTCATCTTTGACTCATCCTTTTTTAATTTCTATTTTGTGTATGGTTTATAATAGTAACTGTAATGTATCAGTACAGTAGTATATGTGTATAATTTATAAATAAATGATTATACATATACTGGGCGTGCATGCTCTTTTTTTTGTTTTTTGCTGATAGGGGTGCACAATCCACAAAGTTTGGAGACCACTATTTTAAGTCCCTAAGTAACCTAGTGTTATGCAGCATAATCATAAAAGCAGAACACCTGACACTGCTATTGTCAAATAATCAAATGCACAGCCTACACGTTTTGACATTTTTATTCTATTGTCCTAAAAATGGATCCCATCTTACTCCTTAGCCCATGAGTTGTCCACTCAGGAACACAGCATTGCTGCTAACGAGACACTTTGTGGTATGAGACAATCCTTTTCTGTCATGGATTTCTTTTATTGTTGACAGCTGTGTTTGGGTGACATTGATCAGCACTAGTTTCTCACTGACCACAGTGCCACAGCTTTAATAGGAGATGTGCTTATACTTGATGCCAATCACGCTGTCCCTCAAGCAGTTCAAAGGCATGTTCTTTCCTTGGATCTGAATGATTAAGAAGGGCACCTGAAATATAGCTATCACCACCGCTGCACTCTGGAAGTGTTGCAATGTAATACAACACTTTTATGCACCAGAAACAATTCTATCACTATAAAAAAAGGTAGGCACATTTATTCAAACATCTAAAATCAATCATCAGCTACCAGGAATAGATCATGTCTGAAAAGCTATTGCTTATCCTTCTCAGTTTCAACAGTAACTCCACTGTAGGCCTGTCTCTAACTGGCATAAGTGAATGGGAGGGTCAGAATGAGGAAGCATAGAGCATCAGCATATTTTTCTTGCTGTAGACCTCCCTCCACTAATCAAAACTTCTTTCAAGATCTCTCAGTTGGCTTTTGAGCTCCACATGGAGCTACTGCAGCCCTTCCCAAATAAAATTTTGCTTGTACCAGATGCAAAAAGATGACTGATGCTTCAAAAACACCTTTAATTGAATGAAAAAACGATTAGTAATAATATTTAATTATAGAGGATATCACTGAAATTATATTAGCTCTAGAAAAATGTGCAAATATCAAAGCAGGATGACATTTTAGCACTGACACACTACTACTCCACTTAGGTTAATATGATCAATAGGACATCGACTCACAGGTCTGCACTGGACTGTTCTCTAGGTACTGGCACACTTGTGCTATGGCTGCTGCTGTAATTTCAATCTATGCACAAGGGAGGGACTCAAATGATTTCAGAGGGTGCAGAGGGGCTCATTCATTAGTCTGGCCTCATAAAAACCTACTCTACTGCAAACATATAACTGCCTACACCTATTTTAATGTAATTAAAAGACTGCATAAATCAATGTCACAACAAGTATCCCCCTTTAAAACCCACCAATGATCTTAGCTCTTAGCAGAGGGCTTTCCTTTCACAGAATCACAGAATCACAGAATGTTAGGGATTGGAAGGGACCTTAAAAGATCATCTAGTCCAACCCCCCTGCCAGAGCAGGAATACCTAGATCAGGTCACACAGGAACATGTCCAGGCAGGTTTTGAATGTCTCCAGAGAAGGAGACTCCACAACCTCTCTGGGCAGCCTGTTCCAGTGTTCTGTCACCCTCACTGTGAAGAAATTCTTCCTCACATTTATGTGGAACCTCCTATGTTCCAGCTTACACCCATTGCCCCTTGTCCTATCATTGGATGTCACTGAGAAGAGCCTGGCTCCATCCTCATGACACTCACCCTTGACATATTTATAAACATTAATGAGGTCACCCCTCAGTCTCCTCTTCTCCAAGCTAAAGAGACCCAGCTCCCTCAGCCTTTCCTCATAAGAGAGATGTTCCACTCCCTTAATCATCTTTGTGGCTCTACGCTGGACTCTCTCGAGCAGTTCCCTGTCCTTCTTGAACTGGGGGGCCCAGAACTGGACACAATACTCCAGATGTGGCCTCACCAAGGCAGAATAGAGGGGAAGGAGAACCTCTCTCGACCTACTAACCACTCCCTTTCTAATACACCCCAGGATGCCATTGGCCTTCTTGGCCACAAGGGCACATTGCTGGCTCATGGTCATCCTGCTGTCCACCAGGACCCCCAGGTCCCTTTCCCCTACACTGCTCTCCAGCAGGTCAGCTCCCAACCTGTAGTGGTTTCGTCAGGTCACAACATTTGATTGGCCTTCCAGTAAGCAGAGGCAGCAAAAGCCAGCAGCCTGGACAGCCCAGTGGCTACAAGGGCTCTCTGGCATCACCTAGCTTTTGTTGCCTTGGCTCCTGCTTAACAGACTTGTCTCAATGCTCCTGGCAGAGCAGGCAATGCTGTACACTTGCATCTCTCTGCTGTCCTGCCTCAAAGATCACTGCTATCATTAGTGTAGCAAAGAGGGCCTGTCGCTGCCTCCAAGCGCTTTACAATGACAATATATTTTCTTCGGGTAAGTCCCATTATGCCCTTTTTATAAAAGGGGAAGCCGAGTCACAAAACGTTTAGGTGGCTTATCCAGCATTACAAAGCAGCATCAAAGTGGTAATTCTTATGTAACTCTTGGGGAAAGCAGCATATTTTACTGAATCATGCTGCCTCCCAACCATAAATAATGATACTTGGATTCAGCACTTTCAGATCTATGAGCTATTCTGTCCCTGACTGATGGCTAATGGAAGCAACTGCTTTTATCCTCCAAAACCTGAAGTCAAGTAGGGTATATTTCAAGCTTATTTTATGAGTGAACCCATTGTGGAACAGATAACAAGGTGGTGGCTCTCAGGAAACTTTTCATTGTAAGCTTAAATACGTAATTTTCCAGGGACATGCATATAATATACAAAAATAGAAACTCCAAGGGAGGACAGACTGGCAAAGCACCATGCAGAAAAGGACTAGGTCAAACTCATATATCTCCATACAAAACCAACAGCCCCCTGCAAAAGCCTTTGGTCTTGCACATTAGGTAGGGCAAGGTTGCTCGGGCTGTTGAAGGTAGTGTGTCAGACACAGACAGGAGGACCCCAAAGCACAGTGCACTCAGTGTCCAGGTTCACCCATTACCTCCTCACCAACAGCACCCCACTCTGCAGTTCAGAGGTGAACAAGGGGAAGGGCATAAAGCCTACTGTACACTTTCTTAAGGTTTATGTTTATCTGAACATGATTTCCCTTATTGTTTTATAGTCTAGAGTATGTCAAAAGGAGATAAAGAGGAAAGATGGCTGCAGAATTAAATTATCTATAGTGCTGAGCAAGCCTATTTCAGTCCACTGTAGTTTAAATTTGCCACCTGACACGATAAGGTAGAAAAGGTTATGTTACTCTTCAGCTCAAAATGCACCTGTCTGGGAAGCCCTAACATCCCTCATTAAAAGGGATAGTGCATGACCTAGCATTGAGGTTAATACTAATATGTTCCCCTGGAGCCATGACTGTGGTCCCTCATTACCACTATCTTCTGAATGTTGTTCTAAACACTGGCACCCTAATTGATAAACAGGCTTAGCCAGTTTCAGACCTCAGAGACAAGCAGCTAGAATTTGAGATAGTTATAAGGAAAGCAAATTATTTATTTTTTTTTTTTTTTTGCATTATGTGTCTGAAGAACTTGAATCAATCTTCATGTGATGCCAGTGGTTCATAGACAGAGCTAAAGTGCTTGAAGGAAACAGGTGATCTTTTCCCACTTTGAACTGCTATTTCTGAGGGTCATATGATGCAAGTCTGAAGTAACTGTGCAATCTGAATTTAAAAGGCCCATTAACCAGGAAAAATTAACAGAATACATAGAAATGGCTGAGCTTGGATGGTCAGTTTTCCAGCTATGACCTTTAATTCTCCATAAAGAGAAGGTTCTTTAAAAAGTCAAACATTCTCACCAATTTGGTTACTTAAACAGAACAGTGAATGATGCCACATGTGTGGAAGGAATCCAAAAGCAGTTTGGGGGGAAGAAAAAAATTGCAGTTATAACCCTGCCTTATTTAAAGAAGAAAAATTAGTGTTCAGACACATGGTACATTAATTCATGAATCTTATACTGTGAGACTACTGTCTATATGTATGCTTAGTGCAATTACAAATAAAAATAAACTGTGAATTAAATCTATTTTTCCATTTAAAAAAATCTATCAGAATACTCAGTATATATATACATATATGAGTGTAAGCATGCAAAGCAAGGTCTTAAACAACTTTTAAGCCATATTAAGCTACTTACACAAGACTCAAACAGCAAAAATTCAGCTCAAATACTTTCTTTCAGAGGTGTATAGTCTCCAAACCAGTTCATTCATTTCGGACTGCCAGAACTAGGTACATATGTCCTCACTGACAACTTGCAATACAATATGTGCTCACTGACACTAAACATTTACCTGAATTGTGGCCAGGGCAAACAGATGAATTGAACTTCATGCACCAAATATCAATGAACCAGTACTTGCACTCATAGGAAAATAAAATTCACCCCTACAGGAAGTGTTCTTCTCCTATGCTATCTAAATATTATTAAAACGCATGGAGATTTGCTACCCACCTAAGGGTACAATCCTTATTCTCTGAAAGGTATTACATACTTGCCGAACACGTGAGGAACATAACTACCTTCTGAGTTGTCTAAAAAAGAATCTAATGACAACAAAGCAAGTTACTAATCGGATATAGGTTTAAACCCAAGGCTTTTTAAAGCAGGAATTTATGAGCTGCTGGTCCAATATGCATTTATTTAAAAATAGTATTATGAGAGCACCTAATGATACAAGCCACAGGCCATCACTCTCTTGCACTTGGCACTGTAAAAGCACACACAGAAGCAAAGCACATTCCCCAGACAGTTTATATATGAGTTATAAACCAAGATACAATAGAGGGACACAGCATGGAAAGCATGAGCAAACAGTGAGATTGGTTGATGGAATGCAGTAGACTGAAAAACGTTGCTTTGATGTGGCTGCTCTTCCACATGTCTACCTTCCAAGAGTTGTTAAAAATAGCTAAAATCCCTTAATTCTTTCTTATTAATACTTTCCCAGGTGACCATATGCCACAAGGATGCTACATGATCACAAATGGGAAAAATACCAAAGATCGTAAGGGGAATGAGTCATGAAGCAGTGAGACATGTTCTAAAAATATTTACAAATCCTTATTTAGAAAAAAAGGGACTGTCACAAATGACACTTCTTGGGAAGCAGGATTCTCTGTGTGGACAAACAGCACACATGACAAATGGCAAGCTTTTCATGTGAGACCAATTTTCAAAGGGCTTATGAATGTCTCTCTCCTGAATTTCTTCCTCAATTTTTGCTTAAATTATCCTGGATCTTACATATGGAGAAAGAACAAGCTTAATCGGGCCAACAGAAAGCCTTTCATCAATTCAATTACTCGTTTAAGGACTCACTCATTGAACCTAGCCATAAAATGTTAGAGTTGCAGCACTGCTCCTGTCTATCAGCTTGTGTCCCTGAATTCTTTTTACCCTTAGGGATGTATTATCTTTTGAGAAATGTGACAGTCTGCCTTTTGAGACTGGCCTCGGCAGAGCTCCATGACCAATATATTGACAGATATAAGGTAGCATGGAAAGCGAAGCAGTTCACAACTTGTGTCTGTCAAGCTGCTTTTGTCTCCAGACACAGGATCTTTAAAAACTATTACAGGACCATTCAAATCATTAACTTACATTAAAGGCATGTGATTTTTAATTTTTTTTCCCCCCAGGGATCTATGGATCTACAGCAGCATCGCATCATACCTCTTTTCCCAGTATTTTTACTTTTTGGAAAACAGGATATTATCACATCTCCAAGCATACACAGGGCTTATCTTTGGAATGTTCCTTTGCTGTCAGAAGAACAGGCTTAAAATGGGGAGAAAAATTTACTGATACTGCCAGTATTTCTGACATTTTTCTACTGAAACGTGAGTTGATTATTTCTATATGTAGACTTGAATTTGCAGTTTCTCTTCCCTCCATTTTGAGGAGGGATGAAGAGAGAGAGCTGTTTCAAAGTAAATTAAAACCAATCATGTCACCTATAAGAACAGACTCATTTATAAAAATTAAATTCAAAACAATACAGAACTAGCTGTGGAATATAATACAGGCATCTTCACGAGGTCAACCATCATTTCTGATTTTGCAGGACACACAGATATGCAGCTGTATTGACATCAACGCTTCCTTTTGGGGATAAAATTATTGTCTACATTTAGCCCATACCCAGGGCTAAACCATAGCAGATGTTCTACCACTCTACGACTCCTCCCCAGCTGAGAAGTGGAATCAGGGAAAAGAGGGAGAAGCCCCATGGGTTGAAGTAGAAACAGAGTTAATGAAATAACAAAACGAATACAACTGCCGACATATACAAGGTTCTACTCATCCGGGTCCTGAAGGTCAGCAGCAGGAGCAGAAAGCAAGAGGAAGGAGCCCTAGGAAGAGGAACTCCACCCTCACTGAGCTCCCTCCTTTTATAATGAGCATGATGAAGTGGTATGGGATACACCTGTGAGTCAGCTGCCTTGATTGGATCTCCCAGCTGACTCAGGGCTACTCATGGCCTGCCTGCATGGCTGGCCCATGGGTGTGTGCCTGGGAAACCAGGACACCTATATATATATTGGCCAACATGATGATTTCCTCTTTGTTTTGCCTTACCTGCATATTAATTTTTCAGGGCCCCTGCACCCCAGCTTTAGAGCATGATGGTTGAGATTCTGCTGAAAAGCATTTTCTTCTAAAATTAAGATTTCTGCAAAGATAATAGAAAACATCACAATTACTTCTTATGTTGTTCTTTTCCTCCCTTAGTATGTTTGGCAGATCAAACTGCCAAAATACCAAAAGACATGATATTCAAAGTTGGTTTACTTGAATTTTAGTTTAGAGGAATTGAATCTCTCGAGGAGATATCTATATCTATATGCCCATATACTTTAATTTTCTGTTTTTAACCAAAGTTACCAGCCTAATGCTAACACAAGATACTTATTGGAACTTGAGATTTCTTGCCATTTTATGGCCTTTTCAGCTTATGCTCTTGCCTACAAGGTTTAAGAATGGTGCAGCTTCAGAATCACATGATAAAATCTTTCAGTCAGGAGCCGGAAGCACATTTAAGAAGGGACTTAAGAAACTCACATTTTAAATTAGCCTTTAAAATCACTGGCAAATATTTCCTTGACAAAGTAGTAAATTCGTTGGTCTAATGTAGAATGAAAGACCTAGGTTTTGGTACTAGGTTGCTGTCCTTTCAGTGAAATAATCATGTGTCCAGCTAATGGTAGACTATATTGCTGTCAATATCACTTTCAAGTTATTAGGTCCAATCAATGCTGGATAAAAGGAAAAAAGGTGGTCAACAGGCAATCTAGCTCTCAGTTTAACACTCCCTAGAGGATTTTCATTATCCTTTCCATTTCTGTTCTCAAGGTTAGCTCTAGCTAGACTATTTCTAGCTTCAACTTCCTGGAGATAATGCACATCCACAATAGCCTTGCTCCTTCAACATCAGTGTGCCCTTCCACCTGAGCAAGCAGAGTCCTGTCTTTTTTCTATTATTTGTGACCTTTTCCTGGGTTAAAAGGTCACTCCTGAAGCAGACAGGTTTCACTTCTTATGGTGATTGCAGTGCAAAAAAGCAGGCTTCTTGTTAGAAGTGACATCACTGTACATTAAAGACATCATATCTCCTTTCATATTAAAATGCCTGTCAGTTCAGCTGCTCGCAGGCTGTAAATCTGCCACAGTATCCTGTGCTTGGGAGCCTTCATTATGAAAATATGGAAGATAAGCACTCTGCTTTCTGTCAAAAGGAAAACGTAGTCTAGTAGTAATGAGGTTACTTTACAAATAAACACACAATTTCTTAAACACTGATTATTTAATGTGGGGCAATTTTTGACAGCAATCCTTTTTATTTCAGTTCCTAAAAAAATTCAAACTTAAAACCCAGTATGAGTAGAGCATGAATATAAAATCCGGTAAAATTTATTAATGCATAGATTTGCACTTGCTCATGCAGTAAATCATTAGATTTTCCCTTTGACTTTGGCCCTTCAGCCTTGAGAGAAATGACATACCAGAATTTAACCTGTTTTTCATCTGTATATCATATAGATACAAAAAGACTTGTATGTTCTGCAAGCAAGTGATAACATTCTGCTGTTTTGTCAGAAAATATAGACAGTAGAAAAATGTCTCTTAAACAGCAAAGAAAAATGTAAATAATTATTGATTATTTTCTCACATGGCATCATTAGGATATTAATAATACCTTGTTATTACATAAAGCTTTTCATCCATTGATCTGAAATCACTTTAGGTATATCATTCGTCTTGTTTTACAGAAGGGAAACTGAGACACAGAGAGTCTTAACATTTGAGAGCAGCTCAACAACAGAAGTGAGAACAGATCCTATATTTCCAGACTAGCCTGTCCAATACATGCTTATTTCAAACTGGAAATTTGCATCGTTTGCTGGTGTACCCCTGAATTGTTCACACAGCATGTGACTATTAATTTAACTACTCATTAATGGGGTAAAATCACAGATATTTCTTTATTATTAAAAAAAAATATTTCCTTATCCATTTTGTGCGAAAATACAAATCCACTGCTATTCCCCATTTCCATTAGAATTCCCTCCAAGCAAACTTCAGCATGTGAGCATAGCATGCATATTTTCATCTTCTAAATGACATACTCCATTGTTGATACTCCCTGTTTGAGGAGATGAAATGAGTGGTTCAAGAGTTATTTATGGAGGATCAAGCCTTTCACCTCCAAGGTATTGATTTTAATATCTGAACCCTACATCCAGGGACAGAAATATGTATTTAGGCTGTGCTGTGTGCATTATGTGAAATCAATTGGTAGTGTCAGTTCCAAGCACACAAGTGCCTAAGTGAGAAACGTGAAAAAAATCCAACAAAAAAACAAATGATGATTTGGATGAGGAAGCTGAATGCATAGGAAAAAATCTAGTAGCTGAGGAGATGACATGGCTGGGATACGGTCTGAAGAGGCGAGACCAGAGGATTCCACATATGTTATGGAGGAAACCAGAGCACGTGTCACTCAGTGGAGCTAGAAGTGCAATGAAACAAGAGAAGTGATGCATGGTACGAACACAGCTTGCTGCTTCACCTTCCAGTTTCTCCTGAATGCAGAGGGGATTTTCTTCCTCTTCTTCGTAGCATGAAATCCTCTGTTTATGTAGAACAGAGCAGAGGGAAGTAATGAGAGCTGTAGTTCTTTAATGATCCAAGTCATAAGGATTTATAACCCATTTTATAGCAATGTTGCCAACACCTTCCTAGCCACAAAACCCTGCAAGGACTAGTGATCAGGCTTTTGTATCATCTCTCATCTCCTCTGAAAAGCCTTTTGAACCTTTTCAGTTTCACAGTCACAAGTCTGGTCTATGTTTAGTGGTATCTTAGCATTGTCCATTGTTTTCAGCATCCATGCAGGTCCACCAGAGGTAGCAAGGGTGCAGTTTTTAATGACAGGTGGTCTGGATTGCTACAGGCACTTTATGCTACTGCCCTCAAAATTTTCTAGGTAGGATTAGATGAGTGAGAAAGCATGGGTGTTTTTTTTGCCCTAAAGCTCCTACAATTCCTAGGACTAGTGGAGCTGCACTGATAGCACAGATGGCAGTTTTGCCTGAAAGCTGAAAAAATGGACCATGGAACAGTGAGTCAGTTGCCCTGCATCATTCCCCTCTCCTAGAAGATTATATTCATTCATATCTGTTATCACAGGTCTGGAAGAGTTAGTACATAACCTTCAATATTGTTTTGTATAATTTTTCCAGTGATATATTTTTTCTTGTAAAAGCAGTCAAGATTGAAGTATCTAGGAATATTTTCTTGCATGTGTGAAAACCAGGGAATCAGATCTGAACATCATATTTGAGGTTTGTGCTACCTCTGAGACTGCAGTCCCTGGGCACTGGGTCACAGGCAGTCACACCATGTTGGCAGTTCTATGTTTATAGGTACCATCCTCATTTTTGCTAGTGTATCCATTGAAATTGTAATAAAGTTTAAAAGATGACGGCTGTATAATGTGCTCAGTTAAACATTAACTTTTGACTTAGTATGAAACTTTTGTTCTATTCCTAACAAAACTGTTTATCTTACTTTTATACAGTTTCTAGTCCTCCCTTTTGATTTTACTTATTTTTGTTGTTGGATTACAAAATAATCACATTAATTTTGATCCGTTAACCTCAGAAATAATGATTTTTTAGTCAATGGCCAAGATTTGGGGCCACTGGAAAATACCAGATGACATGCTCTAGGAGTGACCTACCTATGACATTAAACCACATTTTATTTCTAAAGAAATAGAGCTCTCCAGTTAATAAAGGCACAGAAAGGACAGAATGATTATACCAAAATCTCCATTATTTTAAATACTTAATTGTTTCACTTCCTGGGTTAACAGTAGATTAAATATTTATGTTTAAAATTACTGAAACTAGGAATATTTGAGATTTTTCTACATATATCTTCCCTATTTTCCATCCACTTCAAAAATAATTTATACTAATAAAAATAGCTTCTTCCATCTAATCAAATTTCTGTTAATTGAATGTGGGAACTGAGCCACTGAGGATGTGATTCATCCAAGGTCACCCTGGAAACCTCTGGCAGAGGCATATGAGAACCCAGATATTCTGAGTTACAACGAACACCATCATTTTTGCCTATCTCCAGTATCCTCACAACAGTAACATATATCAGCAGAGCAAACAGCGACTTGGTGGGCTCCACATGTGCCTTCCAGTCTGGATAATATCCAGGAAGGTGCTCTTCACGTAGACAGTAATTTTTGTATAGTTATTTTCTCACTAACATTTGATTATTATTTCTCTGTTTTCTTTATATGTCTAAGGAGGTTCTGCATACTGTACAAATATACAATAGCAACAAAACCAAAGGTTTGCAAGTCCACAGCTTGAAAGCTCAAGCTCTTTTTGCATGTCTTCATTTTCCAGTATTTTTTCTTGGCATGTGTCAGCGAATCCTTTGAATTTCACAGTTATCCACACTTTTTTATATAATGTTGTGGTCTGTGTCAATAAAACTCAATTTGCTGCTACTACAACTATTACTTACACTGTGCAAGCTGCTCCATACAGAGAAGTAGCACTGCTGGATTCAGGCTTATATCTTACAATTTCTGGGAGACTGAAATGTGTGGATGGAAAAAAAAACATTCATTTTATTTTAGGCTTGATCCCTAATCTGTTGCTTGTGGATGGAAAGCATTGAAATCTATAGAAAGGCTCTCGGGATCTTTCTGAGGAGAGGCAAACAAAAATTTTTCCCATATATAAAATACCTGTGGGAAGTCAGATAAATGGAAAATTGGAGCTGAGAGGCCAGAAGAAGTCAGGTAATGGCAGATCCAGTCAGTTCCCAAAAAAGAGACTTAATTGTCCTTTAAGTCAGATGATACTTCTCTTTAGAAACATCATCTGGATCCTTAAGTGGAAAGGGTCAGAGAATGACAGAAAGGTGTCTGAACACTTTCTAATCATCCTTCTTCACTGAATTTAAGAACATGCTATGGATTATCTTTACCACACTACAAATTAAAGCTGCCTCGTATTTACTTCACATCTCCAGATCTGCATCAGAAGCATTTCTGGGAAGCTGGGAACGAACCTTGCAGGTGCTTTACACCAGCAGGTCAATTTAAAGTAACCACTTCAGTGGTTATATAAGTGTCTGTACTTAAACTTGACACTAGAGTTTTCAACCTGAAGTACTGAATTAGCATCATCAAACTGGCTACGGAAAAGTTTACATTGAAATGTCATCTGGAATTGATATTCCACACTGGAAAAAATAGAGAACATGTGTTTCTTGGATGTAAATATTTTAGAAAGTCTAAACACAAAGGGCTCTGTCCAATTCCATCATATTTTGGATGGAATCTAGCTAAGAGTTGCAGAAAAGAATCAAGTGGAGCTTCCAGCATTTACTTCATAGGAAGCACAGTTTTCACATGATCTGTCAAACTATATTTGAACTTGACAGTAAGAGAGACAAACATGTGACAAAAGGTCATCATGTCACTTAATCCATATAGAACATGAACATCCCAAAGCGGCGAGCACAATGTAAGAACTTGAAGAAGACAGAATTTTATTAGGCTCTTCTATCCAAAATCTGTACCACAAACCAAGTATTTTTTTTATTAAGGTCCAGTTTAAAAATGAATTAATGTTTTAATTGAAAACATGGCTGGAACATCAGCAGTTTTGATGATCTTAGCATAGAATGGGAAATAATGTTGGATACCTAAACCTTCATTTAAGGAGAACAACTCTTTGATCTTTTACTGTATAGGCGCAGATAGACTATCATTCAAATGGTGAAAGGCTTGAACTTTCCCCTCCAAATGCATGCAAATGGGGACGTCAAACCTCTCAAGGCTCATGAAAAAGCTTATCCCTTGGGGAAGCCAAGGAGAGAGAGCACTCCCAGGAACTTGAAAGGAGTTAAGTGAACTCTGAAAGCTTTGGGGGATCTTCCCTTTCTTTTCTGCAGACCTGAAAGTCTAGGAGACAGAGAGCAAGCCTCAGGCTGAGTTCTCGCATTATTCTCCCCTGCTCCCTGAAGGCCTGCTGATAGCTCCCTGTTCACCACGAAGTTTGCTGAGGATGAAAAGGAGGGAGGTCCCAATACTTCCTTTTTGTTGCTTCTTCCTGCACCCTTCAATTCCTTGATGTCCTATTCAGGGCATCAGAAGATGACTTCTAAGAAGCACAAATCATAGTGAAAGAACACAGCTCCAGAGGAAAAACAAAGGGACAGAGAGCATGGAGGTTATACCAACTTCAGGAGAGCTGCGAGGGCAGCTTCAGCAGTCCTCACAATCTACTAGCAATTCAGAGCCAAAGTGCAAATCTGGCACCAATCTACTCTCTGCACACAGCACAGCCTCTGACAACGCAAAGCGAGACATAGAACCCTCAGCAAGTCATACCCTCACCTTGCTATCAGACAACAGCCTGGGGGTCTGCAGCAATGAGGGGGAAGCTAATCCCCGCTCTTCTGGCAGGACTGAAAAGCAGACAAGCCACTTGGGCTGCAAATGCTTTTTTGTCATGAGGTTCTCCATTAGGAATCCCACGGGACAGCTGTGGAGAAAGCATGTATGGTTCTCTCTTGATCCAAAGAGGATGGAAAGGATCTGCAGCCTAAGAGTCTTATCCTGAATTCACTGGAGGAGTTTTGGATTGGGCCGGTGGGTTAACTGATTGTTCAGCAGCTGGGATCCATTGCTGAGAAGTTTCTAAAACCAAGCTGTGACAACTATCAATCTAACAATTATAGTTTTGGTACATGCTCATCGAGATGGATTTGTTATGACATTTCAGGTGTATTTTCAATAGTTTATAGAGACATCCTTAGTCCAGAGGAGTAATTTGCAAAACTTCCAACAGCTTCAGTGGGAGCAGAATCTCACCTTCCACCTCTCAAACTCTAGTAATGTAATAGTGTGTTTACTTTAGGGCTCTCAGGAAACCCTGCAATAACAATGCTAATCTTGAATTGCAGAGCTTTTCCACCTTGATGCTATTTCATGGAGGCTGACATCTCCTTCTGCCCCCCACACTCTCAGAGGCTCTGAACAAGAAAAGTCCCCCTGGATTTGGAACTCATTCTTGGCCTTTTATTTTATTGCATAATTTTCAAATATTTTTTTTTCCTTTTCTTTTCTTTCTAATCTAAGAAGGCACCTACTGGGTTTGTCCTCTCTGACACAATTTTCAGGTGAGGACTGTTTAATACATCTTTTTTTTTTTTTTTTAAATCTACTGGTTGTAGCCAAGGATTATTTAGGCTGAATTCAAAATCTGCCACAGACATTCTTTTGTCATCTGGATTGTTGTTCTGCATTTAACTTACTCGAATGTTGTGCACTTCACAAGAAATAGAAAAATTGAACACTCTTTTTTTACACATTCTTTTATTTAACACATGCTTTTATTTCAAGTAGCTGGGAGAGAAAAACCTTCCTAACTTTGAAGTGGTTTTTATTGCATTAAAGAGAGAGAAACGGGGACTGTCAAATCCCTTTTCATTTTTAAAGTTATCTGTAAAGTTTTAATTAGGTTCTCTGAACATGAATTCTGCGATGCTTTATGTTTAAGAGTTCGCAATAATATGTGATCCATTGACTTCCATCATTAAGTTCAGTTGACAAAGGCCAACACAACTCTTTTCTTTGTAACTTTGTAACCATTTATGTTTGAGGTGAAGATGTTAATATGGAAATTTTGTGAGCTGGGAACCACTACGAACTCTATCATTGTAATTTATGACCTTTCATCTAAGGCCAAATGTAAAGGCAATTGCAATTGTTCGGTATCTCAAGGCCAGCACATAGCAGATGTATGAGATTTGGAGTGTTAGACATAAACTTTTATTACCAAATTATAAATAATTTCTACCACTTACAATGTTCACCTTTCAAGTTCATCTTGATTAAAACTCAAGGGCAGCATCTCGCTGATTTCCATGAGTTATACAGCTGAAAAAGCTCTGTCATACTACTCTATGAAAGGATAAAGCAATGCAGTATTTAAAATAATTACTGATAGCAAGGTATGCAACATTTTAGATGAAAATTTTTTTTCATCTAGATGACAAACAAAAGAGAACTGGTAGCCTATGACATGTTGATTTTATTTTCTCTCTTGAAGCTTTGAAATCTTTAAGGACCCCACTGAATGTGGACTACTTAAATCCTTTGAAGACCACCTTCCTGAGGTCACTGGGGTTTTGTCACTCAGGAAATAATTCTTTAGGTTGCCTAATAACAGATGTGATGCCATAACCTTCCTGAATGTACAAGATGGGAATTTTCTTCCCAGGTGCGAATCATGCTACACCAATGTGTTCAGCAATATATACCTTCCTGCATGAAGGTTACCACTAGGAACAGCACATGAGACTGAGACCTATGGCAAACCAACAAAAATAGTACCTAAGATTTGGGTTCTTGGTCTCAAACCATGAAAGAGGGGAGCTAAGGATACAAAACTTGCCAGTCTCAATGTCTGTGATTCAAAACAGGTGTGTTTGTGAGGTTAATAGGGCACGAAGCAGGAAAGTAGAAGTATTTTGTTGACTGACATCAAACAACCAAGTATCCACACACATAGAAACTATAACTAAGTACATGCCTAAGCTAGCTAGAAAGCAGCCTATTGAGCAGAAGGCGAAATAGCTCAGCAGGTTCTGATGGCTAGCAAGAAAAAGAAATACAAGCTATAAAGACAAACTCATAAGAAAAAAAATCAAAGAGGAAAGCTCCCAAACCATAAAATGTCTCTAGTTGGATTTGCAAAATTGTCATGAAAATTTACCAGCCCAGGCATGAAAAATCTATTTGCCCAGTCCTTATCATGGAGATTGAGAACAATGAAAACCAGAACACTCCCTTATCAAAATATTATGCACTGAAGCCAAGCAGCCTAATAAAACTTTGCAAGCCTGCTCCCCAGAGTAACTATTTTACCTTCCTTTTCTGCTTCAAGTACTAGATATAATCAAGCACAGTTGGATGCTCCTGATTAACATCATGGTTGCCTGGAAACTCAGGCACAACGTGGCCCAGCTTTCCTGGCTGTGCCTGCGCTTGAACTCTGGGCCAGTCAGGTGAACTAAGTTGGGTTTGCAGACCTTGCCTCTTAAAGCCTTATAGCCTATGCCTCGGGGGAAAAAAATGTTAATGGATACGTGTTCAAAAAGAGACACTAGACAACTCCAGAAGGAAGAATGAATACAAATCTGTGTTTTGAAAAGACATAGTATATTTCCTTCATATCACAAGAATTTTCACCAAGATACTAAATCAACAAGGGAAGAATAAAAAAAATCTAGTCCAGAAGCTTTCACAGCTGATTAACTCCTGTCACAGTACTAAAGCCCTTAAAAAAAAAAAGTATTTTCCAGACATTAGGGGATAGCCAGGGGAAAGGGAAAAGATGGGTGAGAAGATGGGTAGAAGACAAAAGTTCAGCTTCCTGTTGTGCCATGTTCTTTCCAGGTGACATTTGACAGAAGTCTCTTAGCTTGTATGTTCACTAATTACCTGTGAACTGAACTGAGCCACAGTTACCTGTCTAGCTCTGGTAGGGACACCCACACTGAAAGCCACGAGATGTTCACCTATGTCTCCAACAGGGGCCGTGTAAGACAAGATCCTTTTGGAATTAACAGGATCTCCTTATAGTAGAATATATATGTACTGGATCATGTAACTTTTCCTTAAGGAATCGACGAGGCATTATTTTGGGTGTAAGTGTAAGCAAGCCATAAAAATCGCTGTGAACAACTCGGAGCTGAGCTAACCAAGAGTGGGTGGGTGAACCCCCTCACAGCACAGCCTGATGGGTTCTGGGGTGTCACCTGAGAAATCATTCGTGCTTTTACCTCACAACAGCGCAGCAAAGCCTGTCACGGGCCCAGCGCCCCGCTGGCAGGAACCCACCCAAAATCACGGACTCGGGTGGGAAAGGACCGCCGGCCCCGGCGAACGCCACCAGCGGGCCTGCGCTGACCGGGCTGCAGGCGGGCAGGGGCCGCTCCCGCCTCAGGAGTCAGCCCGCCCCCAGGCCCCGCCCCTCGCGCTCCCCCCGCCGCGGTGTGTCTCTGCCGCCGCGCCGTAGCGGGGCGGTGCTTACTGGGCGCGCGCGCCGGGCAGGGCGCAGGCGGCGGCGGGTGAGTGCGGGGCGGGCCCGGGCCTCCAGCGGTGCCTGGCTGGCCGGGAGGAGAAGGCTACCCGGTTTTGCGGGCGGGGGGCCCCTGGCGGGCAGGGCTGGGGCTCCGCGGGCGGCGGGCGCGGGGGTGTCCGTTGCTCCTGCTTTCTAAGCACGCAAGGTCGGCGTGGCACGCGGGGCTCCTGCCAGCGGCGTTTGCCGAGCGCATTTCGCGCCGCTGCAGCTGGGTCTGAGCTTTTGCGGCGGCACGGAAAACCTCCCGCCGTCGGGAGGGCGGGGCCGGCAGCGGCGGATCAAACCGTGCTTGTTTTCCGGCGGAGCTCGGGCTGCACCGCGGAGCCGTGCGGTGCTAGCACCGCGCCTGGCCATGTGCGGTACGGGTCGGCAGGAAGGCAGCGGCCATCCCTGCACGGCAGAGACAGCCGAGCGCGGTCTGCCACAGGGAGCCGGCAGCGAACGGCGGACACTGCGCGGGGTGCCAGCTCTGGCGCTGTACAACTTAATCACAGGCCTGGATTCATAGAATCGCAGAACAGTTGGGGTCCCTTCCAAGCCAAAAGATCACCTAATTCCAACCCCCCTGCCATGGCAGGGACACTTCACACTAGACCAGGTTGCTCAAAGTCCCATCCAGCCTGGCCTTGATTTTAAACTTAGTCTAACTTAACTGATTAATTTGAAGGCGTCCTTTCAAATTTATTCCTAGCACGTATTCGTGAGCTGAGATCAAAAGTCCTTCTTTTGCTGTTCCAGCACAGACTTATGTGCATGGAGCACATACTGACCTCTCCCTCCACCCCATAAAGATACAGACCACTTATTAGGGCTTAGCTCTCTAGTTTTACTAAAGCCATTTTAGCAAGAGGTGTTACAGAGATGATGAGGCCTTTGGCTCTGCTGGAAGCTTACAAGATACACAGTATGGCAAGCAAGGATTCTTATTAAAAATTTCAGAAGTTATAAAAATGCCAAAGGGAAAGTTTAACGCTATGGCTCTAGGAGCTCTGTCTTCTCCACCTCCACCCATAAGGTTTTGCCTTTTATCTCCTTCAATATTTTCTCCTCCTGAAAGTATTAAGACTCAGAGGACTGCCTGTCTGTCCTGAGTGTTTAAAGACCCTATGTGAGCATGTTGCTTATCCAAATGTTTTCTCTCACTTCCCAGCTGACCAGAGAAATCAAGATGAGTCTACGGAAGCAAACCCCTAGTGACTTTTTGAAACAAATCATTGGAAGGCCAGTTGTCGTAAAATTAAATTCTGGAGTTGATTATAGAGGTAAGTTCTCCATCTGTCTCTCACAATGAGTAAAGTCATTGTTTGGGAAGGCTGGAACAGATACATTGCTCTTGAAGAGCAAAACAGTGTGATCCAAAATCTTGGTCTGCGTGAAGGTGCATCTCAGAATGGTGACATTAAGAACAGAAAATCAGCTCTGGAGAAACTGATGAAAAGGAGATTCATGGTGGATTTAGAGATTCAAATTACTAATCAAAATCATAGCAACCCTTGTTGGAACTACCCTGTTCTTCACCTTCCTGTTCTCCAGTTCCCCATATAGACCTCGCTTCAGAAAAGCTTCAAAAAGTAAACTGTGCTATCAGTTTATATATGAGGGATAAAAGTTATTTACATTCTTGGTTAAACAACCGCATAGACACATGTTGGATCAAGACTCACAGAGATACAGGAGAAAGCCTAGTGTGGCTTTTGGTGCTATACACCCAGTTCATTTTAATGCAGCCAGGCAGTTTTATTCCAGAACTCTTCAGCCTATCTGTATACCTTCATGCACTGTATGTAGGATTATAGGGGTTTTTTAACCAGTAAATTAGACTTCTCTGTTCAGTGAAATATCCTGGTTCTCCTCCCATTAGGATAAAGCTATCAGCTTGTACAATTTTTTTAGCGATATCCAAACGTAATTAAAACTGTCATATACCTCCTATTGAGCACAATATAGGCATTTTATTCTAGAATGATTATGGTCCTCCTACAGTTCACTGCTTCAGATAGGTTTAATACAATTCAGTTTAACACTTGTGAGTAGAGACTTGTTTGTGCTGTGACAAGGAATCTCTGTATTTTGACAGTTTTAAATTGTTATTGTTCACTGACAGAGCAAACGGTGCCTTCTTAACCCTTCCTGTTTTTCTTTACTGTCTCTCAGCTGAGAAAATTTTCAATCTGTCATTTCTTTGAGAAGCACATAGTCTCAGCACTTCAGGTGGGATTGGTGGCTTAAAAACTTCAGTGCTTCTCATCTGTCTTTGGCCTATATAGATACCTTCTTGCAGGAGACTGTAGTGACAGCTTATTAAATTAAAGCAAATCATCATTCACCTAAAGGTACACACAAGGCAGGGCCAAACGAGATTTGTTTTTTTTGGATGCACTTTCTATTTTCTTTGAGAACATTGGTGCCTTCTGCTTTGTTAGATCCATTTGTAACTGCTGCAGATAAACTACTCAGCTTTCCCCTCAACCAGGCTAGTTTAACATGCCTGCAGTCAGACCTACCAGAAATTGAACCAATACCAACACCAACCAACACCTTTATTTGTTACTGGATTTTTTTCCCCATCACTTCCTTATTTCCCTCTGCTCTCCTTCCTTCCCACTTGATGTGATCCTATGATTAAAAACCTGTATACTGGTCCCATTTGAAAATATGTACTCAGTTTGTTTTCTGCAGAAATTTGACCAACATACTGTAAACGCCAAACATTACTAAAGCCAGCATCCTAGGGCATTTGTTGCAGGTCTGTTTAGATTCTGCCTCTAGGCTGTGTTGCTAATTTTTTGTCTGTACCCCGCTCTCCGAGCCACCATACGCACAAACATGACCTAATACAAGTGTGGATGTATAACTGCAAAACATCTTGATTTGCTGCCAAGTGCTGTGCACGTCTAAGGGAAGAAGCCCTGGGAAAGTCATCAGTGATAAATTAATATGTATGATTTCAATGTGTAGAGATGGATATGTACATTTAAACATCTCTACATACAGATAAAACAGAAAAAATACTAGCCAGGATGGACAGTGACAGTATTTAATGCTATTAGCAACCTGAGAGCAAACACAAAGAAAAGGAAGATGAGAATCGAACATGCACTCTAGGAACAAGAGCTGGAAAATACTGCATTTATGGCCTACTGAATGGTAGCTTAAGAAACCCCACACAGTCCAATTATAATTTTGGACAAACATTCTTTTTTATTGTTTCCTGTTGTTATGGGGAGCACTTGGGATTATTGGAGAGAAAAAGAGTTTGACTTTTGTTTGGGTTTTTTGGTGCATTTAATAACATCTTGAGCAGTCAGTTTTTCCCATTTTTGTGGAAACAGAAGAAAGAAAAACATACAGGAAAATCATAATCTTCAAAGCATTACAAGTTGGCAGGAGAACTTGAATTCCTAATTATTTGATGGAAGGTATTACAGTAACACTTCTGAAAAATGATAACATGTCCTTGTTAGGAGGATTCTCAGACTGGAGTTTTTTCCCCTCTCCCTAAGCACAGCCAATACACTCTATTTATTGAGCTTTAATGACAGGTAGATAAATTAGGTGCTTTTCAAACAGAAAAAGATGGTTTTGGTAGTATTGTGTCTGTGTGCAATGACAAAGTCAGGAAAACACACATGCAAGATGGAGATAATAAATGTACCTTTTTACAAGTTGTCTTATGTGCATGATTAATAAATCGGATAGCATTCTCTGAGCAATTCTTGACATTTGTCAATCTCCAAATTCAGTTTTTTACATGAATAGTCTGTTCATCAGGCGAGTTAGATTTGTAGATGGCCATGGTTCTGATCTTCAGGATGGGTGTAAACACCAAGGAGTGAGTTTTGAATGAAAGAAGTGCTATCATGCTGCCAGCACATGGCAAGTACTGTGTGACCAAGGTGCAGCCTTCAATAGGGGCTGTGAGAAGTGAGAACATAAGTATTTCTCTAAAAGCAGTGCTACTCAAATGCATATTTTCCCCAATCAAAAGAATAACTAATATCACAAGTGGCAGTGATACTTTCTTCTTGACGTGTATTAGTTAAGATTAAAATTAAAAATTGATTAATTAATTTTTGTGGGAAGAATTCAGTGTCACTTGAAAACCTTTTGCCTGTTTAAAACTCAGTTTTGTTTACACAAAAACAGAGACTTGCAGACAATGTTCATCTAGATCTATAAGTGAGAATACTCATCTGGCCAGGCTTGGGCTTTTAGTTTGTTATGAAGATACAGCATTTTCAGTACTATTCAAACACAATGCGTTTTTATTTACTTTAAAATAAATTTAAGCTGATTCACTTTTAAACTGTCACTGTCTTCAGGTGTCCTGGCTTGCCTGGATGGGTATATGAATATAGCACTGGAACAGACTGAAGAATATGTAAATGGACAATTAAAGAACAAGTACGGGGATGCATTTATCCGAGGAAATAACGGTAACTCCTCTTCCTCATGTTATTGCTCCTTAGAAGATTGTCTTTTGATATTTACTTCTGATTTTGAGGACTGGCTGAGGTATAAGCAAGCTGCCAGTAAGAATGTTAGTTTTAGGCTTTCTTGGAAACTTTAACTTATTTAGTTCATTCAGTTTCTCTTTTCATGTCTGTGCTTTTCTGCATTCCTGTGGCCTCTTTTGCTTCTGAACTTGAAATTCATTTAGAGAAGCATGCTCTTTTCTAGCCTTCCTTAGAGCTTACATCCTGCCATTTGACAGGTTTACTCTTTTGCACTTCCTGCCTGCTTAGGTGGCCGCTGCTCCATAGGAATTTGTGTTTTGCTAGGCAAACTACTGCGTACATTTATGATACAGTACAGATATTGATGGCACTGTAGTATTTCCTTAGGATGCAGTTGTCCAGACCTGAACAAATACTGTTCCTTAGTACTGGAGGCTATTTTCATCTTTATGAGTAAAGATTTTACCTAGTCAAGAAAAAATGAGTTGTACTTAACTATTGAGTCTTTGAATATCCCAGTGCAGTAGGTGGATTTTACTGCACTTCAAGGACAATCCCTGGCTCCCAAAAGGGCTCTGGTATCAGTTAGGCTGTAATAGCAGGACATGCCAGGGAGAAGAATATCTAAAAATAGAAAAGGTTCATAAGTCGGATGTGAAGAGACTTGTAGAGAAGGTAAATAAATCAGTTTGACCAAGTTGCTTGAGAATAAAATGAAGGATAGGAAGGAGGGAGGGTATAAAAAGAAAGAAGAACTGAATCCCATGCTACAAAGAGCCAAAGAGAATGTGGCACCAGTGTGAAATTGTTTTGGGAGGAGAAATAATCCTTGGCCAAACGCTTTTTGCAAGGAATTTGGATTATTATGCTAAGGAGTACAGTGACATTGCAGCTGGAGACTCAGTTATGGAAATAAGAATCCATTATAAAAGTTAAAACAAATAGATGAGAGGCAGGAGGCTGAAGAACATGCTGAACAGAGAACTTAAGACATCCAAGGTTTAGGAGCATGATGCAGTTCCATGTTGTAAATGGATCTGTTGGGGGTATCACCAGCCAAGCAGGTGGAAGATGTCTCCTGTTTCATAGGTAATTGTTAGCTTTGCCTTAAGTGATTGGGATTCCCAGCTTTTGTTGCAAGATCATAGCATTAGTGCCTGACACCCATAATGCTGCTGCTTAGAAACTCTCTCCTGCTCCCCTCAGTAATGCTGCAGGGTGGCTGTCTTTATTTTCCCTCTGTTCAGCCTGCATCTACTGGAGTGTAGTTTAGCTACGAATATAATAAATACTGAGCCAAAGTCATACATAAATTGTCAATTTGATAGCATTTCCTGAAACCCCCCTTAAAAGTTTCCTGACTTCATTCGTGCTGAATGGGATTCATTACATTGTTGTTTTACACACCATGGGAATAAGATGTTTAAAATAAACAGGCTTCTGCACATTATTTATCAGGGCCCTCATACGTGCTGCTTTCTCCTTTTCACAGTATTGTACATAAGCACGCAGAAGAGGAGGATGTGAAGATGCCAGAACGAGGCCCTTTTGTACTTGTGATCCTCTTTGACATGATGAGCCCTATTTGATTTGTAGTTAATAATCCACAGGTGAAATACACGAATGTTTAAATATTTTTTTTAAAATAAATGTAAACCTGTGTAAACTTCCTGAATGTTTTTGTTTCAGAGCATGGCTGTGTTCTACTGTACAGAAAAAAAATAAAAAAGTGAAGCATGTAATAGTGCTGCAAGACTAATTAAAAGCAACTGCTCATTTTATTATGCTAACAGTTACAGAAATACTGATTGAAAGGTAAGCAGGTGTGGAGTAATTGCAAATCACAGCCTTGTATTGATGGCAAAACAATAGTTTAACTGATGTTGGGAAGGGAAATGCTAATGTTTTGGTGACAATGACCTCTCCCTTTTGGAAAACACAGGGTCAGCTTTAAATGCCAATCTAGTAAGAGTCATCAGGTAAAAAGTTCAGCTGTCCAAAAAATCTTGAATTATGGGTTGAATCACGGGACATAACAGTGACACTTCAACAGTTAGGGGTGGGGAAAGAATTGAACCAAATGGAAGAAAAGCCCTAAGGGTGAAAAGAAAACCCTGCCAGCTGAGGAAGTCAGTCAGAGGTGAAAAGCTCTGTTGGTATGCCAACACAGCTGGTAGCTGCTTTACCTCCTGCCTCTGCACCCTTCCTCAGCTTGCAGTTTCCTTTTTTTTTCCTGCATCTCTACCAAACACAATGGAGTTCTTCAATAAAAAGTGATTTTAATTAGTATCTAAAGCTACTCCTGAAAACAGACCAGGGATCTAAAATCTTTTGGAAACATGCCATATGTATTCTCTACAGACAGTTCACTCTTTTTCCCATCCACCTCCCCCTAACCTAGTACCATCTACAAATTCTCTTTATGTGCTAGCCAGAAATGAGAACAAATACATTAAGCATATAGTACGGGGTATGCATTAGGGAGGGGGAACCTCTGTGCAGGCAATGAAGTCAGAACTTGCTTGTTTATGTTTCGCAGCTGCTCCCAGATAATGGAAGCCTAGTGAGTGAGCCACCTCAGTTTTACATGGATACTTATACCAATTTCTCATTTTACATGCAGTCAGCCAAGATAAAAAAAAAAAACCCTGAACATTCAAATATTTCTTAGTCTGAGTATTATTGCACTTAACATGCAGATACTCAGAATGTTTTCGTGTTCCTTGGGACAAAGTGGTAAGTTATGGTAATGTACCTTGTGGTGAGGTTACTTCGCCAGTTTTGTTTAAATGAGTTTTCTGAATCCTTGCTTTATTCTTTGGGCAGCTTATAGTGACTCCAGAAACAAAAGTATCAGTTGTGGATGGATGAACACAAGACAATTGTGTCAATGTAACTTTGGCCCTTTCCTTCCAAGTGCCAGTAGCTCTACTGCAAACAGGGAATAGTAACATTTCAGTTACTATCAGACAGAGAACATGGGTTGCAAATTTTAATATACAGGTTTTTGGTTTTTTTTAAGATTAAGGAATAATTCTAAATTGTTTTGCAATCAGTTGTTAACCTTTCCACATTAAACACTCCAGAAGCCACTGCAGAACACAAAGATGCTACTTTATAATATGCTTCAATAATTTATTGTTTTCTGATAAGGGTTGAGAAGGGTCCAAGATGCAAGTACAAATCACCAACTTGCTCTTCTGTAAGTGATTTCTTTTCAAAAAAGGGAAGATGTACCTCCAAGTGGGGCATGCAGTTTCTCATTTGTTTTGTCATCTATATGCAGCTGGTAGGTTACTGTGTGCTGTCATTCCTGGAGATTGTCTGGGGTTTGGGGTTTTTTGTGTTTTTTTTAAATTTATTTATTTTATTATCAGGTTAATTCTTTCCCCTTTTCCTCCTCCACCTTTCTCCCCTCTTCCACCTACCGACATATAGCAACACATTTTGCTCAGACCTTGATTTGCTCTCAAGAGTTTGCATTGCTAGCTTAAATGCAGTTCTGTTTCCACAAGTCTTGTTATAGAACATTTTTCAGTTGTGATGTGCTACTTCAGATGGTCTGATCACATACTAAACTCTGAACTTACAAAATACAATGTAGTTTACATGCTGAGGGTTTTTTTTTAATGGATTCTAGATCATATCACTATTTACTATATGAGGTAGGTGGGAAAATTTGCATTAAAGATGAGCTGTTGCAATTCATATTCAAATTTCAAAAGTAGCTAAAGAAATTAAACATTTAATTCCCATGATCACTGACCTTTATATACGTTTTACAAGACTGTCTTCCTCCTTAATCCACTTTTTAGCCACTATTTTTAAATCAAGTGAACATTTAAGCTTGACTTAACCAGGCAATCCAGTGTTTAGATGTAGTCTGTTTTGAGTTGGATAAGTAAAATAAATCCAAGATTAATGTTTTATCTTTTAGATTTTGTTTTGACTTGCTGTATTCTGTAGGACAACATATCAGTTGCAAGTCAGACACTGGCCTGGACAGCTTTCAGAATAGCACATGGAATGCTATCCAAAGTTTAAGTTTTAAGGTGAGACAGCCCATTATATATATACATAAACATTGAGGTAGAATTGTGTATTTCACAAACTCTTGATTAAAAATGACCCAGCCTAGTTTAGAAGATCTTTATCCCATTGAGAGATACAAATACACTCTTACAAGTGCAATATATCTTCACACACAAAAGATCTTATTAGATACTAATGCTTGTGTCCTTCGTGTCACCTCATTTGCCATATCCTGATGCTCTTTCTCCAGTACCCATGTATCAAACCGTTTTACTCATTTATCAAGCTCATCTAGATCAGGACTGACAATGAAATATTCCTGGAGCAACTTACAAGTGCTTGTCCATTCCTTGTCTTAGAAGAACACACTCAACATTAAGTAATCAAAAACTAACAAACAAAAATTAATTGACTTCCAAACACTAAAGCTGCATTCACATACATAATACTTCTATGCAGTGAGATCACTTCATGATACTACAGCTGTTCAACCTCTACCTCACTCCCACCTTCTTCCATGCATTCAGTTCACAGATAGACTCTAGGAAGAGCATTAACTCCTGAATTGCTACATTCTCACATCCAGTGCAAGTTTTTTGCACTTGAAAAGCCAAACTAAGCTCCATTTCCTTAAATGAAAGTCTGTCAGGGAGCAGCAATGCAGCATATCCTGTGGAAATTAGAGAAGGCAAGTCTGGAAGAAGGAGGTAAGTACTCACTGCCTGGTGGGGCAGCCAGAAGCCAGGTTTCTACTAAAGCCTGGAGTGCCCCTACATAAAGGAACAGAGCATGCAAGGAAAGATTTACTTCAAAGATATATGCTGATAACCACTGTCTATGTTTAGCCAGTACCCAGGGCTAAGCCACAGCAGTTGTTCTACCATCCAATGCTCCATCCCTAGTTGAGAAGGGGAATCAGGGAAAAAAAGGAGAAGCCTTATGGGTTGAAGCAGAAACAGATTCAATGAAATAACAAAACTAATACAACAACCAACATAAAGCATGCAAGGTTCTACTCAGCCTGGTCCTTGAAGTCAACAGCAGAAGCAGAAAAGCAGGAGGAAGGAACCCCAGGAACAGTAACTCCACCCTTATTGAGCTCCTTCCTTTTATAATGAGCATGATGAAGTGGCATGGGATACACCTGTGAGTCAGCTGCCTTCATTGGATCTCTCAGCTGACTCAGAGCTACTCATGGCCTGCCTGCATGGCTAGCCCATGGGTCTGTGCCTGGAGAAACCAGGACAACCACTCAGTTTTACAATTTGTTGTCACCTGGTTCCTAGTTCAAAGGGAATTTAATGCAAACTGCACTGAACATTATTCTATGATTCTATGATTATTTATTTCATAAAATCAGAATCAGAATGGTTTGGGTTGGAAGGGACCGCAAAGATCATCCAGTTCCAACCCCCCTGCCATGGGCAGGGACACCTCCCACCAGACCAGGTTGCTCAAAGCCCCATCCAACCTGGCCTTGAACACTTCCAGGGAGGGGGCATCCACAACTTCTCTAGGCAGCCTGTGCCAGTGTCTCGCCACCCTTGCAAGAGTTTCTTCCTGATATCTGATCTAAATCTACCCTCTTTCAGTTTAAACTGTTACCCCTCATCCTATTACTACATGCCCTTGTATTTGAGTTCTTTCTTTTTCATTAGAGTGACAAAAACAGGTGCACAGAGCCAGCTTTGGGCTGAGCTGCACACCTGGCGTGGCTTTCAGGACTGTTGGGCTGCACGGACCCCTTGGCTGCAAGGACACCTCCGCCACCTCATCATAATGGTGGAGCCCACAGGCGGCTCCCACTCGGTACCGTGATTGCACCACCTGCCTAGCCTTGCCTTTATCTAACAGAGCAGCAACATGTTCTCATGAGAACATCCTTTAGAAAGAGAGTTGTTTTCTTGTAATGAAATTTTAAAATAGCACAAGTGATGAAAAGGGAGCATGGCTCTCGGATGGGGTTGTATCTGCTCTGCGCAGTGCACCATGGGAAAAATCCACCTGGGCTCAGTCTGATGCTATGCGAATGTGGGGAGCCCAGCATCTGAGGGGATGTACAATTTACTTGCTGTCTCTATTCCTCGTCTTATTCTGTCTTAATAAAGCAGTCATTAAGCTATTTGTTGCTGTGCCTTTCTTATTGAGATCCAGAAAGAGCCCTGCAGCATATCTCTCTCTCTCTCTCCCCTCATCCCCCTCCTCTAGTGCAGAACAGGTTGCAGTAGTTATCAAATAAAATAAAAGAGTTGTTTTGGGGTTTTTTAGGCTGAATTTGTAAGGGAAGGAGGCTCATGTTATATCTTTAATGCATGTCTTGAATCTATATATATATGGAGATATATATATATATTTATCTTGAATCCATTGTCATACTTCAGTAAGTGTGATAGAGGAATAGCAAAAATAGTGAACTGGATAGAAATGGAAGGACCTGCCAGTACTTCTGCCAACCTTCCACCTAACTAGGTGTCAGAGAAACATTCTCTTTTCCCTGTTCTCCCCAAACACAGAGCCACAGACATGCACAGGTCAACCCTGAAATGCCAATTTGTAAGCATTGTTCTCCGTTCTCCCTGTGGAACTACCATGGGTTTTTACCACTCACCTACTGTGAGTTTTTTACTGTTCTTCTCACAGCTGGTCACTGCTTGCTCTGTATTTTAAAGATGACCTGAAATATTCTTAAATAGGACGGTGCTGCCAGCTTTGTTGGTTTAATGACCAGTTCCTTGTGATCTGGACTCAACTAACTGTTGCAACCTTCAAGCTCTCTACTTGATCAACCTGCCCACTCTTCTCTAAATCCCCCAAACTTTATTCACAGGACTCAGGTGGCTGCTAGCTGACTGGGAAGGATTTCTAACTTGTTATAACACTTATTATCTTACAGTAGAAAAGGATTTCTCAACCTGTCAATGAAGCAACCAGCTTGCTCTTAAGTGTCAGCTCTGGTTTGCTTACATCCATGCCTGTATTACATACTGATCTCCACTGCAACTGCTCCATGTCTGCTGTCCCCGTTGTGCCCTGACAATGTGGAGATGTAGAAGCAGTCTGCAAGGAGAAAGTTTCTGCATCAAAAAGCCTGGAAAGTTACTGGGTTTATAATATTTCTGTGCACTACATTGATGAAATTTCAAGCTATATGGTTTATAGTCTATCTTAATTATCAAGCTATTACAGAGTATGCACACTTTTCCCCAGTGCTATTCTAAAGTCTCAGCTGTGGGGTTTTTTCCTTCTAGAAATCCATTACATAAATGCTGCTGAGAAAACAATAGAGAGGGTGTAAGTTGTCTTATGTCCCCTTCTCCTTGCCAGCTTCCTACTAACAAAGAAATTTATGAGATGAAAAAGGCAAACTGCTTTCTAGTGACAGTGCCACGTGGTCTTCTTGTGTCTGTCTCAGCCCCATCGTCAGAGTGATACACAGAGCCTGGCTGAGCTCAAGTGACTCCAGCAGGTCAATGCTCTGGCCAGAGGAGGCTGAGGCAATGCTGTCCTGGTGGGTGATGCAACCAGAGGCTATGGAGAGAGCTGTATTTCTTACTGGAAACATCTGCCTATCACATGGCATTCGAATGTGCAGTTTGAGGCTGCTGGTAGGTGCTTGTGTCACAGTAATGACTGTGACAGGCTTTTTCCATCTCTAAGGAGGAGATGGTTGTGACATTCGGTTTGAATGAGGCTTTGAAGCCACTGAGTTCCTCTGCTTGAGAGCAGGCAGTGAGGATGAACTCTGCATAAGGCTGTTTCAGATCAGCCCAGCAATTAATGCTGCATCCAGGCAGCACTGTGCAGCTCTGCTGGCTGGTGCTGTTATTCCTGTGTACAGCACCAGTCCAGCAGCGTGTCCTGTCTGCCCAGAAACTGCCGGCAGCTTTGGGAGTGAGTGAAGCCAGTTCAGCACTGTGGTCCATCCTGTGCTGTTATAGATGGGTTGAGTCTGGATCTCATTTGTTTGAAGCTCTTCTCCCTTCTCCCCATGGCTTTGCACAGAGCTCCAGGCAGCATCTGAAACCACTGCTTCAGGGTCTGTGCTCTGCTGCTTTTCCACCTTTTTGAGATAGAAGCCAGTGGAGAAATGGTCCTCACTGGGGCTGGCATAATGACAATGAGTGCCTAATGCATGGCAATAGCTGAAGAAGACCATGCAGTGCTGTAAGACCATGCCATGGTACAAACAGCTACACTCATCTGGAATAATGTTTTCAGACCTGGTCACTGCACCAGAACATCTGTGACGTGTTTGACGTTTCCCCTACAGGTTGTCAGAGGTCTGGAGCTGCTGCTTTATCACACTGGAATTATAAGCAAGGGATAGTTTACCTTAGGAATAAGTATTGAGGAAAAAGCATCAGAGACCAGCTGGTTTCATGAAAGTCATAGTCAGTAACATAGCACAAAGGTACTCTCTTTTGTATATAAAGTATGGGCAATTACAAACTGGAACAGAAGCAATAATGTGAATTCTTCCTCCCTCCCCATGAACTACTCTTTGCTTCCACTGGCAAAAGGAAAGAAAACCATAAGACTTGCATTGTATAGTGAAATTCAGTGACTACAAGGCCTCTTTCAAATGCAGAGGAGAGCAGGCTGCTGAGAGCCCTGAGGCACCAAGCACTCTTTTGCTCCTCCACCTTTAATAGCTTTCCTGCACCACAGGGTCAGCTCCCCTCCCAGTGGCCCTGGGACACGTGGTGCTGCCTCTTAAGGGTCTGCTGGCTGGATAAAAGCCAGCCAGCCGATGGGGTTGTTACTCTGTTCCTCTAGCCCGACTGGGGGCCACAAGCTGCCAGCAGTTTGTTCAGCATCTTCTGATGGCGGCTCTAATGATGACGAGAAATTGGACCCTGATTTCCATTTGTTGCGAGCAAGGAGACGCTGGCAGAGAGCAGGGCGAGCCTGGTAACAGTGGCCAGGGTTGGCCAAGAGTCCTGATCACCAGAGCAGTCTGCAATGATGAAGTGGATCCGAGGAGGAGCTGGGAAGCCCAGGGACAGGATCAGCTCCTGGCTGGGCACTGTCACGGCTGCAGTGTTGCTTAGGCAAGGAGCAGGAGTGACTGCCTGGACTTAAATCCAGCTCTTGTGCTGGGGGACAGTCACATAGATAGATGTTTAGTCCCCTGTGCCAGTTCTGGTGGGTTTGTGGGGTGTTGGTGGCTCCTCCTGGCAGGGCTGGTGTGTGGGATGCACCTTCTCAGCCTTTCTAGCAAAATTCTGGTTTTACTGCCAAAATAACTCCCATGTAAGTGTGAGAGAGAGGGCACACTGCTTGGGGGTCACAGACTAGAGGGAGCTGACGTGGCTTAGCTTTGCAAAGCTTCAGCATGGAAGCGGGGAGCGTGGGGAGGGTAACAGGACAAGCAAAAGTCCAATCCTCCTGCACTTCTGCAAAGGAGTTCCATGGTGTCCCACACAAACCCCATGGCTTGCTGCTGTGCTCCCCCCGCTCCCCCCGCCCCCGCCCCAGCTAGTTGCCTTTGTTTTCATTGCAGAAGCTTGGAGACTTTAAAAAAAAAAAAAAGGGGGTGGGATGTGAAGAGGAAAACTAATATGATTAAGGCAGGATTTGGGCACTGGCGAGAGCTGCCGTAGGTGGCGGGTATTAGCAGTAACAGCTGCTGCGCTTCCCATTAGAGGAGAAAGCGAAGAAGGTCGCTGAAAGGATGGGTCTCTGGCAGGCCGGGAGGGCAGTGGCGGCAGCGAGCCCAGCAGCGTACATGTCCCGAGGTAAGCGACGGCGGTCCTGGCAGCCACAGCCCGGGTGGCCCTGGGGAGCACAGCCCTGCTCCCCGTGAGGGGTGCAGGCGTGTGGCTGGGAGGGCTAGGGAACAGTGGCACAGCCTGGGAAATGCTGCAGGGGAAGAGCTGCTGCTCAGGGGCACTTTGATGAGCTCCTGTGAGAAATCACATCCAGCATGGGAAGTTTGGATGTCCCTGGAGGGGGTATTTATCCAAGGCTCCTGTGACTCCCACAAGCATCTTCTGGCCCATAACTGGCTGGAGTGGGATGATGTTTGGCTGTGGAAGGTTAAACTGCATCTCTCTGCTCCCTGCTTCGTGCTGGCCACAAACTGTTCCGTGTGCAATGGTGGTCTGTTAGAGTTAGCTGGCAAGTTTCAGAAGTGCAAGAGATGGAGGTGCAAGCTAGACCTCCTCAGCCTCTGGTTTCCTCTGGCTTATCTACATCTACTTATTGACTAAGCGTAAGGAAATCTAAGTCAGGAAAAGCTGCATGATGAAGAGAAGATGTTAGAAAGTGCTACATTAAAAGTAGGACTACCTGGTTTACAATATCTGTTACAATAAATACTGTATGCTCATCCTTCAGCTTCACTTTCAAAAGTGCATTCTGAAGAATCAGAATAACACAATACTCCAGCTAATGTGGAAACGTGTTTTGTGCCAGCCACTAAAGCTGAGAGGTACTAAAGACACCTAATACTAAACTTTGATGGTGTTGAGAAAAAATGCTACCTGGGATTAAAAATTGGAGAATAAGGAGAAATCTTGGCATTAGCCAAAATGGCTGCCTGTTTATCTCAGGCTTCAAAGGCAGCATCGCTGCTGTCTTGTCAGTGAGCCCTGACCAAGGACAAGCAGAAAAACTGCTGGGCAGCCAGAGACGGGTCCGATGGTTGCAAGCAGTCCAGCGCCTCCAAGCCGTGATGTGTGGGCTGCTAAAAGGTGCCTTGTGCTTCCATAGGACAGGGCAAGGGGGCGATGTGCTGTCCCCATTGGGACGGGGCTTTGCACAGGCAGGCAGGGAGAGGCTCTGTGCCGGGCACCAGCCCCACAAGAGACAGGGCCTGCAGCAGCTCTGCAGGTCTAAGGGTAGATATTTCCTCCATTGATCAGGTTGTACGTTTGGGCTGGGAATGGTGGAGGGTGCTGAACATGGTTGTGCAGAGCTTTCTCCTCCTGCTAAATACCACAAGACTTCTTAGATTCCCTGGCCACACTCTCTGTGGGCAACTTTGCAAGAAATGCATCTTCTTGCGGGGCCTCTTTCCTCCCAGCCTCAACAATTTACTTCAAGTTGTGACCTTTTGTGGATTACCAAAGCGGCTCCATGCGCCATGGAGATTATTTATTCTCCTTCATTTCAAGGCTGGGGAAAGGGCGGCTCTAGAGCTCAGCTAACTCAAAGGCACCAGGCGGGCTCACAGGCTGCCGAAGCCGCTGCATTGAAGTGGACCTGCCCATTGTTTTCAGCTGGAGGATGGAGGATGGCAGGAGAGCCCACATTGCCATTGCCGTCTGGGCATGCACAACCCTGTGCTTGGTCTCCTACACAGCTGCCTTCTCACACGGTGCAAGTCTTTCTTCCTGCACCGACATGATGCCCAGGCACCTGAGAGTCCAGCTGCACAGCCCCAGCAACAACTACGTTACTGTCCACACGAACATGTCCTCCTACTTGCCAGGTGACAAGGTTCCAGGTAAGGAACAGCTTCTCATTCCTGCATCTGAAAAATACATGATAACTGATATCAAGTGAGGGCTGGGAGGAGGGATAACTGCTCCGAGTGTGCTACGCCACCTCTCTAGCCAAGAGGAAACAAATGTATTTACAGAGGAATTGTTTGCAGCGCTTTGTCTAAGGTTTCTCCAGTGATGGCTGGCTCCAGGTTTTCATCATGTTGCAGATTAGCTGTTTGCCAGAGGCATCTGGTAGGTTTGGAAGCTTTGGGTGGGATTCATTTAACTCATCTGTGTCTCAACCATACAGTCCCTCATAACGCACAACGGCACGTGAGAGGTACCTCCAGAGGGTAAAGTCACCTTCCCTGCTGCTCTGCACTGCATGAAGGGGTCTGGGTGACTCACCCAATTCTTAGGCACGGTTGGGCAGCATGGCCCATACCCAGCATTGCAGCTCCTGAGGCAGATGCAGACAGAGCTGAGAGGCACCGCTCCCCAGCCTGGCCGCTTGCCTGCTCATTCCTATGCAAAATAAAACCCCTCCGAGGGCAGCACACAAGGTTTTGCATCCATACAGGGTGGTACCCAAACCTTCTTAAAAATGGCTGCATGCTGCCTAATGCAATGTGGTTAGCAGCTTATAATCAAGGGGGGCGAAAGGAATCAAGCAAATTTTGTGTGCAATTAGATACTGCAAAGTTAAAGGTAAAGTCTGGCCTCCTGGGTCACAGAATCACAGAATCACAGAATCACAGAATGTTAGGGATTAGAAGGGACCTCAAAAGATCATCTAGTCCAATCCCCCTGCCAGAGCAGGAATACCATGTCCAAGACAGACCGTGAGGACAAAGACAGTAAGACTTTTTTGTTGCTGTTACACAGGGTATTCTTTTGGTTTCAGTGCTTTTGGTTTGCACTGGAAACTCCACTGCAAACAATTCACCCCATAACTATGAGACAAATCCTTTCATGCCCTGTGTTTTGTCTTGCAGTGACAGTGAGGAGCACCCGGGATTTTATGGGCTTTATGCTTCAAGCTCGCAAAGTGTCTAATGACGAAATTGCTGGCATATTCGTATTCATTTCTCCTGGTTCCAAACTGTTGACTTGTTTTGAAGATGGTGACACTGTCACCCACTCTGACAAGTCACTGAAGAGAAACCTGTCCTTTGTATGGAAAGCACCAGACCAACCCATTGGAGACATCAAGTTTTTGTAAGAACATGCTGGTTCCTAACCAGAATTTGTGTCTTCTCAGTTAAAGGCTTGGCTTTATTTTTTCCATTGTACTTGTCTACCACAGTGGACATATAGCTAAATACTTATCAAATGCTGCAACAGTATCCCAGCTGGCACATAAATCACAATTTACATCTGCTGGGTGGTGCTGCTTTTTATTTACATGGTCACTATTTTCTCAGAATAAATACAATGGAAGATGACAGCCTAAGCACTTAGGAAATAGAAATATTAAGGCACAAAGAGAGAACTGTGAACTCATTGCCTGTCTTTCTAAATAACACAGCCCACAGGGCTTCCCTGCCTGCAGGATAATTTTGATATATCACTTCTTTTAAAAAAAAAAATAAGAAAAAAGAAAAATAAGAAGAGTGATTTCAAAAAAAGTTAAATGTAAACAGAACTTTTCACAGTAGGAAGAGAGAGTGGTCACTGGGACAAAACTTGACGTCCCTGTTCTGCACCAAAGTCCCAAACTGTCCAAGTATTTTGGTTCTGATTTGGGATTGATTTAAATATTTTCTAACTGGCTGTCTTAGAGGAAGCACAGCAACTTTTCATTTTGGAAGAGATTAAATGGTTATGTTTTGACTATACAAAACTGCTTAGAAGCTGCCTGGCCAGATCCTTGGCTGCTCCCCAAAGCATAAGCATCCTGGTAAGCACCATGGCTTGTGCATCTCATCACAATTCAACACAAATTCATTAAACAAAAATATTGTATTGCTGCTTAGCATTTCCAATTTTGCCTGTTGTTTTAGATCAGGAAATACTATTAAAACCACATAAAACTCAAGCAACCAAATAAACCCAACCCAAACCCAACAACACCTATTCCTAGCCACCCTCTCTGATACTTCCTTTACCCTCTGACTTTTGACCCTCCAAGTTGATTTCTGATAACCTCTCCCTTTTTTTTTTACTACCACAGCATCTGGAAAAAACTCTTTTTTAGGCTTAAAAATACCAAATAAGAGTCATATGGCACAGGAAAACTTGGGCTGGTTTCCTCTTAGCTAATTCTCAGAAGCATCTGATCAATCTGAGCTGAAATTCTCCCAAAACCTCCAGTTAAATAAGGCTCTGTGGGTGAACAGTTAAAGCTTGGCCAATGCAGTTTTGGCACCTGACAAAAAGCAGAGGGTTAGGCGGGCTCAAATAGCAGAGGGCTGAGAGACTTTTTTTCACCCCTACCTATTCTGCTGTTTGTACAAGTTAAATTGACTTGTTTTAATTAGTAAATACCACTGTTGTTTCCCTGCCTACAGAAGATTATAAGCAGAGCTAGGCTAGTCTAAGTTTTCCAAATGTACTTCCATTAACACAGCGAATATAATAGCTTTTTTTTTTTTTTTTTTTTAAATTTAGATTCCCACACATTTTTTTGGCTGATCTGAATTATGAGTGGGGATTCTTCACCCCATATCTTTCTTATGGGACTTGATTTCTTTCATTTGTAATATAAAAGGTGTGATGGGCCAATCCTTTAGAATACTTCTGCATGGCTCCTGTTTTTGGATGAAAGCAGTCCTTGTGATTAGCTAAACAGTTGGATGTTGTATGAATGCTATAGAGCCAGTGAATTCTTGCCTAATTATGTTTTAACAGCATCTCCGTAGTCCAGTCATACTTTGTTTACTGGGCGAAGATCGAATCTGCTATCGTGGCTCAGCGAGGGCAAAACAAAATGCTTGCTGGCAGTCACAAGAAGCCCGACCCTGTTACCCCCACACTCCCACAGGGACTGGCTGACCCACACCCCACAGGTACAGTGAGCAAAAGTATGGGGTTCCTTACCCATCACTTCCCACAGGGTAGTTTTACAGCTTATTCCAGGCAAGCATTGAACACAAGTGACCCAAAGAAGCTGGTGGGACCCATTTAACTCCTGTGGCTGTCAGGGAGACCAGGGATGGTGGAGGCAAACTCCTTGAAGTGAGGTCATGGGTCAGCACTTGAGGTAACGGAGCCAGTTCTGAGGAGGGTACCAGAAAGATAAACAGGGTTGCCAGATCTTACAATTTCAATGCTGATCCTAAAATACAACATATTTTACCTAAAATCTCAGCTCCTAAAAACAAGCAAGTGCAATTAGCAATGCTGTCTAAATAATTTGGCTCTAAATATGACTATGGCCCTTCAAGTATGTATTTAGTTGTACTTATGTGGCCTTTGATCAGTAAAATGCTCCAAGAATTTACTTATACCCAAATTAGATATGTTTCTCAGCATTTCTGGCATGGCACCAAGACTGAGTTTTAATTATTTTACTAGACTGTAATTTAGGCAGCAGGCTTTGCTACTTTACTTTCCATCTGGGTCCCTACTTAAAACTAAATGGCATGAAAATTTAAAAAAAGGCACTATTACAATCCTTCCTGGCAAACGTTAGCACCGAGTGGGATTTGAAATAAACAAACCAAAGACAATAGACTTCTACTCCTCTCTCCCTGCTTCTTGCTTTGTCTCCATGCTGGACAAGGTCCCACCTCTCCCGTGGCTGCCACTGGCTCCCCCCTGCACACCCCCACCAGCATCGTGGCAACGCCAGCACCAGAGCCAGGTTTTGGTGTCAGGTCAGTCATTGCTGAGCTGAAGAAGCTGGCCCAGCCTTCACAGGCTGCATCCAGTGGGAGCAGTGGGTCCAGCAACTGGGGGCTGGAGCCATCCCTCCCCACCCGAGACCCTGGCACAGCAGATGCCTTCCGAGGTTTCTACTCCTGGAACAACACCTCCAGCTACAGCACCTCTGATAGGTAAACTAGGTGGTGGGAAGAGCTATTTCTCCAGCCCTTCTGGGGAACAAAAATAGTCCTAGTTTCCTTGTGCATGAGTGAGAGTCTGTGCAGGAAGGTGTCTGCGGCTAGGGGGTGGTGAGAGGGTGTTTGCTTGCTGAAATTTTGAGAAATAATCCTTTGGAGATTGCACGTGACAGATAGTGACAGAGAGAAAATCCCAAACTCTTAAAAATCCGACGCTGCACTGCTCAGCCTAACAGAGGACTGTCCACGTGGCTGAAAATTGTGATAAAAACTATTGACTGCTACAATGTTTTTCTAAAAGCACATGCAAACATTCAATGAAATGGTGAATCCAGTAGACCTATTTATCCATCTGCAGAGAAAAGGAAGAAAGGCTTCAAAGCAATTACAAAATTTGGGCTTGAGGATGTCTGCTCAGAAGTCTTACAGGGTTTGGGCTCTACATGAGCTTTCATGCAACATTTCACACTGTGGGTGAAAACAGTGGGGATAGGAATAGGTGGTCAGGCATTATTAAAAATACAGCCCCATACGGTCTGTGTTGACTGTACACATCCCAAGGGAGCAGCAGCATGTCTCTGTGGTGGTGCAGAGCCCAGGGATTCCTGTGTGAGCCTCAGCGATGGGTCTCACTAACCCTGCCTTTCCTCTGTCTTAGAGCAGGAAGCATTGCCAGCGCTGCCACCCCAAGCTTGTGTTTGCTGTGTAAAGAAGACAGGCAGGTAAGCAGCAGGGATGGGGAGGATGTCTTCTCCAAAGATAGAAATGTCTAAGAGAAGATGAGAGTAAAACCTCTCTATTGCATCACAGCACCAAGCAGCCCACGTAGGTCTCATAAGCGACTAAAACTACATTGAGACTCAAAACACTGAGTTTTAATTTTTTTACTTTAACTGGGAATTGGGTTTTGTATCTCTTTTTTGTTTCCCTTTTGAGCCTGCTGCCTAGGTTTTTAAGAGTCAAAGGAAGAGAAGTAATATCACAGAAAATAAAAGAAGAAGGGGCCATACAGCAGAGAATGAGGCAGAAATATTTAGGAAGGAGTGGAGGACAGAGAACAAGTAAAGGAGAGACATTTAACATGAGCATCTGGCATAGCCATGGAGAGAAGTGGCAAAATGACAGAAGATGGTAACCAAAGGAAAGGAAGAGTTATTGCACAAGGCAAGACCAGAAGAACACAACAAAATAACAGTCCTGAGAAATTAGGCAAAAAGGAATAAATGAGGTGAGACAGGGCGAGGACTTGTGAGGCAATTCCATTTGCTATCCCAAAGTCCCAAATAGTGCAGTATATCTCTACAGTACGGTGTTTGTATTTTGAGAGCAAGTGATCCATACACATGCAATCCTAACTTTGCCAGCCAGCTACTTCAGTTTGCAATTCAGCCACTGAAAGTCTTTTATTTACTGCTGTATTTTACTAACACCTTCAGAAACAGTCTCTTCCACAAAGGATGCTCTGACCCTCCCCTACTTTGGTTCACAGCTTGCTAGGGCTCCTACCTCAGCTTTGTGCTCCTGTCACACTGTCTTCCCAGCAAGCTTTAGAAATTGCTAATGACGGTAGAGGGTGAGAGTTTCTCTGGTGTAATTAATGGATGTGTGAAAAAGCCTGCTGGGCTGGACAGGCTGGAGAGGCGCCAACTACTGAGGGCCAGATCCAAATCTCAGTGGAGCCAAAGAAAAGACTCCAGTACATTTTGCAGGTTTTGGATGGGGGCTCAGGTGCACAGTGGGGGTGGAAAAATTCAGTGGGGGCCTCTTATATTGTATGATTGCTTCACAGCTAGTCTTGGATGATATCTGCAGCAAAGCCTGGGCTGCAGAACTGGCATGGAATGGCTGTTGTTTTGTGACAGATGAAATAAGGTGCATGGCACCAGGCAGAGCCCCTAGGAACAGAAACATTCAAAAACAGTCATTCCCACTAAAATGGGTGGTTAAGCACCACTGAGAGTCAGCAGGTTTCAAACTGGCTGTGTAGACTGAGAAAGCAAGATGGGCTTTGGGGAGAGTTAATGGGCTGTATATGACTGCCCCAAACCGGCGGCTGTCAAAGGCCGTCCCAAGTCTCCTGGGTGCCTCCGCTCCATGGTTTGATCCACAGCCTCAGAAGGGTGATACCGAATCTCAGTGGGACCGGTGTGACCCTAAACATGAAGCTTGGCTGGGAAGATCATGCCTGTCCTTTCAGCATGACCCTGGCATCACTCAAGATGGGAATTGTTTATTAAGGTGGTTTTTTTTTGGTGATAACAATGCCTGTGAAAAATACCACCACCAAAACAGGAGTTTCAGATCCTTACTTAGGCAAAGGAGTGGCCTTCCTCAGTGCCCTTCACTTCTGCCCCTTCAACCCACTCTCCGTTGCCTCCCACGACCTGCTCCCAGTGCCTTGTCCCTCCCATGGCAACTCCAACACAGATGGAGTGGGGTTGAATTTGCCTCGTATTCTAAAAGCTACTGAGTAACCAGGGGATGGAGTGGGGTTATTCCAAGGCCAGGGGTACACCTGGGTGTAAGAAACACAGAGCTGAACTGTACCATGATGTAGGCAGTGAGAACCTAATCAGCTCCCTTTCTCTGCCCTGACCACACATCTCGTGGTGTTTTTGCTTTCAAAGGATAATACTGAGAGTGAGGCTGTCTCAAAAGTCTCCCTGGGTGCAACAGCATCTCCTTCTGCCCCGCATGTACACAGTCACCTGGGTGACACCGCTGTGACAACAGACTGGTTTGGCGACGCAGATGCTGCCAGCAATTTGTCATTGGCTTCAAGGCAAATGGCAGAAAGAGAGCTGGCACCAAAGCCAGAGAAGGCAGGCACCAGGGGCGAGGAGGAGGAGAAGGAGGAGGAGGAAGAAGTGGGTGGAAATACCCTGCCATGGGCAACCAGACCAGCTCCTGAATCTGCTGTTCCCGGGAAGGGGGAAGACCCTGGCAGAGGGACCCGACTCCTAGCAGCCCAATTGGGTATCCTCCTAGTCTGCACTGCTGCCCTGGGGCTGGCACTGGCAGCTGCCATGCGCTGTGTCTGTGCCCAGCATTGCCACAAGCGGACGGAGGTCTCCTTCAGCGAGCCGGACCCCAGTGTCATCACCATCAGAGAAAATGGGGAGGTGATGCACTTCCGAAAGATCCGGGAGAACAGCTTTGTGCTGGTGCAAGCCGAGTACAACTGGGTCAGCCCCTCAAGCAGCGGGAAGAAGACAATCATCTGAGCATCTGCAATGCCAAGAGCAGCCCTACAGCAGCCGGTGTAGGTGAAAACAGCCTGGACTGCACACCACAGGTTACGGAAGCGCTGGGGCAGTTCCTCTATATGTGCTGCCATATAGGTAAATGAACTTGGAGCAGCCAGTTCAGACAGAGGTGTTAGTCAAAAGTACCTAAGCTACAGCTGCTAAGAAAATAGAAGTTGATAGATTGTTCAGTGTGTTACATTTACCGCAATTAATATTGTATATCTGCTCATTAGCTGTCACTGCAGCCATGACATTCGCTTCCTCGGTTGCCTTAAGGGTGTAGCCAAAAATAGAAATTCTTCCTCTGCACTGTAGTATTGTCGACTGTTTAATCTCAGTAAAAGTTTCTAATGTTATATCTCTTTCTAGGAACTAGAAACCCCTGATATAAACCCAACCGTTCTCATTCAGGAGCTTACAGGTTTGATTCTGTGCACTTGGTATCTCTCAGATGACAAAATATTTGTTGGTAGATTTTAAGTTTCAATTTGAAAATAAAAAGCAATAACTCATTAGGAGAACATTGATCCAAAGAACATGAACTGATCTATGGGAACAAAACACAGGGTGGAGGACACCAGCTTTTGGGGGAGAAACATGCCTCCTCATCAGGTGCAAATGGAAGAAAACCTTTCCTGTCCATTTGCACCTGATTAGGAAGCTTGTTGAAGCCTGACAGCCAGCATTTACTTGGTCTTTTACTTCGAGTCAGCTCAGTAACACTCTGCAGAAACATGCACTGAGAAGTACCCTTCCCAGGTCACTTTGGAGATCCCCAGCAAAGGCTGTATGGAAAGTTAACAGCATCCTTGTACTCTGAGTTTGTGCAGACTTCTCTCCAACCGTGTGGTTTTCTGCAGGAGGCCACTAAAATAGCCCTTGGAAAACATGAAGATCCTTGACACCTTCTAAGAAGGAGAGGTGATGACAGCGAGGGTAAACGTTTGTTTTACTGCAGCTTTGAAAGAGACAGAAATAGTCCTGATACTGATCCTCTTGAGATGTACAATTTAGAGCCTTTTAGAAAGCAGGAATCCTGCTCTCTCGATACTTCTTTGTTCTGGTATTCTTTTCTAGGGTGGAGGGGCTCAAATGGTCCCCAAGCTGTGTAATGGGGGACAGACCTAAACTTTGGTGCTCCAGCTCATTTCACAGCCTGCAGCAATCCCCTCTGAGCTAAGCAGACACTGACGGGACCCTGATGGCTCACAGAATCCTTCCTGGTGACAACTTTCCTCTCTGTCAGGAGGGCCCTGTAGCCATCTCCAACCAGCTGGCCATCATCATGCTTGATAGTCAGTCAAAGCTCTGGTCTCAGGTTCTCCCTTACCTTGCCTTTGACTACAGATGAGGCAGGTGGGACATAAATGAGTTCTCCTATGCAAATCCCTGCAGAGTGATGAACATAGTGCATCTTTTGCTAATAGCACATTCTATCAGTGTTCAGAAAGAGATGGTTTCTGACCATACTGCTCTACAGTGATTAGTGACATGATGCTTTGCACTACACACATGGCCAAATTTCTATCAAGTTTACTTCTAGGCCTAGTGAGCCTTGAGCAAAATAAATGAGTAAGAAAGTAAGTGTACTCACAAACACAGCTTGCAGAGATGAGTTTGATGGTCCTAACCATTGCGCTTTGAAGAGAAAGGTGGCCACACCATGGCCCTTCCATTGCAGAGCAACCAAGGGAAGTCCTGTAATTGAAAATACATTTGTTTCAGGACTCAAAGTATGATAGATGAATGGGTTTATGTTCAGTAAGTTGAGGTTAAGCATTCCTACTAGGAAGTCTATAGGTTTTGAAGTACAAGTCTAGGCACTTACAAAGGCATTCCCCTCTATGTCATGTGCTTTAGAAAGAATTCATATTTCTGTAACCCAGTGTAGCTGAACTGTGTAGCGACTAAAGCAGACTGCATTCAAGTCATTGTTAATGCAGCCGAAAAAATCCTAATTAACTGAGAAAATAGGTCAACAAACTCTTAAATATTTAAAGAACTATCACATATTATTTTAAAAAGTTTCTTATGATGGCATAGCTGTTTATGAATAAATTACAAATACCTATGGCCTCTTCCACTATGTCTCTAGGCTTAATGTTACCAGACTGGTATAGCCTTAAAACCATAACCTTCCTGTCCCCAGCACTTTCTCCATGACCCAGCACCGCTTCTTGCCAGGCTGACCGGAGCAAGTGAAAGCCTCATGGAGATGTTTGATGAGGTTAGCAGCATTTCAACACCCCTCTGCCTTCTGCCAAACTCTGCCTTCTGTTAAATTTATGCAGCTCCAGTATTATTAGTAGTAAAACCAGTAATGGTGAGCTCTGAGGGACACAGCTCCTTTGAATTAGTAATGAGTTTTGCTACTTTGCAGACTTGGCTGAGACCTAAAGTGCTTGTTTTTTTTTTTCTTGACTTCTGAATGATGTTTCGTTTATTGTAGTTGCCATGACAAGAGGGATGGAGGTTTTATCTCTTCTTCAGGCTGTTAAAAACATGAGCACTGATTAATTTATTAAAAGGCAAACCGTTCAAACACGCCCCATTCTTAAGTGACTTGCCTTGTATGGAAATTCATCTGTGCTCATGTTTGGAACAGATTTAGGAGAAAAAATTGACAGAATTATGAAAGGCAAGGCAAACCCCATTCTAATATTTACTGGAGGGACAAGTGAAAGACTTGCCTTGTTTTCCTCTCTAGCTGCATGACTGTGCTGGTCACAGACATTCTGCTGGAACTGGGGGATCTCAGTTCCTCCAGCACAGGTTAGCTGGCAGCCATCTGTGGTCCACATGAGGCTGCCATTCCTCAGAAAGTGACAGGGCTTTGGGTCTGAATTACTGACCAAAGGTGTGGAAAGCAGCTCACATTCAGCTCTAATGCACACTTACCCTGAGTATGTCTCCCCATCAGCCAAGCAGGCATCAAATGCAGTTTTGGCAGTGAAAACTCCTATGGCTTAAATCCTCTGATGCCATTACAATGCTCGATCTACCCTAACTCCAAAAAAACCCCCACAACAACCCCACCCCCCCAAAAAACCCCAACAGTTAGAAATAAATAACTTTGCCTATGATCAAGCCTTTCCATAAATCTGTTCCCCCTCTGCTTCAAAGATGTCTCATGCAATGCTGCATCTGCTCTATTAAAGATGCCCACCCCAACTGTAGTTGGCAGAGGATGACAGCCCTCCAATATATAAGTGGCAGTAAATGTAAGGTGGAGAGGTTGAATTAAGCAATGCAGTTGGCCCAAAGCTTGGTTAAGTCATCATAGACATTTTCTGCATTGGTTAAATTGTCACTAGTAAGCAGAAAAGGCAAACACGCACTAATCTGGGTAGCTCCAAAATGGGTGATGAGACTCACAGGAGAAGCCACAGGGCCCTGTGGGCCCAGCTATCACGGTCAGCAGGGATGTGCAAGCTCAGGCTCTCCCCAGAGCACTGTGGGGTGAGGCTCCAGGCATTATAGAGATCTGGCCCTGTGGCTTGGCCAGCCCTTTTGGCACAGGTCTGCAACTCCTTAAGACTGCACAAACCAAAGGAGGCAAAGCAGAAAGGCCAGGAACCCCAAGAATAAAACATTCAGCACATTCCCGAGCAAACTGAGCGTGGGGAGGGGAAGCCTGGGCTGCCTTGCTGAGAGGTGAGGATTCGTCCTCTCCTTCACCCCTGAGGGTTTGCCCCTGCTTCAGCCAGCTCCTTGGCAGAGCTGCAGATGCATGTGTTATTTATTCACTTAGATCTAAGTAACAATGAGGAATGCCTGTAAAAAAATGAGGAGATGCTCTAACAATTCCTGCAATATTCAGCTGCAAAAAGACAGCTGCTTACCAGCAAAAACCAACAGCAAAGTAGTGACTCAACCTGCCCAGCCGGTGAACAGCAGAACAGCCCCCTCACTCCTGGCAGAACAGATGCCCCTGCCATGGTCTCAAGGCTCAATCTGAAAGTCATCCTGTCTGGACAGCTCTGCAAGACTACCTTCCTTTCTTCACCCTCCCCTCTCTGCAAGGTGCCACATGACCTACGAGAGGGCAGAGGACTCGGGGAGCCACGACTGCCCTTGGACCACGAGCTGCTCAGGGATCTCTCATGGCTCCCTCCTGCCACCAAATCTCTTCCTCTTCTGGGGTCTCGTTGCAGCAGCCCTCTTTCCTCATTAACGCATATGTGACTCTCAATAAAGCATTTTGTTATATGCTGTACGAGGGATCGTATCTCAAACCACATTTTAGTGTATATTTAAGTGCATGTTTTGCTGATTTACTGCTGTTCTAGAGAACATCTCCCTTCCTGAGCAGGGCAGGCCCATAAAGGCTGTATCAGCTCTGACTAATGATTATTAGTACATCCCAAGGTTATGTACCACAATCAAATAACACGTAGGAGGGAAGAGAGACTCCGGCTTACTCGGCTGAGGACAAAGATCACAGATAGTCTCTTTGAATCTTCAGATTGCAATATCCATTACAGATCGCCACCTTCTAGTGCCAAAGCATAATTTGTTGTTGAGGAAATGTGTCGCTGTTTCAAAGGCTAGCCAAAGGTCAGCCTCGCTGTACATCAGCGTATGTTGATGCACACCAGGAAGCGAGGGCCAGGTACTGCCGAGGACGCGGGGCTGCTGGTGCAGAGGGAAAGGCAGAAGACGTGACACGCTGATCTGCATTATGCAAATGCACGGCCCAAAGTGGAAAAATATTTAACCCAGTCAAGTAAAGTGTCACCAGCAATTCCCAGTGCCTGGTGTAGCACAAATGCTACAAGTCAGACGAGCGAACGGCCATCTCCTACTCCAGCCCCAGTGAGTGCGGGCAGAGGGGGCTGCCGGCGGGGCTGAGGGGAACGGCTCCAGGGGCAGTGCAGGCGCTGCCCGGCACTCGGGGCGGCAGCCGGGCACTGCAGTGACTCCCTCCCCGGGCCAAATCGGAGGCGAATCCAGCCGTCGTCGCCACCTCCCACACTTGTGCTATGTATTGCTCGTGAAGGGGTGAAACCCGGCCCGGATCCGTGCTCCCCGCAGCCCCGCGCCGCCGCCAGAGGGCAGCCTTGCCCCGGCCATGGCGGCCCAGCTCGGCCCCGCTGCCCGCCCCTTTCCCCCACGTCGGGCCCGGGCCGGGCCGGGGCGGGCAGCGCCGAGGCTGTTAGCGCTCGGTCAGGGGACTCAGGCCCGGCTAGCCCTGCGGCGGGGCCTGGCTGGCGAGGCCATCTCCTCAGGAGAGCGGCAGGAGCGGGCAGGCAACCCCCGGGGCCCGGCAGGGCAGGTGGGGGGCGGCGCCCGCCGGGCAGGGCCCTGCGCCAGGCTCCGAGCCGCCGTGGGGGCCCTTGAGTGTCCGGGAGGAGCGCGGGGACTCGGCTGAGCCAGGCTCCTGAGAGGACGTGGTGTAGCGGCCCAGCATTGCGGGCAGGGACACGGCCGAGCCCTTATTAACCCACACCAGTTACCACCGCTCCCCCAGGTGTGCCTGAGCCGCAAAATCCCCAACACATGGGGGGGAACGGGACAAAAGGAACAAACTAATGGATTCCCAGAACCCAAGAACCCACACTCACCCGCTCTCCGTCGTTCTCTGAACTGCAAACAAAAAATAAAAGGCCCAAGACAACCATCGGTCCCAATTTCTCACTTCAAGTCAAAGGACTGATTTGACTTTTGTCTTTTAAAGGACAACTATTACGATTTTTAAGCCATAATATGCAGAAGAGATGAATAGCACACTTGGTGATCTGCATGATTTATTTGGCAAAGCCTATTAGTTCTCTCTGGAGCAAATTAATACTAATTCTCAACTGTTTGTCAGTGGGAATTTAATGTAGGCTAGAAAGTCACTGAGAGTTTTTTTTAGATGGAAGTCCATTCCAAACAGAACAAAAAAGATTACTTTGAGAAAACAGCTTAATAAAGTCGTCTTTAAACGAAAACCACTCAAGGCTTGACTGTTAATCAAAAGAACATTACTTACCTTACTCAGCATCACTGAAACCAGAATCTGGCAGCAAGTTTTAAAAAGGAACCCTTTGCTCTTTTTTTACAGTCATAATTTATAACAGCTGAATTATTGGCTATAAATACACTTTTCCTTCTGCTAATGTATTGTGCTTCTGGGGTTGTTCAGAACAAACATTTTGTTGCTAAGACAATAAACTCCTAAATTAGGGCTTCTGAAAAACATTTCAAGCACATTCCAAGAAGCAGCTATTCAAAGAATATCACTGTGGCATCTCAACAGACTAAATTTTATTTTCACCAATATTGAAAAATATTGACATTTCTCACTAAATGTATTGTTTAAACATAGAAAGCTGCTGGTTGCAATACACTGGAGCATATTTATGTAGATACCAAAGCTAAAAATTCAAACAGGATGAATTAGCAGAGTTTGCTGTTGAAAGTAAAGAGCTAGACAAGCAAAATACATTCTTAAATATATGTAAAATATTCTAGCACATATAAGATAATGATTTAGTATACATCCTGTTCCACATGTTTCTACATGGCATATGAACCTTTTCTTTGTTTTTAAACAATGTCCCAAGAGATATTTTAAATGAGATTATTTGGGAACATCGATATGCTAGTATACCTATATACAGCTCTTTATGCCCTTTATAAATAGAGATTATACGTTAGTGTTATGCATCACAAATAGGTGTTACCTGATCAGAACCATGCTAAAAGTCAGGCTCCACAGACTGCAGTGCTTTTATTCTGTTCCTTTGACTCACACGAAGTCCTACATATCCCAACTCAGCTATGTGTTTACATTTGGAGGGGCCTGTACTGCTCCCATGTTGCTGGTTCCCCAGCTATATGATCTGGTTCTGTCCTGGAGAGAGATCTGTGCACAATGCTTGCAGACAGCTGAGCTGCAAAGTACCAGCTTCCCACATTAACACTCCGTGAGCTGCATCAAATAGAGTTATCATATTAGCTGGCTAAAATTGTGTCATACTTTTATTTTTAGTGCACTATTATGCCTCTGGGATATATTTTATTTATCAGGGAATTGGACCTAAACATATGTTGTAGCAGTTTTCTAAAGAGGGCTTCAGGCAACTCACTGTGAGGTAACCAAAAGACTGCGTGTATGTTTTGGGGAAGGGGCAGAGTCAGTGTGCGAGCCAAATACTGTATGTGCATCTTTTTTAGTCCTGAGCCACTGTTTGGAAATTACAGTTAATTTTTCAAAGAGAGATCTAAAATATTTCACTGAAAAAAAGTTTGTCATTTTTATAAAGAAAAATATTGGGGTTTTCCCAAAATTGCGCTAATTTTAAGCAACATTATGAAACAGAACAAACGAGAATTTGCTGAAGAACTTGGCAAAACATATCATGCAGTAATATGGGATTGCCCAAAGGACCCACAGTGTCTATAATGGATACAGTGGTGAGCTGCAGACCCATGTGCATGTAGGTGTTTCCATCCAGGGGAGCTGTGAGTCCCAATGAAGGAGATGAGAACCATAATTTGCATGAGTAAAATTCTGCAATGTCAGCACAAAAAGCTGACTTCTGCTTCCCCAAGCTGCATCTTGGAAAGCTGCCCTGGTTTCCTAGTCACGATATCCTGTCATGCTGCTACGGGATGGGATAACATCTTCCCAAGCAGATAAGAGCATCATCTTGGTGATGACACCAACAGGTTCAGTTAGGGACAACTAACTGAAAAAACCCTGAAAACTACATGGCGAACGCACCAGGAAATAAGACAGAATTTTATAACATCTTGGGTATGGGCTGTGCAGCAGACAAAGGACACTGATGGGGAAGGACTGCAGTCACAATGCTAAGAAATGGAGGAAGCACAGAATTGCAAAAGCTTTTGTCAATAGAATTTCATACCCAATTATTGTCACGGGACTCTCAAATTTTATTTCCTGCAATTCTTCTGGCAAAAGGCCATTTCTCACATGACCTCCATAATTTTTTTAATCCTATCAATTAAATTGCCTTTCCTTCGAGGCAGCCCATTTAAGAGAGCTGATTTCCCTTAGAATTTGCAACTGTTTAATAAGAAAACAGTAAGCTTTCTCTTATAGAGATGAACTAACATCAGCATGCTAACATCTGCAAGCCTTTGATTTTGTTACAATTATACTAGATGGAGCCCACCCACAGACAATGCCATCCCAAAGAGGCTTTTTTTTTCTTCTTAGCTGGGTGAAAAACGGTTGTGCCAGGTGGCAACTTTGAACACAGGTAAAGAGCGGACAATACGCACCAGCGCGGGATCCTTAGGAGGTGCATGGCCTCTTCTGTGTGCTGCAGCTGTTGGGTATTGGCTGTCTCTCTGAGCAGGGATCACAATCAATTTCTAATCTCACACCTGCTTCTGGTCTGTGCTAGCAACACGGAGTCACAGTTGATTTGAACCTACCAGACAGCCTAAGAATTAACAGGTTATTTTATTACTTAACAAATCCAAGCATTGGGATCAACTCAGTGGGGCTCTTTTCTGCATCACAATGCCAAAGGCCTTTGATCTACCTGCCCACCCCCCCACCCTAAACTGCAGTCAGTAGGGTAGATGGCAGGGAGCAGAGCGTGATTCAACAGCAGCTATTGCTCATTTTCTTGTCACTCTATAGGTCACTGGCTGGCAGAAATCTCTGCGGAAATGCATCTAAAAATATTTTGAAAACTTGGCCTCCGCTGATGAGAAAATTAAGTGGTGACTCATGCTCCCATCAGCTCCAGACTTGATTACTGCAATCTGATGGACTGAGAAGCTGATATTCCACTGAGACTGCAATTTGCTTAGAGGAGCAGCCGAGAGGCCTCACTGGCACCAATTGCTTCCAACACATCTCTCTTGTCCTTTTAATCACTAACAAATTTAATTTCACTTCTCACTGAAGATCTCACTCTCCACCTTTCTGGCAAAAGAACAATTTAGAGGCTGCTCCCATGACCTTTGCTACAGCTCTAGATGACAGCATGAAGCAGAGCTGCCTGTAGCAATGCCTGGCACCTGCATTTCCTGGCACTGCTTTCTCTAGTCCTGCACACCTAAAGCCACTGGACAGTCTTTGTCCATGCCACTCCAGAAGATTACTTACCATCCTGACCGGTGTCCTCTATTGAATGAGAATTTTACAGGAACCATACACATAAAACTTCAAACAGTTTAATTCCAAAAATGTCTCCTCAAAGAAGTCAAAGTGTAATGATCACGCGTGATAACATGGTTTAAGCAAGAAAACAGCAAAGAGGAGACAACCTCCCTCTTCTGCCATTGTTCTGACATCATGCTGTAGTTTTGGTCTGGGAGATCAGGGCTACCCATGGAAATAGGGACACGAGATCTGTTTTGTTATATGCTAGAAAGGGCAGGCCATCAAATCTAACGTAAAATACTCTTCATTTACTCTCATCATGTGCTACATTATCACTGAGCTTTGTCAGAACAATGGCAGGGCTTTTCAAACAGCTTCCCTAGGGAGATCGCTCTGCAGCTTAACAGCCCTTTCACTGGAGATGTGCAAGTGTAACCAAGGGCAGAATTTAGTCTCTTGTCTATTTAACGTGCTTGCAAGGGACTGTATGTGTTTCTGGCACTTTATAATAATAGTAATATAAATGCATTTGGATTATAACAAAATGGACAAATTATGATGTCGCCCTTTTCTGTGTTGTAATTCCCAAACACATCAACATCTATTTAAGTGCAAAATAGTCTACAGTTTACAAATACAGTGCTGAGATTGTCTGCTGTAAAGGTTCTGAATGAGATTATGATTCAATACAAAACACAATTCAACGTCAGAAATTCCATTTTTAATGTCAGAATAACATCAAAAAAGTAGCTCTTTCTCCATATGCAGTCTTGCAAAAAAATGTATACCAGGGACTTGGTCCTTTCTAGTGATTTCTACATATATAACTGCTCATCTCTTATGCACATATGCACTTGCACATAAATAAATGTGCTTGCAGACAGACAATATTTCATTGTGCCTTCTAACCTCCTGCTGTCAAGATAGTTCCACAGAAAACTGTACACAAATAAAATTAACAGTTCCTCTTTCCTTGACTGCCAGAATAATGTAGGTGACTACTCCTGTACAACCAAGCTACTGGATTTTGCTCTGTGTAGAGCTTCTGCTGAGACTGCCTTTTCTGTCATATAGCCTATTTGCACTAAATCAAGGATCTATGAGAAAAAAAAACAACCACAATTTTGATTAACCACATAAAAATGATTTATCTTGGACCTCTTACTGGGGCCATCAAAAGCTCCTCAATTTAGTGCACAAAAAAAAAGGGAAATAAAATGTTTGAATAACTCAACACAAAGTGCTAAGACGCCCTGTCACCTCTGAAGTGCTCTTTTCTTGTTTGGGTATTTTTTTCCTCTGCTATCATTAGATGGGATTATAGATATGCAGAAGATAAGTGCTGATGATCAAAAAATCTTTGCCTTTTAACATGGGCAAAGTTCTTGTTTGCCATCAGTTTTGCCTGATTACATTCAATACCAGGTATCTCTCAGTTAAATTTAAAGCCAAAAAGTTGAAAAGGTTCAGAACTGTTCTAACCCTCTACTGAAAAACTGGTGGAGTTGAATGAATTAATTTTCAGTTGATCATAATTTGCAATGAGGACTTTCCCCCAGTTTAGTACATGAAATATTTCTGTACAGTTCACAGATTTATTTTTTTTTAAAAGAACAAGCAAACAGTTTAAGAGCTTACCCAGAAAAGAACAAAACATAGTTAACAGAGGTAAAGAGCTGACCTAGCGGATAAGTAATTTTATCTTGTTTCCCTATGAACAAAATTAAATTCAAAATAATTTTGTTTATTAAAGACATATAGGCAAAATAACAAGTCATAAAACAAACAACAGTCTTTAAACACAACAGAATTGATATGCATAATTAAGTTCTATTAACTACAGATTTAAAATATGTACTTCAATTTTGCTTTATATTCCCTTTAGACCAACACCTCCAACACTCATACAATTTAGGCTGCCCCAAGCAATCAACAAGGACTTTGTAAAGGCTCTAACAAAACTCCATCTTAAAACAGTCTGAAATATTCTTAAATGAAGAAAAAAATTAACAGAAAAAAAGCATCAGTGGAATCTACGGAAGTTGTTAGATGTACTGAAAGTCAGTGATTCAGTACGTAGAGGTAGCTCAGTAAAGGTACTTGCAGTGTTCTGACTATAGCATTGACACAACCACAGTAAGGTACTGTATGATTGAACTTATCCTATATATTTCAAAAAAGCCACCCCTCCTTCTGGGACTGTTGCTCTGCCATTCAAAACCAACAGAAAGAGTCATCGATTCCAGTGGGACTGGGATTAAGTTCTTATATCCCCTGGATGTTCAGGTTTATGGAAAAAGAACAAAAAGAACCTTTCCTGAGTCTGGACTCCCCACTGCAAGCAGGGTTTTTAGGCCCAAACAAAGGAATTCTTTCCCACATGGAGCCAGTTACTGGTTAGTGTGCTTATGAAAGGGAAGCCCTGAATTTGGTCCAAGAACACCATGCTATGCTCTCCGATTACCTCACAGGTTGGCCTGTTGGTGGATCTGACTATGCTATCTCAGGACGCACTGATCAAAACTGTGAGATCACTGCCGCTGCCCTTTGCATCACTGGCCAGTGAGAAAAGAGCACAGCCCCGATGAACACGGGCAGTGGACAGTGTCCCTCAGCCCTCCTACCCGCTCAGCATGCACAGCTTGATCCCTCTCCAGAGAATGAAAGAATTCAGCGTGTTGCCACCTCACGTACCTTTGTTAAGCAGTCATTTTATTGGTGATGACAATTCTGAACAAGGTGATGCTGTCAGCTCCCAGTAGTTTCTCATACAGATGGCAACAGAGCAGTCCTGCACTGACTGACCATCAGGTAAAGCACCAATGATTGGTACCAGATTACTTTTCTGTTGTTCACAGGAATAATGGACTATGAATAACAGACTAGGTAAACCAAACACTTTTTTTCACTAAGGCAAAAGGATATGAATTTCACATTGCCTGTTGTTATACAAAAGATCTCTAGCTTGTGTGAATGGCTATAGCCTTATCAGAGCTAAAGATCTGCTCCTAGCTGTTTGCACTCAATTGCACCATTAACTGCAGTGTTGACTATGACACACATGAAACTTCTGCATTTATATCGATCCCAGTTTGACCTATTTCTTTAATTCCTTTTAATGTTCTAATGCACAACTGCCAACACAGTTTTTGTAGCTGGATACACCTCAGAGTCTGGACTAGAGTATGCTTCTAAAATCTTTATCTCCCAGACAAGATGCAGTGCTGGCTATATGTTTAAATATATGCCTGTGTTCCTTTCTCTTCAATATTCCTCTTAGAAATAGTATTTTGTATTATTTTTTTATATAAGTTTATTAAAAAGAGTAACATTTCATTTTTTAAGAAGTTGTGACTGATTGTCAAATTAGCTAAGACAGCGTTACTATAAGGATTCTTTTAATTGGCAAAAAAAAAAAAAAAAAAAAAAAAAAAGGTCAACATTCTTGTCCTCACAAGCTATTATTCATTACCAGTGCAGCAGTATTGAAAACACAGCTTGGCTTACTACAATAAAGGCTCTGTTATTCAATATTAGCATCCTAAATTCTGTCACTGCAGATCCCCATGTATTGCACCGGGGGAAGGAAAAGAAAAAAGAAAACCAAAAATGTGTTCTTCAAGGGTAAATTATAAAAGATCTCCTAGCTGCAAACACAAATACTTCACTCATAACCCAAGCACCAGACCATTTCTTTGAAGAAGCTTATGAGGCATTTAAGATATACAATGGCACAATATCATACAATGGAATTGAAAGAATTTCCTTGAGAAACCATTAACTTTGAAGGAATGTCTAGACAACTGTGTCAACAAATGCAAATAATTCATGCTTCTCAGCTTCTATCCAATGGATGGCCCCATGCTGAGTATACACAAACTCAGAAGAAAAAGGCATGTCACAGTCATATGACTAGGGAGTGTAACAGAGTCACACAGAAATTCAAGTCAATCATGAAAAAAAACCTTCAGAAAGCTCTTTCCCAGGGTAAGCCAGCAGTGGGATAGGCTTCTGGTCAGTTTGGCTAGTTTAAAACAGAGACTTACAGCTGCTGCACCCTGGCTTCAAAGCAGGGACAATGAAAGAAACAGCTGTTAGTCATGACCATTCACTCGGTTAGAAAAATAAAAACTAAAGGACTCCAAAATACTGTACAGCCTCTTGCAGTAACCAACAAAGTGGCCTCTGGAAACAATGTTTTTGCCAAAAATGTATCTGTAAGGCACTTAACAGGTATCTTTTTAATATATATATATGTATATATAAAAATAAAATATGCACTGAAGCAACATTCACAAATACCCAGTCGTCTCAATTGTCTGTGTGTACAGTATAGTACATATATACATTCACTGTGACACAGGCCATCTCCATCATTATACCTTCACAGGTGCTTTGGGCTGCCTGGTTAACTTCAGTGCCTGTGAATAGGAAACAAAACAGTCACTTTTTTATATTCTTAGAGGACAACCACCAGCACAAGACAAGATTTTTATTTATGAGGGACAAAAAAACGCTGCACGTATTTCTGGGAGGCTGAGTGAGGTGTCAGCATGCAGCTGACAAGCCACTCTGTGTTTTGTGATGAGCTTTTTATCTCTGATAGCCCATCACAACTCCTCATGTACAGAGGAACCACAAGGAATATGGTTAGGGTTCCCATGCAGGATGTGGAGATGGGTCTCAGATGTCTTTTAGAAAGCAACAGTTGGGACCCCACACATGAAACCACTTGTGGCACAGATATGAGAGCTCCTGACCTACTTAGGGAACGACTGCGAAGAAAATTTCTGCCAACACCTTTGTGTTCCCTGGCTTCCTTTCATATGGCCCGAAGCCTGCTCAGAGTATAGGCGCTGCTGCAGTGGTGGATGTCACACACCTCCAATGTTTATACCTTCCTTTTTGAAAAAAAGGTAAGAATAAGCCTAAGTCCCTCAGTCCAGAGGTGATCTCATGCCAGGGGACATGATGTCTTTGTAGCTCTAGTCTGCTCTTACCGAGAAGAGAAACCACATGCTTTTATTTGATGGCAGGGTCTAGCTCTGTGTTCCCTGCAGAGCTGTCCAACTATGGTAGCTGAACCATTTATTCAATGTGTGACAGAAGTTCAACTCAGATGACAGGTGACCATGCTTCCAGTTTGGCAGGAAGCAGCCTCTCTAACTTAGGAGGCAAATGTGACAAGCTTAAAAGGTGTTAGGTTTTTGTCTGCTCCCATATACTGATGTGGTCACTGTGAAGGATGCCTGTTTTTGGAACTCTGCAACGAAAAAGCTCAGTGCTTTCTCGGGCGGGACGAATCGGCCTGAGAGGGAAATTTGTGACATTTGCAAATTCCTGAAATTTAGAACCTCTGTTTTACTTAGCCTTTTGGGAGAAGTGCCCCGACAGACTGGTGGCTTACAGTTTCAGGAGGGCTGGCTAAACAAGCAGTTTTCAGTTTGAGAGATGTCTGATGGGTCTTCTTGTTGTAGATATTAACCTTTAATATTGTACATTTAAAGCTTGTAAGCACTGCTTGAAAAACACTCCAGCACAAATGTAAGCCCTTAAAAAAAAAATCCAAACCTTTAAAAATAAATAGGCTATATTCCCCTCAGAAACACCAGCGTTCACAAACACCAGCGTTAAACTATTGTTAAATCTAGCCGTTTGAGATTAGTCTTTTGGATATTATTCAGCAAGGGATTTCAGAGAGAGACATCATTCCGCACTTTGTTTGGGGAAACAATTTTTTAACTTTGTAGCATGGCAGATTCTGCTGCCATATTTACAAACTAGAAATACCTTAGTGTAGATGAACCTCTAAATATTTAAATTCAATTTCATACAACCAGATCACATGTACTATCATAATTAAGTAAGAATGTCACTGCAGTTGAGTACTGTGACTGGATAACCGTCTCCCCCTGCAAAAGAGATGCCAAAATGAAGCCAAGGTGTTTATAGAAAATAAACATCAAGGGTGATGATGACATGTTTATTTTCAAAGCGGGAGACCATTATCCAGTCACAACATTCACTTCTATTATACTTATTGCAACTGTACCAGACTCAACCTTATTGATTTTTTTCAAAGAGTAATTAAAATAACATTTGTGAATAATACAGAAGACCAACTGAAGAAACTGCTGCAACAGAACAACAATCCCCCAAAGAGGTTCTACAGTAGCATTTCACACTGATTAGCACGGGAGGTTTATTTGATGCTTAATGAATAAGAAACTAGTGCTGGTGAACTGTAAATCTCTCCAGTACTGGTTGACTTTTCTGATGCCCTGTTTAAAGGCTTTATGAACTTGCAGCAACTGACAGCAGCCCCTAAAGGCCATTATCAGCCCTGAGGATCAAGGAGGTCTGGATTAGCTCCAGCCCTGCTCCTGGTCTTTGCGGCAAAGAGCATTTAAATGTTGAAGAGAAGCCAGTATTGCAGAGATCGTTTTGTCAACTTTAGGCTATCTTTCTGCAGGAATAGCATGGAATTTTCTTTACACAACCTCTAATGTCTCCTGATAATTTCTGATTAAAAAAAAGTCATGACTTTCAGACTGATGGAGAAATGAAATATGAGTCTCAAATTTCCATTTTCAGATAAGTACAGCCTAACAAGGTCTGATTTCTGGACTCAGTTCCTGAAAATTGAGAGTTTTACTGCTTTTGACAACTCAGGTAACCAAAAGTGGAGCCACCTAAAAATCACTGATTTGGGGAATTTAAACATTCAAGTTAGCAAGGTGACTTAAGTGGAATGAAGCTATTAAAATGGCAGTGTGCAGAGTTTTGCTGAAAACTGGAAACATTGAAGCTATTAAAAAAAATTTCTCCACTGAAAAGTGCTGCTGGCACTGAGCTTCCCACAGTAGGTCTCAACCTTCACCTAAAATGGCTGTCAAAGACTGCTTCAGTTGCCACAGCTTCTTGATCCTTGTTACCTTAGAACATTAAAGACAGCATTAAAATGAGTTGCATGGACTAGCTTTCTGTGAGGTGGTTACTACTGTTCTGAGAACCTGACTATAACCATTGAAATTATTTCATATAGATCACAAAATGGCTGTCAGATGTCAACAGCTTCAATTTTTACTGAAATAAGCATAATTTGAATCAGTGGTGTCGATGCAAAACCCTCTAGGTTATAATCTTACAAGTTATTCCATGCCATAATTTTGGCACGAAATATGATGCAGCATACTCTTGTAGACTTCTGTTGTAAAGGGTGATCCAAGTAGAAGAAAAAAAAAATAAAAATTTCATACTTCTTCAATTCAATTGAGAAAGTGTCCTCATTTTACCTCGTTTCCCCGGCTCCTGTGCCAGTGGACGGATCTTTGTCACTTCTCCATAAGAGAGATACAAAGCTATGATTATTAGCTAAAGATAAAGTAATTCTTATTGAGCATAATCTGAATTCATAATTTGAATGAATTCATAATTTGGACTAACTGTAGGGGTCTGACTTCAAGATTTGAACCTTTTCAGAGCCAAGGGGGATAAAGTTCATCATTTTTAATTTGATACTACTGAGACTATCACAGCCACAAAGGAATTAAATAGAAAAATCCCTACCATGGGATCTCCAGGAAGGAATCTGAGGAGTTTAAGACATGTTTAGGTTTTTATTTTTCCTCATAGCACACTTTCCATTTTAAATCAAAACCAGAAATTCTTACCTTTTGCCTAGAAACCATCCAAGATTTTATTGTTGGTACCAGCAGACTGCCAAGAAGAATCTGAGCAGGATGATAGATGAGTAAGGGGACGGAAATTAAGGACAGGTGCTCATAACCAGCAAATACTATCTTCAGCATTGGAATCCCTGCAGGCAGAAAAACAGGACACAGAGTCTCACCTCAGACTTTGAGCTCCACATAAAAGCAAAGCATTTTATGTTGCACTGACATTTCACACAAAAAAACCAAGCCCAAACACCCCAAAAGAAACAAAATGAAGACTCAGAAGTTTTATATAACAAACACAACCCAAACAAACCAGCAAGAACACAAACAAAAGAAATACACAGCAGAGAAAGTTCTGCAGCAGAAAGGAAGGAGTAGGGGAATGCCATAAAAGATCTTTTCTAATTATGGTAATAGCTGTCACACTCCTGCTGAAGACTTGAAATAAAATACATTCTGCTATAGCATGACTGTTTGGTTGCTGAGCATAATTCCGCACTGCTTATTTACTACTACTTCTCACTGTGCTCTGTTTTATGTTTTCATGATTGTCCTCCATCCAACCTGCCCGACTCCTGCTTGTAACCTTTCTTCAGTCCATTCACCACTGGAGGAGGGTTGCATTTTCCTGGTGTACTCGCTGCCAGTTGCTGAGTATGACAACTGCCCTGCTTTGACTGATTCATGCAGTCAGACAGTAGTAGAGAGTCAAGAAGTAGTAGAGAGTCAAGTACTCTGCAGGTGAGTGCTCATGTGTTAGAGAACAAAACTCTCTGCTCTACCTGGATGTTTCAGAAGAGATACAGCATGAGAGAGAAAAGGTTTTGTGAACTGAGTGAGCAGTATGAAGTGGTCACACTTACAAAGTGTTCGGGAGCAGCTAGAGTACCAAAGTTGCTAGATGCTAGAAGAAGTGAGTGTAAAGAGCTAGAAATGAGCCATTTTTCCCAAGAGCTTGAATTTGCACTTAGCAGTGCTAATTCTGTTAGACATCTCCATACATAATTTTCTCACTTGATGATGTGATATGTAAAATTAGATTTGATTTAGTTTTGCAGTAATGAAACCAATTATGTTTACTTTGAACATGTTATTGGTCAAAATTATCTGTTTAAATCTTGGAACTTTGCTACCATGCTCCACAAAGCACAGGTGTGGGCAGAACTCACAACCATCTCTGTCTTGCTTGACCAGACATTTGCCTAGTCACCAGCAAGAGCAGCTGCAATTCCTGAGTCCCACCGAGAACATACCTTATTTTCTCCCTCATCTTAAATGTCATGCTAGGAGTCTTCCACCACCATGAACCTTGCAGTGAAGCAGACTACATACAGTTTTCACAGAGCTCATCTATGCACTTAGCACTGACAAAAAGCTGAGCTTTGTGCCACATGCCCTCCATTCCCCCATTACCAGATGCTTCAGATGAGACAAAGTTAAAATGTTTACATAAACTCTCCTTTATGTCTTGGATAAATTCCCGCTCTCAACATCCTTTCAGGTTTCCCTTAATAGAAGTTGCCTCCTCTCTATGTAAGGAAACAGCTTATGTGTTGAATATGACCATTCCACCAGTGCCCCACTATTGTTGACACGTCTAGGCTTGCTGAAATCTTCACGATGTTTCCACAGCACCATTTCTTGTAATTATTTTGATTAGCTTCATCACATTACGCCACTAACAGTCTCGTCCCCATACTAGCAGCCTTTACTTATGTGGATATTCCCAGCAAAAGATTAAATCAAATAAAGGCTTGTGTGCTTAATTTCAATATTATAATTATCTACCGAACAACAGCATGCATCTATCACACAATAGGGCTGTTTATTATTAACACTAATTTGTGGGGCTTGGCATAAATAGTATTTGAAGAGAAATATAAATGTGCATTTGCATTATATTAAGGAGTGTAATTTACTTAAATTATCATCATACTGTTTTTGTAAACAGATGAAAGTTTTATTGCCTGTTTCCAAGTCTTAACTTGACCCTTGTGGGTCCTTTTCTGTCCTTTAGCCATAGAAAAATAAGCTAGAGTCCCAAGCTATGTAGATGCTATATTTGTGTTAGTGAGACAGTACCTGTTGTTTTGGCAGCGCAATTTCACCTATAGATCCAAAAACACTTTAGTAAGCTAAACAGGACTGCTACAGGGAATCAGAGAACACTAAAATGACTGGCCTAAGATCACACAGAAAACTAATGGCAGGTATGTGATCAGAATGGAACCTACGTGACCACGACATGCTTTAAATTATTGCACACTTTCGGGGAAGGAAAAAAAAAAAAAAAAAAAATTCCAGCCTAAAAGGTAAATTCTCTGGAGGAAAGCTATTTCAGCAAAGTAGGAAAAGAAAATTAAAGTTGTCAAATATAAACACAAAATACTATAATTAGTGTGACAATATAATTAGATCACTGGGTGGAAAGAGGTTCTTAATTCACAGCTTGTTTAAATACATGTCACAACAATAGGTTCTTGTAAGCTGCTAATGCGCAGTTAAAGTTCTTGTTATTTACCAGGAAAAAGTAACTGGTGAAAAGAAGAAATAATAATAATTGATGCAGGTAAGCCTTAGTTCAATGGAAAGAAAAATCCCTGTTGCCTTCTCATGCACTTTCTCATTTTTATAATTCCAACTTTGCCAGTACGTAACTCTCTCAGAAAATATTTCATGACAGAGATCCACAGACTGCCAATCACAAATGCTTGTGTCAGTAATATTACCACAAAGCTAAACAAAACAGCATGGGTTGTATTTCATTTTTTTAAATGTCTAAACTTTTTTCATAACAATACATAGTAAATGCAAGCATCAGTGTGACTGCCAATAAAACTCATGCAAATTCCTAATTAAGAAAAACCTATTTTAATAGTTACTTTTTCCCAAGTGTTTTTTAGAGAGGGAAAATCAACCAGCCAACCAAACTGAAAACCAAATCCCAGTTCAAGGAAGAAAAGTGACATTATAATGCCTGGGCTGGTGCTGTGTGCTGAATTTTAGCCCATAATGCATTTTAAAGATGAGATTATGAACTAGCACTAAGAGAAGCACTAACAGAAACACTGACTGAAACAGCAGTGCCATGAATAGGTGCGGCTATAACAACACTAATAACCTGAGTGAGATGAGTTTAAATCTTCCAAATAGATAGCAAAGAGTGAAGGTACTAAGCTATAGTTGTCTTTATTTTGGGCTGTCCATGCCTCTTTTCCTCATCTCTTATAGTATATTGCTTCCAGTGCTAATGGAGTACAATAGCTATGCTAGGTCGAAGATAAATAGAATATTGCATAGGATCAAATCACATATTTTAAAACCCAGACCACTACCTTAGTCTTAAGTTTCCTTGAAGTACACAGCAGCTCCTCCCTCCTCTCACCCCTCAATATTACTAGGGTATTTATTTGCCATCTAGAGCATTAAGGATGCAGTCACATGTATAAAGAATAATGCCTGTAAGGATTTTTAGTTTTGTTTTCAAAGAGGCATTAATCATGCTTTTCTGCATTTCAGAGTAATCAGACTGACTTCTATGGGTCTTCATCTTGATTGACACTGGAGGAGGAACAGTGGCCTTATCAGCTGACAGATGATCTTTTAGTTAAGTCTTAAGACTGCTGTCATGGTCTGAAGGCTCATGCCACAAACACCCATTCATGTTGCTGCAGTTTATGAAGTTACAGGCTTCCAGCAGCTTGGTTCAACTCCTCTGCCAAAGACCCTCACTCACTACATATCATGAGAACTGAATGACAAAGTGGTCCTCTGGGGTTTGGTGCCAACTCAGGCAGCTTTGCTCAAAGTAGGGGTGTAACAAGCTCTTGAGTTGACAAAACCTTTTAAACACCCTTACTGCATGAATGTGTGACCACCTCCTGGATCAGAGATGACCAAACACTGTGAGAGACGCAAGTTGGGGTTGTATCCCATCCTTCTCCAAAGAAAGAGGAAATGTGGTACCCAGGTGGGTGACAAACCAGCATCTCACCTCACCAGGACTACAGAGAGCTATAGCAGAATGGAGGAAGCACCGAGATGATCCCACAGATACCCCTTACAAACAAGATGACTGGTATTCTCAGCTTTTTACCCTGAATTTCCCTCTTCTCCATTGTCTGGCTATGTTTCTCCAACCAGTGTTCCTCCACATTCTCACCTTCCTCCTTGCTCTTTGGCTCCAGTATTCAGAGACTCTTTTTCTGTTTGTATTTTCTCCCTTCCTCCTTTTTCCTCCTCTTCTCCACTCCCATGCTCCTAGCCAGCTTGGTTTTGCTTCCCAAGACCTTTGATTCTGCTCACTTGCAGCAGTATAAATTTTGGGTACTTTCACTAAAATCACTAGTTTCCACTAAGCGCAGTGGGCACTAACATCACAGTCCCACTGCAATTAAGAGAAGTGAGTCTGGAGTATATTTAATTTTTCTCCCTGTTTGCAACCTCACTCAGCTCATTTCACATAAGAACTCTGCAAATCTGAGGAAGAGCTAGCATGAGAACAGCTGTTTATCCATGACCTTCAATGATGGCAAGGAAGAACATGAGGACTGCTCTTACAGTCTGGAATAGGAAAGCCCTGTTTGCTCTCCATCGCTCCAGGGTATTCCAGTTTGGCTCTAACGCTGTGGTTTATCAGCTCTGGTCAAAGGCCACTGTTTCTCTAGTAGCCTGCATGATTGAAAGCTATTTATCCTTCCTCCAGCTCTGCACCCAGTATAACATCCCACATCCTCCCCTTTACCCTTTGCTACTTTCACATTTCATAGTCACCTTCTTAAAAGGCCCATGAAAATATTATGCTGCACTTGACTACATTTAGTTAACTGTAAAATAATAATAATAATAAAAACCTAAAAGATTTGAAGGTATTTTTAAGAGAATTTAAATATAGGACTCTTTTCATCTAGCTATCACTGCAGTAATATAAATGAAGCAAATTAATTTTAATGCTCCGAGGTACTGATTCTGTGTCACTGTCGCTGACAGGATCCAACTAGACTTTATGAGATGGCATTTGACTTTATGGAAGTGAGCACTATGCACGCATTTACAATTTTACAGGGACTTTAAGCTGTCATGCTGAAAAATGTTTATAAAACATTAATCAAAAAATGCCTCTTTAATACAATGCATTGTCTGAAAGATGTTAGAAGGCACACATTGTAAATGGATTCTTTTTCTGACTAAAGTAATTTCTACCAAAAGCCTTTCCCCACTGCTATACAAGTACACAGTGTGGAGAGATAAAGAGCACTTTCTCAGCACATTACTACCTGATCCAAACACTTGGGAAATCACTAATGTACAGCATGCCATATTTCCATGTCACACATGACACATTTGTCTAAAATTACCCAACAGAGTTTGACATTGCAGCATATTCCATAGCAGAGCTTTCAACTGACATCTGCCAAGTAAGAACTTCAAGTAGGAGCTTTCTTCTTCTAACAAGCAAGTAAGAGTTTTCTTTTATCCTATACCCATGATGGAAATGATAAAACAATAAGTAGTGGAAATCAGGGTGGTTTTTTCTATTTTAATATGTTTATTTTATGCTCACTGAATGTGTAAGCTCCCCTCAAAGCACCGTTTTATCATTTTCTATCACATTGCAATGGGTTCAGAGAACTTAATTGAACATTTTTACCACTACCGAAACATAGGCCATTATCTTTCACACCCAAAACAGAATTATTGCCAGATGCTCTACTTACAGACTTTACTGTATAGGTTTTTCCCCTTCAATACCTTCATAACAAATAATTTATCCTAAAACTTTATTGCTTACATTATTGAAACATATTCCAAACCACAAAATGCTACAGCATATCTTCTTAGGAAAAGAGGTTTGGGACAAAACAGAGATCATCACTAAGGCTATGGAACTACCAGGCATTCAGGAATCAGAATATCAAACAACCCTCACAAAGAGACAGTGGAAATGCTTTGAAGAAAAGCCTTAGCCTCTGGATGTTTAGTTCTCCCTTCTACTCATCTATACATTTCAGAACTCTCAATTGCCATAATCTTCAAGTGCAATATTCAAAATGAATCGAGTGTATGACGGTAGCTTGACACTCTCCATGCTACTCTTTATAAAGGATCCTCTCAGGGGTTGACGTGAAGGAAACATTAGTACGCCAAACAGCTATTTCTTTTTTTTCAACTGAGAAAAGGCCTGTAAAGAGTGGCATATATTGCATTAAACTCCTCCTAAGTGGCCAGAGCAGGGGGTTTCTGAGCTCATCCCTGTGCCAAACGAGCACATGAAATTTTACTGCCAAGTTTCAGAATAGTATTGCATGCAGCCCAATGACTGCATGGTGGGAAAGGGTGGTGAGATCTGGGTAAAATCCAGTTAGAGGATTAGAAAAGGTTGTTCATGCAGATTGCTACCAGAATGGCAAGATGCTGCTAATCTCTTGTTTGAAAACTTTCTGAAGGCTTTCCCTGTTTTTCCTAGGCAAATCACATTGCTGTGGTTAGTTTCAAGGAGACAGAAGTTTACCTACTATGCCTATCCTCAGTGAAGGCTAAGCAGGGACAGAAGATGTTTCCTGTCCTTGTTCAGACTCTGTTTTGACATACTGAGATCAGGATAGAAGATGCTTTTGACAAATTAACTGGTTAAGCCCTCTCCAAAGCATGCATTGAACTCAAATTAAATGCTCTTACCTCAAGACCAGTTTATTTCAGGTATGGGAACAGTTGAATGTTATCTGACAACCCGTAACAACACAAATATTTGTTTGCGACTGAGCATTCCCACTTCAGCTGAAGAAAGCACCTTCCAATGTAATATGGAACGTTGGAGGGAGAACAGATCACTTGAAGCTGAGCCTAGAACATGCAGCTGAGTTCTTCCCCAAGTGAAAAATTCCTCAGAAGAAAATTTGGTAGTCCTTTTCCATCTCTGCTCCAGCTGCAACTCTGAGATTTCTTTTGTTCTTAGCCCTAACCAAGAGATCCTAGACCTTAGAGTCATTTAATACTCTGCAAAAGAAAAGTAATAGACAACATTCTTGCCCAGAAGGAAATAACAGTGCCAAGGTAAGATTCCATCCGCAGCAGCTAGACAATGGTTTACAACGGTACAATGATTTGTGGCACTTTTGGTTTAATCACACCTTGGTGACAAAGCCTAGTGTTACCATGGAAATCTGCCTTTTGCCAGTAGGTATAAAGAGATCATCCATCAGCACAATCACAACTGCCTCCAGGTGACATGACACTCGGTCTCTGATTGGGAAGGATCTGCAATGTTTGTAGCAGTTAAGACTACATTCCCCTTACCTTTTTGCCCACATACATGCTTGTACGAAGACTTGTGCTTAAAATATTTTCAGGGAAAAAAGACTATTTTTTCCGGTATGTTTTCATATTTCAGGTCAGTGATAAGTGTAATGGAAAGCAAAAACCAGGCTCACAAAGTGATAAAAACAAACATCTGATGAGGAGGTTTTACAAGGGACTGGTGAGACGCTAAGGGAGCCTGGAAGAGCTGCAGGGGAAACCTGCAAAATAGAGAGCTATCTTAGTTCAGTTTGGAGGTCTGCATCGACCCTAATCTTCAAAAACATTCTCACCATCATCCCTCTTCTTGGGAAAGAACAATGATTTACCAGAATATTCAACAAGCCCTTGAATTACATTAAATGACTTACCTCTTTTGGAGGACTAGAATTATTGGGAAGGCTCTGTACTGAAATAGAGTGATGTAGCCACATATTGCCCATACAGTTACGCTGGGATGCAATAATTTTGCTGAGACCCACACTATGTTGTAAGAGACTGGACTGGTCTAATATTTAATTTAAAAGGAGAAGAAGGAAGATAAATGAATGAGAAATATTTCTTTTGCCCTAATTCTAACAAGAATAAAAAAAAAAGAAGAAAACTATATATGCTTTGAATGCTTTTACTAACTCTTGTTCTTGAGGTAAGTGGCTCACTATACTGATCACAGAAATACGTAATTTAAGTGCTATGTAAGTACAGTTACAAGGAAATGGCACATCCTGACACTATCAAAGTTTTTAACTAAATAAAAATGTAAACGCTGGGAGGCAGAGAAAGAAAGTACAGTTTGTCTATTTCTGGGTTTTCAACAGGTGCATTCAGATTGGAATTGATGTTTAATGAACAACATCAGCAATCTTACCAGCTGCTAACAATGAAAAATTTAATACCTACAACCGAAGACTAGTGCCTTAGACTCCGAAACACCTCCACCTGTCTGACAACATGGTAGTAGTAATTAGTTAACAGGGAATTCACAAATGAATTGAACCACCAAAAGTCATATTTTAAGTATGACTTATCCTTAATTTGGCACCACAATCCAGGCCTAGAAATGCTGTAAGCTGACCCTCGCACTGTAGTGATTTTTTTTATTGCTTGGATGTCAGTTCACTCTGCATACACATAACGTACTCAAGGCACAGGGTATATTCTTCCTTGTAATTCACTAGCAATGTCTAAGCTATGAAGTTTAAACAAATGGAATTTAAACACTTCCTTCCCTGCTCTATAATTCTTGTAGCCAATATTTTTTGAAGGTTTAATAGATTAGATCTACTCGTGAAAAGAATTCTGGATAAAGAGATTGACAAATGTCCTAAAAACACGAAGCTAAGATTTGATTGATTATTTCCTTGAATATTACTGCCCTTTCCACATGTAGTCGAGGCTAAGATTTCTCAGCATTATGCGGATTTTATTTACACATATTATTCAAAAAAACATTATAAACATGTTTTATAGTTGCTCTTACTATATTTGTAAACACAAGGAGGAAGGGATTATGCTCCAAACTGTTTCCTACTATCTTTTAATTAGATTTTTAAAAAACCTTTTTTCCTCCTGAAACCTAGATGCAAAGGAAAACATGATACACAAATTCATTATAAATGGTAAAACAAGAAAACACTTCTTTTCATAAAGAAAAAAAAAAAATTGTTAAGAACACTAGCATAGTTTTCCCTTTAATTTTCTTTTCATCTGATTTCTGTGGCCAAGAAAAGAAGATAAGAGGCCAGAAAAGCTTTAATGCTCCAGCCATTTGGGAAAACATTTTGAGAAAACAGCTCGCTAACTAGAAATACCGAGGGATACTATTTCCTATTCTAAAACTCTATGGACTAGGGTTATGTGCTTGCAGTGTTCGTGGCAGCTTTTAGAAGAGGATCCCTCTTCCAGATTCCCAAGACTACTCTGTAATAAGAGATTTGTAAATTTTGCTGCTGCTGTTGATTTTTCACATCTTTGCACCCACTGTTTTAGAAGTGTCTGGAGTCAGCAGCTCAGACTGGCTGCCAGAAGGTGCACTGAGAGCAGCAAATGTAGATGCAACGCTCTCAGGGAGACTCAACATCATCTTCAATACTCGCCAGCTTTAGTATGGGAGACATTTGTAGCCTCTGCCAGCTTGAGGTAAAAAAAAATAAATCTTGAGTCGTGTCCAAACATGGATCTTCCCAAGGGTAACCTGTCAGCTGTCTGCTGAATATAATGTAGTTTCTTAAAGTAGATAAATTAACTTTAACTGGTTTTGGTGGGGAGGGAGGGCTCTTGTGTCATTATAATTTTACAGATAGATATGTGTGTTTATTTTATTTTATTTTTTTATTATAAAGAGGTATGAGTTTGCTGTCATTAAAAACCTGCAATCTGGTTTTTAGCGTCTGATCCAATTATGTGTACATCTGGGAAGACACACTACCAAATAAATAATTGGAGAGGTGCAACTCTGAAATGACAATTGTTATTCATCGATCTCTTTCTGCAAGTCGAGATTGAGAGATGTAAACTTCAAGTGAATGAGATCTCCTGGGTGAGATACTTCAGTTCAAACACAGTAAACAACTGTTGTCCTCTGATGCACATTTTAGTACTGCTGGAGGCAAACTTTCTAAATATTAATAAAAAATCTACTACTGGTGGAGTATACAGATGAAAAGGAAGCCCTGGGAGCTAGTATAGTATTTCTTGCCACATTCTCAGTCTAATCAAAGAAACATACGTTTCAGGTCAGAAAGAAAAGGAGATTCCCTAATTTACTCTAGTATTTCCCCTTCTAGAATCACAGAGAGGTCAACATTGAGTAAACTGCAATAGATTAGACATAGTACACTGCAAATCTTGTGATTAAAAAAACAAGGGAGAATGAGGTACTCTGTGTCCAAAAGCCACTATAACTCACTGGACTATGTCATTTCCTACTTTCAGACTGGCCTGCCGGCACATTTCCTTCCTCAAAGTACAGCCCCTAGGGATGCTGTGGTCTGAAGGAGACAAAGAGGGGGTGCTTGCCCAGCCACATATATGAATAGCAAGAGAAAATAAAAGAGAAGCTCTGGCACAGACTATCCCAGCAACCACAGCCTGCTCAAAACTGTCAGTTTGACTTCTTCTGAGATAGCCCCTTCAAGTGAGTGCTGGCCTTAGTATTATAGACATGCTTACACATGTAAAATGGCATCTCAGCTCAGGTGGATTTGTCTGTGCAAGCATTCATACTATTCCCAATTACATAAAACTTCAGTCTATATTTGGTTTTGCTAATATTCCAGTATGGCAGCCACAGTGGAAATAGCAGCATTCCTCAGGCATTCTTTGGGGTCTACTGGGAAAGACAACATGGCAATTACACAGTTATAACCAGACTGATAATATTGTTTGGTAAGAACTAAACATTGGTCTTAGAAGGCTGCTGAGCTAGGAAAGGTGATCCACCTGCACTCGAGTTGGGCTACAGAAAAAGATGCTAACAGTAGAGAAGTGCAGTGGATCCAGGTGCTTCTGCTCACCTCATGTAACAGGAATCCCTCAGTTCTTATTTTCCAGAGACAGAGAGAGGAAAAAGAGAAGGGGAATCAGAGAGCAGAGAAAAAAGCCCAGCCAATCACTTGCTGCTCCTTCCAAGTAAATGCTGGGTGAAGACTGAAGAGATGAGAAAAACTTTCATTTTGGCCCAAAGAATCACAGAGTATTGAAACTCATTAAAAATTCTAGCAGCCACTGAGCCCCCTGGGATCTCAGATGCAGGAATGGGAGATTCTAACTCTCTGGCAGTAGTGAGGGGTACATATTGGCCTAGGCACGGCTTCCACAAGACACTCATTCAAGCATATTCCTCCCATCAGCTTCCCTTGTGCCCCAAGGGTCAGCACCCACCAGTTCTAGGCAGAGGAGTAGCCAGATCTTTTTCACTTACATCACTCAGTTGGACATCTGGGGAAGAAATGAGACTAAACAGTTTGTAACAGGTAACAAACTATGCAAATTCAAGTGCTATTAACACCAAGTATGACAGGATGCCAGCAGTAATGTCTCCTGTTCAACACCCATAGGAGAAATTTGAAAGTAAAGTAGACAGTATCATAAGTCTTACTCTTGAAAACTTTTAGAGAGCAACTAACCAAGATTATTTTCTAGATCTTTATGTAAAAGTCAGAAGAATTATTCACATATTTATAGCTAGTCACAGTTAGTACCTTGAATAATTGCCTCAGGGACAATTCTCTGCCAGGAGCAGAGAAAAACCACCACATCTCAAAAATACCAGAGAGTATAGCCTGAATACTCACTTAGGGCTATGGACCCAATTTTACCATCTTACTTCTTATTACAGAATTATTATGAGATGCCTCCTTTTTAAAATCAAAATGATCTTTTATCTTAACACAAGTTGGAATATTTTGGCATTTTTCTACCAAAAAGGGAAAGGTGATCATCTCCACACAATAAGAAGAGTCTACACTTGATTAGTGCAGCATTTCGCAGAGTTTTGAGTATAGGGAAAAACAGATGAAGGAAAAACCCAGCTGCTATTAAACGGCAGTGATTTAGGCTGTGCAAGTATATTTTCTCTGAAAAATCTTGTTAAGGAGATATCTGTAGAAAACATTAGCAAACTACATATAGCTATGAGCAGGTTGGAGCTGTATGTGATCACGATGTACTCTGTCACATTGTGCAGCTGGGGAATTCAGGGGAAGGCATGGGCTGATTAATCCATAGCCTAGATGATCCGCTCACAGACAACTGAGGTGTCTGTGAATCTACCTGTGCATTACAGCAGGCTTTTAAGAAGTGCTCAAGTATAGACTATCAGTTCTGTACTTGTGCAGCAAGAAGCTGAGTATTTAAAAAAATAAATCTGAATGAAATTAAAACAATAGAAGAGAAAGTTACCCCTTTGGGTTTTATTTTCAAAATGAACTCTTCTTGAAAGTATTTTGTAGCCTAGAAACTTTGATTGCATTACTTCAAGAATTCCATGGTGAAAGAACTGCTACATTGATAAAACCAAATGAGGAAAAATGCCATTGCATCACAAATAATACCCTGATTTTATTAAAAGGTGGGATTATTTTGGTTATTTTGTTTTGGTTTTTCAACAATTTGCTATTCATCATACCTACAGTACTAACATTTGCACTTGTGGCAGCCAAAATAGGTAGCAATACTCCATTTTTTTCTGATAAAATAATGTTACATAGTAAATACAAAGAATTAAAGTGAAAATATTTTTTGACAATCCTGCATTTTACTTTTGGATTTTTAACTTCTAGCTAGCAGCTCACTCTCTGTGAATAACAAAAAAAAATGTTCTGTACTTGGCTGCAACTTTTGTGTAAGTGCAACTTTTGTGTAAGTGCAACTTTTGTGTAAGTGCAACTTTTGTGTAAGTGCAACTTTTGTGTAAGTGCAAGCAACAACTCTGCAGTATTTTCTTAGATGAGCCACACTGATAGCTTTGCACTTCCTTGAGGCCTCTTTTCTCACTGAATGAACTCCAGGGAATGGCATCATGTTGGGCTTTCCAGATGGATTATGTGAAGCCATAGCTCAATGTCATTTTCAATAGCAAGGCTCATAATTAAAGGTCAAATAGTCACTTCATCTGCAATCAATCAATAGAAGAAGTACTAATACTAAGTACTAATCAATCAATGGCAAATGCACTAATAAAAGCCATGCATCAAATGTCGGCATATGTGTGCGCTCACATGTACTCTGCATATATGTGAGTAGTGAGGAGAGAAAGAGAACAAAGTGTGGGTGAATATGCCAGAGGGCATTGTGAATACTGTATTTATCTTTGCTACTTGTAAATTTATATCCTGTTTCACTCATTAAATGAAATAAACGTTTGTTTTTCTGCATATGTGATGTACTGTATTAAAAAAACTGCTAAAGCACCCACCTCTACGCAGAAATATTGTCTTGTGTTCCTAACTAAGAAACACAAAGTCACCTACCCTGTGTAATTTGTCCTTACACAAACATGCCCTGCACTCTGATCTTCAGGACAAAAAGTGTGTCAACTCTTCTGTCTACAAAATAAAACCCAGCATATGGGTACAGCACTCATCTCTGTGCACAGCAAGCACTTATTCACGGATTCAACAGTAGAAGTGGCAGTTGGCCTCATGAGCATGCACTGCATGGGAATTAGTTGGTTTCATAATATGGTGTGGGAGAAAGTGACTTATAAAAGTCTTCTCATGCCTCTCCTATTACCACTTCTAAAGCTTTAAAGCTGTCAGCTCTTCTCCCACTTTAGTCGGTGCCATTCTAAGCTCCCCAGGGAATGGGCCAGACGTACCTATTTGGAGTTTCACCTGCCAAGCTGAGAGAAATCAGTTTCAAAGTGAAAGAACAAGTGTTGGGGGGTCACTTATACACTATCACTGGAATCTTGAAGACAAACAAAGCAGAGCTCCTCAACGGGTGTGAAACCAGACCTTGAACTGTGTTTGTGCTTTCAGGCGTTGTAATGACAGAGGGAGAGGGAAAAACTCTCTCCGCTACAAGAGAACAGAAGGTTTCTCTTTGTGTGGTTTACCATAAACACCTCTAGACAAGGAGAAATGTGACAGAACAAGAGAAGAGTAAGGGCCAAAATGTCTATGTCCTCGTTACTGTTAAGATCAGGGTGGATAAGACTGTGCTGAGGACAGATTTAACTGTCATTCAGAAATGGCTGATCCTTAAAAACAAAAACCCCAAATTATATCTACTCTGCTTCCACCTTCAGTGAAGGAATAAATGCTAGCTGCCCCAGTTAACATTCATCAGGGCAGGGGCATGCCTCATTGCACTACAGCTGTATAAAACCTAATCCTCCCTGTTTACATATCTGGATCTGGTATTAATAGCGAACTGAGTAAAATACCAAAGGTCTCAAAAACAGCTGGCTTGAAACTGATACACAGTAGGCACACCAACACAGTGCACACACTGTGTAGGGGCACACACAAGAGCGGGGGGCCCTCAGGCTTGTCAAAAGATGGGCTCCCAGGGACTGCCCAAAAGAGCATTTCCCCATCAGAGGTGGTGCCACATTCAGGACATGCTGCTGCTAGCCCCACTCAAGACAAGCCTGGGAGCCTCAAAGAAACCTTGACAAAGCTGAGTCCCAGAGATGGAATACAGCAAGGGAAGCACAGGTCCCAACCACCCAGTGATCTCAATGCAGGCTCTGAGCTGTAAGGAAACACTGCAAAAGTGCAAAGCCTAAGAATGAATTACATCTTGTAATTACACCTTGCCTCCTAGGAGGCAAATTTGCTTTCCATGAGACACCAGCTCTTCAAGGATGAAGGTAAGCCGTCTGGCCTGAAGATGACAAAAGGAACAGTCTCAAGCTGAGAAAAAGTACTGCAATACTGCATTCCCCCATCTACCTCTTTCATTTCAACTTGTACACTTATCCATGAGACAACTACATTAGCAGGGTGAAAGTACGTATGGCTGGGGAGAAGGTGTTGGAGTTCTTGAAGTCAAGGTGGCCAAAAAGTTTGCATTGGTGTGCTTGGGCAAGGCAAACTGCAAAATACAAAGCCTGATGCATCAGGCTGCGCTGCTGAGAACAGTAACTTGGAATTGAGAAAACGTGAGCCAAAAAGTCAAGCAATCTAGGAACCTCAAGCCAGGTTCTTCTAAAGGACAAATAAAATATAAAAACAAGAGTGTATTAGCAGAAGAAAAGTGAACTGACTCAGCTGTGTGCATTGGGTGCAGGTCAAGACAGGCTGCATGAGGATGCTTGGTCGAGCAAGTAAATAAATGAAGAGTCCTCATTTTTTTCTGGGTGATGGCAAGCCCATCTAGGACTTAAATATTAAAAAACAGGCATTGTTCTTATTTTCTTAGTGTCATGGCAAGCTGCAGAAGTATTCAGCAGAGTGTATATAAAACCATTCTCGTTGGGGAGGAAAGGGGAGACTTTGTGCTGTTAAATACAGCCAGCTTCTTTTCTGTAGTATCACGTTTATCTCCTAAGTTTATACACACCTCCAAATAGCAAGTACAGTAGTGTGTTATGACGTACGCGTGGGGCTGCCTTCTACAAAAACAAGTGTAACTGTCCTCCTGAATGCAAGCACATTTATTAATTGAAGCTTCAGTTTCATATAACATTTGGCTGAAAAAGACCTCATGTCATTCAATCTACGTTCTGCTCCAAGGCAGGATCCACATTACCTAGCTAATTCCTGTCTGAGGCTTGCCTACAATGACAGGAGATTCAAGGCATCAATAGGCAACATATTCCAAAGCTAAACTGTTTTATGTTAGAGAGGTTTCCCTGACTGTTAGCTTATGTCATCATCATTGTAACAAAGTCCTCCTCTTTTCAAAGTCCACTGTGAAGGAGTTACTTTTTTCCTTCTTTGCATCAACTTTTTATGCAGTTGAAGATCACTACTGTATTTCAGCTGTCTTCTCTCAACAATCCCAATTGTTTCAACCTCCCTCCGGGGTCATGCTTTTGAGATCTATGATCATTCATGGCACTCTCCTCTGATCTCTTTCCAGCTGGGCCACATAATTTTTGAATTGTGGAGCCCAGAACATCATGCAAATGTCAAAAGCCGTAATGCACTCAAGCCATACAACTTTTGCTACTTCTCTGCGACCCACAGGACCTCGTGTGAAAGCAAATTAGGTTAGTTTGGATTGATATGCATTTGACAAATCTACAGGGCTGTTACTCATTTCCTTGTTTCTTCCTACACTGTAAAATCATTTGTTTCAGTAGTTTTCTACAAAATGAAGTTAAACTCACTGATCTATAATTCCTCGTCCCCTCCTCGTTTCCAATGTGAAAAAGAGGCATTGTGTTTGCCTTTTTCTTGTCTTCCAGGAATTCCTTCCTTTCCCACAGACCTTCAAGGGCACTTGCTAACAGTTGTGCAGTACAGGCCTGGCTGAAGCAAAGAACCCTGAGATGAGTTTCACTATATCAAACTGACTTGGAAAACATCTCACTTAAGTCCCAACTTCTTCCCTTGTTTCAGGCTGAGTTCTTACCTTTGTTATTGACACCAGCTGTGTATCTCTTTGACAGAGTCTTGAAAAGGCATATATTCAGTCACATATGCTTTACCAAACACATGTTTTTATATTTTGAAAAACAGTAAGAAAATATTCAAGTACTAGTCATTTCACTGACTGAACATAGTGGATGGAGCAGTAGCACGTGGCTGTAAGCATAACTGTCTTAGGAGTATTGTATGAATTTCCATCAGAACATCTTATTATCACTATGGGGTTGGAAGTGACAAATACTTCAATGACGTTTTGATAAATGAATTCTAATAAATAAAACTATCCAAAATATCTGCAGACTTAAAGTAAACACATACATTTTGGTCATGTTAAGCAAAAGACGGTATCATCTATTTGTGATTTCTGAATACAACACATGCTTTGATTTTCACTTGTACATCCCAGATTTTGGGGGTAAGATTTTACTGTAAGACTGGGCAGATAAACCTTACAGTGTTTTCAGTAACAAACCTGAAATTTTATCAATATTGGATTAGGCAAAAGAAGAGAATAAGAACAGAAAGAAAAATCCATCTTATCAGAAATAAGGTGGTCTTACTGTATAACCACTAAAATCTCAGCCAAGAAGATTATGTTGTCTGCCCTGTAATAAGCATTTATTTCATTTGTGCAAGAATATTATCCTGCTATTGGTATCATACTGGTAGCAATACTTGTCACACTAAAACCAAAGCCGTTTAAGCAGAAAAGCCAGCAACCAACAATATTTTTTTTCAACATAGCAAGGTAAGAATGTAACTGTTTTGCTCAAAAGCTTATCTCCTGACTTACCGAGAGTGAGGGATTTGTGTGTGGAACAGAAAATGATAGCCACTGTGTCTGCTGGTGTGAAATTAGAGTTATTCCTAGAAAAGAAAGAGTTTTAATAACATCTGATAGCAAAAACTTTCTTAAAACATCATTGATCAAATGTATTACTTTGAGGATCCATATGCACATTCACATCACTTTGATCACGTCTAGTGACAGAAATAATTCTAACCACAAATGAACAGTAGTGTTTGATTTTTTTAAAAGCAGAATTGTTTCTCAGTTGTGGCAAACTCTCTAATGAATATGCTCCCATGTGAAGGAGAAGTCTAAACGTATAGTATATACAACTTTATTGCTGCCAAGGTTATTTTTGCAAACATGGTATCATAGCAGTGGTCAGCTTGCCTTGTGAAAAAGGAGAATGACCTTCAATTTTTTTCCTAGCATGTAATGTTTAAAAATTCTCAATTTAGATAGCATATTGAGTCTACACTAAAAGCACTGCTTAGAATATGTAGTTATCTACCTTCCACTTCAGAGAAAAACTGTATCTAAGGGTTTACACACTAGGAGTAAGGCCAAGAAGGGCGGACAAATGACATGCAGAGAGAGGTATATGACTGGCCAATGGATTACCCTTTAGTCCAAATAAGGAATAATTTTATGAGATTCTGAATATTTACCATACTGTCTGAGTTAGTTACTACTTCTGGCATTTTAGATTTTACAGTTGGGACATATCTTCCCCCCATATTAGGTCTAGCAGTTCAAGCTATTTAAAAATGCCTTCTAAGGTCAGGGTATGATATTGTCACAGAAAAATTTGCTCGTGGCACTTAAAAATCCTAAGTAGCTCTAAGACATTGCACTTTCTTTGTGATTCTCCCTTATGGATATTGTATAATTTATATAAAGCATACGTCTGGAGCCTGCACTTCCCATTCAGCAGAGTGCTGCTAAGAAAAATACTCCTGTAAGCCTAAGTGAGAAGACAATGGTGGATACTCTGACCAGCTCAAGTGATGCTATTGGCTAACGCCACTCTCACAGTACTATTTTTTTGAGAAGTGAATGTACAACTGTTCTTCACAGTTGGTATTTAAAAAGAAAAAAAAAAGTTCTACCAAACATTAGTTGAGGACAACTGTCTTTTAAGAATCACCATATAAATGTAACACATTTGACATATACAGAGAAGAGTGAATTGCCAGCCCAGCAAATGTATCTTGAGATGTAAAAAGTCAAACTGAGTTCTCTCTCTCATATGTCATCAGCATGTCTGCAGGGCAAATTATACCTTCAGTGACATCTGTGCAAATCCATTTTTTTCAGTGGATGAGGTATAGCAGTGATTGATTGAGATTTAACAACTCTGTAATTAACACACAAGAAAGGACAGAATTCAGGTCCTGCTCTCTTTAGCCTATGAAACTCTAACAGAGAAAATGCAGTAAGGACAATATGAAATACCAAAATGAGGTCACTCCTATTCAGAAACCTGCCCTTACACATTTGCATAAACTGTATCACCCAAATGAAAGATATCACACAGAACAAATATTCAAAGGTTCCGATTCAGCACATTCTGTTACCTTGTAGAAAAGAAGAAAGTCAAAAACATGAAGCTCATCTGAACAGAAAATACTGAAAGAGAAACAAGTTAAAATCAGGCTTAGATCACAGAAGTAAAGATGAATTAAATCTCTGCAATTGCTGTGTATGTGCCTTTTGCCCCCATGCAAAGATCAGAAGCTAGGCTGGACTAAGTCTGTCCAGAGAAATCCAGTAACAGAAAACCTTTAGAGACAATCATACCTGGAAGAACAATATGTATCATTACATCCAAAAAAGCCAGAGCTAATATCGTGGCTACACAAGTTCTTCCTGAGGTAATTCTTCTGAATCAAGTATTTCTTAACACGATGAATGGCAGGGAAGTTCAGTACTGCCTGCTGCATATCTGTTTACACTAGGTTTGTTTAGTGGGTTGACAACATAAAATCTCTCAGATATGCTCTGGTTGTCAAATATTTAAATCTAGCCCCTTTCTATTTAACAGGAGAAAGTACAATGGGTAAGCATGATTGCAACACTATTCTCACACACTGGGTATATTACTCTCCTGATGAATGTTCACTATTAAGTGAAGACCATCACAGACGTTTCAATTCCCTCTGAGACAAAGGTTAACTCCTGAACTGGGCAGCGTACATCGGCCAAAGCAGCTGTCATTCAAGCTCAGTCAGCTCTGTAAAGTGGGGACCTTTTTTGAGCATCCTGAGGGGAGCTCTCCTGTCTGCCAGCTCTCCGGAGACCCACCGGGGTTGTGGGATGCACAGAGCCCACCCTTGGTCTGTGGAGATGTGGGGAGACACAAGCGGCTTCTCCACTGTGCTGTGACTAGATGCTAGGACTGCAGAAACAGAGGAGAAACCCTGTGACCTGCACAGACCTTTTCTGGCCGTTTGTGGGTTATGGGGGAAGGGCTTTTACTTGCAGCAGAATCTGGGGTGAGTCCTCTCCCATTTCCTTGCAAAACTTGTGAATGCAATAAGGCTAATGTGCCCCATAGGGTAATGCAAGCCAAGACAATACATTTGGTTTTGACCTCAGCTTACAACTGGGCAACATGGCAGGGATATTAGCTATTACCAGTGACATTTTCCATTCTCTTACATACATTTCCTAGGATGTATAAATGTCACCTCAGCATGCACTTAATTCTTCCTTCATGAGCTAAGGAAGCAATCCATTTTTCCTGAATTACAATTTTTCTGCAACTAAGTACATTAATTTAATATGCACAGGAAAAAAAAGAATATCCCTTAATATGTATAATTCTATAAAGCAATAAGCATGTGTTGCTGCCAATTATCCCTTGTGCATATTTTGCTGTGGCTAGAATATTAACATAAAAATTACATAAAAACATGAATCAGTAGAATAATAAATGCTGTTTCATCTCAAACTCCTTGTGCTAATTTCACATCCTGGTATAACACAGCACACACATCCAGTGGTGGTACAGAAAGTTTTTCTAGAATATAATGTGCATATCCATCTCCACAACTTCCTTGTTTTTTTGTTTTATAAATATTTTAGGAAAAAAAAAAGAAATCCAAACAAATTCCCAAAAGGTTCCAAGCAGTTTCAATGCTTATGTTAATATTTTTACTAAGAAACTCCAGTTATGCACACTGGCAATGAAAATGTGTATATAATGATTTTCAGTATATTGCACTGCAAGTGGTATATATAATTACACATGCACTAATGTAAAGTTGTCTTGCAGAGAAATAAAAGGACAAGCAATCCAATGGAAGCAACCACTCAATACGAACTCTTCAAGGAAGAACATGCCTTTAAATAAAAAAAGGTTTGGTGCTTGTTTTTTTTTTTTTTCCAAGTAGCCATCAGCACTGTAACATAAAATTACTTCATACAGGGTTTCTCTGCATGTTAAGTCAGAGTTGAAAACTTCCATACCCCTCTTTTTTGCTGACAACTCTGCACTGGTTTAAGTGTATCTGGGATGTGGTCCTTCTCAAAAGCCTATGCACACAGGTATTTACTCTGGTTTGGGGGGAAAAAAAAAAAAAAAGAAGAGAAAAAAAAAGGCTCCTTAGCATGGCTTCCTTCTTCTTTGCTTTTGGAATATTTATACACTACCATTTATAATTCCATGTAGTGTTTTACACAGGTATAGTGTTTCGTAATCCAAAAAACTGCCACAATTAGGATAGAATTAGAACTGACCCACAAAGGAAGGGAGCCAATTTCCCACCAACTTTAGTGGAGGTTGCATTTATAGGAGATATATTATTTTTATTAGACAGAACCATGTGCACATACACACACTTCAAGGTAGGTGGATGCATTGATTTCTTGAAATCTAGCAGTTTTAGAGTGTATGAGATGTGATTTATACTGTAGTATACTGTAGTTACCTCTCCCCCAAGCAAATTGAAAATCCTGTCTCTGGACAGTCTGAAGTAGGGAATTCCCTACTGGGAGAGAAGACAGTGCCTGTATATCACTGCCTTTCCCTGGAAGGTAGTGATCTGCAAGTGTATTTTTAACTGATGGCAAGGATACCAGCAGTCTATTCTCATGTGTATGTTACTTAAGGCTGAATGACTAGAGTGCTTCTAAAACAAACTCTGCAAGAAATGCGTTCATCCACAGAAATGTATCAACCCACTCAAACTCCCAACTAGTTTCTAGGTTTATAATACGATAAGGAAGAACTATGTAAAATTTGTAACAGTGCTTTTGAGTAACAGCTCAAACCCAAATATTCCTTTTCTGTTTGGAATGCAACATTTGCGCATTTATGGTTGTTTAATAACAAAGAAGTCAAAACAGAACGGTCATAAACACTTGGAAAGTAACATCATGCCCCTTTGGAAAGGGAGGGCCACTGAGCAATCTCAGGCACACCTAAATAGCAGGGTTTGTCCCTCTCTTAATACTATCTTGATCCCCTAAGAGCATCCAACTCCTAAATATGATAATCTGGTTTACTAGACGCATTAAAAGGACAAGCTTTAGCCCCATGCCAGTATCCCCGCAGCCCCACTCTTTCCAGCACATACAGCTCATTACACACCTGAAAGACAGATAAAAGAGATGCCTTAAGGCTGAACTTACTTATGAGTACTATTATAATCAAGCTAAATTTATCAAGGTCAATATTTGGATTGGCGAAAGTATCACAGAATGTTGTGTAGATGATCATCAGGAGCACACAGCTGCTGATAGCACCAAACGGAGGCTTCTTCCTTTCAAGCCAGTCCTTGATGTATCTTCGGACAATCTGAAACACAGAAACCAACAGGTTGCCTCTTTTCAAAAATGCAGGGAGCCAAGTTGGGCATCACAAAGTGAATCTGACAGCAGAAAGACACAAAGAGAAGAGAGTAATTTGGATGACGGTCACAGTGGATTTCAAAGCTTCCCTGCCACACAACTCTTCTTCTGGGGAATTTAACATTTGTAGTGCAACTTCCACTGGGCGTCCATAATGAGAGTATATTTTCAAGTACATTCAAATCCATCCTTAATCATGCCAAATGTTCTTTGCTAGCTGTCACCGAGACATGCCCATTAAGCCTCCCCAAAGTTTATCTCCTCTGCTGATACTAATGGATGTATGTAATTATCACAGTCCCCTTTGCATCAACAGACAATTCCAAGTGCAACTTTGGGAATCTTAAAAATCTGACATCTTCAGGAATTTCATGACGGTAGATAATCAAAAGTGATCCATGGAACATTTTAATATTTAAATAGCTAGCAATGCACCAGAAGTTTTTAATTAAATTATAACTCAAGCTTGAAAAGCAAAAGTGCATGTGTTGTGGGAGTTTAAATAATTCAGACTCTGAATATCTAGAGTTTTTGTAAATCCAAAGACAAATGCCATTTGCACGCTTTTAGAATACCAGAATTAACACATGAAAACAAGGAAACCTACTGTACTTAGCAGAACTTTTGCACTTTCAGGAAACAGAATCTGAAGTTGTTTTTCAAGATTTTTTTAGAAACAACTATAAATTTTAAAGTAACTGCAACTCTCAAATTATGCCAAATACTACAGGACTAAGACTCAGCAGATACAATGCATCTATTTCAGCCCTGTCTGGGGAGTCACTTTCCATTTTTCTCTTTACTTTATATGGTTTGAAAAAAACTTTTTAAAGCTCTCATCATACAGCTGTGTCTTGTGTTAATTTTTCAGCAATCACATTATCTTGCCTAGTTTCTCCCAAGACCTCCCAATGTTCTCTCTTGCCATGCTCTTTCAGAAATAAAGGCACAAGATCTTGAAACACTTCTACCAGAGGGCTCTAAAGGTGTCTTGTTACCTTCCCACAGCAGTACCATTAATAAATATCACCACCATCAGTTTAATAATATGGAACATTTTAGAGGCATTCAAGATTAATATCAAAGCATCACCACCAATGCTTTTCACGGACTAACTGCCAAAGCTGTGGGATTGACCTCACAGCTGTCAGTTTTCCTTACTGCCTTCCCAGCTTGTCTGCAAGTCTCTCAGTAGGGAAGTCTGGGAAGGGAAGCAGCTAACCCAGTGACCACAGCAAATAGACTTTGTCGACCACATGGCAGGGTACATACTAAAAATTTGGCACCTGGTGTTCATGGAAAGCCAAGCAGGCTAAAGACCAGCACTTGCCTCCTAACACTTCTAAGCTTCCCGCTGTTGAAAAATAACAGATTTACAGGAAACCATGTAAGGAGATGCTCAACACTCCAGTGAAAACACTCAACTTCAAAATTTCACACTTGCCAGATGCTAAAGAGAGAACACAACTCAGAATATACGGCCAAACTTCTGAAAGAGCATTCAATGGGGCTCCCTCAGTCACCTCCTTATAAGCCACTGCATTGATGAAAGAACGGCAAGAAAGCTGAATGAAGACATTAAGTGCACACCGTGAAAGACATCAAATGAGACAACCAGATTAGTCTAATCCAAGCAGATTTGGGACTCTGTAATTATCAGAAACAAAAAGTAAAGTCTTTTACCTCTAAAGTGAGTGTTTTCTACGGAATTATTTTTAAAAAATCCTATTATCCCCTAAATTAAGGTTGCACTGGGGAAAAACTACCTAAGACCACCTATTTATTTATGGTCCTTCCAGAACATTTATACTGAAACTAACAAGTTGTTGAAAAAGTGATAGTTAATTATGTCACAATACAACTTATACTGGAGGCATTTATTACGAAAACTATAACCATATGTCTGTACAAGGTAGAATTATAACATACATAACAATAACAACATTATATACATATTTATCATGGACTGACATAGAAAGAAAAACATTTTAAAAATGAAACTGCAAGCAGTATTTCCTCAAAATCTTCAGTTAGCTGATACCTTTTTTAAATATCCACCTCTGCCTAGTCTGGAATTATTGTGAATCAACAACCATAAATAACACTACCACTTCTTACTGCACATTTTATTTTTTTTTTAAAAAAATGACATAGTTGGACCCTGAAGAACTAAAATGTGGCTTCAGGAAATCATCTAATCAACCCAGTGTCATGCTAAATGTATACCATAAAAACACAGACAAAATACATCCTCTCTAACATAGAACCCCATCCATTTTGATCGTCTCACAAAGTTCAAGATCTAAAATTTCAGAGGTTGATTCAGCCTATGATCACTGATTCAAGGCAATTTAAATTCCTGTAGAACTTAAATGGGGAGAATTGAAACCCTACAGGTATCTACAAAAACTCAGCTAGATTTTTCAGAGGAAAGCTCCTGTCAGCTGATTCATTTTGACTGAAAAACAATCCATTTGTTACTTATTCATGCCCCGCAGAGTTGTTTCAGGACAAGGATGCTTTGAAAGCCTTTAATTCTTAAACCAATTCTATAACTTTTCAGGGTTAACACAGAACTGAAAAAAAAAAAAAAAAAAAAGTGAAGATTTGTAGTGAAATAACGATAAATCCCACAAATACAATAAAGACAACACACAATAAAGTATGGAGCCAGCCAGCCAGCCAGCCAACATTGGTGTTCTGTGGTGCCGGCACTCTCTGACAGGAAGTCTAATAGAGGTTGAAAAGCCATAAGCAACGCAGATTGAAATGATTAAATAAAGAATCTCCTAGGTAATTCGGAGCCTGGGCAGAGATATTAAGATTCATTTGCCTGCAAACACAGCAAAAGCTAACACAATCATTTTTGCACGTTCTGGCCTGTATGAAGGATGCCAGACTCGGGCACCATATCGGTGTACCACCTCTCAATTGAAATAACCAAGTTCAGTATTTTGAAGTACATACCAGTACAACGGGGGACAGGGGAGGGACAAGTACTGGAGAAACAAGCAGTTGAAAAAACATCTGAACTGATACTCCTGTGAAAAGATGAACTTACAGCCTGGGGTAGAAAATCTAATGACTGACATCCAAAATAGATGCATCAGACTGGCACACTGATGGAAAAGAGCGAAAAGGGGAGTACTCTTCAGATGCAAAAAACAGTTAAAAACATCTTCGGGGGGCAGGGAAAAGGAGTCAGAGATGTTGGAAGAATAATCATTATGTGAAACATAAAAGCATTTTTAAATGTACTTCACAGCAGGAAATGCTGCAGGATGCTACCATGTTACAGAGTCACGGAATGGTAGGGGTTGGAAGGGACCCCTGAAGATCATCTAGTCCCACCCCCCTGCTAGAGCAGGATCCTAGAGTAGATCACACAGCAACACATCCAGACAGGTTTTAAATGTCTCCAGAGACGGAGACTACAACCTCTCTGGGCAGCCTGTGCCAGTGCTCAGTCACCCTCAGAGTAAAGAAGTGTTTCATTATGTTTAGATTGAACCTCCTGTTAACCAGTTTGTACCCATTGCTCAATGCATGCACAATTTTTAAGGTACAAATCGCAAGGTACAAAGGCCTTGCAACCTGTATCCCTGCTGAGACTCCTGCAGAATTACTTCTGTGAGGAGGGCTTTGGGGCCTTTGGTCACAGAATCACAGAACAGCCTTGGTTGGAAAAGACCTCTAAGATCATCAAGTGCAACCTTTATCCTAACACTGCCAATTCACCACTACACCATGTCCCTCAGCACCTCATCTACATACCTCCAGGCATGGTGACTCCACCACTGCATGGTAGAATCCTTCCCTCAAACTGTGGTTTAGTGGAAAGAAGAGAGGAAGAGAAACAAAACTTATAAATAACCTGCATGATGAAAGAAGCTGATAAACTCACAAAAAAGTTAAACGATAAAAGAACACAAAGGTGTCCATGAGGCAACTACCTCCTGGTGATTATATCCTGACAATCTCCAAAGGTTTTTTGGAGTGGCATCAGCTCAAATTTGCTTCAAAACACAGTTCTGGGCTCAAACTTTTCTCTTGCCCAGGATTTAATTTTTAACAACAAACGAATATAATTACACATGAATTAACAGTAGTGTCCCTATCTCAATTTATTTCTTCTACCAGAATGGCTACATCTACAGGATTTTTTTCTCCAGACTGCTCTGTATCCTGCCATAACCTCCTTGTCTAAACACCAGCCTCCCTAAGCAAATGGGCTTACTGCTCATATGCTTAATTCACTTAACATCCCCTGTACGAAGAAACACAATCTGCTGTTCCAGGAAAGCAGGTAAGTATTGCTCATCTGTTATAAGATCATACATGAAAATAACAGAAAATATATTATAGAAAAACAATTCACTTATTTAATTGCACCTTCATAACAGCCACACTGTATACCCAGAGAAATTTGTCAGTAAAATACAGCTAGATTGTTTCCACCTGTCTGCTCAAGTACTGGACATGCAAGGTAAAAAATGCAATAAGCAATGTAATTCATTAATGTTCATTATTAATTGAAATAAATAGGGCAAGGAGCTCCCCCTCTCCCCCTCCCATGTTTATGAAATTGAATAATTTCTGACATTTGTAATATAGTACATCTTTTTAAAATTACCTAGACCTTCAACTTAAATTTCTTTTTTAAATGAAAAAAAACAACAGGGGAAATGGTTATGAAGTCCCTTTTTTTTGTTTCCATTATACACACGAGTATCTCTTGGTATTTACATCATTACACAAAGTAGATTTTTCCTTATTCTATTAACTCTTTTGGACTGACTTAATCTTTAACAGAATTTATGATGTTTTTATTGCATTTCTGCTCTTATTGTTTATTATATACTGGTATGTACTTCTAAATACCTGGGGAAAAAATCTGGGGATTCACCATTTCAACACAGAAATGCAAATCACTTTTTCCTTGTGTTCAAACACACAAGGAAACAAACTGAAACTATGCTGGATTATCACTATACCTAAATGCAGCAGTTACCTGATTTACTTTGTCTTTTAAGGTAAGATTCTAAAGTCATTCTTAACCAGCATTATTACTACGTATAGCAACAGACCTTTGCAATGAACTCTGCAATGCAAGATTTTCTTTTGAAAAGCTTCAAGTCAGTCTAGATATTTGCGACAGTTCAGTAACTTTTCAATATCTCTTCTTATATAGTGATGGCAAACCAAGAAAGAAGACTGCATGGAATATTGGGAACAACTTCAGTGAAGCTTGGAAGACATGAAAGGGGAAAAAAATTGGGAAAAAAGTGAACTAAGATGACAGCAACTGTGAAAACCAACAGAAAGAACTGTATACTGCAATAGAAGGGAGATTACGCAGGTTGTAGAAATGACTTAAGTAAGATGGACACCTTCACAGACTTCTATAGCACAGCCACCCTCCATATAGCCAAAGTCTGCATCGCAGTTCAAATGCACAGACCCTTTTTCAAAGTAGAGCCCATATCACTTCAGCCAGATCCTGTCCTGATAATTTTATAGGGACCATACCTGCGCGAATGCACACATTCTCACCCGTTCCTGCATACTGCTATAAACTCCCAAACTTTGTGCTGGTTCACCCACCTTTCTATACCTTCTAGGACATCAATAAATGCTAAATCTATCCTTATTCTATGAAGCGTGCAATCTAATATTGCTTTTCTGAAGATGAGATGGAAAAAAAAAATTTTTTTGCAATCCGGGAAAAAAAATCTTTTTTACAAGCATCTTGTTTTCTTTCCTCAGCTTACCAGCTCCCCTCAAAGCCATCTTACTCCATTGTGTCAGTCAGTTTACTCCCAAGAGATAGCTCCTGACATATGTGTGTCCTCAAAGCAAGCTTTATAAAACTCACATGAGGACATTTTCAAAATTAACTTTCACATTTTAGGGTAATTTACAACTTGATTTAAAACCTTACAAAGAGGTGCAACATGGCAAAAATGTCAAGGGAGCCTGTAGCAGCGGTACAGGTTTTCTTCTTACTTTGTATTTCTGTGGACAGGAGGTTCTGTTCCCTGTTTGAGCCAAGCGTCGGAAGGGAGTGAACTGTGGTCCGAAGGCTGTTTATCTGCCACCTCAGTCCTCCGCAACAAGCTTCTAGAAGTGCTCATCTCCCAGGGTACCAACTCCTTCTTCCTGCAGCTCTCCCAGACTTAGAAGCAAAAGTAGGGCTACTTCCATGTGGACTTAAGTAACAAGAACAAACGGATTTTCGTAACAGTTTCTTTAACTATTATTTTCCCCACACACCCACTATACACAAACATGAGGCTTGGGTGAATAGTACCTTCTGCTCCCTAGCAAATGCCACCTACCTTTCCCTTTCAATTTTTTTTTATTCTTTAAAAATAAATACATTGCTAAGCTTTTTAGTTTCAATCTAACTGACAACTTGTATTGCAGCATAGCACCCTTTTAGAGTTGTGTTTATAAGCATACCTCCCAAATGCTTGCAGGGTTCTTCTGGAACATTTTGGGCAACGACACAGAAGGCACTTAAAATCCTTTACTTGTAGGACATCAATATGGTTTTGTGTGGCTAGATTCTGCGAGAATTTCTGTACAACTGGCTTCATTTTATAGATTTGGGAAGAAGAACTACTTAGAATCATAACAATTTTAGTTTTAGTTAAGGTCTGTTTAATGTGAAGTGCCCACTTTATGCTGGCAGACAAATTACCAATGGGGCAACTAGAGAATGCATGAATGATAATGTACAGACAAGCTTTTTATTATTTATTCATAGAAAACAGTGGGTTTTGGTGTGCTGCTTTGAAAAATGTTCAAACTAGTAGAATATAATGAAAGCACAGTGAAAATTCTATTTCATTAACATTTAATCATAAATCGCTCTTTAATATAAAACATAAAATAAAAGTCTGTCATAAGCACTTAGGTATAGAGAGTGGAGAGAGTCTGCAAAAATAGGAAAGGAAATATTGCTGTGGTTTTCACTGTTCCTTGTTATCTGTCACTTCAGAAGGAAAAAATAAGCAAAGAAACAACAGTCTTGAGCGAAATCTCACAACTGGTCATGAAGAAATTGCTTAGACATTTCTTGAAACCTTACATTTTGCTGGCTAAAAGTATTACCAACATCTATAGACAAGGAAACGATGGAAACAATTATTTTGGCAAAATCACAACAGCTCAGGAGCAGCAATCTTCGTCAAAACTCGACTAGCCAGAAAAAAAATAATCTGAACTTCAAGCTGACGGAGCAAATTCAAAAATCTTTTCCATGCAATGTCTATTACCACATTTATCGTGTAACAAGTATTCTCAAATTCTCCTTAGAGGCATACACAAGTGGTGCACAAATAACAAGCTCTTATACACTACAGATCTTCAAGGCTTATAAAACACTAGATCTTTATAAAATACTATAGTGTGTCTCTTTTCTAGACCTCTTGTCAGCAGAGTCTTACGCGTTATGCTATAAATACAAATGCAACATTATACTATCAATACTGATTTGAGTAGCATCGTACTGCCAATTAACAAAACACATCTGTAGACACAAAGCATGCAGGCCACAATGCTTCATAAGGTTTAGACAACTTGCACATCTCTTACGAAGAACAAACCGATTCTCCTTGTTGAAGACCATCTAACAGTAACTGCTATCTGTATGTCATCAGAAAGGCACTGAGTCTTAATAACTTCCTCCTTCTTTAACAGTTCTTTCTTTACCTAACAAATGGCTGCCACCACTTGAGCAGAGCCTGTACCTACCACCCCTTACACAGCTCACTGTCAGTGTCTAGAAAAGTGTGTTTGACTCCGGTCAACAGCAGACTTACCACACTGAAAAACTGTTCAAGAAACAGTAGAAAATAAGCATCAATTATACTATTACGACTTCTTTCTCCCAGCTATCATTAAGAATTCTGACAAGTCAGCCAACAACCAAAACTCCCGGTACATTTTGCCATAAAGCAAACAAAAAGCCCCAAACAAAACAAATCTAAAAGCACCTTCTCATCTGCTTTGCTTATATCCCAGGGGCTGCTCTAACAGCCAGCTCTGCAGCCTGCTCAGGAAATGAGTGTTTAGGCAACACAGGTTTTCCCAGAGGCGAGATTTTTTTAAAGGAAAGTAAAACCCTAGGAGAATGCTTCCTTTAAGCAGCCTTGTCTGTTTTACACTGATATGGATCGAACGAAAAGCCTCTGTTGTTCACAGCTGAGTTACAGAGGCTGAAGAGAAGCAATCCTCCAAGCAGGCAGGTTCCAAGCTCTTTTTTTTTTTTCTCTCTAACCGAGTTCTTTGCTACCAGATAACCTTACCAGGCATTCTTCCACTGACTTTTCTGCTGAACAGTAGGACTCTGCATGGTAAGAAACTGACATTGTGGGCATGAAATTATAAATTAGAAGTAATTGCTGAAACCATTATTCATGAATTGTGGGCCGTTATCTCTTAATGCATCTGGAATCCCAGAGTGTGCAACTTGTGATTCACAAAGCAGTATTCCTTTGCCATGCCGCATGTTGTGCAACAGTTCAATAATAAGCAGGTACTGGTCTATGAACTAAATGCAAAACTTCCTGTGTAATTGGAATGGATCCATGCCACCTCTGGATGAAGGGCAAGGATCTCTTAGTGTCAGTCCTTTCCTTGCTTATGGATTTTCCCTGATTACTGCACATTATTTTTGGATATCCACCTTCAAAGATGGCTTCTATTCTTACCTGCCCAAGTTGATTTACCTTTGTACAGTTCTAACTAATCAAGACAATCGATGTAAAGTACACTTGGAAATTATCTGTAGCTATCCTTAGCATTTCCTCTCTTCCATATCCTCTGAACAGATACAATCAAGTACAATAACTTTAGAAACAAAGTCTTTATGCCTAGAGGAATGTAAGCTATTTCTGTTGACCATTCATTTCCAGAAACCGCTTCAAACACTTTTAAAGGAGAACCATCCTATTTCTTGTTGATGTATATTTATAAAAACCAAACTCTTAAATAAGTTTGTGATTGAGTTACACAAGCTTTGAGAGTCTCGCTTTTTCTTTCAGTCTTTATCAGAACTCCTAAATCACATCTGTTCTCAGTTAAGTCTCATCACAGGCCTGATTTTGAACTTATGATCATTCAGAGCACTTATCTGATATGCTTACTGCTCAATTGATATTAGCCTTATAAAAAAAACCAAAACCAACCACCTAACCCCACCAGTTAGTTCACATAGAAATTTCTTGTAACATCTTTCCAAAATAACATGTCATTATATATATAGATGAAAGTCCTCTTGAAATTTTGCAGTCGCTTTGTCTAGCAAGCTACCATCATCTTCAGACCTACTACACTGCAGTACAGGTTGCTGATACTCTATCACTATAGGTTACTGCTAGATCTGCTGCCACACTATTTGTTTCCTAGAATTTCCAACTAAGGCTTCCAACTAATAGCTTCCAGTTTTTGGACCTTCCAGGACAAAAGGATTCAAGTACTTTTGCTTGTCTGCTTTTGGTGAAGACAATTTAATTTTGATGAGGTAAGAATGTGATACACAGGTAGGTTCATCAGAAACCCTTTGTGGTCCTAATTAATAAGGACATTCTTAGGTATTTAACTCAAAGCACGTGAGCAATTCAGTAGCCTTCAGGGACACAGAGGTTCTGTCCACTTTCCACATGGTATGGTTACAGCCAGGTTATGCAGGTACTGATGCTAGTGGCTACTGTCATGCTTATCATGCTCATCTTCTTATTAGACTTTAAGGGGTTTATTGATCATAAAAGAAACAAACTTCACTAAGACTTCGATAATTTACAGTACATGCCAATTTTGAAATGTACAATTATAGTTTGATACAAGACTGATTGACTGTCCTACATAGCACAGGCAATGACAGATATTCTTAACCTTGTCCAGGGTGCTCCTTTATAGACTTCACTTTCATTTGCCTACATTTTAACCATGCTTTCCATTTCAAAGTCTGCTTTAAGCTGACAAAATTCAGCTGAACCCATAGTTAAACTGGATGCCAGAATCAGCAACGGTACCCCTTGGGAATGAACTGCAAATCCCACTAATATTCCCTTCATGCATTCTGAATGCCTGAGAACAATGAATACTTAAAAGCGTGTAAGAATTACATTTTGGGTGTTTTGGTGTCCAAGAATAGTGGACACTTCTGACAACTTTTGGTCTTAATACAGCAATTTCCCCCTATGATGTGGAAGAAATAAAATAATTAATATTAAAATTTGTGAAAAACAGATACTACAGGGACGAAGCGTCACAGAAGATCTTGTATTGCAATTAGTATCTTTACATTCAGTGAAAGATTTCTATTATATGCCATGAAAAATAAGGCCCTGTGTATGAACGAGTATAAAATGAAATATTGAACAGCTGCTCATTCTATGAATACCCTCCATCCAGTGTAACAAATGATAAAGGAGACACACAGAAAGAATAGTTTGCAATTGTGCAATTATCATAAAGCATATGTAAAATAGCTCCAGCAGCCTCAATTTTATCATTTCCCAACTTCTGACTGCTTAGCCCTTATATGTTTTATAATGTTGAAATTTTTTTATTCCTGTAATTAGTAGTAGACACTACACAGGGAGAACTTCCTTCATCATCCAGGCAAAGGGCATGTGACAAAAGGACTATATAATATTCTCAAAGCTCATTTGTATGAGGCTGGAATTTCTCACAGTCTGGGCTGCCATTTTTCCCACTTTATGTTCACAAACTCCCTTCTCGATATGCAGTAGCGTATGTTTGTGGTAGTGAGGGACAGATGCTCAATCTCAACAAAGATCAATGTGGCTCCAGGGAGCACTGTAGCATCTTTTCTCTGATATTAGACTTCACTATCCTGAGGCTGTTCCTATGTGGCAGCTTATCAGGTTGCCAGTCTGTCTTTAAGATAGCTCTCTTTATCTTATTTTTTAAAATAAGAATGTATATTTAAAAGACATACCTGTCCAATAATAAGGGGGACTACAACAGTCATAAACAGCTGCGAGAATATAGATGTAAAAGGCACAGAGGAAGATGATCCAAGCTACAAAATAAAAATACACCATTAATATTGCACTTTTTCCTACATTTTCCTACATAGATATCACACATTAGTATACATTTTATTTTACGCATAAAAACTTGGAAGTATGTGCACATATACACATATTTAATTGTTAAGTCCCAATACATCATTTGGCATACCACAATAACATAACTAAAAAAGTCTCTAGTTAATTATTTTATAACCTAAGGTAATAGTTCCATCAATATTCATTGAATTGAAACCCTGCTACATATATATATATATATATGACAAGTAAATTACATAAGCATTTGTAGGATGTAAGTCTGAAAAGACAGGGAGTGAATCTTCTTAACTAAACAGTTAGCTCAACTAATCTTACCATTTATACAAATATTGCAGAAAAAAAAATGGTGTATTTATTTTAATAAATAAATTATAATTAAAAATACTGAATATTTTACTCCAATGATGTTAAAAAAGAGATCTACTTCAAGTATATAACTACTCTTTTATTAAGACAACTGAACTGTGACAGACTTAGTCTTCAAACAGGTGCTCTCTAATTACAATTATAAATGCTAAAAGTTGGGATTTTTTTAAGATGCAGGTAGAAAATGTGATTAAACACAGCAAGATTTTTGCAAGCTACTTCAGAATGCTTAGGAAAATATACAGTATTTTTTACATTCTGATTGGCCTTGGTTTATGCTAGGTCATTGAAAAGTTTCATTTAATGTAATTTAACATATCTCTAACAGCAAAAGAATATGCATTAAGAAATACATAGTAAGAAGACTGTAATTGTATTGTCAGAGCTTCCACAGACAACTGTTTCACAGTGAGGGTAAATGACATAACATTGAGGACTTTACAGATCCACATTATTTTATATTTTGCACTAGACTTTAAAGACCCTCAAAATGATGACAATTCAGAACCTTTTCAGCTCCATCTAAACGATGCTGACTTCCTAAAACATTCTCACATAACATCATTCTCATAAAGTACGCTCAGATTGTGTTATACTTCTGACACTTATCTTCCTTTCAAAGCTACCTGCAGGCATGATAGACAAGGTGATCATATAATTTAGTCAATTCCTCTAACTGCCTAGAAAAATCAATGTATGACCATAAAAATGGGTTTGACATAAGAACCAGATTCTTCAGAGATTCAAAGAACAGAAAAATCAAAAATTTTACATACTGAAGTATTTTATTTTACTCAGAAACATAAAACTGCAACCTTTACCAACAGAAAATAATCTGATGAGAAAACACCAATTATACCACTTTTGCAGTGGCTTATGTGTATATGCACTGCTTGAGAAAATGGTGAACACATACATATACAGGGCTGTCTGTATGCAAGCTGAGCTTTTGGTGCACGCAAATGGCATCAGAACCGGGAAACAGCATGAAATAGAACTGACTTCTTACACTAGGAAATCATTGGCTTTGAGTGTTGATTGGCTGGCTTAGAGTTTAAGAGAGTGGGACCAGACCAAATCTACTCTTTGTTTAAACATATTCCACCACTTGCTTTTATATGTCCCTTTCTGAATACACTCTAGGTAGAGAGCCTTGGGCAGAACGTATAGGATACAGCTGTTCCCTATGCAACACCAGGTAAGACTCAGTTTGGCCATTTAATAAATTACAGCATCTCATGCCCATCCCCTCCAACTTTAACAATGTGGATGCAGCAGATGGTTGGGGGGGACCTGAAGATGATGTTATAACTGAGACTTTTGGTTTGCAAGTATGGTGCAAGTGAGAGCACTGAGATTAAGGAGCCTAAATTTCCCATGGAGTAAAGAGGGAGAAGTAAAGGCTTGCAGGGGAAGATTGAGATTGCCCACATGAGTACCTGAAGTCAGACAGTACAGCTACACCATTCCCAAGGGACACGGGGCTCTCTGCATGATTCCTTGCAGAAAGCAGAGCAGAAAACTCCATCATACCACTCATGATCTCCTTGTTTTAATTCTTGTAAGGAGCTTCTGAAATTTTAAAAGGTTCATAGTTTTTCAAACTGTATTTGGACTTATTTTTTGCTATGTGCTGAGGAGCTAAAAGCATTACTTACTGTGTATTCAAGGAAGCTTTTTCAAGTGAAAGTGAAGATTTTTAAACTTTAAAATCTGTCTGGGTCACAGAGGAGTAAAACTAACCAAGCAATCCACATGGCAAGACCCTCTGCATTGCTTCACAAAACCATGACGCTTTGGCAGCGGCTCTTGTGCATTTTTATAACAACATTGATTGGACTTCTCTCGCTACTTCTAAGTTTTATGCTCAGTGGATGCATAATCAGTTTCTAAGTCAGGAATGAAAAACTGTTCAACAGTACAACACACTACTGAAAAAGGCAGTCATTCAAACAGCAACAGTCCTGCCAGCTTTTTAAATATTACTTCAAATGGAGTATCATCAAGCTGTTGTGGATTCTTAAGCACTTAGTACATATAAGGATATGTTTTGGTTTGGCTGTGGGGTTTTTTTGTTGTTTCTTTTGTTTGTTTTGGGTTTTTACATAATTAGAAATTAAATTACAAGTACTGTGCCAGGATGCTAAACCAATTTACCTAGGAAAAGTAAAATTATTTTATTCAAATAAACTTCTACATGAGGATTTTAGGGTATGATTCATCACCTATCAACTTCACTCCACCCATTCAGGCTCATTTCACTGTCTGGACTACCAAAAAGCAGACATTTCAGGTAACCATCTCAGTCTGACTACATTTTAAATGAAACAGAAACCCATGTATCAGTCCAAAATGTGAAAATGAATAAATATATAAATGATTCATTAATCCTCCTTTTGCCCAGAGGAAGCAAGTTCTTCCACTACATCTGGTTTGTATGGGGAAAAAAACCCGAACTCTCCTTCTTCTAAAAAAAGTTGGTTTTCTGCTTCTAATATGACTCCTCTCCAGCATGATCCTACGACGACAGTATTTTTAAGACTGTTTCAGTTGTATAGTTGAGATTCATATTCTACTGCCAGTCTCCAGCACCTTCATTACTTTCTACAGCATAGTGTAGAGCTAGCTTTTTTTCTTGGGTCCCTAAGTGGTCCTAAGACTCTGCTATACCACACTTGAGCACAAAGGTTCAGAGCCGTGTGTTTGCCAGGCTCTGCCCCGCCTTCATGCACTGCTATGGTATTAGACTTCCCTATCCCACCTATGGGACTGACATTACTTCTTCAAACGGACTTCTAAACTTTGTGTCCCTTCTGTATATTATGACAATAACTTCAGTGGAGTGGTTTTTATCCAAATCTATCTGTTAGACAAGGTCTCTAAACGTCTGTATTACCTTAATCCTGGAGAAAGATACAAAAGGTAAGATAAAGGCTGAAGAAAAGAGAAGGTGACAACTTCTCAATCACACAGAAGAAAAAGATGTTTTAATCCAGACTCTGGACATACAGTAGCTAACAAAGAAGTATCTCAGATGCTAAAGGACCCACTGCTAATGGATGCATAACTTGACCAGGACTGCTTCAACATCTGTAGCTTGCAAAAGGCTCACAAACATGTGCATCTTATGGACTCTCAGACATGGCCTGAGTTCCAGACTTCCTTTCAACTTGGATGTGTTCATCACATCCATTTTGACAGAGAAGTGAGAACTGACAAACAGAGGAAACAAAAATCTTGATATAACGTTAAATAAACCTTCCTATACATTTACAAATGCAAATATTCTGTCTGAATGAATAAACATGAATTTGCTCAAGTTTTAGTTGCAACAAGCTAAGTTCTGTGCTTTATTTGGTGTCACGAAACAAAAATATTTTTAAATCTACCTAGATTATCTGCACTGCACCAAAATTAGCATTATGCTAAAATGTCTGATTAATTTGGCTGCCCTCCTTGTTATAATAATTTCCATGGCTAAAAATGAACCTTTCTTCACAGGCAAACAAACATCAGTACACTAAAAACTGGTATAAAAACATCAAAGAATCACAATGCTGATTTATAGCTACAAAAAATAATCTGATTAAAATCTCTTATGGAAGACAAAAGACACGATTCCATGAAAAAGCTATCACAAATTTTCATGCCAGCATATTGTCAGCTTATTTTAGAACATTTTTTAAACAAAAAATTGATATTGCTAAGTGATCATTATGTGCTATTCTGGACAGCAGGATTCAGTTAAAGATTTATTAATGAGCCAGGCCTGCCTGAATAGACTCACTATCCAAAAATTAACTCTGAAAATTCTTGCTTAGAGGAAGGCACTTCTCTTAAATAGTCCGAGTGATTTCAGAAGGACAACTTAGATGAGCAGGAACTGCACCTTCTGCAAGTATTTGCTAGATGTGGCTGTAATGAAAGAGAATTCCAGGCAAATCTTTCCAAACAATTCTGTCACCATGCAGTACTTCAAACCTGACCTGCCCCTTTCTTGTTAATTTAGTCCTAGACCTTTCTTCTCAAGAGACTGCCTGTTTTAAAAAACTCCTTGCAAATTATTTAGTGGGTTTCTTTATGAGCTTGTGGTAGAAACATTGGCTTATCCTTAATTGATAGGATATATTTAACTGGTCGTGGTGAAAACAAAAAGCAAAACCCAACTAAACAAAAGAAATGTTCCTTGCATAAAAACTACTCCGCTTTCTGTCCTAGACTGCCTCCACAAGCCAGATGCTCCATCCTCATCTTTCTGGCCAGCTGGGCAGTTATCACCGTGGGTGTTCCCACATCTCCCAACTGCCACTGACTCAAAAGCAGCACACCTCCTACCCGTCACACCAAATTATACACCAGAGCCACATGTGCTGCACGTATTGAGTCTACTCTGGGGGGCAGCCATCCTTCAGGGCCTTACTCTTCCAGTATTCTCCTGAAATTAACATGTTTCCTCAGGTTTTGTCTGTGCTCTACATACAGCATCAGCCAGCTTCAGCCTCGCCATTTGTTGAGCACAGATAAGGAAGTGAGGCAGGGGTAAAAACAGGGCAGTACCATGGGGGAAGGTCACTGGCTGCTCTCTCATGTGAAAGGTTTAATTTAAGCTTTTCATTTCCACCTTCAGGTCAGCCTACTCTGATACCCTTCTTTTTAAATTTTGTCTTCTATGCTGTATCATCACTGCTTCTGGTTACTCTCATCCAGTCCAGCTTCAGCTGCCTTGGAGGCCTGCCTAGACGACCCCATGCTCTAATCCCATTATATCCTGTTGTGGATGACAGCCCCATTACAGAAAGGATGTGGAAGATGACACACTTTTAGAGAAGATGTGGATGGGATCCATTTCAGAAACGAAGGACAATGAACATGAGCGACCAGCTGAACTAAGCCTTCCCTTGCTTTGGACCCTTTCCAGAACCCTTATCCTGAGCCAGTCACTGTGGTATGCTACATCACAGCAGAAAAGAATGCACGTCACCCTTAGTATCCCAGGTAGTTGGCACATGGAAAAGCTCTGCAGGGAATACCCTGCAATGGACAGTAACTGTAAGCATGCTAAGGCTCTGGGAACTAGGAAGTGTCCATGCTACTCCACAGGAATGGCATTGACAGGCACCTATGAGTACCACGGTGCCTAGCTTTACATTTTGAGTAGGAGGTCAAAAGAGATGAAACAGTCATTCCTACATAGCATTTCACAGCCATCTAAACAGAGCTGGCAGGTCACTAGGACGTCCTTCTGACTCTACTGCTTTAAAGGCATTCACACGCCAAGTGTTTATGTATCTCAGTAAGTGAGGTAGAGGAGCTGTGTAAAAGACACCAGCTCCCAGTGACTGACCAAGAGTGATTAGTATTGAAAATGCCCACCTCTAACAGGTGCTAACAGCAGGAGAGGAAAGGGGACCTATATCACTGAGGATGGAGCTTCTCTAGTAAGAGAAGAGAGAGAGTTTGGCATCCAAAAGCAAATAGGGCTTCCATTTCCTAGCACTGGCAGAACTTGAGGTATCACAAAGAATGTATTCAAATTTTAAAATAAAGCTACTAATTCTGCCCATCAAAAATGGCAAGCTGTCTCTTACCTCAAAGAAAGGGGCTAAAAGGATGACAGAGATCATGTTCAATGGTTTGGCAGTTATGGGTTTTAATAAATAGAGCTTTCATTGTTATTCATAAAAATTAAAGGCAGACATAAGTCTCTAGTTCTGCTAAAGAAAATAGATGTTCTGGTCTTACAGTATATTTGGCAAACTCTTTCATATTCTGTATGCTTCTGTGGCGATGGGAACTGATTTGGCACAAACATTAAAAAACCTTGCTGTCTACATATAACCTCCAGTTTTATTTAAAAAAAATAAATTTAAAAAATCCCCAAAATTTCATAATCAGAAGTGAGGAAAAAGGCTGACAACCTTTCAGCTTGATTTTTTTTTTTTTTTTTCCTGGCTCAAGCAAGGAGACTGTATATTTTGGGGTTCCCTTGTTTAAGTGATCACAGATGCCTAATCCTGTTCTGGGTTCCCTGATGACACATTAAATACCAAGCCACTCCAAACATACCTGTCGATTTTAAAGCCTTTTATAGAGCTGTAAAAATAACCATAGGTATTCTCAATCTGAAATATACCAGAGCTCACCTGCCATGGTACAATGATCTTGAGGGCTAATTTAAAGAAATGAGACCAAGTGTACAACCCAAAAGCACCTAAATGGGAGTTTGATGACTAATAGCCTTGGAGAGGTAAGACTTAAGGACTAGTATTCAAAAATTCTGCTGCAAATAAGGGAGTGACTAACTGGAAATAAATAGCTTAGTAAATACAGAATAATTAAGAACCATGAATATTATGTAACCATGAAAAAGGCAGCCAAGACGTACCAGAAGAAATAAATTAATCAAGGTAGGGGATACTTGCACAAGGCTGTGATAAGCCTTTGTGAAGAACACTGCATTGCTGTGCACAATTCTTATTACCTGGGCTAAAGAAGAATTTACAACTGGAATAGATGCACTAAATACCTCAAAATAAGGGATTTGTTGGTTGTTTTTCTTTTATATTTATGTTTTAGAGATTAGAAATGCATGGCTCATTTAGCCTATCTGACAGAAGACTGGGAAAGAGGATAGGATTGTACCCTGTGTCTGAGCCAGGGTGATAAATTTCAGAGAACTGCTGTTCAGGTGTATAACACTGGCAACAAGGACAAATGGGTAAAACACCTGTCACAAATACTTACTGGAAATTAGGTTTCTGTTTATCAGAGATACAAGTTTCTAGTATTGCAAGGGCGGAGGGAGAGCAAAAATCCTTACGTTGAAGTTGGATAATTTTCAGTTTGAGATCAATTGCACAGCATGGAAGAGGCAGACCGGATGAGTTGGGACAAGATCCTCCTGGTTTTCTGGTTCTATGATCCTGTTAATATGTGTGGTTAGCTTCTGCTGCCTAGAAGCAGGATGTGTACTTAAAAGGCTCCTCTAGCATTGTATAGATGAAAATTTCAAGAGCAAAACCAAGCAGTAAAGGTAGTCCTCCACAGAAGCAGTGCATATTTTAGAGTCTTCTACCTAAACAAACTTACGAAATTGTGTGTGTATGCGTGTGTGTGTGCGCGCGAGGGAGGGCCCCCGTTATTCTCCGACTGTTATTTGTATGCAATTTATAAAACAAAGCCATAAAAGGTGACTTTGAAAAAGGAATAAAATAATTAAAAAAATATTTCACGGCAGTCGTTAAAAAGTTCTAGTTAATTGTAAAGGGTTTGGATCAGATCTGAGAATTTTGTTGTCCCAATGATTAAAGAGAAAGGAAACGCTGAGGTAAATAACCAGGTAGAAATAATGATGCACTTCAAATCTTCCACACGAATAAGTTGATCTGTTAACAGCTAATGCACTATGCTGCTTCCCACTCTCCTCCCACACTGTAATCAGTCTTTTGTCACATACTAGTGAAATCCATTAGCTGCAACTTCCTTATTAACTTTCAAGGCTTTCCAGCCACTACAATATTTGCATATTTAACAATTCATTTGACTGGTATCAACTCTCATTTGCCAAGTGCTGGAGAGGAAAAACAAGGTATTTTGTGTAGAAATCCTGGTTTTAAAAAAATGTGTAGTGACAGCTCCTTTTAATAAAATTATTAGTCTGAAACACAAAAGATTGGACAAGACCTGGCAAAAATTTGAGAAGTATCAACCACTTTTAAAAAAAGCTTTTAATTTAAGGATTGTGAATATAGGGGAAAGCTTTAAACTTCAATCAGCTTCTAGTTTCATTCATGTCCTTATTCACCAGTCACTTTATTTCATTTTTCTCTGTGATACTTGCACAGAATTTCCTTCACTTGTCTACTGAATTCTTTCAGCAATGCTACTTCCTAGTACTTATGGCATCACCACTAGAATGCCAAAATAAAAAATACCTACTATAAAATTCAGAAATTTGAGAAGGTCCTAGAAAAGAAAACATCACTGAATAAATCAAGAAAAGGAACAAGCTGATAAAGCCTTGGGAAGATTGTATTTTGACACAAATGTCATGGTAATCTTCTTCAGTAAAACAGCAAACACGGGAGCAATGTGTGACAGTTACATAGAGGTTTTTGCCAAGTGTATTTTTAAAAATACATATGAATTTTGCATTGGCTCTTGAACATTCCATGTTAACTGGTTTGCAGGCATGCGTCTGAAGAATGTAAAGCACATAAAAAAGTAAACCACTCTTGTCTAACATTTTCTTTGATGGCTTTCAATAAAAATACACAGATTCACACACCTGGACTTTTGTTACTTTGATAGCTAACTGGCTGACGTGTGATGAGACCATGTCCATCAGGCATTGAGTCTCAACAGTAAGGGTAATACCAGGAAGGTGGCAGACTGGGATACTGTGCCATAAAAACCACAGCATCACCTTTGGCTCCAACAGGTGTGCAGACGACTGACTTCTTGTATTTTGATACTAAATAAAATCAACAAAATCATAAGCTTGTGTGGCTTGGTAAAACTGCCAGTCTATGTGCTCAACTGACTAAGTACAGAGAGGGCAACTCTATCCCAATGTGGATGGAAAGGAACAGAGCTACATTCACACCAGAAAGGCCACTCTGCATCATCCTCTTACATGGCAGTACAATAAATATGCTCACTCTGCTTCCAGGGCCAGTCCAGGAGAGATGACCTTGCTGAGGCATCAGGCTGGCCTCCACCTTGTGCATACAAAGGTATATGAAATCCCTCAGTGAAAATAAACCCGCATTCATACATATTCCTGTTTTTCATAACTGAAGTTAGAGTCTAAGGACATATAAGTGAGATGACACAGCTACACCATTTCAGAATGCAGCGCTCCTGAAGTTCTGTCTTTCAAACGAGACATGATAAAAAGGTGCTGACATCTCAAGGTTATTAAAGAGATCACAGCACTATTATCTTCACAGTATGATGACACCTTTTAACTGTCTTTTAGTAATGTAATTGTGCCCAAATGCAGTATACTTAAGAATTCAAATTGCAAACTGTTATTACAAATCATAAAATGTTATGATAATTACTAAAGGAAATAACTAAACTGAACACAGAAAACAATTCATATGATAAGTAAAGATGGACAGTCATACACAAGTATCTAACTTCCTCAGGCATTACTTAACCTACTCATAGTCATTATTTATTGATAGCAATATAGTTATTTCCAAGAGCAAAATTTAGCCTACACTTCGATTTCTAGATTTTGGGATTATTTTCCCCAAATGCCTTTGAGAAAATAAAACTTATTTTTCTGTTTTAAAAAAAAATCCTGATCACTCTGTTACCTCTGACTTCAGCTAAGCATATGACCTGACAAGAGGAAGACAGACAGCATCCTTCTCTGAATGCTTTGGTACACTGTCTCCTGATCATCATTAATGAAACTCTGTAGAATGTTGCAAAGAAATGCGAACAGCATAACCTCATGTTAACTTGAAACCGATGCATCTTACAGCACTTTGTTTCAATGCTCCCACTGACCACATATATGAACTTGAATCAACTGTAGATAGTTTATGGGACATTGCCCATTTATAACATCTTCACTGGGAACAAAACATATTAACTGTTAATAATAAGGGTTAACACGTGGATGATGATATTGCAGATTAATGCGTCTGGAAGCGAGATTCAATAGCTTATTATTAGGTAAAATGTTAATCAGAGGTATCCGTGGTGAAGGCAGCTATTCTTTAAAGTCTAGCTAGGCATCCTAACAAGGATACAGTCTGGTAATTATGTGCACAATATTTAAGGTTTCATGAAATCAATCACAACCTCTTAGAATGCTTTTTTTGAGTAAGCTTTACACCAAAAGTTTCCTAGTAGAAATACACTTTTCGGAAACTTAACTGACAATCTTATGTTCAACACCATTCATTTAAGATGACAAATTATTTGCATTAAATGCATTATTTATTATAAGCTACATGTCTTTATCAATGTTGTTTAGACAATTTATATTTACGCTACTATGCAATTATGAACAGAAAAGGCAGTTCAGAATGCTATCATCTCTGGAGCACACAGGGCAAAATTAAAACGATAACCACTACCGCAGGTTAAGCTATATAACAAAAACAAGCTAATGCACAACAACATATTTTATTTCTGGTAGCACTAAGGGTATTAAATCACAAGAGTTAATGCTTATGAGTGCCCAATTCAGGTATTAAAATTTACTGGAGGCATTGACTTCAAACATCCCCTAAATGGCATTCAGAAGCACAGCTCAGCTACTGTTAAGGTAAATGAGAGTTTTATCTTGAAACTTGAAAACTCCACCCTTTATTAACTAAGCAATAAAGCTAAGCATGACAAAACTAATGAATGGTCCAGAAAAGACAAACAGGGAATTACTAGTCAGTGTTTCTTACTCCACAGTAACTACAGTCCCACATGAAATGATCAAGCAGCAAGTCGTAAACAAGCAAACAGAAGCGTATGAACTGTGTACTTGAATCCACTACACGTTAAGCAGGTCAGTTGTATCAAGGAAACTCAAAGGAAAACTAGAGAGGTTCATGAGAAAAAGGGTTTCAGCAGTCCAAACCAGTGACTGTCAGGGTACAGGAACAGTGCAGAGCATGCATGTTTAGTTTGCTGTCCTAAATACCTGCCACTGGATAAACTGAACCTTCAGAGAAGGTGGACCACATCTTGACAAGATGTGTTGCTGGGCTGACCAGAACAGCTGTTCTTCAAGTGTCAAGTCCTCAGCAAAGATCTCAAGGAGTTTTAAATATTTATAAACCCCAAGAGAATTCCTCAAGTTTTGGGCTTTGTGACAAAGAAATGCAGCTTTTGTAACTCTCCCCATTCCCAGACTAGTTTGTTTATCACTCTGATGAAAAAATAATTCATGTATTTTCCTCAAGAAGAACATCTCCAAGTCATGTGACAAACCGCACAACAATTAATGTGCATTTTACACACCTCTTATACCAGTGTCTCCAGGGCTGGTAGGAAGAACAGCAGCATATGCTTTGCCTTCCTGTTCTTGCACATATAAAATTTTACTACCTCTTTTGAGAAGTAACAGTGCAAACTGCAGTTCATGGGACAGAATATCTTGTTATCTGTCCATAAAGTCACCAAAGGAAAGATCTTCATCCTGCTTGAAAAGGTAGGCAGATCCTTCCTTAACATTTCAATTTCTACAGAAAACATCCCTCTTGGCTATGTAGAACACCAAAACTCAGTGAGATATAACAGGGTTAAAGCTGCTAGCGAGCAAAAGTAAAAAGAGCTGAAGTTTCAGCCACCTAGAATAAAGGCACATGTCTCTGGATGCATGCCTGTGGAAGAAATATGTTCCATATAGGAGGGAAGACAACAGGAACGCAGTGAGACAGACCATCTGGAATTAATATATTCAGTGCAAGAATAACAAAACACCCATTTTTCTTACAACAGTTATCTTTTTCTACCTACAGTAAGTTTATGGTCCTAGGTATATCAAGAAGGCTTGGCTGGCATGTATCTGTATATATGATATGGTCAAAGCAGTTCTTGTGTCAACATCGCTACATCAGATGAATTTTTTGTAGTAGAATAAAAATCTTCCCGTATAGTTTTACTGAAGCAGTAGTTGATAATGTTACAGCCGCTCTCACAGTACTATTTATCTCAGTTTAGTATACACTGCTATATTTGTATACAGTGCATATGCTGCTTAACCACCCCTACTATAAACAGCATGCCACTTGAATGCCACTTACAAACTGTTTCAGACTAACTTCACACTTACCCCCTTGCCAGGGTGCTGTCTTACATGCAATGCAATTGCTAAGATAAACATAAAAGACAATGTATACCTCTCCTGAAATCCTTGAAGTGCTTCAGCCTATTTCCCTCCTCTCCACAAAGCCACGGTCCTCAGTAACTTGCACCATACCATACATGCCAGCAAATCCTCAAGCACCAAGACTTCCTAACTGACAAGGGACTTACCTAAAGCACCACTACCACTAAAGCCTCTTCATTGTATGCTGACTAATATCCATTCCTTTATAAAACACCCTTTTTCTTCCACCATGAACTGTAAGAAGCTAAGGCCCTGACTGAAAAGTAAGGACTGAAAAAGAAATCTTGAACTACCAGGGCTGCCACAGCAACACATTAGTGATACACAGGGGCTCCTATAATTTGTCTTGCTGTTGCTATCTCAGTAACCTCTACCACAAAAATACCCATGGGCTTAGTTGCCCAAGAGCGAGGCTCTGTTTATCTGAACAGTGCTTTCACGAGATCCAAGAGATCGCCTGAGTGATTATCTTACCTGGCAAGTGTTTGTGTTTTACCCACTCTGACTAATAGCACACAGGTTTGTAGTTAGGCAAGAAGAATGGGTTTTGGTCCTCTTGGAATGAAGTGCAGGTAGGGTTTGTATTCATTGTGACACACTTTGATGGCCTTTCTGGGGGGGCAGCTTATTTCAAATACTGACCAGAAAAATTTTCCTTGTTATTTAAGTGTGTTAAATCACCCAAATTTATATCTTAAATATACTAATAGGTACAAAATTACCCAGTAAAAAGATATCTTAAGATAAAGATACTTACAAAAAGCAGAAGCAGAAGTGGCGTTATAACAATGCCCTGGGAGAAACAAGAAAAAAAAAATGACCATTAGTCAGGGAAGCAGAATAGTCTTTACTTGTACCTTAGCACATGGACATACACAAAAATAATTCGACATCACAGAAATTAAGTCACGACAAGTTCAGCTTCGTTCTTCACTGTGTACAATTTTAACATCCGTACACCAATCATTTTATAAACTATACTCAGTACAAAGTATCTTTTTGTACTTCTAGGTTTCCCCGTTTTGCTCCTAAGCCCCTCTATTCTAAAAGATCCGATATACAGAAATATAGGTCATTTATTTTAAAAAACATATTAAAGCTCTCCCCTCACCGTGCTGTATCTTAATTTCACTAAGCTGCTCCTCCTTGGGGGGGACTTGTGATCAAGTCCCATGCTACCCAGTCCCAGGTCCTCTTCTGAGCAAAAGCCGCATCAACCGTGATGAATTAGGTGTTGTGACTGTGTAATGTAAACTGATATTCCCCAAGGAAATGAGCTGAGATCTCAAAACTCATTTCACTTGATTAGACTTTGCGTCTCACTGGTAGAAGGCAAGCCTTTCATCTAATTTAATCACACAGGACCACCTCAGCTTTCCACATCCCCCAGGCAGACGCAAGCAAAAAGATTTGTTGTCTTCACTGACAAGGAACAGGTTTAAAGCTGATGATTGGACAAAATAGAGGATTTTAAGTTTCATGAGAGCAAATCTTAAAACGGGTTGGGAGTTAACATGACATGCATCAGTTTCATAGCTGCAAACAGCAATTCCCCATCATCCTTCCATCTGACTTCAATATTTTATTATTGCTCAATAAAATGATTCTATCATTTAATGCATGCTAATTCACGAAGTTTGCTCATAACTTCCTAAAGCCAAGACAATTCTTCATCTCAAAAATAACCAGTCTTTCAGCCGTTCATAAACCTTACTGTTTAAAGGACAAAAGTCCAAAACTTGCTCGCATCCATCTAAAAGGATGCTTATTTTTCATTTAACCTTAAGCAACACAGCTTTACTTCAGTCTTTTGGAAGCTAATATAAAGAAAAACCTTATACAACTAGTTTTGTATTTGCTTTCTGGGTGCACAAGAAGTCACGGATCCAGACAGCCCATTAGGCACAGAGAGTTCTTATTGTGCTCTTAAAATAAAATGCAACAAGTAAATGCCACAAATGATAGCAGACAAGAAGGATCAAGGAGGCAACAGTTAAGCTGTACAACTTGAAGGCTCTGCAGAATTTAAGAACATATTTTGAAATAAATAATATATGCCATATCTGACTGCCCCACAGCCTAGCTATCCATAATCATTTATCTTTTTTGCAAATGTCACAGCTGAGATAGATCGTAAAAGACTAGAAAGAGAAGAAGTAGAAGAAATAAGCATTGCTTCAGGGAGTCACTGTTTACAGGGAGCCCTAGAGCAAAATGCAGAGAACACTTACAAAGAAATATGGGTGTTCAAGTATACCAGCTGTAGAGGAAGAAATAAAAGTTGAGGAAGGGAGCAGGCACCAACCGCTGAACTGACACTTGCATACAGTAGCATCTACAATGCTTAGAATGGAGAACTGACAGTGAGATCTGTACAATGCAGATGTAACACAGACACTTCATCAGAATGACCAAACTCAACTTCTATGAACTACTACTGAGAATATGTGAGCCAGGCTTCTCCTTTTTCCCCTTTGCCCAGTGACAACTACACTGCACAGCTCAAATATTACCCAATGCTTGAGTACTCCCTAAGCAGCCTGTAATTTTGGGATGGCAGAACACCACTGCAGCAGGGTTCCACCTTCAGACCTTTGCAGGAGCAAAGAGGAGCATGGATGGAGCAGGAGGTGACAGGCCAAAAGCATTCTGTACTCCAAATGAATATTGACTGTAGGGAGAAGAGAGCACACTGCTAGCTGGTGAGTAGAGCCAGCTCTCCTCTAAATCTGAAGGAACTCATTGAGTCAGCACCATTAGCCATTTCTTACGAACTTCATGCCCCAGTACATTTCATAGCACTTTTACACATTACCAAAAAAATGCAAAGGTAAAAAAAAAAAAACAAATTCAAACAACTTTCCTCCTTGATCTTGTTGATAAATATAGTATCCTTCCCCTTTAGGATGGGACCTGTGACTTTATATATAATTTGCTACAGAAGCCTGGCAATATTAACACAATGGGCAACAGCCACGGCTAATTCAAAGCACATGTCACAAAAGGAAATGTTACCTCTGTGACAGCAACACTTTTTCACCTAAGTGGAGAAGAAGACTCCTGGTATACATCATAAATAAATTCCTGACTGAGCTTGTTGAAAATCTAGCATTCAAAAGGTCAATTCTAGCAATTCTTTACAAAATTTCATTATTAAACCTGGTGATCTTAATAATCAGAAGCAAATTTCCTGTTGCCTCACCACAGAAAGGATTTACAAGGTTGAAGTTTCCCACTTGCAACACATATGCAATTCCCTGGGAAGCTAAATAGTTACCGGACAGAACAGACAAGTTCATATTAAAAAATAGATGCTGTTGCTGAATCAGAGTAATTTGATGTTAATGTTTTATTTTGATAAGGAGCACCAGTTTGAAAAACCACAGGGATTACATTAAAACCAAAGGGGTTTTTTTCAGTCAGTAGTGCTGTGGTGACTGTGACAGTTTGCGGGTGCAAGCAAGGCATGATTTGTTAGGGGAAGGAACCTGTTACCAGACTGACCGATGGAGTTGGTGAACACCTTTATATGTTACCTGAAAACACTGATGTCCAAAAATCTTTGGACTGATGTGCAAAAGCCCTTTTCTTCAGGTTGCTGTTCCAGATTTGAAGTAGAGTTTATATGATTAAAGTATATCTGTCTAGCAAAAGGTATTACCTTTCCCTGCACATGCTGCCTTGCTTCGACACATTACCTCTTCATGAGAAATGTTCTCCTAATTATGCTCATAAGCATTATGTAATCTCAATTCATACTCACCAAAGAATAATATATAGAGCACACTGAATCTAAAGCCTACTGATAGAAAATATAGATGATGATTTAGGTTTTGCAGGCAAGACCAAAACCTGATTCATTCAGAATAAAGAAAACAATTACTCTACGCAGTCCAGCTCAAATGCTATCAGAGGCTTCTCAAAGGCGAGCATATTCTGACACTGGCAGTGTGGCTGCTTTCTAAGACTGTAACAGGCTAAAAAGCACAAAGGAAGCTAAACATTAAAATAAAGACTACCATTTCTAAGTCCATTGGACACTAACACCATCAGAGAGGAAAAAAGTAATGAAATTTGACTACACTTTTCTCTGCCTTGCTTTCCAGGCAAGTGCTGTCAAATACATAGTGTATGGAGATAAACAGATTGTAGATTAGCACTTCCAGCAGAAGCTGAGCATCTGCCCTTGAGAATGCAAGGTCATTACACAGTTTTAGCATCTTCAAAGTTCGGGTGGAGTGTTAAGCTTTCCGACTGCTGCCCACAATGGAGTCAAAGTTGTAAAGTGACTGCCGTTTGCTATCAGCAGAAAAACTTTCAAGAAATCCATTTACACCTCTGATGTGAAAGACTGACTGAATATATTTCAATGATTTTAGTGGAAAGGGAAGAAAAAATCTCATGCTGACCTGAGATATTGATACAACATAGGAGTTAGAATAGTCAGATGCCAGTAAACACATTTCTTCTTACAGTAATGATCATGAAACATGTCTTAACTAAGAGAGTTTAAATACAGGTTTGTGTGCACGAGCATTTCCTTTTAACAGGATGTACATACTTGGAGAGCCATTTAATTGTTATTTGCCTTGTATAGATAAAGATGTTAAGAGGTTTTCTATAGGTTTCATCCAGTACAGCACCGCTGTAGAGCAGATATTAAAAGGTGTTTATTCTCCAAAAGAATCAATACATATAATTGGCTGCCAAATTGGACAGCAAAAGGAAGTAACATAATGATTTGAAACTATGATGGCAAATCATTAAGAAAGAAATTATGCAAATAGTAAGAGGAAGGCAGGCACAGATCCAGAGGGACACATGGTAGAAGAGGAGTAAGGATTATTGTAATGAGGCATGAAATACATATGAACTCTCCTTCATTTCCTTTATCCACACATTTCCCATGCAATTTTTCTTCATTCTTACAGGTCATCAGTATGACACGCATGTGGCAATTACTAGTGAAAAAACCTTAACCAAAGTCACGTCTTATTTGTCTTAAGATGCAGGGCTAGAAAGAAAAAAAGAAAAAAAAAAAAGATTTTTGTAGTCAAAGTTGTGAACAAATGTGTATTTTCTGAAATCAATTATCTACTCGTGCTTAAAGCTACAGATGTTCTTGAATACTTAATCAGAGCAGGACATAAAAGGAGCAAAAGCGTAAGCAGCGTTATGTTACGAACTGAATAAAGGTTAGTAAGAAGTTAACTAGGCAGAATTCCCATTACTACCCACTTACTAGGGTAAGGTGGGAGAAAAATGGCTATGAACTAGATAATTTCATCAGAAGTCAAGCATGAATAAGAACTGAAACTCAGTCTTCATCTGTGTACAGCAGTACTTCTCACATGGTTTTAAGAGTGACTGGCACTTCAGAAAAGAAGGAGCAACAACAACAAAATCTGCGCAGTTTTTTTTGATTACAACATGAGAAATAGACTTTACCTTGAAACATTTATTATTTCTATTTCTTCTTATGTCCTTTGTTTCCTTGATTTTGTGATTGGAAGAGTGTTTTTTTAAAAAATTTTTTTCTTTTATTTTGTTTCTTACCAATTTGCAGACTTTATAATGTTTTACATTTCAAAAAAAGAACCCTGCCTCTAATAAAGTACTTCTAGGTCTGAATGAGGTCTGTTTGTGTGCAATAGACAGCTAGTACCAAAGTTCCGACAGAGTACAGATAAACAGATTTTCTCAAAAAATCTGGTACCATCATAAAGGAAAAAAAGTGGACTCTCCTAAAGGTCAAAAAGGTTATTGTTCAGTGTTTTCAAGAACATGATAGAGATTGTGAAGACTACAGCAGCACTCAAAGCCAACTCTCAGTCCTTTCAAATGAAGGAGCAGACTTCCCCCTACCCTCAACCCTCAGACTGATCACAGGTCCACAATTCCACATTGCGACATGACACCTGTGCAAAACGTTGCTTACTAGCTGCAACACCACATTACGCATCCTCTTGAATACACTGATTTAAAGTATAGCCCCCTGCCAAACTGCTTGGCAGTAATCTTAATTTTAGACATCATATAAAGAATGACTCCTACTGCTGAAATAGGGCTTTCGCATACCTGCATATCCAGCCAAAATCCTCAGAAATTAGTCGCCTTCTCCCTTCTTCCACCTGTCCCCACTTACCTTCTTTGGAACTATGCAGAACCGCTTGACAGATACCACAGAATAAGATAAAAACCACTACGCTAAATATACTTACTTGGTTCCATACCAGAACAGCAAAACCCGCTAAAAGTCAGGCTGGGATAGCTTGTGCAAGTCCTTGTGAAACCATCAATATGCACTGAATGGAGAGGGGTCATAACAGCAAAGGGCCCGATAACATGGTTGCATGGATAACAGGGTTTTGCATCTCAATTTTCAAGAACTAAACCATTTTAACATGATTTCAAGTCTGTAACTGAAATTATTTGGAAAACATTTCAGTGCATCAGTATTTGGATCAAATGGCTGTGAGAGCCTATTTGAGACAAACTTTTTCTAGGTTCTTTAAACAGTTTTTAATATTTGCCTAAGTATGGCTATACAAACTATGCTGTTTGTTTGATCCTACTTAAAGACAACACTGGAGCTGACAAATTTTCGGTGAATTAGATGTTGAACTAGATTTCCGCAAACAAACATATGTATTACCCTCTTTCAAACTTCACATATGTGTAAATGACCTAAGTGTTTGGGTTTATCTCATGCCGTCAGAGATTGTTAGAACTGCACTTGCTGATGTGCCTGTGATTTCAGTTGTTGCCCCGTGACACAACTTGAACATCCCTGTGTTGTTCCCTTGTGGACATCACAGAAGTTCCTGATGCCAAATAATCACTTGCCTTTTGTTTTCCAATTTAATTATTTTCAAAATTATTTCAGGTGCAAAACACAGGCCTTTAAAAGTCTCCTACCTTACATTCCTTTTCTGTCATCTACTCCAATGACACTGCTTGTTCCGAGAAGGCTTATACAACTGTAGGACCTCATAATAAAATACATAATTTAGCTTTTTATTGTCCTGTTTTATATCAAATGAGTGATCTGAATGCTGGGGAAAACAAAGGCTTATGAACTGATGCTTTTTAGGATGCTAAATATACCGATCTTTCCCATAGTAAATAATAGAAAAATGTGAAAAGATATTGAAAAGAGCATAAAGTTCAATTCACATATTTTGTTAAACTCATGAACACTGTATAACACAAGGCAAAGAACAAAAAATTGAAAATACAATTCTACACAAACCTAATTCAACTGTAATTATAAAGAAATACTACAACTCATCCAATTAGGCAAATATTGGATATTAATATCAAAACTGTAAAATTAGAAGCGCTATGTCAAAATGGTTTTCGCCATTCGGACAAAATAAACCAGATTTCTTATCAACTATGAGGTTATGCATTGTACTTTGTGTATTGTTCCGGACATTGTACCACCTTTGTTTTATTGTGTCAACCAAGTGGCCAATACTGTGGGAAGGGAAATATAATAAACAAACAAACAAATAAATAATAAAAAGCATACTAGCATCAGATAATAGTAGAAATCAAAACCATTTCCACTATTTATTAATAATTACCGATTTCTGATGCTCCCCTCACACACATTTTATGGAAGTATGAAATCAAAACCGAATCAAAAGGAATTTAAGGAGCCAGAATACAGTTCTCCCAACACAGCAAAACCTAGAAACTAAGAAATAAAGTGATCTGAACTACTGGCAGTAACACTATTACATTTGTCACGAGTTGAGTATAGAGAATAAAACCAAAAGGAGCAAGTATTTTTTTTCAGTAAGGTTGAGAGGAGAGGTTCCAATATTGGATTGAGAGTTAAGCCAAGAGTACGAAAAGAGTATTCCAGAAAAGTAAAACTCCCTAAAAGCCCAGTTTGCCTGGCTTCCCAGCAGAGGGCATCTTCAACACATATAGAAATTTTCTTCTTGCACAGCAACAGAATAGTTCAGAACGCGGTAGTAAGGAGCCTGAAGTTTTAAAGCAACTGTAAAAACTTCTTGGGGCTTCACAGGTGATACTGGAATGATGCACAACATATAAAAAAAGTCTGAATCAGAGCTGGAAATGAGTGCTTCTATCAAACCTCCTGAAATCTCATAACCTATATTTGCAGTATTTTAAGAATACCTAAATTAAATTCAGTTAGATGGGAGTTGTCTGGCAGAGTATGGAATAGCTCCTATAATAGGTAGGGGGGTGCTGCTGGGGAAAATGTTTCTGGACATATTTCCTAAGTGCTAAAACCTCCTGCTACTGCAGCAGCTCCACAGCGCTGTGTGTGACCAACGGAGATTTTGGAGCAGGGGGGGGTGTGTGTCTTTGCTCACATACCTGGAACAGGATCAAGCCATATTCCCCACTCAAACTTTTAACACCTTCCTACAACTTTTTAGTCTCTCTCTTGTGCAACACACTCAAGCCAGCTGTCTTGTTAACATCTTTAGTGTATTCAATGATACTGCCAAGTCTGCACCTCCAACTGTTTCCCATTTCCTCTTCAGTTGCTTCTACTGACCATCATTACTGGCCTCAAGACTTTCTTCCTCTCCTTTACCTTCCACCTCAATGAGAATCTTTTAAAACTTCCTCATGTGCACAATATTTTTCCTAAGTCCAGCTTGTTAAACCATTATCTGTTCATATTCAAACTTATTTCTCTTGCAGTGTCAGCAGAGAACAAGATCACTATAATTCTGCATAGGAACTGAATTTATACACTGCCATTAGTTGGGCTTTCCCTAGAGGAGACATAAATGGGAGAAAGGGACTTCTCAATCATCCACACACATGCATTTTTCAGAGCAATCTCCCTGTCTTTGCAAAAATAATTTTGACGCAGTCCTTCAATTTCTACAATGCAGGCACATTCCCATAGCATGACCTCAGTGGGACTGAGGAGGAAAACCACACAGCTTGTAGGATTGAGGTGTCTGTAGGTGTTAGCATGGCCCTTTCACTATTAAGTTTAATGTATAATAAGGATATAGTAAACAGTTACATGCTTTGGGGTATATGTTAAGTGCAAGGTATGTTAGTGCAGTGTTAAGAATGCACCACAATTTCTCCTTTGTTTCGTATGTAAAAAACAGAAATGTAGTAATATCTACTTTAGAAGAAAAGTTATTTTTCCACCTAATTTTTAAGTCTGTTTTCTTGCAGAAGAAAGTTACGAAGTATCTAAATTCCTCCTTTATTTGGATCTATGTCAAGTAAGCAGCAAATCCTAATTTTAATTACTAAGACAACATTACTAGCAAAACATGCCAGCCTCAGCACCTCTGCTATCACAAAACCAGTTGCCCAGAGAAGCTGTGGATGCCCCCTCCCTAGAAGCATTCAAGGCCAGGCTGGATGGGGCTTTGAGCAACCTGGTCTAGTGGGAGGTGTCCCTGCCCATGGCAGGGGGGTTGGAACTAGATGATCTTTAAGGTCCCTTCCAACCCAAATCATTCTATGATTCTATAAAACCATTAGGCAATATGAAAGGATGGCACACTAGATGGTGCTGTGGGACCTTCCAGGGAAAAGAACCTCATACTAAAACAGAAGGTAAATTAGCCATAGAGTTGATTTCATATTTTGAAACATGTTAAGGAGTCCTGAGTCACAACAAGAGAAACCTAAACCACAGAAATGGAAGAAATACACTAAGCAAACATTCAGCTTTGACTGACACTGCTTTTTGGAATAGTTAAGTGCCCCTCTTCCACTGCAATGGCTCCCCATCTCTCCTTCCCAAAACAAGAGAAAGCAGGTTTTATGCTCTACATCAGTCTTAAACAGTTGTACATGGGAAACAGAACCAAAACAGTGATGTCCAAAGTCAGAGATCTGAGACAGAGCAAAGTCCTACAGGAGCTTTCTATCCTTCCTTGTGAGCTGGACCTAATCATCCTCCAGCACTCAGTATTTAAACACTCAACGGAATAAAAAAAATACTTCAACACAATAAGCTTTGAATTAATTAAGCTGTGAATTAACTTTTCCTGCTGTGATAATCAGTTGTGTGAAAGAAAACAGACACATAAGGGAAAAATTACAGAAACCTGAGAGAAAAGCCATGACAAATACTACAGAAATGAGCAGTTATAAGCAGTTATCGAAACTGATTCTACTTATTTCTTTCTGTAGCTTTCCTTGTAACTGAAAACTATGTAAGTAGAACAGTTTCTGTATAAACACACCAATATATAAACCAAAGCACATTTTATTATGTTAACATAAACACTCTGTTTAAATAAACTCCTATCTTCCTCACTTTTCTAGCCAAGAACTTCACACAGTGCAAATATAAAAAACTGTACAACCCCCCTCTTTGACATACAGAAGAAAATAAAAACTTTATGTAATGGGTGGGAGTATTGTGCTGATAAAAATCTACAAGGACTAATTATGAATCAGTAATAGTAAAATACTTCTTGCATTGCAAAGGTCTCTTGGTGACCTCATGCTCAGAAATACCACTTAAAACTTACCACTGAAGTGCTGGCATAATTCTCACACTCACCCAAACTGTGGGTTTGGTCTATGTTATCCATGAAATGAGATACCTCCCCCCCAAATCAAACCAACAGTGTAGTTCATCTATAGTTATTGTTATAGATAAATTAGAGAGCTTACATTGGTTTTGTCAGGAAAGTGTCTAATCAGCCAAGGTGCTAACTACACTCTGTAAGGTGAGAAATGCCCTCCAAATTCCTCAGGGTAAATGATGCTCAGGACCCTTCAGGATCATTTCCAAGACTGCTGGAAAGTTAGGTTATTAATAATGAGTTCAAGAGTGACCTCACTCATACATTCCTTTTTTTTTTCCTTTAGTCTAAGTGCCCTGAATTGTTTTACTAAAATGTATCACATTCGATCTGCTTCCACTATTATTCTCAGATATGATTTTCTCTCAGAATTGAACGTTTCAAAGGCCAAACCCAACCAAAATGCACACGTGCATATGTGCATGCGCACGCGTATACACAATCCCCCTCAAACCCAGCCCCCAATACGGTAATCTATATTGCTTGTGTTCTGTGCTGCCTGCCTGGCCCCAAGTCATCAATAATGAATAGAAACGTACAGCTACAGCAGTAGCCTGTGTCATGGGCTTGTCAGGGATTTTTGAAAAGGAACAAAAACACAGGTTTGCCATTTGATTGTGTCTTCTTTTGCAAAGGCGGGACAGACAAAACAAAGGGGTATTTAAAAAGGGGTAATATGATTAACCCTTTTCATACTAATTGATAGTTTCTTCCATCACACAGAACGGAAAATTATTTGCTTGTAATGCAACCAGTATTCTCCTAGGCCTGGGAATTCAACAATAATGTTGATTCTGAGCACACAGAGGGGAGGTTGTTTCTATTTTAAGATAATGAATACATACTCAAGAGGAGTCAAATACCACGGTTTACATAGAGAGAGGAAAACCAGCCTTGTTTTCCTAGGAATCCAGTAAGTTCAGGTTCAAATAACATTGTTCTTGAAGAAACTTAATGCATGCAAATACATATACACATAGTCAATTAAAGCAACAGCATTATTAAAAGATATGCAGATCCTAATAAATTAGTTAGATGGTGTTTAAAAAGAGGTGGTTCTTTTTATCTATTCTTTCTGTTTAGTGTTCCCAAATACATTTCTACAGACATTGACTGCAGTCTTACAACAGTGATTATCTCGCATTTTACAAACAGAGCACACCAGCTGGTACACTACCAATCCACCCCCTGGGGAGGGTGGGTGGCAGACTACAAAATGTCTACAGGACATGCACAAACTAAACTGAATGAAAACCCAGTTGTAAACTCAAGACTTTCTTGCTTTCTACATCTGCATAAATTCCAGGATATGTACTGCATTAATAAAATTAATTAATAAAAACATTAACTTCCACAGTAACTTCTGTACGAGATGAGTAAATATTCTCCACTTTGGAAGATATAACTGAAGATGCAGCCTTGTCTTCAAAATGTCTGGAACTAGATAATTCATATAACAAACAAAACTGTATTAAGGATGTACATTCAACTGGGCATCAAAAGCAAGACATCTCAATTCAAATTGTGTTGCCATGCCATCTTTTCTAGAAGTCTGTAGCAAATAAAAGCACATGGTTTGAACACAACTGGGGAAAATCTTCATAAACCAGCAATCAATAATATAATTTAAAGTTCCTACACTGTGTTCTGACCTAATATTATCTTGTGATAACTGTTTTTAATGGTTAGAATGAGATATTATAGTATTCAGCTTAACTGAAATGTGCATAAATTGCTGAATGTTTATGGGTTAAATATGTTATTAATGACTGTGAATAAGGAAAAAGGGCCATAAACCACCTTTCTGTGGCAGATAACGAACTGCTTCAAAAACTGCAAGTACACACTATAGCACATTAAGGTTAAAAACCCCAAACTACAGAACCATGATTCTGTTTAAATTAACTGATTAAATTAAGATCACTTACTTATAAAAGAAACTTTATTCTGTTTAAATAGTTAAATTACTTTATACCAGAAAAGTTGTTTCTCAATTCTAACATACTTCAGCATGACTAGACTGAATATTATTCATTTCACCAATTCCATACAATCAGTAAAAACTCCTTTTTTTTTTTCTCCTACTAATATATTTTTGTGGTTTTGCAAGTGCTCAGTCATCCCTCTTCTAGACTACTGTGCAAACACAGGGTTGAGAGCATGAAACTTCTGCATTGTTTTGGATATCCCCCTGAAGCAGACAATCCGTTTAATACACATTTTAATGTGCTCAATATGCACATTCACAGTAAGAAAATGCAGGGGGTTGTTCATATGTAGTAGAATGGACCAAAATCCCTGTTCTTATACATGCCATACAACTCTTGGAATATCTTGCAATTTTTTTTTACTTTTATTTTTTTTTTACCCATCTGCTTCCAAGATGTTCATTTTTTCAATGTTATTCACTAGATACGGATGCAGATCTCGCATTCAAGACAAAAGAATAGTGCATTTGTTGAATTGCATGCTACCGCTCAAGTCACAGGTGACCTCCTGGGCCAAGGTATTGCTTGTAGCAGCCTGTCCCTCAGCACAGTGTCCTAAAACACTCACTCCACCTGCTGAAGAAACTGACAACCGCTTTGAAGCATGCAGGAAACTGGCTGAATTTACAGTGCTGTCACATCAAAAGAGCTCTGATTTTGAGCTGGCAGGTTCGAAGAAAATTCACCTCCCCGAACTCACCTCCACAAGTCCACACTGCCTGGCTCACACCTACCATCTGTCCTTGCAAGGAGACAGGAGTGACACTGAGGAAGGCCTGTGGGTTACCCAGTGTTGTCCACATGACCTGAACACGGCGAGAGGCAGGGCAGTGGTGTGAGGTTGAGCACAAAAACCAACACCGAAGCCCACGTCCACTGCAGTGAGCTTTTTGTGGAGCATCCTCTGACAAAAATGGCACATCACAATTTACCTGGGAACAGTCATGGCAGCATGCTCTGCATGTACTGGGGCAGCTAAGTTACAGGCAGGTAAAATCGCAGACAGAGGCAGCTTAAAGAACTAACTGTTTAAAAAACAAAAGGGAAAAGAAAGAAAAGGGGGAGGGCGGCAAACAAAACTTGGCTTTGTACTTCAATTTCCTGTATGGGTTACGTTGCTCAGACTTGCAGTCAGAAGGAGCTTGCTTTTCCCCTGTCTGATATAAATACTGGGTTTGCATTTAAATCATCTGCCCTGAAATGTAGATCTTTGATTCAGTAACATAACAGAATATTTCCAGAGGGGGAAAATTGTTTCTGAAAACAAAACAGTCCCAGTCTAGCTGAGACTGCCTAGGCAGGGAAAGGAGCTGGCAGGTGAGACTGGAACTAAATAAAGAGAAAATATTTCCCTTACAGCCCCCACAAAAAGGCTTTTTCTGACTTGAGCTCCCAAGAGCTCAAACGGCAAGATTATTAACTTGGAAGGTGTTTCCTACTGTACAGGATGTAAAACAAGGGAACAACTAAAAGATGTACCCCAGATTCTGCCTTACCTCTTCAGGGCGAGAGTCTTCACTCTGCTCTGTCCCCAGGGATATCCCAGCTCCCTAGGGAGCTCCTTTCCGACTCCCCCTCAGGCTTTGCCCCAGCTCTTCCCGAATACCAGTGCAAGGCTGGAACTTCACAGTGCGGGATTAGACCGTTTGTGGACTTAAATTTCCAAAGGTTCCAGTCCCCTGTATCCAGAATAATTCTTATTCTATAAGCAGAACACATTCCTTTTAGAAGTGAAATCCCTTGTAATTACTCAGTTAAGTGACATGCCACACACATTCACAGAACCTCATTAGCTGAAGGGACAAAACACATCCCTGAGGCCCTTAATTTTTACTGAGGATTTCTAGGATTTTCTAACCAACAAGAGGTTTGCCTGTGTCTATTTTTTGTGCCTAACACTTCTCATAAACTGTCTCACCTGGTGGATGGCAGACAGGACTTCTCCACAGAAGGTGTACAGTAAGTATATCACCTGCTATCTCTACCCTGAACACGTCAATTGCGGAGAGACTAGCAAGCTTTAACCCATCCTAACAACTGACCTGATTTTCAAAGTGGTTCTCAGGTGCACTTTTTGCCTCATTGATCTAACAGAAATCAAAATAGGCACCTTAATAACTCGTGTTACACAACATTGCCATCTACCAGCTGTAACCATTTCGAGAAGTACAAAAACATCCCATCACCCAACTCAGTATTAGCTGTTAACTACTAGTTGCCCATTACAGGGCAATTTTAACACCCCTAACATGGATTGGTTAAATAGCCTCATCTTGGGGTGAAATACAGCTTCTGCTGCCATTCTGCAAATATTTCCTTACAAATGAGAACCAGAACAGCTCCTGGCTGCATGGGTATGAAAAGTATATTTCATCAGAGAGGGGATCCTGACCCACTAGTTTACTCACTACCAGCTTATTATCAGCCTTTTTCATTCTAAGTGTAACTTCCATGTGAAGAAAACTCCATTTCCCTTTTCCCCCCCCCCCCCTGAAGTTTTGCTGCATACACACACACACCCCCGCACCCCCACCCCAGAGTCAAAAAATAACTGCTTTGGTTATTTAAAATTACACATAACGGTTTGTTGGGTTTTTTTTTAATCTATAAAGCAATTACAGGCACATAATACTAGTTTACATAACACTGCAGTGAGCAGATCTAGGCACTATTATTAAAAGGCAACAAAGCCATCATGCCTCTCATTTCTGCATCAGACACAAAGGACATCAGTCTAGCTCATAAACAGAGCAGAAATAATCATCCTGTAGGCTAAAAGTAAGTATAACTTGAGATGGCCTTTTGAATTATTGGTGCTGCAAATGAGCTACAAGCTATCTAAAGACTTTAAAAGTTGTGTGGTTTTTTTTTAACCACATGGTTTTACTGAGAAGGTGCCTGAACTAGGGAGTTCCAGGATCAGTTTGCCAGATGCCTACTAGAGCTTTCCACACACATACAAGGAAAAAGAAGATATAAAACTGCTGTGTAATTTTTTATATATCTTATGTAAGAGTTTTTAAAATGTAAATATTATATTTAAATTAGCATTTCGGTTTGCCTACAATCAAAAGCCTCTAACATCACAAATCACAGCAATGAGGTGGCCTAGCAACCTAGACAGACAGACGGAGGAAGTTCAGTCAGTCAGTAATAAAAAGCTTGGCTGTCTGGCTTCAGGGAGAAGAAAATTGCTTGGATGATCACTTCAGTACTCTACCAGGTGATGCACTGTTTTATTCTTTCTGATAGCTGCAGTTTAAAAGAACTCAAAACAGGAAAATGTACATGTAAAGGCTGAGCAAAGATGTGGGCTGAAGCTTTGTTTTTTTGGCTTCCGATTCACACTTTTGATAGAGCCTAGGGAGCCAGAGAGAGAAGAAAGGAAACTGTCCCCGAGCGCCTGACAGTAGCAAATTGAAAACAGACACTTAAGTTGCAAGCTACCTGTAGAGTGGGTCTACAAGTAATGGGCTGTGCTGGGGGGGATGAGACAGCCTTTGCAACCTTAGCAGGAGTCACTGCAGCGTACTTGCCAGCAAAACAAAACGTATTTATCAAGTCATGGTCACAATTAAATTTCTTATCATGATTCACCACGATACAAGAAAACACACTGTCGTTCTACCTGCCAGCAACTCTGGGGTAAATTTACATTGCTGCTCATTACGGACCCAAGCCTGAAGATGCTGAGCACTTACAGCTCCTCCCAGAAAAGGGTGGCATTCTGCACCTTGCAGAAGGGTTTGTTTTTTAAAAAAAGAGGTGGTGTCAGAGTCAAAGCTTGTTTCTCCATCCTTCTTCACTCTAATTATATCTAGGTAGTTACCATGCTAAACTCTATACTGTTGCTAAGTTTTAAATTATTCTGTCAACATGACTAGCTTTTCTTTTCCCCAGTGTTCTCAAGGCTCTTTTCTTTCTGTTCCTCTCTTTCTTTTTTTTTTTTTTCCCTCCTCAAAATCTTTCCCAAAAGGATTAAAAGTATAATCCTCCAAAGAGCTGACTTCCAAGTGTACCTAACACTTAAGCCTATATTCCCCCAGCAGGACATTGAGGCTGTCTGCATTTTTTTGCAATATATAGTTTTTTTCAAGAACTCTTACTTAATGATGTGACCAAGAAACACCTTCTAACTTTATCAATAGTATCAACATTGAAAAAACTCCAAACATTAGCTTGTCTTCAATCCCTCACAACTACCGACTACTAGCTCGGACCCTGAGCTGCAATGACAATTGCCAAATAAATCTGATTTGGTCATTTCTCCATCAAGTACAGAGCATCAAGATGCACATTTCTGGATTTGACAAGTAATTGCTGTATTAAATACCATACATGTACATTTCTCAGAAGTTGATGGCCCATCTGTAGAATACTTATTACTAGCAGCAATAACCGTTCTGGATAAGTGACTATTCTCTTCCAAGGGTAATAGCATCTGCTTACATAAAGGGATATTTTTGGCACATTCTCAAGGTCTTCTTTCTTCTGCCCTGCTGTCAGAACTCTAATCAGGTATGCATGGCACCTACAGCACCCCTGCATACTCCAGGTAATTCGCCTTTCCGCTAATCAGAGAGCATCTCTCACTGCTGCAAACGTACAGTAGGCTGCTTGTTCCTTAACCCTCGGGTTTCCTCTGCTCATTTCTTAAACTGATTGAACACTGGTTACCTTGAACTACTCTTTCAATGCACACCATTTAGAGCTTTCCAAATAAAATCATTTGTGAGCATTTTGCTGGGAGCTGAATTTAAAGACATGAATTATCGATGTTCTAGCTAAAATGTATCCCTGATCTTTCCCTTTTCTTTTAGTAGTCAAGAAAATAAAAGCTCACCATGTGTTTCCTTGTGACCATCTTCACATGCCTCTCTGCTTGAAAAATTGATCAACTTAGATAAAAACCTAATTTACGCCTGTGATTTATTAAGACAAGAAACTCATGTTTAAAGGGAAAAAGGCTGCTGTAAGTGTCTATGCCCTGACAAATGGCAAAAAATACAGCTGATTTAACAAATGAGTGCTCAATCAATGATGCACTGAGGCACATGACAAAGGAAAGTCAAAATCCATTACATTCAAGAACCTCCTTTAAATTCCACTTCAGTGCACTGACCCTGTTGCTCAATGCTAAAGACTTTACAAGGTTTTTGGAAACATTTAGAAGAGCTTTTGTTTTGGCATTCACTCAGCTGCACCTCACAATTAACACTGCCAGACTCCTTTCTAATCAATTATTCATTAAGATTACTAGCATATCTTTTGAGCGCCTTAACTTCACATCACAAGTGTGCGAGGGATGACACATGCATGTGTACTTTGCAGAATAAAAGGCCAGCTCTAAGCAGGTTTTAACGCTAAATGAGAACAAGGCTAAAAGAAGCGAAATCAACACTTTTAGTCAAAGTTGAGCTTCAGGCGAGCTCCAGGCAGTGCACAGCATGAGAGAATTTGGCTCCAGAAAGTGCCCATGTGTTGACAGCTGAATAAGAGTTTGAAGGCTTAATGGTAAGAAATGTTCCGTCAATGATAATGTTACACATTACTTACTCAGTTAACTACCCATCTTCTGCAGCCCTGACAGCTGATGACGCAAGCCCCACTGGATAGAAGTTCTACTGTTTGCTACACAAACACGTTTATTGCGGTTACCATGGCTAATATTTTTTCCAGTCAAACAAAAAGAAGGAAATAATTTTCAGGAAATAACTATGAAACACAACTGTGCTGAGAAATTAAGGATGCAGAAAATTCTGAAGAGCTGCTCAAACTATAGAAAAAAAATAAATTAATTTGAGTCTATTTCTACAAATCTAATAATATATGTGTAAGGTAAATTATTATCAATTTATATTACAGTAAAACCTACTCTGTTAAACAGTGTGTATACACAAGACACCTATTATCATAGAATCACTTAGGTTGGAAAAGACCTTTAAGATCATCAAGTCCAACCATAAAGCTGAAGTTATAAAGTTTTCAGTCCTAGTATGTAACCACCTGTTTTACCTTGGTTAGAACAAACGGCCAACTAGGACACTAGGTAAGATGAGCCTAGCTAGTGTAACACACTCAGGGCATGCAGAAGCATCGATTCTGCAAGACCTGACTTAGATACAGAGTTGGCTAGGGGGCTTTTGGGTTTGGCTGCATCCCAGGTAACATTATGCAATGTACATGCATGCATAGATATTCAGACAAATATGGTCTGATTGTTTAAAAAATGCACAAGTGCTAGGCATCACAGCATTAGCAAAGTCTAAAGAAAACAAAAAAATAAGCAAAAGAATAAAATCACTAAAGATGATCAAGGGGTAGAGCCATAACTGCTGAAGTGCCTACAGTGCCACCAGAGCAGAATTGAGTTTCCTGAATCTGAAACTGTATTCCATAAAATCTTATAATCTCTCTAAAGTATAAGCAAGTCTGTAGCTGCCAAATAACACACCAGTAAAATGACAGAGGTGCCTAATATTCCTTTATTCTGCATGCCCACAGTTGCTGCCATCTTCACTGCGAACACCACCTCTGTGTTTATTTCCTACACACAGTGATGAGCACTTGTCTCATCAGGTCACTTACAAAGGATGGACATCATGTTCTAGTACCTGTTTTTACATTACAGAACCAATAAAAAAAATTAAGCAGCAGTTGGAAGCAATAGCCAGGGAATGATTTGAATACTTGCCACAGATCCAAGCACTTAAAAATGACATGAAATGATTGATACTCGTCATGACCACACCTAGCTCCTTAGATTGGCAAGGATCAAGTGGCTTAGATGCATAACTCCTGCTGACTGGGTTTTTTGAAGCTACTTAGTTCACTAAGGACTGAGAGAGGCGCCTAGAAGCATTAAAAAAAAAAAAAAAAAAAAAGTATAAGGGCCATAGGAAATTGAAATCAAATTAGGTACTGTGATTTTGCAGAGTCTACATAAAGCTATTAATGCATACTTAAAATAACTGTATTCCTGAACTAATACTATCTCACATGCTGTAAATATCTGCAAAAAGTCTCAGTGTATCAAGAAGTATGCTTGAAACCTTGACAGCAGAAGAACTTACTGTTATAGAATCACAGAATCATATCAGACCAGCACTGCTGTCCCCAGGCCAACAACAAAGAGATTTAAATTGTCCTTGGAAGAACCAACACTTTACAGAATTATATAACTCTTCAGTTCATTCTGAACGTACTTCAGAAATAGAGGTAAAAAATTAAAAGAGAAATCCAGCCCTGGAATTAATATTCAGGGTCCTGGAGTCAGGTAGCACCATTCATATATAGCTATGAGCAAACAAACAGAAATGTATGTTTCACTGTTGTGATGTTACAGCTTTACACCACCATAAGCACACTGGATTTAGAATAGGATGGAATTTAAATCATGGAGTGCTGAAGTTAGCCTTGTCACCACCTGCACCAGTCTACCAAAAGTTATAAATTCACCATGGTTCCCACGATTGGGACTGTACACAATACCAACTTTTAAGATGTCTCTTGTTCCTGTTAAACTTCCAGGATTTCATGGTATTCCAATTGAAGTACAGTCTAAATCCTGAGTGGATTTCCTTTACTATCCTCATTTGTTCAAAGGTAACACTTAACAGTAGTATTACACTTGCCATTTAGATTTACGTATAAATTGTGTGTTCCTTCATGAATCTTCACAGCAATAGACAGATCAAATACATAGTATCTTAAAGAAAAAGAGAACAAGACAGAAAAAAAATCCCCATAATAGTAATATTCTGTTTAGCATCAGAGTCCTGAACACAAGCTACAGCTCTGCAATGTTAATCAACCAACCAACAGCCCTTTTGGACTGTTGCGTGTCATTTATTTCTGCTGTAGCAGAGGCCTTCTTCAATGATTGGTTTCACAAATAGTCACTGTTGGGCTCACCATCATCTGTAAAACACATCAAATGGTACCACTAAACACGCCCCCCACCCTTTCATAATGGTGTATGTAACCCTGTCCTCAGGGTGTATGTGAACAATGTTTAAATGAAAGCAATATGCACAGCTGATCAGACCAGCAGCTGATCAGTATTTAATCATCAAATCCAATAAGGAAACAAATGAGGCAGAGCACAGGGTGGAAAACAAAGGTAGATGGAAAATGTTAAACGAGCCACCAATTTACTGAAGATAAAAACACTCTCGGAAACAATTTACAAAACAATTTTCTTTTTACACATTTAATAAACATTCTGTCAGAGTAAACGAAATCTCAGAAGCTGGAAGTTGAAAAAAAATCAATTAAAATGAAGTCACAGGGAATGGTGGGGAATTGTTCCTGGCAGTTATTTGATATAGTATGGTTAATATTTCTAGTCAGGCAAATTAACAGTTTTGCTGCTGCAGACTTACACTCGCACAATGTATAATCTCTGAGGGTTTGTTCTAAAAGTTACTGGAATATATGCATAAGTATTTTTATATAGCTACATTCTGGATGTACAGTAAGTCATTTACTCTACAAACTTTTATACAGAGGAATTCTACACTGCTAAAACCAGCTGAAAAGAATGCCTGTGTCTAAAAAAGTAACGAAATCCACAATTCATTCCATGGGGTCCCATTTCACTTGTAGAGAACACTTTGAAAGCTCTTAGATAAAAACCTGTTTCTCTAGCCATCTGTATCAATAGATAAGCTTTTCTTTAATACTGTTCTACTGTGTAATTTGTACTGTGCCACACTCATATTGATTGAAGAAAACTCCAGTGAGACAGTGTCAGCTTCTGTTTCTACAGGGAAACCACTGAGCTGAACAGTGAGGCACATAAGGTCAAATCAGGATTCCACTTGCTGTGTTGCTACCTTAAAATCATACAGCACTAAGGAAGAAAACAATAGCAGGCTTTGCAGACACAGTATTTATGCCAGTAATTAAAATTTTTCTTTTCATCATCCTATTAAATGTATCTTGAATAACTACATAAATAAAGGTTTTTACTTTCCATACCCTTTCATGTGCTAAGTCATCTAAATCTGCAAGCAAAAGCTGTTTTTTCCTCACATGCTTCAAGCCAAACTTTTTCTCTTCCGTGATGTCAAGTGTAGCCACAGAAAGAAGTCAAAATTCATTTCATTTACCAGCTTATCTTGACATTGTGCTTAAGAGAAGCTGCTGTTCCTCAGCTTCTACAATCTCTAATGTTTGCATTAGAGATTTACCCACCTGGCCTTCAGGTCCAGGAAGGAAGAGAGAAAGCAGATTATCTTTTATCACAGTGGGCTTTGCAAACACATTCCATTTCACATGAATGATGAAAGTATGGATAGGCTAACTGATGCAACCTTGCCTTTCTCAGAGGAATGGAAAGAAACAAGTGTTCCCCGTGCAAAGTTATTTTTCATTTGTGTTTGACTTGTACAAGCTGAACAACTTTTTCTGGGCTGTCATGGCCCCCTGTCTGCAGATACCATAAAGTGGAATACAGAGTACTCTACATGTTTAGAGACTGAAGTGAGTCAGTAAGAAGTGGTAGTTTTAGTCCACAGAAAATAAGACTACCACTATGCTGAACCTTGGGACCTTGAAGCCACAGCTTTACTGTGATGTGGGCGCATCCCTTCATCCCAGCTCTTAACCTGGCTGTCTACATGCTAGTTACCTACTCTTCTGGATCAAAACGCTGGGCTAATATCATACCATGGGGTTTGCCCGTATTTCCTGAGCCTGGCACTGCCTATCAGTGACACTCTTCCCTGAACCTACAAATAACTTAAAACTACATACACGTACTCAGAGCCAACCAGCACCAGCAAACAACTGGAAAGCCTCCTTCACCACTGTAGTACTGTCATATGTTTGCTTACACACATGCAGGTTTTCACGCTTTAGTGTAATGCTATGGAAATTGAGCTAACAATACAATGATACAAGGGAAATATATCGACAACAACAGTCGTATTTCAACTAAAGAACGTGCAGACTGAAGAAACTTTATGTTGGCATGAGGTATTTAATATAAGTCATCTTTTTTTCCTCTGCAGATCACACAAAAGATATTTACGTGAGTCCTGTTAGTGTACACATGCTCAAAACAATGAGAATACACTGAAAAGAGCAGCAATGATTTTTCATATGCACTGTGCTTAGTTATTTCTTATTGTTTTAGTGATTGTTAGGGTTTTTTATAAAAAAAGAAAAACAAAAAAAATACACAACAAAACCAACTACTATCTCAGCTTGTTTATAGTGCCTTGGAAAGACTAAATGAGCATGAAACTGAAAGGCATCTCACATCCCAAGAAGAGCAAGAAGATTATAAGTAAAGCGATTAGAAGAGGATTCACCTATTGAAATAAAACTATCTCTGAACTAGTTAACTTGGAATTAAAATAGCAAAATAATTTAGTAGATAACACACACTTGCTAACCTTTCATACCACGTTAACAGGTGGCAGTACATTTTCCTTTGATGTTTGTTGTGAAGCGAGATTCAAAGAGCCTGTTTAGTTATTCTTTGTTACATTTGTATTCCCGTCTTCTATCAATAGCTACATTAAAAAAACAAAATAAACCCTCCACATATTTTTAACCTTATAAGACAAACCTGTCAAACAGTGCACTTACAGAAATGCCTGTGTGCACACAGGCATCTTATGAAGTTTTTTCCTTGATGGTACAATTGCAATTACATGCTTTTGACTACTGAAAGATTATGTTTTGCACAGAAGTTTTGTTTGCAAAATCAATATATACAGCTGAAATTATCAAAAGGGATATATTCAAAGCAACACAGGGAAAAAGCTGAGAGAGGACAGGTTACATATAAAAGCCTTTGCCCAAACAATTCCAGTCTATTCCTTACCCCAAAAGCAAATCTTTGGACCAGTCTCCCGAAGAGAATGATCTCCTCAGTGAATGACAGTCCTAACCAAGCAGCAAACAAATGGAAGTTTTTCTGATGTTCATCTCAATTCAGGTGTAAGAGTTGTGCCTTGTTCCTGCAGGCAGGATTTATTATTTTTGAAGACCTAGATTCAAAGAACTATCTGTTTTCCATTTGGTACGTGAGCCACTGAGATACCGGTGTCCTACTATTTCAATAAAATACCTGAAGTAGTAGCTAATAGGCACAGTCAACATATGGAGAAATGGCAGAACCCTCTGGATAAATCTAATAGAAGAATACTCATCCTAGATATTTCTTTCCCTAAAACCATTTATCTTTTACAACCTTGTACATGGGTTGGAGAGAAAACAGGATAAGTTAATAGAAGATAAACTTGTTGAAATTTATTACATATGCAGAAATTACAGCTAGCAAGCATGAGAACTTTAGGGCAAAGTGTCATATATGAATTCCCTGAATTTTAAATACAGCGTTCCTTAAATATCTGCTCTTGCCCATTGACAGAGAAAGAATATTCAGTCAGTCCCAATATGGCAGAATCTAGGTTTGCTGCAATACAGTCTCAGCCATCCATGTACAAACTTATTTTCCACAAAGGAATATTTGTTTCCACCCAGACTCATAATACAACCAAGCAGCCACAGAATCTGTTATTACCTACACACTAGGAGAATTTTAGAGATTAAGACGACAGATTAATTACACTGTACAATTTAATTAAGTCTTTGAACAATAACGGATCCAACAGAAAGCTTCCTTATAATCTTCAGATAGAGCTCTGAAAGAACAGAGAGTTCAAAAAATAGGCTAAAAGGCCAAAGTGGCACAAAAACTCTCTTTCCACTGAAGTTATCTTCCAAGTAACTCAGGCACGGAATCTAGAAATAAATATCTCCACAGTACAAGCCTCACTGAACATGTCTGCAGCTACAACCTCCAAGACCACTCGGTCAATCTGAATATTATTTGAGATATGTCATCTCTGTTAGCAATTAGATGCTTTCTTCCGAGCTGCCTCAGCACAGTGCATCAGCTTCTTACACAGACAGCTCAGATACCAGAACGGACACTGCTCTCTGAGTGAACATTTCCAGGCTACAGAGAAAACAAAGCCTACCCAGTCACAGTTTTCTAATGAATCAAGATGTACTGCTGGTGGCTGAGGGATGTAAAATGTCCAACAGCTAGGAGAATAGCCCCAAGCTCTTGCCAAATTATGCACTTCAGTATTACAGATCTGCTAGCAAAACGTATCAGATTTTCCTACAACATGATATTTATTCTTTTGGACAAAGAGGACAGATAAAAATAAATTGTCGAACAAAATCTGATACCCAATGGAATTATAAGGTGTTCAACAGGGAAAGGTACTCAGGCACAGCAAAATACTACAGAATCTCAGATGAGCAGGACACACACACACAGTAAACACAAATGCCTTCACTGACAAAGAAGCATGGAAAACTTAGAAAAATAATATAAACATAAAATCTTGTTCCATTGCTGAATCCACCTGAAGTGTTAACTATCCAGTTGATGGGTATATACAAGGCAAAAACCACAAACCACTATAATTCTCAAAAATGGCAGTGAAATCAGACATGATAAAAAGTGCATTACTTCATTGAAACTGTGTGACATGGCCAACAAGATATATAGAAAACTGTCATGTGTATATTTTGTTTATCCCCATCTTGGGACATGCCAAAAATTAAAGACAGTAATAAATTGTTAAAAAACCCCAGCCAACCAAAACCGAAACATCCCAGTACATGAATTACAGTATCAATTAGTTTTTCGTTAGTCCATCTGGATTAAGGGAAATTCTGCAGATGGACGTACGCACGTTTGTCTTGCTGACATCAAGGCAATCCCATCTGAAAACAGGATTTCACTTATCATACACTTGCAATCATTTGAAGGGAAAACCTGTGAAGAGTTCCTGAGTAGTTGTCTGTCCTTCTTATGCCAATACAGTGTAGATAATTATAGTAGTATTCCTTTCAACCTCTTGAACAAAGTACATTAAAAAGGTCTGATCAAATCCTCTTTATGCAATGTATGTCACATTCAGTGAATACAAATTGATGACCTTGCCCTTTGCCCTGGCAAACTCTTTGTCTTTCCTCTATGAAATGGCATATTTGAACACAGTATTTTCTTAAATGTTGCCTTGACTGCATACAGGGAGAACACAGCCAGCTAAATGTTAATTAAAAGAACAAATAGGGTTTCTTAAACGCTTTTCTTGTACACAGTTTTAACACTCTCTCTCACCTCAAATATTATCTGTTGTAATGAAATGCCAGAAAGGAATATTATCCAAGTAGGTTAAATAGAAATGGCACAATCTCCAATTATTTAATGATACAGTGAAAACACAAATCCTCCTTTTTGTACCAAAGCACCAACAGATTATCTTTAAAGAGAATACAATACACTCTTACAAAAACCTCAAGCACAAATTATGTTTAATAACTTACATAGCTACTGCCAATTCATTAGGCTGCTGTGACTGAAATAGACTGAAGAGCACCTCTCCTTTTTGTTCAGTTTAGTATGCAAATGGTTGTCAAACAGCCAGAGTAGCTGGTTTCAATGATTTTTCTACACTGCCAGCTAATCAGTCTCCCATTTCATCTGCATGCAACCTTCATACACACATACAGGAGAAGCAAAAAGCATAAAAAGGAAGATGTAAGTGCTTAACTACAAATTAACAGAGTACTCTCAGCACTAGAACAGAGTTATTTGCATTATTTGTTCTACAGTACCACTAAATGGTTAGACAACCCAATGTGCTGGGAACGGTATATATTTATCAGGCAGTCTCTTCCTCCAAAAGTCTACAACTTGGCTTATGAGACATACGTTAAAAAATCCCAGAGGACAGAAAAGAAAGCCAAAAGACAGAGAGATACATGAGGGGGCTTGTCTGGTTTGGTTGCCTTTTTTTTTTTTTTTTAAATGGATTTTTAACAAAAAAACCCTAAGGAGTCAGAGAGGGTCATAGTAATGGCATGAAGTGAACAAGCGCACCTATCTGTTCATGTGCTCCCGAACAGAATGGATTCAGTAGGTATTTATATAGTGAATTCAAGTACAAGGTATTGAGATCTAGCATGAGATGAGACTTTGCAAAGTTCACATCCAGAGCATTCTGAGCATTTGACATGAAATTGTGTCTAACGAACTGGCAACGATGGATTAAGAGGAAGTGTCAAATGAGCTTTATTTTTGTGCTGACTGCCATTGCTTGAGCACTAGGAAGGTACAAATTAGCATTTGGTAAGGGACTCTTTACTAAAAGGAGAAACAAACAACACTCTGATCTGTGTCACGTGCGTGTCACAGTTCATATTAACAATGAATACAGAAAAGGCCGTTTCTTTATTCACCTTTAGGGGGATAAGAAGACCTGTCCATAAATAAATGGGGACTGAAGATTCTCCCACTTCGCTTCATCAAGCAGCAGACAAGTTAGGTAAGAGGTCCCCTCTGGAGCAGTACAGCCCACACTCCACTGATCCAACACCAGTACTCACAAAGGGCATTTCTCCTCTGATTTCTTGCACAAAAGCCAGAAGAGTTCAGGCTCCATCTGATCTGAGTACACTAGCAGGCTTTGTCTGGACCCTTTCCTGTAATACCCATGCCCCTCAGAAGCATTACCAAGTCTTAACTTCACTATAGTGCTGTGTGACATATCTCACAGATACTCAAAAATGCAACTGGAATATCTCAACTTTTTTTTTTTTAAAAAACCACAAACAAACAAACAAACCAACCCCCACAAAAACCCCAAACAGTGTTGACAATCTATTAACAGTGCTACTTGTATTTATATCCCCATATGGTACTATTTTGTATCCTAACTCTTAACTTCAGCATTTGAATGTTAAGTGATTTCATGTAACCTTATCTTAAAAATACTGGCTGATGTTCCACTCAAGCATAAGTGGTTTGAAAGCAGTAACATTTCTCCAGCTAGGAAGACATTCATCCTACTTATGGAAAGAAAGAATATTGTGCATGTGATCTCTCATGTTGTCCAGGGAGGGAATCCAGTAGAGACATGAGAAGGACATTAGCAGAAATACTGTATAAGAGTAAGCGTATTAGCCTATAGCATTTCCATTTTTCTAACTACACTCAGATCTCAAGATTGGAATGAAATATCATAGAATCATTTACATTGGAAAAGACCTTTATGATCGAGTTCAACTGTAAACCTAACACTGCCAAATCACCACTACACCATGTCCCTCAGCACCACAGCTGAGGTGCTTTTATATACCTCCAGGGATGGGGACTCCACCACTGCCCTGAGCAGCCTGTGCCAGTGCTTGACAACCCTTTCAGTCAAGAAATTTTTCCTAATACCCAATCTAAACCTCCCCTGGCACAACTTGAGGCCATCACCCCTCGTCCTATCACTGTTACCTGGGAGAAGTGACCAACCCCTGCCTCACTACACCCTCCTTTCAGGGAGTTGTAGAGAGCAGTGAGGTCAGTATAAGGTTGGTAAGGTTGACAAGACAGTGATATGAAGCATGCTTGGTTTTTTCCTGGCTACAGCTTGAAGAACTTCAGTACTTGACACAATAAACTTCAAAATACACCACACACACAAAAAAAACAAACAGAAGAAACACATAACCAAACCCAAAACAAAACAAAATCAAAAACCTGGAAAAAAAGCAACTTCTCCTTCTAACTCTTCTGTTTTGCAGCAAAACATTAATTAAATAAACCTTGCACTTGGGCACCAGAACAGCCTTTTCCATTGATTTTCATCAGGGCAGAATTCTACCTTTTAAGTTTACACAAGACACAGCTTCATTTCAGTCTCCTCTAGCAAAGCTGACTAATAAATAGTTATCCTCATCTCCTTTGGCCAGTTAACCATCTCCTCCTCTTCACGCATACATGAGATCACATCTAAAATGGATCACAGATGTGATCCATGTGGGGGAAATAAAACCAGGGTTTAGTTTTTAAACTCGGCTCATTTCACTGTACTGATCTAAAACATGGCCCAAGAAACCAACATGTTGCACCTTTTTTTTGCAGCATGAGAGGAGCTGAAAGCAGGACTGTCACCTCGAAAACTGGCTTTGTCACCAGAGAAGTCAGTGAGGAATTGCACCTCAGATTTTTTTTTTTTTTTTTAAAAATAATCTAAAATCTCATTTTGCTGGATCACACTTCCCTTTTGAAAGTGTTATTAAAAAAAAAAAAAAGTGGCTGTAAAAAAACATGACAGTCACTGGACAAGAACGTTTTTCATTCTGAGCACCCTGCCTCTATCTACTAAAAGAACCCTCAAAAGACAGGGTAACTTGAAGTGAACAAATAAACACATTTAGGAAAAGCTATCCCTTTTTTGAAAAATGTAGTATAATCCCAAACTACAGCAGCATTTGAAGCACCTTACTTGTTTTATCAAAGCAGCAGAGCGAGCAAAGCAAGAAGTGTGATGTTCAGTGTTGCCAGGCATCAGCAATGACCAGTGAACAGCTGGGATGTCATTACCAAAACACACAAAACTACCTAATGCCCATTTTGAGCCACTTTAGAACACATATTCTTGCCTCCATTTTTTTTTTAAACAAGACTAGCTCCCAAATCATAACATATCTTTTCATAGGTCAAGTTCATTTTTTTGACCTATTTGGTTTTTTTTTTCCACTTTTTTAGTTTCATTCACCCAAGCAACCTATTGAAATCAGAGCATTTCCAATGATCCCAAACTCATGATAAAGTGACTCAGGTTTGACTTAATGCAGAACCTCTATGAAAGTATGCCACAAAATACGCCTCTCCTAGTCATTTCATCATTGTTCAGGGCTGTACAAAATAAACACTCGAGTCTCCTGCAGAACCCTGCAGAAAGATCTTACTGTGGCAGGTACCATAAAAACTAACAATCTCTGACCTAACAGCCTACAGTTATACAGAGAAGATTGGGCAAAGGATATAACCTCAAAAAAACCCTGCTCATCAACTTGGTTCCTGAAAAGGCTACCATATCTCTATTAGACAGAAACAACTTTTAATCACTCCACAATTACAGTGAAAGGCTTGACAGCTCCCTAGGAGAAGGCATGCAACATCCAAGTTGGCATTTCTAGCAGGTAAGGTTACTAACTCCACTTATGACTTATTTAGAAGTGTTTCTCTCTGGTCACATAGTAAACCTCTGCATGGTTTTCACACTCAGTTTTACCCTTCCAGACATATTTTCAGTCCTCTTCAAGAGGAAAAGCTTCCATCAACCAGGAAAAAAATAATTCAAGGGTACAAGCTTTGAAAATAAATTTTCCCCCAAGTATTATATTGTCATACACAATAACTCTCCCAATGGTTCTGTAGTCCTTATGATACACGTTTTAGCCTGTGCATTAGGGATGATCATAAAGAGACCTTCAATTTGTGATTCACAGCACTACCACTGTTATTCTGCCAACACAACCAGAAATCTCAGTGTGCTACAGAGGCCTGACACCAAGTGGATGGTGCAGCCACAGGATACACCAGTGCAGGACAACTCCTCTCCAGTACAATAGCATATTTTCCACTTATTGTGGCATGGACTTGGCATTATATAGAGGTGGAAGGCTGGAGAAGAGAATATTGGAAATTAAGGACATGTGCTGGGAGCTGAAAGCACCACCCAATTTGCAGTACATAAGGAGACTTGAGAACCAGCCAGTTTTGAAAGGGCTGGTTCTTCTGTAAGCGGTAGAAGTTGAACAATGCCCAAAAATATGCCCATTGAGCCAAGAAGGCAAGAAAAACTTCTTGCTTACAAGTGCAAGACTCCCAGAAGCAATGACAGAAGAACAAGGGAACTGCAATCTGGTTTTCCACGGATAACTCTTGTTGCCTAAGACTTGTGAATAAAAAATTCATTTTCTGATATCCAAGATTCTTTGCTTTCCTGATAAGTGGTTCCTGATAAGGGTAATTAGAATATTAAAGCCTCAACTCATCACTAGATAAGGGAAGGGGGTGTGTGAGATAAGACTAAAAATAAGCAGCATAGAGAAACGGTTGGCTGAGCCTGGGCCAAAATCCTTGTAAGGGTACATCTCCACTTTTGCAATCAGAGGCTAAGCCTGCTGACAGAGACTGCAAGTGTATTCAGAAACTCAGCAGCTCAGATCTGCTCCTTTTCAAGAGCAAAATGTAAATAATCTTATTTTTGTGTGAGGTTCTTGCAATTTCTACCAATTCCAAGTTTTACTGGAAAGCAAAAACTTGGAGCTTTTCACAGACAGCTCTTAAAATGCTGTGCCTCCCAGCACTTGACCTTGTGTGTGCCACTCACATCCTTCTTTAGCACCCACATTGCGTATTCTTGATCTCCGGACTAAGATCCTGGTTCCATGGCCTGGGGGCCAGGTTTTCTCTACTCAAGAAGGAGATCAAGCATAATCTGATACGTACCTGAGAGGTCCTCTGCTAGGAAGCAACTCTAATCACAGTCTACACCTAGGGGTATGTAACCCTGTGAGATTCAGAGACTGGATCCAACGACATCAGGCTGGTGTCTGCCCACGGTGATTGCAACCCAGACCTGTTCCACTTTAGTCATAGGCACAGGTGAATCAGTTATACAGCAAAACACAAGACATGTTTTATAAATACTTGTGTGACTGGCACACAACAATGCCAGAACACAGGGAAGTAGGATTCTTGCTTTTTACTACTAGTCCTAGGACATGATTGTTGGTTATGTTTAACCAGGTTGTTTGTACTGGCTACCATCTGTGTGCTTTTGGTTGTCCAAATAGGTCCAAAGGTAGGAACTCAAATAACAGACATCAGCCTCTGCAATGCTTCAGTCATAAAGCATCTGCATAAACTCAATACTTTGAGAAGGCAATGACACGTCATTCTAACATCTCTAAATTGAGCCTCTGATTTCACAAACTCCTGAAAACGGTGCCACACAGTAGAAGAGTTGGCTCCTTCTACCAGAGACCTGAACTGACTTCATGAAAGCCTTTAGTTACCCCATTAGCAGAATTAGCAAATAAATGTGAAGTACACATAAACATTATTAGTAAAACACTGAGATCAGACTTAAGGCCTCTGAGTTCATAGACCACAGAAATAAAGTAGTATACAGACAATGTTTCTTACGGTCTGATTACCCAAGCATTGCCTTCATCTATAAATGAGTTCCAGAAGCTGCCATTCTCTTTTCCATCCAACCTTTTTACTTCTATTCCCACATCCTGGAATACCACCTTCTCATTTTAGACAGCTGTATGATAAACCAGACTACTGCCATGATCAGGATTTAAAACACAACAAAACACAAGAAAGCCACAACAAACAAAGGAGGAGTTATTTTAAGACTCAGAACAGGCCTGTCTTCCAGCCCAGTCCCAACGCTAGTTGTGTTAGGGCAATGGAAGACACGGCAAGCTGCAGGCAATACGTGGGAATGAAGAGCCATAAGTGCTGCTAAGGAGAACAGGCGATTCTTGTGTTGTCATCTTTTGCTTCCCTGGAATTACAGTTTTCTTCCCATATCAATACAAGACTGCCAGCAGCAGGAACCAAAGCAAAGAAAAATACCCCTAAACATCCCAGTAAATGAACGGGGAAAAAAACGTATTTTAAACTGCCTCTTCCTCACACGTGTTAAACTGATCTTTCAATTATTGATAGCTCACTTTCTCAAGTGACCGCTAAAGTGGAAGCTGCCCAAATCTGTGATTATATTTAAAGATAACAGTCAATGAGAAGTACACTCACAGCCTTACTACAAAACGTAAGCAAGTCCTACATAAAGCACCTTTGCAATCTGAGACTGTGAGTACATTCGCTATTTGTCATGATAATTAATCTAATTGAAAACTGGAACAAAGATTAAACCTACTCCTATTTAAAATCGACAGCTTCATATTAAAATGTCATTTATACCAGTACATTAAGAAAAAATGAACCTTTTGTAAATGTTGTTGCTTAACACGGCAGTGACATATTCAGTGTGAAATAGTTTTATCTTGTTATATAAAACAAATGAAACTTGTGTAACATCACTCCAAACACTAAATTGCTATGAAAAAGAATACGTGAATTCAGAAATAAAAATCAGTGAAAAAAATGTATCTCCTGAAGTTAAATTAACTGAATAATTCTCTGTGGCTACACTTTAGCAGATTCACCAGTCAGCCTGTCAGTTGTGAAGGCTGGAGGGAGGAAGGAGAGATATTGCGTAAGGTGAAAATAAAAGTCTCCTCTTGTAAAAGTCAATAGATCATCTTAAGCTAGAAAAAATATGGTCCCTAAACATCCGTAACTACAATCAGTAATTGTCATTAAAAGCTCTCATTATATAGAGTAAGTGTAATTAGAGCATCTTGCCAGCACAGGGTGCAGCACACAGAGAATGCTAGAAGGATTCATAAATTAGTGCCAAATCAGTCTCATTCCCATCTACCACACAATCTGCTGTAAAAGAGAAAAATTGTATTTACACACATTAAGGCAAAGCCCACTGGCCTCTACAAAATTAGCCTAAACATGAAATGCAGTTATTTGAGGGACTCCCTATTTCATTACGTGTCTTAGGAATAAAGGGATAAAGTTTGCCATCAATAACGCTGAACATATCTGCTGAACCCTGCAGATTCTGAGGCATTAATAATTTAAGCTCTTATGGGAATTTTGTCATGGTGGAGATAGGACTTGTCTGCAAACGGAGCTCAGGGGATGTTCAATATGATCTATTCTAGTATACACACACAATTGCTACATTTATCATGATGCAGAGGAAAAGAATGGTTCTTTCTGAAGGACTTAAGGAATGTGTTTCTTCTATAATTTACACAATAAAACCTCTGAGTATTTCTAATAAAAAAACCCAGGGTCTAAAAAGATACTGTCATAAGAATTACACTGAAAAGGTTTCTTCTCTCCCCATCTCTATTACACTTGCATGTACAGTGGTGTTCAACACATTATAAAATGGGATGGGAAGTCAGCAATCTAGCTTCAAATAGGAGTGTTGTCTATGCAAGATGCTACTGTAAGCACAGATACTGTACAAGATTTTGGCCTAAGCAGATCAAGCTTTGTGCTTCACTCAGATATCTACATTTTTAAGTGCAAATCTAATAGCTCTGCATGTAAAACCGTTATGCGCACAACTACTAGATCTCAGCGCAAAAATCCCCTTTTGCATATTCCAATTGTAAACACAGAAATAACACATCCTTTTGAGATGTTTGCAGTTTGTGTAATACAGAAAGAGAATCCTAAGGGCACAAGGCATGCCTCAGCATCTTAGTCCTGCTGATTAGCTTTTCACCATAATTTAAGACATTCCCTGTGAAAACTGGAAGATAGTGTTCAAAGGCTCTACAAGATTACTGCCCGATTATCCATGAAAACTGAACTCCCTATGAGTTCAGTTCAAGAACTTTATCATATAATGTCATAAACCAATTATTTTTCTATTGGGATATTTGTAACAGAATCAGACTGGAAAAATCTAATTCAAAGTTTATCACTATAGCTTTTACTTGTTGTTAACAACCTGAAGAGCTATGTTCCCATCCCAGCTTAAATACCTTATGTTAGTGTTGACTCTCAAATGATTACGTGGACAAGGCATCCGGTATTTCTGATAACAAGAAAAACCCACGGGAGTGAGAACAACAGACAGGCAGAGTATGTGTGGCAGTCATGCAGAGGGAATGGGCATGACAACTGGGGTGTGTGCACCCCTCTGCTGAAACAGGAGCTTCCAGGCAGTGGCTGACTCCCCAGTCCAGCCTGACCCAGAACTTGCACAATCCAAGCACTCCCCAGAGATCTGGCAACGCTCTCTCACCTATGCTCCTTCTAATATATCATCGTAATTTAGACCCCCCACTCTCCAAGGCTCTCCTGTCCCAAACCCTTCTCCATCACAAACCTCTTAAATCCTCTTGAATATGCCAGTACTCAACTGAACTCTGATGACTGCTGGATCTCCCTCTTGCTAGTGCTCCAAAGAGGAAGAAACTCCTTCTTACTCTGATAGGGCGTTAAAAAATCCACGCATCAAGTATACAACCAAAAATTTATCTGGACAACCTAGGGACAGTGACAACCACTGTGGCAAAGCATATGCCTCGAAGTCTTCACCTATATCATGCTAATCTGGGGTGCTTGAACAGCTTTATGAAACAGACTGTTTTTTCTATCAGTAATGGCCTTTTCTGCCTAGAAAAAAGCACCGTAATTATCTGGAAGAGGCTGTAGAGGGTTTTAATAGCTTTTAAAATAATTCCAACAGCAAATAAAACAAATTATACCTCCTCCTATATATTACAGACGATACAATTTTCTGTATATTATTTGATAACACTGGCTTGAAGTGTTCTCAATACAAGTTCAGCCGGCACTGGATTGTGCCATGGTCTGAATTAGCATGACAATTTTAATCCCAAGAGTTAAAAGAAATCAGATTGAAAAATATAAAAGGAGCCAGCATAATGCTTTGCAAGCATTTATGGTGCAGTAATTTTGCCACAATGTAGCAGGACTCTGATAATATATTTTTCCAAGTATCTTTGGAGTGACATATCCCATTTTGACAGATTTTCATGAATGAGGGAAGGATCAGGCCCCTAGTAACTCTGCTTCAGGGTAAGCAAACTGAGGTAGTTATGATGAAATTCTATTTTAGTTCTCTGACATATACACATTGGATTTAGGAACTGGAAGACAAAACAGCAGACTTCGCTGGAAATGCCAGCTTTGGTGGGAAGCCCGCACTGTAATTAGGAGGGAACAAAAAACAAAGAAGCAAATAAATAAATAAATAAAAGGCACAGCAAAACCATACTTGTACTTCCATCAACTGAGGGATTAAACTAAGCAATAACTCTATAATAGATTTTTTTTGCAAGCTATTTGTGTTAAGTGATGCTCTTAGTTTGTCCTTTTACTACCTACTAAGAGTACAGAAAATTACAGTAGTAAATACATTTTATACATGAATTCATTAATTCTTTTTTTGGGGACACTACAGAGTCTATAAAATGAACTATCGGTAGTCTTTTGGTCTGCTTTAATTGGCCTGCAAAATAAGAAAGATTAATAGAAGCTGTTTCTCAAAGTCAATGACCAGAAAAATCTTACTGAAATGCTATACATGAGTTAAGGCTCAAGTAAAATTTACATTTTTATTTTGCTAACTAGTTCATCATAGTGCATTATCTGTATAACGAATGCACCAAGTGGTCTTTTGGGGGAATTTCTACAACTTCATGTGATATTGCACCCACTGTAGAGAACTTAATTCTGTAGCACAAGGAAAGATACTATGACAGACACCTGAATACCTGCTTCACTCATAACAACCAAGCTTTCTCAACCTTATACAGAATATTTACAAAACTATGGACTAACTTCTCCAGTCAGAGCAGAACTAGTGTCAATACAAATACCGCATCTCATGAACTGATGGACAAACCATATTGTCTATTAAAAAAAACAAAACCACCAAACCATAGTTCTTTCCTGACAACATAGTTTTAGAAATAGCAGATCCAGGGACTAATTACTAAGAAAAAAATTTGCAAAAAGCTGTCCTTTACTTGGAGTCATTCTAGGTCATTCTAGGACAGCATCATGTCTCTGTTGTCTCCCTCACTAGTCAGATGTTAGGCTATTGAGGGGTTCCTACCACCCTCTATCTCACAACAGTCCAGAGTGAGAGGAAACCTGACTGTCCCTCATGCTGAGCAAAGGTCTCAGTTCTGCTCCTCACTTTCTTCAGGACACTATCTCCCAATCCACTTCCAATTCTCATTTCTCTGAGAATTAGACCTCCTACAGATTGATTACTAGCTCCAGGCACTTGGTAAGTCATGAAAAAATTGAATTCACAGGCTAGTACAGTTTATTAGCAGGCTAAAGAGTTGGTGGAAGAAAATACCCTCACCCCACTCCCAGTACCCTCCTGCTAAAACCCTAATAAGCTTCACAGCACACACACAAAGTAAAGCAAGTGTACATCAGGAAGCATAACGTCCACACAAAGCTGATGAGTCCAGAAAAGAATGACTGGTAAATTAACACCTTACACTTTGACAGGAGCGTGCTGAAGGGCCAACTACAAATTTCCTAGTGTCTGAGGATTTGTACAGCTGTGCCACTAACGTTCAGTCTCTTTCATTTATAGCAATTGCATTTACCCACAACTGTGTGTTTGCACTGCAAGCTCCTGTAAAACACCTAACTGGCAAATAAACTTACACTATGGATATATCTAGCTGCATTATGTACAAAACTCCACAGCAAAACTTACACAATGAAGCAAATCCTGTTAGCTGCTCATCATGAACCATTAAAAAGATTATAGGGAAAAAACACCAACATAAATGCACAAGGACCTTCTCCTTAACTGCTGCACTACCTCACACAATAAAATTAATAATTTAACTTATGTGAAACTTCACATGTGCAGGGCACTGCAAGTAGACCAGTGGCATTTTCACTTCAAATTTATATAGTCTTTAGTCAGTACACTTCATCTGCATTTCTAACACCTGCTTCAGTCAGCTGTGAAGTGCAATGTTATCTCTAAAATTTTCTTTCATCTTTGTACTGTCCATCTAACAAAAAATTATATGATGGTGGATAATTATTTGACTTTAAAAAGGATATGAAACTTTTCACATGTTTTTTGATCATTTCTTGAAAGACATGCTCATATATTTGACATTCTATTTTATTAAAAGGTTTGAGTTTTTAAAAAACCCTGGCTTTCACATTATTCATGTTATCTAATCCTATGTAATATATTTCGTCTTCAAATAGTTAACATTCACTTTCCATACAGTAGTAAAAATGTGGGAAAGAAACCAGACCATGATTAAGCAATGAAGCACGACACGGTGTGCATTTTTAGGCCATTAGTGCATGTCTCTGATGAACTATGGGGAAGAAGCTAGAATGACTTTTCCACTCAGGTGGGCACCAATGCTAGCACCTGTATTGTACCACACTACAAAGTGATATAGAAAGAGCATGCAGAAAGGATGAAGCTGCATGGAGCTCTCATCCAGTAGGTTCACATCAGGTAAAAATGCTGTTCCCAGTCACACGAGGTTTCAGTCAAGTTAAATATTAGGAGAATAAAGGTATCCAATGAAACTGTCCAATGTTGGGCTTTCAAGACATTGGTTGAAAACCAGGAGATATGAAGCATGGTTTATAAACGTAGAAACACCACTTCATCTTCATATACTAACATACAAAACTTTCTATTTGACGGGGGGTAGTCACTACATTTAGATACAAGTAAAAATAATTATTTTTATTTGGATATAAAAATTAGCAAATTTTCAGATGCTTCACCCTGTCAGAACGCATATACAGTCGTCACAGGGTGTGACCCCATTTTGTACAACATCCTGAGTTTTTCGTAGATGAAGTCAGATGATCATCTATCCTGACCTTCCACCAACTAACAGGACAAGAACATCACATAACCATTCTTCCAACAAGCCCTTACACTGGAGCGGACCAAGAAGGTACTTACAGAAAATATTTTAGAGAAGGAATTTTGTGATACAATTTTTTTAAAGAGTAGAAGCAACAAATAACCAATCAATTTATCATTACTGGAATGAAGGAGAAGGAAAGAAGATGCAGGGAGCTTTCTGGGCTGCAAGCACACATTGCCAGCTCATGTTGAGTTTTTCCATCAACCAACACCCCCAAATCCTTCTCAGAAGGACGTGCCATTGAGGATGAAAGCTGCAGGTTGTTTTGATATTTTGAAAGAAGCTCAGGAAAAATAATAATGAAGGGAGCTTCTCAGCAACAACAGAAGTACAGCCATCCAAAAAAATCATGAGCTACTGCTGTCTCATACTAAAGGGTCATGATGGTTTCCCAAAACTACCTTTTAAAAGGCCAACAACAAATAATACACAAACATGCATTTCTAAACAAAGTTCCGGCTTTATGATAACCGTGCCTTCCTTGCTAGCTGAGTTAGAGACTTTGTAAAAGCTTTTGATCTAACTTCTGGCACTTCTGTTAAGACAGTATTTGTCACCCTGACAGCAAAAGGAATGGTTTCCAGCCACTCAGATTACAGTAATAATGACGTCCCTCATTTTTACCCCAAGAGACCGGTGACTGCCAATTCACAGACTGCCGAGTTTTGAGCAGGCAGATAGAGAAGAACCATGGAAAAAACTCCAAACCCAGGCAGAGCTTTAAGCTGTTCCAGACCAAAAATCAAGAAGCTTCCTCAATTTATGTGTTTGGGATATTTTTCCTCCCCTGAAGAGTCAACCTGAGTCAAAAGAAGGTTTGCATAAAATGATAGAGCACTGTTTGTAAGGGGATGTCATGAAACATGCATACTGCTTTCTAGAATTCCACTCTTGCAAGCTGCTAAATCCACATTTGGTGGACACAGAAGAAGGAGCTCCATGGTCCACTAAGGATTCCTGCACCCATGTAGGTGACTCCTCAGCATACCAGACTGTATCGTATAACAAACGTGGATGCCAGGTGAAATGACCCCTCCTTGCAGCAGCATGAAGCAGCAGAAGACAAGGGGTTTAAATACCCCTGTTCCAAATGAAGGGGCGATTTCTCTCCACTCCTCCCAACCCCAACACATACCGGTGACTAAATGCTGCAGGACAGAGGAGGAAAAAAAAACCCAACCAAACATTGCTCCATTTCAATCAGCAGCTAAAACTTTGGGGGAAAACATTAACAGTAGATTCTAAAAACATTTTGATTTCCTTTTGATTAATTTTTTAAAAGACAGGGAAAGAATATATTTTGCGCACAATATTTTGTGCATTTCTAAATCTTTCTGCAGGGAACATTTGCCCTTAAATCAGGGCAAATGACTACATGTTTGTGCAGCCTTAGAAGAATGCAGTTTTGCTTCTTCTAGTATTAAAAGATACTATGGAGAGGGCAAAATAAAAACCAAACTGCCTTGCATACTGCCTCCCTTCTCAATGTCTCTTTCATGCACCAATCCACCTAAAGTAAAGAATCAACAAATTCAAACATTTGGTTCCCACAGACACAACTAATTATTTGCAAGAATTTTAAATCTCTTGTTTTAAAAATAAATTGTTCCACGGTTTTGTTGTATAAATTTTCACCTTTTTTAACAAAGCATGCAAATATTTCTCCAAGTATTTGTCACAAACAAAGCACCTTTTCGATGCAACTATTTTTAAAAACTAACTTCAAATAAGTGATATGACATCGTCCCATGATACAAACTTCAATGACTTAACTAGAAGAAGTTGGACATCTTGATCTTACTTTCTAACAGAACTAGTGATATTTCTTCCTGATTATTTTACATTCTTTGTCTTGAAGTAAAGACAGGAAACCATTGCTAAACAGAAGACAAGAAAACAACACAAACTAATACCAGTACCTTTTCAATATTATGGTCTGCACACAAGTTCTGCCCTAGTGCAGTTGTTTTTGTTGTGGTCCCAACCATAAACAAAAAGTAAGCAGAACCAGAAAAAATAGCCCAAAACAAGTACATTCTTTTGACAAAAATGCTGTATTTTCACAGTAAAGAGGGCAATGATGAATTTTACAAATTACGACAAAAGTAATCTTAGACAACAAACTGACTGTATGCTAAAACTGCACGACAGCACAGATATTATTTACACCCTAATCCAACAAATTGCCTATGTGTTTAATATTATATATATTTCCTCCTCTAGATGCTCTCCAAATGATAGTTACCAAAGATACATACTGTTTTGACTCTGCTATTCATCAGCATTCATTTAAAATGGAATAAAGCTTTTTCTAAATTTCCAGTATTCAATTTTCATTGACAAGAGAGATGGAGGGCACTTTCATTTCCAGTTTCCCCACACTATGTGATCAGAAGAAATATGCCAGATCATAAAATCTAAGGTACTCTGAATGGCCAGTTTTAGCTCCTGAAACTTCACTCTCTTCTACTTTGCAATTCATAAATGACAGCTGGACTGGAAGAATAGAGCTGCTTGAACTCTCACACTGTCTTTCCAATTTGCAATACATCTTGAATTCTGCCTCTGAATTTTCTCCAGCAACTTCCACTTCTGCTGCTTGTTTTACTAATTCAAGAAATGCTGCTGCACATATATCCTCAGCTATTTCTTTCCCCGAGAGCCTGTCAATCCATAAAAACAGTAATGATGAGAGAGGGAGGGATTCCATGTACTGTCTCAAAAGCAGTCACCAAGTACCACACCAAGCAAGAGCACTAGATGGGGTTGCTGACCAAAAAAGTAGGTGCAAGAAAAAATCCTACCTGCTGTTGGCTGTCATATGAGGAAATGGAAAACGCAGAATACCCAAATATATTTATATTTTAAAATATAGTAGTTAATAATTTTTGGGCTGCAAATAGAATATGAAGAGATACATTTAATGGAACTACTTACTGCTACCTTTAAATAAACTTTTTTTGGAAGAACTGGCTTCTTGAGTCCCATAAGACCAAGAGAGATTAATTAAATGCTCAGTAGCAAAAGCTAATGGGGAAAGAAAGCATTGAAACTAGCTACAGCCCACATAATTTATAAACATTTCACAGCTAATAGTTTCATTTTTTGTTATTATGTACATTTCAATGCATCTTCCTCTTAGCCATCCGGAAAAAACAAAACTAAACCAAAACCAGGGACTAATCATAGGCCTTCTAGAGAATACTCTTTTCTGATAATATCACATTTTCTTTCCTCTTGGTTACCATTACTTACCCTCATTCCCCCTAAAGTTTCAAAGATAACCAACAGCAGGGCTGTTATTAGTTAACTGGTTCTCAGACAGTCTGCACTGGCTGGCTGTGTAAATCCCTATTTACTTCATTAGCCTTTTCAAATCAACTGTGTCATCAGACAGACCACACATCATCCAGATTTCCAGTTATCCTCCTATCTGATTTCTCTCAGTCCCTTGGCAGCAAGAACTCATTTACTTCTTTTTAACTTTCTAACAACTGTACCTTTATACTTGCTCCTCTTTTTATTTTGAAGGAGTTCAGCAATAGACAAGCAGACTTTATTTTGAAAAAAAAATTCTGCATCTCTTTATCAGAGAAACAGAAAGAGAGAGAGTGTACTGGGATGGGTGCACATGCCTAGCCATCCCTCAAAATAATCATCTATATCAAGGGCTTTTTTGTTAAGCCCGCACTAGCAGGTCTCTGTCGCAGTGAGCTTTGTTACTCTGCCTTGCTTGTACCAAAATAGTACACACTAACTCAAACTTAGGTACTAAACTGAGCGTGTTACACAATGGAAGCACAAATATGCAGTAAGAGTAAAGGCCTACATATCTTAATGTTACTTGGCAGATCTAGAAACAGCTGATGATGCCCAAACTTACATTGAAATTTCATATCAAGCTAGCAGAAATCAAAATGAGGATGTTAAATAACAATGAGAGAACCGAGCACCAGCCACAAAATAAGAGAAAGTTACAGTAAGGCAACATAAGTGGCTCCCAAGATTATTTAAATTCCACGGAATCCAAACTCTTCCTGACAGGTACATAATACCTGGTCCAAAGACTCGCTGCTGCTGAGATCTGCTGCTCCCTTCCACTCATGCAAAAACCCATCCTTCAATGCTTAGGTGGCTTCCCAAGTGGATGATTAACAGGGAGAACTTGCTTAGGATTTTGAGAACTACCTGAATCAAACTCGGAGCACAGACCAGCAGCACCACTGTACTGCTTCGCAGAGGAAGAGGAGACCACTTCTACAAGTGCGGTGGCACACTGTAAACCAGCTTCACTTTGAAAAGACTGACTAGAATTCAGCACCTGTTGTGAACAGACTTCCTGGCAAGACTTTCTTGTAAACAGCTAGCACAGTATAAAGGGAATCCCAGATGACTGTTCTGCCCCTTTTCATATTGCAAAGACACAACTATGAGGGAACAAAGATGTATACAAATATTTGCCTGATTTTAGAATAATACTTTCAATGCTTGTGTTAGAAATAATTAAGCCAGATAAGGATATTTATCCTAGAAATAACTAAGATAAAGTGATAATAGGAAAAAAAAAAAACAACCAACACAAAATAAACCTAAATCATTCAACATCCATTAAGGTAAAAGGAAGTAAATAAATTCAGCCAATTGGTTATTTCCATACGGGTGGATTTCTTTAAATAGTAATGAAATCATTGCTAAAAAATCTATTGTTATTAAAAATAAAAAAGTTGGCTCAGCCTACCAAAATTAGATTTGTAAGTTGCTGGTCATTCCCATAATTAAATCTGTGTCACAAATTTGCAAGAAAAATGGACACTGTGACTAATGCGTTTACTTGCTGCACTAGTGCTGTCAGGCTGTGTAAATCATTATGCCTGCCAAAGGAGAGTAGATAAGAATTCCATACATTTTCATTAACCAACTAGGCTTTGTGTATATGTGAAAAGCAAACTTTCACATTCCCTGCAAGCTTTAGCTTTCATTTGGAAGACAATGTAAATAAAACACCTGCCTTGATTTGCTCAGGCAAGTGGCTGCCCCAAAAATTATTTCAGTTTTTGAACAATATGAACCAGCTCTCTCCCCTTAGAAAGACAGCCAGATAAAACAACAAAAACATACATACTTAATTTGGATTAAGTAGGTTAATGAAATGATGGGCACCCAGAACAGGTTTGTACCTTCAGACTGCCTTATGCTGCTTGGACACATGCTTTATTTCATCCCATAGGTTTCAGTAGAGGAAGCAAAACTAGTCCAAGACAGCATCCTAAAGAAGTCTAAACCAACACTTTCCTTTTCAGCTGCCCTTTGTTCTGGTTTTTTTTGTGGGTTTTTTTTTGTTTGTTTGTTTGTTTTTGTTTTTTTAGGAGTGGAATGGTCACCAGAGCAGAGTCCTCTGAATTCTGTCTTTTCCTCTTAATTTCCTGACACCACAGATCTTCAGATTTTAGTTACAGTTCTTTGTTTAAGGTGAAGCTGATGGCTGTTTGTTTCACACTTCCTGTTCATGACCCCAAGGCACCAAAAAAATCAGACAACATTCACTCACATCACAAGTTGGATACTTTCATGAGTTCCCAAGTTCACCGTCTCAAGCAGAAGGGAGATTAATGAGAGGCAGAAAGGCATTAGACAAGGCTGTTTCTAGTCCAACAGTGTAGAGCATTTTGCAAGGACATCTTATTCTAGGTGTTAGGCCCTCTCCCATGCACATGCCATGATATTGTCACTTCTCCACTGAGCACATCTCCACTTCAGTGCAAGAACAGCCTCAATGACAGGCTACGTCTTGGTGAATTTACAGCCAAAGAGCTGAGCCACTCAGGCAAACACCATGGAACAATCATCAGCACAGCACATTCTGCAGTATCCTGCCTACTGCTCTGTACTTTGGACATTAACAAGCATTGTTTTTCTGTTGCTGCACAACTTTGAGAAGCAGAACAGAAATGCTCAGGAAGCACAGTAATGCATACAATGTTAAGAATCTCAGTAAACCCATATTTAACATCCCAGACAATTTCTTTAGCCTTTGGGTGCAAAAGTATCCTCTCCTACAAGTGGAAGCAGTTACCCCAGTGCTTTCTATCTCAGCAGATCTCAGCATGCTTTATAGTACAACACCTTGCTGATAACCAACCACCCAGTATTAGTAGAACACTACCAGATTTTATTAAAACCTCATTAAGAGAAAAAACTGAAATCACTTTTTATGTTCCACAATTATTGTAAACCAAACTGTTTAAACGAGGGGAGGAGATAATGATATTAACTACCCAACTCAGAGCAATCCTCTGTGGTATGATTCTAAATATTCTCTTGGCTGAAATTTATGTAAATTGAATTCATCTATCGTTAGTTATTACTAATCTAGCTACATAAAAACACTTTTCTGTAACAATTAGTTCTTCAAATCACTGTGTTTTAATTAGACCTGGGACATTATTAAACTAAGTGTAAATATGTATAGTATTATTCTAGGCACTGTTTTGCCTACATATTTATAGGAATATGGGCTTTGGTGGAATTTAAAAGGAATTAATTAGCAGTTGGTTGGTAGTTCCTGTGAATCTCCTTACCAGTGAAAGCACCTCCAAATGCTTAATCTAAGTGTATTTCTGGTCATCAAGACATATTTGGCATTTCTACATCTTGTGTATCACTGTGTATTCCTTTTTATCTGAATAAGCGCATCTCAATATCACTCTAACATTATGCTGAGCCTTCACCCACAGACATTTTCTTCCACACTTAATTTTAATTTAACTTTCAGGGACCATTTCCTAGTCTGTCCTGGTTTGACTAAAACAGAATCCATTTTACCCCCAGTGAGCATTGCCCCTACTCAAACTCCAGCACAAAGAAGAGTTAAAAGCATAGCACATCTTTCAGCCCTTTTAAATCAGGTTGCTTCACACTGTCATAGACAGGCACTGGCCCACAGGGCATAGTCTGATAACAGACAACATACTGTCCTCCTGACTTTGTTAGGGCTACACACAAGTGCAGCAACCTGCCCGCATGCTACACATTGTAAGACAAGGAACACAAGAAAAAAATGTAGCCTTGCCAGTGGTCAGATCCTTCCACATTATCTCCAGGACATAGTATATGGTTATGGTCACAAAGGTACATAATTACATCTAAGCCTATTCACAGACAGCACATCATCAGACACTAGTAAGAAAAATGCAAGTTGGATTTAGATTCATCATGAATTAAAGATACAGGAAATAGGACCTCCACCTACAGCCAAGGCTGTAAGTAATGCATCAATATAAACTGAACACACAAACTAGCTCAGCTTCTTTAACTGAGAGCTCTTCAAAAAGCTACAAACAGGTTTTAGAAATTAAAATACGTTTATGTTGCTTTACTAGGAACCGACATTGTAGTCAGATGCTCTGGGGCCTTAATTCTTATTTGAAGTCAAAAGACATTCTCCTAATGACAGCTGAGCTGAGGCCTTTGGGTATTCAAGGAAACCTCCTGAACTGAAAGCCAGGGACAGCAGAGAAACTGGAGCTTGTGCCAAGCAACAAGAGAAAACGCTGTACGCATACATAGACTTAAAAGTTGCTCTAACACTGAGATTCCACAGTTAGAGGCAGAAAGTACCTTCTTCCCATTGGAGGGGAACATGATACGTGACAAAAAGTAACAAGAATTTGGGAATTGATATTTTAAGAACACGAATCATCATCTATACCCACAAAACTTACATCCACCCTCCTAACTCTGATCTGGTGCCTCAAAAACGCAGCAGTACAATGCATAACTTCAAAATGCCATGCAGCTTTCTCTCTTGGCAGTACAGCTGTGCATACTTAATCTCCCGACCTCCATCTTTTCATAAAACAAATATGCATAAAGTTATTTTGTACTTGCAGTTTTGATTTTCATTTCCTAACTTGAATTCTTGTGTCATTCATTAATTTTTATATAGTCCTCTTTATGGGGACACAAGACTGGAATCACAAACACACACTTCTAAATATGCACAAATCTTAGTAAAGAACTACTAATTCAGTTATTAGCTGCCTAAATAACCAGTTACAGTAGCTTGCCTACATATAAACTAACTTGTATTTAATATTTATTAATGTCTGTCTAAACAACAATCAATAAAATAAATCTATTCTTCCTTTCTTCATTAATACATTTATTTAGCATTCTTCACAGTGGCCCTTCTGAATTTTTGTAGACCACCAAGACCACAACTACTGTTTTAGCTTTTTACAGAAATGGTTATATTTCCAGATGGTTTGATTGCTTTCCCAGATCTAGCTATTTTAGTGTGTTCCTCAGAGACACTGAGCAGCTTCACTGACAGTGAAATATGCTAAACAAATGACATGTCACTGAGTAAATTAGCATCTACTCTCTGATCAGTTGGGTCATGTTTTCTTTTCAAAATCCATGGCCTCTTGATAGAAAATAATGAGTATTTGATGGGCCTTATTAGAAAAATCAATATATTGATGCCCATGTCTGAAACATCTGCATAATAATAGATTCTGTTAACCCATTAAGGAGAAAATTAAGATGTGTTTACACATTATTAATTTACCATGAACAAAGACAATTTATTCACTATTTTCCTTGAGAGTTTAGTGAAAAGAAATTGCAATATCTGTATTTAATGGCACGGTGACATAAACTAAAAGATTATTCAAATTTTTGCCAGCTAAATGGCACAATTCAACCAACACTAATTTGAAAAACACAAACACACCAATGATACTGTTAAAATAAGACTATTAAAGTGCTTGCTACAAATACTACTTTACTTACCAAAAAACTTCCAAAAGCAGAATTAAATATAGCAGCTGCCTGAAGAGAGAAAAAGATAAATATCACCAATGGTAAAATAGCTATAGTACAAGAACAAAACATTATTCCCCCACCCAACAAGCTATTAGATTCTTCAAATACACACATACACAGAGACCATTAGGCAGCTGGCCACTGCTTAAAAAATTGCCAGTGGCCTGTAACTTATGAAGACCGATAGGTTCCCGTTCATGCATTCATAAATAATGTGCTGAAATGGACAAAAGCAGAAGAAGAAGAAAACCCTTGCCAGTCAACTTAAGAGAAATATCCACAAGAACTATGAATATTACACAGAAGCTTGGTCTCACTGCTTTTTCTCTCACTTGCCAGAAACATTTTTACATAGTGACTTATTAATTAAATAAATAGAATCTGATTTAACTAAAACACTGCATTTTCATAGACCTTTAACAATTTTTAATGGAATATTAATCAGGCAAGCAAACTAATTTAATTGTTCACCATAATAAAGTATTGACAAATTAAGAAGTTTCTGTAATTTGACCTACAAATTTAAAATAGCAACAACAAAAAACCCAAACAACAACAACGAAACCCCTCAAACAAACCAAAAAACCACAACCACCCACACTTCTGAGGCCAAAACATCTAATCATTACTTTTTACTCCATAGTCTTTTAAAACAGGAAAATAAACAATTTTGATAACGACTTTAGAAGTGTTTGTGCTTACCTAGATATGCAGAAAACATAAGGTAGCAGTATTATTTCTGAACATTAACTCATTAAATTCCAGGAAATTAAGACTTGAGTCTTGAATAGCTTTCCCCAATTACCAAGAAAAAACAGAAACTCTTGTATAGCAGCCTGTCTGATGAAAAGCCACATAGCAAAGGTATGAGGAAAGGGAAGAGGGAAATCTACCATTCACATGAAGATTTAGAGCAAAGTCAAATTAATCACCCTGGACACTTCCAGCCACAGATTAATAACAAGTGGATGCTAGCAAGTTTAGCAAGTTTGAATAAAGTCCAAAATCAGGGTAGGAGCTGTAGCTGAACCTGCCTTCTGCTCCATAAGAGGATGCAATGAAAATGAATGGGTAATGAGATCCTTGGCTCTAGAGAGCTTAGCTTTCTTATTCAAGTTCATAATTAATTCAAAGCTTTGATAATTTCATTAGATTCCTCCTCTGCTGGCCCTATCAATAAAAGATGGCACTGGACCGCAGCTCCTCACCGCCCTAAACACAAATACAAATGCAGACTGGGAAACCTTTGCTGACTTGCTTACTAACAGGGACAATGGCATATGGCACTCCATGTTGTAGAGGGAGCATCTGAATAGATACAGCTAAATAAAACATTATAGTTGACAGTTGTAAACTACAGTAACATATTTTAACACCTCTTCCTCATCAGCATTCCTTTTTTGAACAGAAGAAAAAAAAAAGCGGCACAAGTCCAAACAGCTCCTCTTGCCAGAGATCACAGCTGAAAGATAGAGTGAGTACTACTTAAAACAATTCTTCAACAAGTGTGAACTAAATCAGGATTTTCTCATCATATTTGAAGCTGTGCAGATGATATTTTCCTGGGGCAAGAGAGACACATTACACCCATGCACACAAACCTACTGCAAGGAATCTGTTTCAGAACAGGAGATGTCCTTGTAGGTATCTTTTGTTGATAACAGGAAACTTGAGAGATACATTATTATATTAAAACACCCATCAGGTTTATCAAGTCTCTTTGGTATTTGTTGGACATGTGCCATTCTTTTACACAGACTGATTGTATCGGACCACTTCAATCTGATAAAGATGCAGAAAGGTCCTTTTCATTACATCCTGCCTCTGAATCTATGAAGGATCTAGACTTCCATTTTTAAGCACACTTAAAGACCTCTTCCTTGCAAAACAGTCTTCGCTATATAAAACAGTGTAAATCAACTGTTACAGTCTGAAAGACAGAAGCATCTGGGCTCCACTTCCTCACCAGAAGGCTGGGAGGAAACTTAATGGTCCCTTCCTCCCCACAGAGATTCTGTGTGCAGAGTGACAGCTACATTTCTGTCTGCTAAAGAACTGTATCACCCATCCTCTTCATGAAAGCTGGTGAAGTCCTCATCAAACAGACAGAGAGCATAAAAAGAAGCCCTTCCTTCCCTAACATGCTAAACTTACCTCCCTGTCTCAAAAATATCTGGTCCTACCAGAAGGTGGGTTCAGGCCAAGCTCTGCTTACAGTGCAGGTAAGCCTGACAGACCACATCTAGTTTTGGAAAAGAAGTAACTTCAGTGCTAGACAGCCCTCCACCGTTTTCCTGATCATTTCACCAATGCACAAAGAACAAAGCAGTAGCTTGCACAAACCAATACACTTATAAGGACACTGTGCATCTAGTTTTAGCCACACCAGTGGCTATGAATCCCAATTTGAGCATTATCTAGAGACATGAAATTTTATTACTTAAACTACACTGCAATTCCACTTCCAGGAGAAATTCTGTACCTGGAAAGGTGGTAAGGAGAGATAATAGATGGTTCTGGTGGTATATATTTCAGCTGTTAATAAATAACTTTTCTTTCTTCCTTCTGGACCCACCAGGAATATTTCCGGTTGTTTTGGGGTTTTTTTTATATTCTCAAAAATATAATAGGTACTAAGACAACAATCTTAGACAAATGTTACACTTCAGGTATTCAGCCAGTCATGTGCAAAAGTCGTAAGTCACAACTAGTCCAAGGGTACACTAGTTAGCAATTTTTAATTCACTTTCTCTAAAGTGTCAGAAATTGTCCATGGCAGACAATTAAACACTCATTACAGGCCAAAGAAGACAAAAAAAATAAACCTGGAAGACAACAAATTGCTATAATCATTGCAATAATTTGCCTCAGTGAGGGAGGACTTACACGTCTGTTACTGTATTTGCAGTTTTCTTTATAAACATTCCTCCTGCAAAATAAACTTAAAAGTAATTTTTTCCCATACCCACAATCTTGGGGCTTATATTTGTGATTCTCGTTCAGCTTAAACAAACTGGTAGCAAACTGAATCAACTACTTCAATTCGTAATTAAATGTACCTAGTAGCATGACCCTGTAGAATTTAAACACTTTGTGCTTCCAGCTCCCTTCTATCAAGAGAGATAATATTGCCTACATACCTCACAGGGCATTGTCAAAATTAATTCATTGCTTAAAAAGCACTCTGAGATCCTTAGAGGGATGATACAAATAAACATTAGTGCTGACACATGATACAGCTAGACTCTTCATTTTCTATTTGAAACATTTATTGGTCACTATTATTGTATAACTTTTTTTAGTGTTTGCTCCTTTTGTGCTTCAACAGATACCAGACTGTTTGCAGTCAGCTTAAATGAAACAATAAAACATGAAAACATTTAGATGTCCTTATAATACTCCAAGTTCAGATTTGCATGAGTTTGCAAACCGTTCATTGCACTTACCATTAATATGAGGGGAGAGTTCTCTATAAAATCAATGGTAAGATCCTTTCAAAAGGTAAATGCATAGCCACGTATTAGAAATGCAAGGTCAGACCACATTCAAAAGCAGCAGTAGTATCAACCAGACCAATTACTCAAGTTTACATCAACTCGAAGACACCAAAGACTCAAAGTCACTGCCAGTACTGTTAACAAGGCTAGTAGAGAAGAGCATACACATCTCCACCCGAGTATAAAACAGTACGCACTAGCTCCACTAAACAACAAATTTACTTAATATTAAGCAGGTACACTTTCAGCCAACCCCGTATGGCACTGGGCTTGAGGGAACTCTCCCTCACTGGTCTGCATTTCTAAGGAGGATTGGCTGGCCTGGAGCACTTTCAAGTGAGAAGTAACCAGCCCTTCTCTGAAGGAAACCTGTCTGGCAGTACTTGGCAGAAACTTTCCTCTTCCCATACCTGAGCCTAGTGCAAAACCTCAGTCCTTCATCTCCCACCTCATCCTGGAATATATGTACGGAAAACACTGCTAAGATTTGTAACAGTGACAGTAAAAATATTCAAGACAGTCCTCATAGCAACAAAGGGTAGTAAAAGACAGAAGGAAAAGGCAAAGCCACAACCAAGGGGCTGAGCACTTCCCCACGGGTGGGTACCCGAACACATCAGCAAGTATACACAGCATTCAAGTACATGTGACTGGGCAGCAAATCAAACAAGCATGGTAAAGTTTCCATAGCACTAAACACAGAATATATTCTGAACTCTGTTCCATTTCCTTTTTTTTTTTTTTTTTGTATCAAACTAAACTATCTTGGAATTTATTAGACTAGGTATCTTTTGATAATAATGTAGCAGGACTACATTAAAGAGGAAGAGATGCACTGGCAACATTTGGAACACCTGGACAAAACCCAACATTTTACCATTATCAGCAGGATTCTAACGAAATTGTTACGCACAACACAACTGCAAATACAAATTCCTTTATAGCAGAGTCACGGGGAAACAATGGTGCCTCACAGCTTTATATGTGGACCACGAAAAAAAAAAAGTAAAAGGCTTTTTGTGGCAACTAGTATGTGCTTTTTTAATGCTAAGAAGTTTGACTCTTGAGTATCATTTGGCAGCCTTTAGGGATGTAACCAAGTTGTCTCCACTCTGTGTAAAGGACGTTCCAGGGCCAAGGCTGCACATGCAGAGTAATGAAACTAAAGGGCCTCAAAACATCTGAGAAGGAAGCAACTTGGGCATCATATAAAGCTGCTCTGTGTATGCCCACAGTTACCTGCAGTTAAAACCTTACCATTTTCAGACATGCACTAGTGGGATATACAGCTAAAGTACCAGGCATAAGACTAAATATCCTATTCAACACACCTGGCACAATTAAGAAGAGAGAAAACCCCAGAAGTATGGAAAAGATCTACAGAAAGACAAGGACTCTAACAGAACTACTGCAGAGAACACAATGTGGTACTGTAACAGTTTACAGTGTCCATGTTATTAATGCAAAACTTAAAAATCCAAGTCTCCTCTTTGACAGGGAGAAGGAAAAAAAAAAATAGAAAGAAAAAAATAAACCAACCAAAACCGAAGGAAGTGATGGAAATGGTTTGACCAAACAGGACAGAAAAGGAAATTTTATGTACCCAAAGAGCTCAGTGTAGTTCGAGAAGGTGGAAGAAGAAGGCAGGACATCAGAAGAAGCTTGAATGAGTCGGCAGAGTCCCTTTAAACAACTCCTTCAATCTCCTATTTAAAAATAAAATCTCATGTGAGTGTTAGTGCAGCTCATGTCTTAACTGCTGTTTCCATTAATAAGATGTTACAGCTCTGTAGAAAGCTATTTGCTACAGCACTGTTACTGCAAACAGAATATAAATATACCTAATAAGGTTTAATCTGTGTTGCTGTTCACAACTATTCATCTGAATTCAGACAGGAAAAAATATATATATTCAAGTTCCTGGTTTTGAGCACTAAATTGAATCAGGTGTCCTCTTCTCTTAAGAAAATTAAGTTGCTTTTGTGCAAGAGTGTTTTAATGAGAACAGAGCCTGCCGACATTGATAAATGGGAATGACACCAGAGAGAGCATGTAAGCAGGACAATATGTGCATGTTACAGTCTTACAGGCTATTTTTCACTGACTATCCTGAATGACTTCGCTGTTTCTTAAGGGGCCTATTAATCTCAAATTTAGTTATTACACAACCTTTATTTGAACATATATTCTGTGGATGATGACAGTTAATAAAGGAAATCTTTTACAAGCTGTATTTTTACATATTGTTCCAACTGCAACTCCCAGTCATTCCACTGTATTGATGGAATAACCTAGTTATGATGCAGCTTTAAAAAAAGACACATATATTCAGATTCTTTTCTAAGCATAGGGGGACTCTTAAATAATTGTTAAAATGTATATCAAAATCCTGCTAAAGCATGGCAAAAAGTAAAAGAGGTAGCATTAACTGCTCAAGAAAATATCCTCCTGCACAGGTGTCCTCTCAAAGGCAAAGCATATGCCTTTTTCACACTCCAGCATCATCTTTGAGAAAGAAACAGGGCCTAGATTTGACCCTTGGAGATGTATATACACTGCATATTGAATTCAACAGAAGTCGTAGTATGCACCTTACACATGAGTTTGGCCTCATGCTGTAGATGTGACAGGACACCTCAGCAGTGGTATTTCATTAAAAAAAAAAAGCCACCACCAAAAAGAAAATATGAAAGCCAAAACAATACAAACCCAACCAAAAGCCAGACTTTGATGAAAACCAAGTTTGGAGTCCAAACAAATCTTATAAAAGTGTGAACTGATGTTTGAAAAATCTCTTTAAAAAAAAAAAAATATACTTAATTACTCTATATTTTTTTTAGTGGAGTGGAACTGTACATATAACTTTACCCTCTAAAATTATTGAAAAAAAAAAAAAAAAAAAAAAAGAAAAAGAAAACAACCCCACACATCACACTAATAACCGCACATACAAAAAATATCCCTACACCCACCAACCAAAGAAACCCCAGAATATCAACAGAAAAGCACACACAGATATGGAACAGATTATGGTTTTTATCTGCTGCCGTGTTCCCTGTGGGCCCACACAATTTGTTGACTGTGAAAAAGATCTCACACCTAATCTCCAGCCTGCCTCTAGTGCTGTGCTGACAATATGAAAACATTTCTTTATTTCAACCCTGTTCAATAACCATCAGTTGTATGGAAATGATGCTGAAAAGGCATCAGAAAATGCAAACAGAATAACCAATATGCAGTTTGTTTGCTTACAGCAGGGGAATGTCATCCAGAGACTGATGCCCTCTAAAACACCTCGCTGAGCCACAGATCCGAAGCTGCCCACACTACAGATTTGTTCTGGGCTGGCTGAGCCTGCCATCACCTGAGCATGAGCTTGTGCTGCTTCAGTCAGGCTCAGCATTCTGCCCCAAGCAGTGCACAGAAACAAGCTGGGGGCTCTGCCAATGAAAAGTTATCGCCTCCTACCTCCTACTAGACAAGATCTTCCTGTTGAAAATCAGTCTTTCACTCCCCCATTTTTGTAGTTCCTCATCACCGCCTGTTAGTAATAATATCTACAAATACAAAACCATCCATCAAAAGGATGTCCAAAGGCAGGATTTTTAAACACACTTGTTGAGTGTATTTGGTGCTCTCCATTGAAAGGTTTCTCTTTTTCACCAATAGATTCAGCAATACTGAGAAAAAAAGAAAACTTTCTTTCTTCCCTTTTGTCAGAAATGGTAACTCTTCTCTCCTGCAACCAACTGGCTTGACTCACGGGAGTTCTGGAGAGGCAGCATGCTATTTCTCCTTCAGAGGCAGTAGGAGATGAAGACTGAAAACCAGGAGGGTATATACATTAAAGGTTTTTTCCAGAGAGTAAAACCAGAATGTAAACACTTGTTAACAATTCAAGTAGCAAATATTAAGCATTCAGATCTCAGGAATGTTTTGTGTCAGTCTGATAACTTCCACCAGTACCAATACACAGATTAGTGACAAGAAATCCATGTTGAGCAAAGGCTGGAAAGCAACACTGTCCTATATGGCTGGATCATTCCACTTCAGATTACTTGTATAACCAAGCAGAATGAAAACAAAAGCCTTCATCATCAGTATCAGAAAGATCACATGAAGGAAGCCAGGAGGGAAGAACCTCTGTCATGAGTTGGAATATGTCCATCTCCACACTGAAAGAACCAAGACTTGGTCTTCTCAGGTACAGAACAGGTGAAATGCTTCATGAGACACAATGTAGTGTCTGACTAGCCCAGGCAATTAGCTGTACCACACTGAGTCACTTTTGTCCATAGTTTCTTTGCTTTATCCTAAACACCATAGATGCACCCATACCAGACACAGCATACAAAACTGGTGTGATGTTCACAAGGCTCACCAGGGGAAAAGGCCTACCTAGGCTCTATTCAGAAACACAAATGTAGGCAACACACACCTTTTGCAGCCTCATGTCTATCCCTTCAGGATGCCAAGGCGAAGAGAGGTTTTCTCCTTCTAAGCACCATGATCCATTTCCTTTTGCCAATGAGAACGGCTGTCAGCAGACAGCCACCATTAGTCTTACCTCATCCTTGCACGAGACAGTCCTGGACTAGCCATACCTCAAGCCCAGCAGTACCCTGAAGCTGTAGCTTAACCTTCCTGACCTCTCATCAGCTGCAGTACAAAATGTAAAAACCACGCTCAGACGACACAGTGCCTTCCAGTGCTGGTTCCTACGTCACACACCCCAGTGGAGCAGTAACCTGAACATCTACAGTGGACTTTTGAATATCAACATGAATAAACAGAGGCAGTTTCTCTTTTTCCCTCCTCTGCTTAAAAATTGTAAATGCAAATATAAAATTACTGCCAGTGCAAACATTCAAGCAAGCAGTGATTTAAAGCTGACAGACTCGTAATAACACATGCTTTCTCATACTGAGTACATATGTGCGGAACTATTTGCAAACTCCACGCTTTAGCATCTGACCTACTCCTCCACAAACTTGATACAGCTCTGCCATGCCAGGAAGCTCTGGGTTCCTGGGAAGGCATACAGCCAAACTTTGTATATGTATTTTTCCCCAAATGGAAAGTCCATTTCCATAATTTTCCCAGACATGGGGAAACAGAAGCTAATTTCCTCCTTCTACCTATGTACTTTGAAGTGTAAGCCTTAGCAGCCATACATCTGACCTGTGAGATAGACCATACTACACAATTACAGAGCAGAAAGGAAAGAAAGTACTGACATTTTGCCATGAAAACTACCCACAAACCTCATGCACGTTGTAGATTTGTTAGTCACTCAAGGCTTATTACCTCAGCAGTGAGGACATGAGCTCTCACACCAGAACAAATGGACTGTAGAACAAGGATTTAATAAAGGAGGCTCAGCTCAACAGCAGTATACAAGTAACTCTGCCAACTTGATCTTCTCTTATGGTCAAACACTTCATAACTGTAGGTGACTTTCTCTCTTCAAAAAAAAAAAAATTACCGTGGAAGGTATCCTCAAAAGGATAGAGAGCAATAACAACTTTCCAAACATACTTTTATTTAAGTTCACATTTTCTGAGATCTTAAGCTGTGATAAAAACACTTAAAGGTCTTGTCCCCCGATTCTCCTGGAGACACATCATCCATAACATGATTAGAGGTCTAGTTAAACAATGCATCCCACAACTCCAAGGAGTATTACTTCCCTGCTGAAGTGAAATGAAAGCACAAGGCCACTTTTTAAAAGGTGCCCTTTGCATTAACTGTAAGGCTGTTCCTGCACCAGTACTTTTCTATAAATATCCCTCTGTCATATTGCTTTCTGGGCAGTTAGTAGCAGAACCAGACATTTTAACTGCTATGCCATCCAAATCAGCTCAGAATGGCATTGTTATTAAAATCCCTGTCACTACTATCACTGCAATGCCAGGAGGTGGGAAATAAAACACTAGTGCAAGGAATGCCACATGGGGAGGCTGGCTGAAGTACCAGCTTTGTAAAGTAAAAAGCGTCCCACTGCACAGATCCGTGAACCCTGATCTCTGGAGCTCATGTCAGAACGTGTCACAGTTAAAAGATATGGAGATTTTAATTTCATCAACAAATGTCTGATCATGTCTCAAAGAAGTACAGTTCCTTTTTTCTTTTTTTTTTTTTTTTTTTTTTTTTAACCTAGTCCAAAGGCTAGGCTTTACTGTAAGCCTGTACTCTATGGTACTGGAAAGTCTCTTTGTACGAGCCCAAAGCTCTGCACACTGCAATATTGTGGCAGAGGCAGAAAGAGAAGGAAAAGAAAAGTAGCCTACTATAAGGAAGAGACCAGCCACTGCCTGAAGGTAAAAAAGGAACAATCCTGACACATGCACCTGCATACTTTTAAATGCTGTTCAGATGCTTCTGTCATCTAAATTAACAATTCATATAACTAGAAGTTAAACATACACACATACACAGAGTGAGAAAGCACATAAATGTGCATCTTTACATATTACACATCCCCCAAATTCATCCAAGGAGTTCAGCAGTGGATCAGTAACAACTGAAGCTCAAGCTTTTTTTCTCTGAAAACAAGTTAACTACAACATTGGTATTTACCAGCACCTTTCCGTCGAAGCATGCCCAAAATGTCTTTAGATTCTAATCAGCTAGTTGCCCCCATTTTCCAAGAGGACTGTTATACCCTCTAATCCAAAGGGTGTGGGGTATGTAGGCTAGTCTTCACTAAAGAGCAAGGATTAATACTAAAATGCCTATCAAGACTTGGTCAGAGACTATTTCTCAACTACTTGGTCAGCAGTAGGAGTACAGCATGAACTACAAAAAATGCTGAAACTGTTCTTTGGAATTTCCATTCTCATATATATATTTATTACGTAAAAATATGTATAAATGCATAGTAACTCAACTAAATTAAAGATATTTTTATTACTTCCTTGAAGTACTTTATTCTCTAATGGGAAAGAATACTATATAACCACTTCTCTGAAGAAAAGGTGGAGAGAAAACATCAAAACCTATGGGTTTCACGTACAGAATTCTACTTCCGTTCTGTAGAGAGCCGGAGGCTCACCAAGAGCTGTGCTGGGTGGAAGCCTGAGAAACGTACAAGTTTGTTTTACTGCAAAAGGTCACAAACTTGCCATCTGCATTGAACATGCTCTTTGTTGCAGTATTCAGTGAGCTTCCACAGTTTCCATATTTACATCCAGAGTTGGCTGAAAACATTTAAACATTTGCTTTAAACGTAAGTTCCCCCCTCTAGAACCACCATGTTTCACACAACGACTGAAATTTTCTTTAACTGTTTCACTACAGTATTTTGCTGCTTCCAGCTGAATTGCTCTGGTGCCCAGTGGAAGGTGGTCTCTGTCTGTGTTTGTCTCTGCACAAAGCTTTTCAGCTGGTCCACAACGCAGCATTGTTACTAAATTCTTATGATACACTGAGAAAGTACAGCCAGAGAGATCAGTTTATCAAGAGAAATGAAAGCATGGAGCACCTAAGTTATAATGAAAAATGTAGACAACACCAAAATAATTTGTTTGCAAACCTGACCCAGGTTACCCCGACCTGAAACAAAATATTTACATACAGATTTTCCTGAAAGGAAGTGGAAACATTTCTACAAGGTCTAAATTGCATAGACAGGGGGAAGAAAAAGAGAATGGAAAATTTCACAACTCGACCTGGTTTGTAGCCCAATTTTCGTATTGCTAAAGCAGTTACTAAAGAACTAGGTACAGATACAATATGAAAGAACAATAAAAAAAAGCAGTTGTTGGAAAAAACTCCTTCTGTAAAACAGAAGGACTGTAAAACTGTAAAACATTTATTTTATAACATGTGTCTATTTTCCAGCATTTTGTGGTTAAAACTATCTTCTCACCTTACTGATAAACTGCAGGGACAAGGCCAACACATTCTGATTTGCCCACAAAGAACTCCAAGGAGAACTCGATAAAGAAATCAGTAGTTTTGTGTTAAGTACAAAGGCTCCAGCAGAACACAGATACTGCTACTACCTATTCTGTGACGGTTATTCATCATGGGCACCCATTGAGGCAAGGGACATGGAAGCAAAATCGTACTCTGTCACGCCTTTTAAGCCCAGAACATTCTGTATCTACAGATCAGACCAAACTGAGCTTGCAGAAACAATCTAGCTCCAGAATTCTTTTCCACCTTAAAGTACCTCAGTAACGTAAGATGCCCTATGATACGTAAGTGAGTAAGACAAGACTGCCTAAGAAGTACATTCATGACTGCCAGGTCAAAAGCGCGAGAGCTGCCAGCTTCCCTGCACAGCAGGAGGTCCTGATGCCGAGACAGACTCACCTTCTTAACAGCAACACAGAGCAGCAATACATGTGACACAAAACTAAGGAACAGACTTGGGATATGAAAACAGACATGTGAAGAGTAGAAAGAGTCACCTTATACACTAGAAGCAATCAGAAATCACATCTTACACAAACACCAAGCGCCAGCTAAATGTACAAGAGAAGCACTTCACTTGCCAAAAAACTTTATATCTGACACACTAGCTGCATTTCATAAAAACAGCTCTCACTTCAAAAAGTTTAATTTAGGTTAACAGCTATTTCTTTGAGTAGTCTATGATCAGCACTTAGGGATAAAACAGACAAATAAGGACGTAAGAAATCACATCTGGTTCGTATTTTGAGTCAAGTTTAGCCACTACTAGAAGTCTGATAAAAGGTAGAGAAAGACTTTATATACCAGGCCATATAATCATCAGGGGGGCAGAATTAAAAAAAAAAAAAAAAAAAAAAGTTTACAGAACAGATCTTCATCTCACATACATTCATTCTAAAACCAGGCTGCTGTTTAGTCAATTCTATTGCAAAAAAGACATCAGAAAAATATCACAATGTAGTCGCCATCTTGTCGAATCAAAGTTCAATTTGCTCTAACAGCACAACAAATATATTTCCGTAACCTGTACCTATCCCCTACTCTTGTGAAAGTGCCAACGAAATTCAGAGTGATATACTTATCTACAATATATGAAAGAATCATATCACCGCTATAAGCTTTAGGGTAGCAACATAGTGGCAAAGCATGAAACAGTAATCAAAGTCCTGAAAAATACACCATTGTCAGCATTGTACACTGGTACCAGTGTATTATAGCACCTTGGTTTAAAATAAATCAACCTAAGTGCCTGCTTTGGTAAGCACTTCCAATTCACTGTACATCAGCATTAGGGGGAGGTAATGCACAAAGAAACAAATCAGGAAATGGGACTTGTAAATAACAATTCAATTAGCAGATTTATATTACTCATTTCCTAATAAACTTTCAATCCGCACCTACCTACAGCCTTCCTCCCCCTCATTTGCATCTCTGTGTAGGCCTGTGCTTTCTTCTGGGGAGCCCCTTTGCCCTTTCAATCATGAAGTATATTACTCCACTGTCAGAGCAAAGCAGTTCCTAACAACAGGGAGCCCAGCTGGGATAGGAAGAGGGCAGCAGGCTCTGGCATTAACATAATAATCCAGCCACGCTCCCCCAGGCCCTGAGAGCAGACAGCACATTCAGGAGGACCCCCCTCAGTGCTGCTCCTGCCCCAGTGCCAGGTTACCTCCCCACAGCAGACACCCATCCATTGCTCCATGTCTTCATAACGCACCTGCTGCACATCATTATTTACCACTTGGATCTACCTTTCCGAGGCGCTTCCTGGGGGACTCGCTCCTTAGGTTTTTAACTTCTGAGGAGTCCAGGGTTTTTAGCAGGACTGACTGCTGCTGCCAGCAGGAACCAGACCTTGAAACATTTCAAATACAAAGCACTGCTCTCCAGATGCAACTTGCAGCCCTAGCTATCCTCTGCATTTTTCCCTGAAAGAAAGAGCAGGAAGGAAAACAGAAAGGCAGACAGATGCCTTTGTTATGTCAGTGCCATGCCATCCAGGGAAACTGGTGCAGGGTTGGTTTACTTATTCTTTCTGGGGTTTGCAACACTGGAGCATTTTCACCAGCAAAGCTATTTTACAGTCTTTGGTACAAGGCCTGCCACGACGCAAGACATGGCTGCTGATGAAGGAATGGAGCCCTTGATAAGGTTTTGGCTGTACAAACACACATATAAGGAATTTCCAAGAATCATCATATAATGCTGATTTCAGATGTACAACCCACGAAACCATCCGATTTAAAGGCGGCTTACAATTGCACCACCCTTCCCAACTAGCATTTCTTAATATCTAAGAAATATTCCTGTATTTCAAACGCTTTGGGTAGAACTCAGAATACTAATTTGCACGTCCCCTCTATTGAGCCCTTTAAATAAAGAAAATGTTTATATTTATTATGCAGTGTATTTCGATGTGGTTCTCTTACAAACCCTTTTATTTACAGTATATATGCTGCTTGTACAGAGTACAAGCTCAGGTACTTAACGAGAAAGAAGAATAATAAACACTTTTACTTGCCAGTAAAAGATACTATTTTCTTTATATTATACAAGACAATCTCAAATGCTACTAGGAAAAAAACCTTTGGTTTTAATATAACTTTTAATTTCTTGAAAAAAATATGTTCTCTAATTCCCCTTAACAATGGAAGGCACAACAGAAATATAATAGAGTCTTATTAAAATCGTGTTTTGCAAACTGTGCAAAGCCAGATTTACTTGATCACTTGTGAAGCAAAATTTCCCTAGCCTCATTAATTTCCATTTAACTAGCCCTCTCAAAGCAGGAAATATTCAGAAAGAATTTCATATTTTATTTTAAATGCTTGGTTGGTATATTAATAGTACAAAGAAGTGTAGTGCATAGTAATCCATGTCACAATAGTCTGTCAGAGAAAGACAACGCAAAATAATGCTAGCTATGTAATTTAAATATTTCAGAAAGCAACCGTTACGGAAGTTCTCCCTATTAGTATTCCTTGACTGCATAACGGTTAAAGAACCCCACACATTATGAAAAGTGTGACACATTAAAAAAAAAAAAAAAAAAAAAAAGCTTACAAGCAATTAATTTTCACAACGTAGACACTCTCTTCTGCCACCACAGTCATGATAATTTGTTAGCAGCATGCCCCTCCGAAATGGGAAGGGGGACACAGTTAAAAAAATAGCCCTTTGCATTGAACTTATTTTAGGTCACAAGAGTCACTGATAAAACACTAGGATAACCTAGAAGTTTGCAAAATATTTTTATATAGTCAAGAGTCATCTTACACAGCCACAAGCTCATATATCTACTATGAGTTGATTTAGACTTTCAGGACCTGCAATTTAGAAAGGAAAAGCTTTATCAGCTATCTCATGATCCTTCCAATCATCTCCTTTGCCCCACAAAACAATTACCAACACACTGGTGATGTAAAACTGAGCATTATAAAAATAGCACTAGGAACATTAACTTCAGCTATTCTCCTTCAGCTCTTCTAAATATAAATTACTTTGGTTATCCATTAACCAGGAAAAGGAGCTGACATTTTTAATTACAAGAGATTAGAAGAAAAATCCCTTGAACACTCTTAGTTTTCTAGAGGTTCTAATTAATTTCCTTCTTTCTCCAAATTATAGGTCAAAAACTCTACAAACTAAAGTAATGGCAAGTTGTACCAGACATGCTGGAGAATGAGAAATTCAACAGCAAGAATTCTTGACGAAGAATTTAAACATAATCAAGTCATCAGTAGCTTTTACTGTTGGTGGTGAATGATTTGTACTTGCAGGCATGTTGCCAGTGGACGGCAACATAAAGCTGCAATGGTAGTTACATTCATCACTTTTCTTATTAATTCAAATGTTGTGAATGGAACACATGAACGGAAATAAACTTGTGAATGAAAATACAGATTTTTCTATTTGTTTCATGGCATGATCTTTAGATAAGATCCATGTCTCAACTAAGTCAACAGGAGATTTTTATTTTTTTTTTATTTTATACAGCCCAAGGTCAGAATATTGCAAAGGCTCAGACAAGTAAAACGGAAGCTGTGGTTTAAGCTTCTGATATATATCAGGTTGTGATGGGCTGTTTAGAAGAGTGAACACTCCTGAAATTACGAAATATAAAAGTTGCAGTATGGAGAAAAAAAAAATGTATGTTGTTTAAAATATATTTCATATGCCAACATCACTATAAAAGACCCTCATATTTCCTTGAAGTAACAAACTATTAGATCCATGCTGATGATGTATTTTAATTTCCTTCAAGAAATATCCTTCAATTCAACCACAATTTTCTTTTCCTTCACCAAGACTCACTCCTACTGACTACTTATACAACCCTTGCTCTTTGGTAGCACAGTTCTATGGCTTTATTCTTAAATACCAGAGAAGAGGACAACAGTGCAACAGTAACTGGATTTTTCCATACATGGCTATGTCAGCAGAACAAATACAACTCTCTGATTCCTAGATGCCCACCAACCCTAAGTAGAGAATACTGCTCCCACAGATTTTTAGGGGGCAGTCTCTTTAGTTCATATGTTTTTTTTTCCATTTACAACAGTTGCTTCAAATTCACTCTTGCAATGGAAGTACTCAGAATGAACCACTATTCATTAATATGCAATATAACACCTTAACGTCCTCAAATTTATTCACATTGTATTTAGATATTATTTCTGAGTCTATGCAAGCACCTAAATTGCTCTAAAGCCTATTTTTCCTCAAGTCCAAATCAATAAGTTTTTTATAAACTAAAAGACATTTTGTAGTACAGAAAAATGTTATGCTACATGAACAAGAAACTGGGGGACAATCTAATTGCAGGAGATATCAATAATTTCACCAGTTCCAAACATCAATTACTGGTTTAAAAACCACTAGTATCTCATAACTGCATCCCCTCAATATGAAAAATAGCTGGCATCTGCCAGGGAGAAGTGATTCTGCAGTGCTTTTCTCTGCTCCTGCACTGCTTTTGAACCTCCTGCATCACCTCAGAGCCAGTCAGTTTTTTACTTAAACTGGAGAGGTAGTGGAAGTGATAAAAATTTATATACGAGTTTTACCAGCCTGAAAACCACGAGGGAGATGGTAGAGCTTCTACTTCTATACACTAATCTACTATTTGCCGACTATGTCACGTTCTCACTTGTCAGCAGTAGCTGTGGCATGGTTTCCAAGAGCTCTAAGCAGGTAACAAAAGAGAAAGAAGCGAAAGGCATTTCTGTCTCAGGTACGTTGCAAATCCATCTGTAGCACTCTGCCAAAACCCCAGCTATGGATTCAAGACCTTCATGGGAAGGACCTTGCTGCCTGCGTGAGGTAACTCAGAAGGTGGTCACACCGGCCTCCGCAGACATGACTTCATGGACACTTGGATTTTACCTATTCCAGTTCTGACTGTGAATTTCATTACAACAGTGCAGACAACCAAAACCACTGCAACACCTCCAAAAGGAACAGCCAAGAAGGAAAAGTAAGAAAAAAAAAAAAACAACTCACAATGGTTGTGCAAAACAGAATCCAAATGTTACAAAGAGCTGATTTCTTTATGGTAGGGTAGCCAGCCAGATTCTTTTGACCAGTGTGTGGCTCGCAAGCACAGTGAGGCTCCTGTGCCTGGATGATGGCACATGAATGGCAATGAATGATCCAAAATCCAGAGTGCCAACATCCATATGGAAACAGCTATTTCCTGCCTGTGAACCACTCCTACAGCTCCCCCTTCCCTTGCGTTTCTGAGAAGCATAGTACCTGTCTCTATCCTACAAAAATTTTCATGAGGTTCAGAATATTAGTAAGAGGATCAGCTACAACTGCTGACAGTCATAGGGCCTGAAAGGTTAAATAACCCTGCATCACCTGAAAACTTTGCCCTCCCATTTCTTTAGATGCTGATGTTTTTTCAGCATTGCTTTGGGCACAGAGCAAGGCTGATGAGGTATGAACAGGAGTGGGTACAAAGGAGCAGGAGCAGTCAGGGCTGTGTCAGAAAATGCAGTCAGCAGGCAAAAGTGAAAATGTAAAAAACACACTACTCTTTCAGGCCAGTCAGCATTGGGGGTTTCCTGCTCAAATAACGTGTTTTGAAGAGAGACTGTCAAGACTGAAATATATAAATAGAATCCTTCAAATCATTCCAGGGATCTTTTCTTCACTCCCTACTCACTCAAAAATGTCTCTTAGAATTGTTCAACACATGTAATATAAGCGATAAACTGCAAACACTTGCAGAAACTCACACCCTCCCACCCACAGACATGCAATATTTACCACACATTAATGTTACATCAAGAAAGTGAAATTGTAGCAGTTACAACGAACAACAGGTATCTCTGATAACTACAGTTTATTATTCAAAAGATAGGAAAAATTGTTACGAGTCTTCAACTCTACAACAGCAGACAATGTTACCATTTAGTAAAACAGACATCCCACACTAACCTTGATATTTTCATCTGGAGGATAAAAAAAAAAAGGCACAGAAGGCTGCAATCAGGTTTTCCTCTCTCTCCAGGAGCCACTCATTTTAAAAGCACTACAAGAATTCAGGGACAGCACTTACACTCTCAGTCTGTTATTTCTAAGTATATAACATAAACAAGTGTTGATCACTAAAAATACTAGTTAGCATTTCATTAGAAACACTGATACGGAAAAAAAGCAATGATGTGCAGACATCCTGTCTCTGGGATTAGGTTCTAATTCATTTTAGGTTAGGAAGCAATGAACTAAAACCACTATCCTGACAAGTTAACTATTCTTCCTGACACAGCTCTGGACAGGAACATCATAGGAACATCAGCCCTAAGGATGCCACAGTAAACAAAAAGAAATCATGCTAACTTCTCACATTTACAAATAACCATGATAAAAAGGATCTGGATGGGTTACATAAATTTGCTACTATGAGAGCATTGCTTTAAAAACAAACAAACAAACAAAAAAAACCCAACTAACATGTACTTATTTAACAGTACCAAAAAGAACAAATAGTTATTACAGACAGGACTGTACTGGCAAGAAAATTTAACCAACAAAAGGGTTAATTAGGGATACAAATTTTCTCAGACTGTTAATAATGGGAATAACACATAGTATGTGCCCATAAGTAATTCTCAGGTACCTTTGATCTTCAGCCCCAAGTGATTACTGTTGCCTACCATACCCTGGCCTCTGGGACTCTCTCAGAACCAGACATCTGGCTACTTTGTTGTTTTAGACTAATCTCATCCCAGGAGAGCTCAAGAAATGACACCAGGCAAGGAGGGTCCTGGCAAGGGAAAAAACATTACAGTATCAGCAGATTTTTGAGTGGACTAGAGTATCAAAATTATCTTCAAATTTCTATAGAGATCATGTGGCTTCTCTGCTCTCCAGCTCCACTTGCACACAGAACAACAGAATGCACATGATCCTGTTTTAAGGAAATGTTAATCTCTTTGGAAAAGCTAATGAATGACAACCCAGGAAAGAACATGTGACAAAGGCAAACAGAAGTGAAAAAAAAAAACCAACCAAGACCTGCAAGGAATGGGTGGATTTAATGAAGATTTCACTGAAAGGTCAACACACTGCATGATCAAACAACGTTTTAAAAAGCCTACAAAAAATTCCTCTGACATCCAAACACTATTTTTGACTATTTCATAGGTTTTAGCTGTCAGCAGTATTATCCCTGAAGCACAACACTCTGACAACTGCGACAGATCCAGCCAAGTGCCTGACCGGCTGCTCTGGGCTTAGAAACAGGAGTGCACAGCATGCTGAGCTCACAGGGGTACAGGGGGCTGCAAACCCTGAGAAAGGTGTTTATTCTTAATTCTAAGGCCAGGCTCTCCCACCATCAGAGGCTATCCAGGTTTTTCCATAAACTCTGGCCTGTCAGATTCCCATCCTCCACAAACCGCTTCTGGTTACATCAGTTGTGACACTGGCAGCTGGACAAGAACCACTGCGGGCAGCCCTGCAGGAGAAGGCCCTTTTCTTACAGCAATGCCCCCATGTCCTTCCTACCGCAGTGCTCCTATGTCCTAGGTGTTCCCAGTGCACACTTACTGCCTGCACTCAGCAACAGAACAAACCAGGACACTGAGACCTGGAAGAAATAAAGGTATCTGAGACATATTTTTCTGAGGGCAGTAAGCACGCCCATACTATGAACATTGACCCAGCCACGTACTTGCAAGCAGCATAATTTTTAAAACCCAAGGGTGGCACAAAACAATAGCAATAAGGAAGAGATCACTATGCCTGTGTGGATGTCCTTTTAGTCTCAAATCAACCACCACATCTTTTCTTACCTTCTGCTGGCAAGAGCAAGTTAAAAGAATGGACACAAAGTAAATTCAGATTCTAATCCTCTTCTAAGGGCATGCCCGTATGATTTAACTTTGCCTCACTTCAGGATATTTGCAAAGTGTTCAGGATAGAGCTTCAGAGCAACGTCCAAATAATCTGCAATATCACACTGTCTTCCAATGAAAACAAATCCCTGACAAAGCCTTTAAAAAGTGCCACAGACAGGCATTTCTCACACCACAGCTATCCTGCTTTCTTCCAGCCACAACATTCCTCTCTCATTGGGAGAAACAATACTAAAAATTACCCCAATTTATTTTAGCAGTTTCCTAATGTGCTAGAACAGTTGCACCAAGAAGAAAAGACCCTGTGCTTCACTAGCTTTAGTTACATCATATCAACAGTAGAAAACACTCCTGAACAATTCAGCATACTTCTGAAATATTTAGAAAGATGCTATGGAATTTTTTTCTGAATATGAATCAAACAAATTCTCTTTTGCTTTCTCACCAAGCAGTTATGTTGTTAGAGTAAATGTGGACTAATCCAAATAATTAAATTTTAAAATACTAGCAGCAGCAGGACAACATAAACTGTTTTGTATGCTCTCTATATACAATATGTGCTCAACAAATGTTTCTCCTAGAAGCTTTACTATGGTATCAGCCTGTTAAGTTTAACTGATGACTTCTGTGACTGTAGCAGCTTGCAAGTAGCTATGCAGATTTACACAACAGAAAAAAGTAAGAAGCAGTCATAAAATATTCCATACCACCATACTAAAAACTTACATTGTATTTATTAATACACTATCTGTTGCAGAACAGTCTGGACTGCAGTGTAATAAGAAAAGCACTGTAAGGTAGAACATGTCAAACTAATGTGTTTAAAAAAATATCAGTGGAGATTGCATTAATACAAGTAACAGAAAAAAATTAAGTAAAGACTAGGCAGAATTTTAATTTTGGTATTTTAAGCACTGCAGATGCTTAACTATACACCTTCTGTCTTCACTTGCCACAGAATTTGGAAGGTGCATCCTGTACACCTGCCTTTATGCCTACTCCTTTTAAATCAACAGCAAACAATACTACACATACGAACATTTAAGATCTACTTCACAAAATACACAAGTAGTAAACAGTTGGTCAATAAACCAAAACAAACCCCACATTAATTCTACATATTAAAGGCAGAAAAACACAGAGGATATCGATATGGGTTCTCACAAACATTTCTCACAGTACCCAAAACCACATTTTTGTAGGATTGTCTTACATACTTCAGTTACAGCTTGGACATACATATCACAGACTTATTTTCGAAGCCATACGCCACCACCCGGACTCCAACAGCAAATAAGCAAATGCTTCAGAACATAAATACCTCTCTGTTTACTGTAAGTATTGATCTATGTTTTATGGGTATCCAAACATTGGTGGCTAATGCTGCCTTGCACTATCTATTACGAAGTTACAGCTACTCAGTGAGGTTTTCTAACAGTAAATAAAACTCCCCACAGCCATTCTCCAAAAACTCAACAGCTGGAAGAAACGAGTACTGTAGCATGACAGGAATACCAACGTACCCATACAAAGGCAAATTAAATATGAAAACAAACTCCAGAGAAAAAAAGGTCTTCAAACAAAATCCACATTAACGTTTCTCCTAATTTGGAAATGGAGTGGAATAGCTCCTATTTATCTGTCAGTACAGTGGAACAGGGAGAGGAAAATCATTTCGGACATTAGTAACAACACCTTGAACAACATCTGGAACTCATCCAAGAACCTAGTCAGTCTACATCAAAAAGTTCATTAATCCTGCCCAAGTACTAAATTCTAACTAGGACTGCTGATTTCAACATATATATGAAAGGCTGTATATACAACTATTACATCATCTTTCTTCTTTCCTAATCTAGGACATTTAACAGTATAGCTCCATGGTTTTATTTCTGTATCTATAAGCAAACCTCAGAAAACAACCATAAACTACTTTGATGAAATTCTCCCAGGCTTTCGAGGCAGCCTTTACCTCCAGTGAAGGCTGAAGGAAGAGGCTTCTGAATGTGCTTTAGAATGCAGATGAAAGAACTCCACATTTCCTCCACTGAGCAAAGCTCTGTTTCTTATCTTGCAATTCAACAGCTCTGCAGCTAATAAAATGACTTTATACTCCTAATATCTGTATAAGGAGATAGTAGAGGGAAAGCTTACTGACGTTTCCTGATGAACACACTTCCTAAAAGATAAGTACAATTACTCTAACTTCAAGATAATCACATACACTTAATCCACAAACAAAGCACCATCTTCAGAAGTAGTTACAGCATGAACAATACTGATGCTTGTCTTCACTCTTCTATTTTCAATTTACAGGCATAGTTTCATTTATTTGAAACAAAGATCATATTTTCAAAAAGACAATAATTAACTTACGAGGAAAAATGCAATACTGTACTTATTTATGTATTTACTTCGCGTTTTATGTCAACTGCACACCTTTGCATAAGAGGACCAATGAAGACCAACTAACTGCTTCTGGAATCCAACTACTACAAATCATGTAGACTCAATTTTCATTTGTGACTCTTACCTACATTGGCCCAGTCCATTGCTTTGATTTCAACAGAAGATGATCTGATTTAAAATAGGATAAAGGGGAAGATTCATGCCCAAGTTTCCAGGTACCTTCAATAGCAGCACAGGTGTTCTTTTGCTGGGAGCAGCTGGTATGTCCTAATTAGCAGGAAAACCAAATTAAACTATTTCTAGCTTGCAAAAACATCCAAGAACAGAGATAGCTCAGAATAAAGTCTCAGCATATTACAATATACTCTACAGGAGGAAATAACCTGAAAAAAAAATGAAATTTTATGTTGCCTTGCATCACACAATTGAAAAGGAACTTGAAGCCTGAAAGACAGGAAATCTCCTTAAAAGTCTGCTTGTATAGCAGATCTGCATTAGGTTGCAAAAAATTTTTAGAGAGTATGAAAAGACACTATTGTCTCCCATCACTTACCAAAAAAAAAAAAAAAAAAAAAAAAAAAAAGAGTACCTCAAGAGCTTATGAAGAATCCATGAACATAGTCTGCTGGAACTGTTACTAAATGAGCCATCTACCTCACAAGATACTGTATGGTAACTTAGGTGAATCACTTGTTATACTGAGTAAAATAACCTCTTGACAGTTACAAGTCTGGGAAGACAGTAAGACTACTGCAGATTTCAATGTGGTTTTGTATCAGTCAGGAAGATGACAAACAATATGCTGGAACTGGCTAGTTATTTGAAAGAAGAGGAAAATTAGAATTGATGTGATCACCTAGAGACATTACAGGATGCTTGCACAACGGGTACAGTGACTTATATAGAATCATATCACACCAAGTTACCAGAGGGGGGAAGAACTGGAAGAGTGGTAAGAGTAACTATACTACTAAGACAAGAAGAAAGAAATTTTACACACTCCAAAGAAGAAAATGCACATCTGAATCCCGTTCACAACTCAGAGCTCAGCTGTCAGACTCACAAAGTACCTGGGTTGTAAAGAGTCATTACATTCTAGGATTTCATATTTACATCAAAGTAAACAGAACTACTGCAGAGGCTACTATTTTTAATTTATGTACATTTAAATAGAGAGATTATTGTTGCCTATAAAACTGAACTAATCTCCATGTAATAGGCCGAATTTAGAGAAAAATGAAAAAAATTGCTAAGGAATCAATTAAAACAAAGTAATCAAGGTTATAAGGTAGGTATTTTGTTATTCGCAGAAGACGGCTACTCTGAGTTTTATCTGCTGGGAGTATCAGGAAGGTTTGAAAAACCACATGTAGCAACACAGGCATTTGTTACTCAAAGGGTCACGACAGCAGACCCCTTATGAAGCAGAGATGCCTTGCAGTGACTCATTTTCAGAAAGGATTTGAGGACACCACTTTATAATACTGCATATTTTTCTGGATATTCCACACTTATAAGTAACAACTATTGTTCCGAGTTTCTCGGATCATAAATCGTAGAGAATCAAGCCACGCAGAAGACATCAACATGGGTGGTACGAAGAATAAAAGTGTCCCAGTATCAACAGGTCACAGACGTTTGTGGCTGTGCTTAGAAACAAATGTCTCACAACTGTACAAAAGTGGTTGCGCTGCTGGTTGAAGAGAAAACGTCTAAGAGAGACCACTGACTTATTAAAACATACACCTTAGAGAATATAACCTATATAGAAAGTCTCACTCAATACAGATATTCTGGACCATTTGGATAATGAAAGTACAGTAAGTATTTTTGAGATAACCCATATGATATTAACATTACAGAAAAAAATACGTTATAGGATATATTTTCTAAATTGCATGATCACATGCCATTTTCAAACAGAAGCATAAAACACATCCATAGATCAGAATTGAAATTTTATGTGCAACTTCAATTTTGTCATTTCTTGAATTACAGATAACCTATCAATCCAGCTTATGCTTCCTCTTCTCATAGGACTTTCAAGAAATCACATATATCACACATGTGGAAAGTTTCCCTAAAAACATATTCACTTTGAAACAACGTACTCGACTTAAATAGAATAAAACCTGATAGCCACTCTTAGAGCTTTCCCTAGCTCCAGTTATAAAATCATCTTACTGTAGAATTAGTCTATATTTTTTATATATTCAAAGAAATTAAAATATCACTTGCCAAAAGTGTACTTATTTGTAGTTGTAACTCAGGGAACAAATGCACCTTTTAACAAATACCTCTTCTTAAAGTAGATAAAAGGATTTAAAAAAAAAAATCAAACCACCAAAACCTTAAATTTTACTGAGAAACAAAACAGCATGAAAACAGAACTAAACAGACTCTTCCAAATAAAATCACAACAGCTGAAACTTTCCTGTAAATGTAATAACCTCACGACACTGAAAGCACAAATACGAAGGGATTCTTTTTTGCCAATGGTTGCTTAATACTCTATTTTTAAATGCTGCACATCACTGGTAAATTTGAACGCTTCTACAAGCAAACAGATTGAGCACTGTAAACTCTGAACAACTGAGTACTCTTATAGGCAGGGATATTTGCAAAACCCTTCCCAAGAGGCAGGCACAGAGTGCAGACTCTCTACTATTGAGCAGATTTCAATTACCAATGATGGTACCACTGAAATGCATGCATGCACACACGCGAAGTCCAGCAAAATGTATATTAATTTGTTTATTCAACAGACTTGCATTTCCACTGACAGCAAAATGGTCTAGGTCACTAAAAATCTTAGTTCTGTTTATGCTTTTCTGACCTGTTTTCCTTCAACATTTGTTCTTACTGGTCTACGCGAACTATCAACAAACAAGGAGAGAGACACCATATCACTGCAAGCTGATGTGCTTTGATTAATTCATTAGGGACTGAAGATCATTCAGGTTTACTAAATTATATTTTTACAGAAGGGTTATTGTTATTAACTAAGGGATGTATTGACACAGTTAAAAAGTCAGGAAACTTTTCTAAAAGTCTACAATATTACAAAAATAGAGGGGTTATTTTAATCAAAAAAGTTGAAATAAAGCCACAAGACAGAGCGATAATTATAATGATTCTGATCTTCAGTATCTGGATTAGAGGCTGTAAACTCCCCACCAATAATGTGAAAACCTCAGTGAATGTTTCATGACCTAGTATTATGCCTGAGACAGAACTTTTCAGACTCCATTATGTCCGCCATGAACTTGATCTTTCACCTCTAGTGAAAATCCTCTTATAACTCTAAGTCTAAAGTTAATGATGAGAGATTTCATTTGCTTTCCAAGCACAGATAAAACCTTTTTGAAATACATTCTCACTGCCATGACCTTGGTCTATGACTTAAGAGTTCACCACATGTAATAATTTACTTTGCCCCATGGGGCTCATTGAGATTTCCTTTTAAAAGGTTTTGGATATGCAGCTGGAGCTGAAACACTCACAACAGCACATATCGGAGTATACATCCCCGTACACATTACCGACGGTCTGCAGCAATATCAACAAACAAAATTAATTTAGACCATTACAAAATATGACAACAAAAAGGTCTAGCTAAGCAAAGTCATCCACACAGTAAAAATTCAACATTTCAGGCATCTTGCTGAAATAATCCACGACATCTGACAGAACAGGGAGTTTCAAAATTTCATGGAAAAAGTAGTATCTGTAAATCAGCAAACTAACTCAGGAAATACACTGTCGCTCTGGACTTACCAGCTCAAACACAATTCAGTTAAAGCACAGTAATATTCTCTTCAGTTTCTGTGCCACACAATTACCAGCATTGCTGCATTAGACTACCAAGTCTATGGCTGCTGACTTCTTTGGTGATAAGCAGTACACTAGCTTCTTTGTTTGCTCAAGTACTTCTTACTAAGCATCCCTTCATTATTAAAAATAAGTAAGTGAAGCCAGAATTACTGTATCCACCTCAACATAAATCAAGTTTTTTGTTCCCCTCAATCTTGAGGAAGATACCCTCAGAAACACTATTTACCTCAAATTCAAGCACTGGCTTGCAGCCCTATGCAAAAAGTACATAGCTACTGCCCTCACAACATTAAGTGGACATCAATGACAACATGCTGCCAAGCATGACGGTGGCTCCTACCAGTTCCCACCTCACCTCTGCTTCACAGACCAGTGCCAGGCAGCTGGTGTCAGCTCCCTGGGGACACGTACCAGGGCCTGAGGCACGGCAGGATTCCAAGGCTGACAGCACAGACCTCCAGAGATCAGGCTGAAGGTGGTAAGGGGACACGAAATGCCAGAGAAGCAAATCATCTGGAAATGCAGCTTGTGGTGGGGATATACATGATGGGGTACTGAATGGATTGGCAAAGATTATAATCAATAGTCAAAACTCCTCCATCACAGATGGATAATCAGGGGCTGTTGTGCTTTCAGGGCAGCTATAGCAGACTGAAGGCACTAATGGTCCTTTGCCAGTCTCCTGCCCCTCACGATTTTCTTAACACTGCCCTATTCTCCTAGCGGTTTCCCATGTGAGTACAAGAGTTCAAGCTCCTGCTACAGCTACTATGAGTGCTGTTGTTTCCCCTCCATCCTCATTAATTTAGAAGTGGCAGCAGAAGTAGTGGATTTGACAGAAAAAGCCATATGCACACGGGAACACCTGCAAAAAATCCTAGCTGAGCACCTGGATGTGGGGACTGCATGTCTGAAAAAGAGCTCCCAGGAGGCATGGAGCTTTTCTTCAACATGTCCAGGAACAGTTTACCAGCAGGTTGCTCTTTTCAGACTTCATAACAGGGCAAATATTTTCCAGAAACTGAAGCCTAAATATTGCTTTGAAATCCGAGAAAATTTGCTGCTCTCCTGCTCTCCACAGTTTTGCCAAATGCTCTAACAAATGCACAAAGAGTCAGTTTAACAAAAAAATGCAAACTCTAGATGCTTCTAAAATATCCTGTCTTCTCACAAGAGTTCTAAAAAAACGTTTTAATAAGTTTGGACGTGTTTACTTTTATATAAAGAAATCTAGAAGTTTGTTCTGTTTCTTCACGTAGCTGAGGTTTTCCTCATAGAATATAAGACACCCACATGTTAGAGCTGATTTCCACAAATCAGGACTTAATACTGCACACCCAAAAAGAGAGCTAAAGAAAACAAATTATACAAATACTGAATTTACAAGCCTGATTGCTTTTGTTCCTATATTTTATTAGCCACTCTGCAAATATATTCACACTAGATAAAAACGTGCTTTGATAGAAACAAAAACTTTCCCCAGTGAAATGCTCTGAAGGTTTGATTTTAACACACAAAGGACAAATTTAAGAGAGGAGAAACAATGTAACATTATCTCTTTACAAGCCAGTGTTCAGAACTTGCACATTTCAAGACTAGTAATGCTATCCTTCACTAAATCCACTGAAGATACTCCTAAAGGGCGTTTTGTCTTCTCAAGAGACATGTTTAATTTTGATTTATCTGCAGTAAGCTGCAAATAATCATAGGTAAAAGGTACTTTTCAGATTTCAAAATGTTCACAATGCTTTACACATTATCATTGCAAATGTTCTTTTTAGAAGAAATATTGAATTAATTCCATTTTTGACAATCAGTACTGATGCATATTAGGTTTTGCTAGTTTTATAAATCCATGTCTTCATTCCCAGTCCCAAAGTTGGGGTCACCAACAGCCATACTAAACCACTTGGAGTAGTACAAAGGGATAGAAGAGGCTCCAAGTCCACTGAGTACAGGTGAACACACAAACAGATGTCAAAGGAATCATCTTTATTGTTCACGGTAGAAAATAAACCACCTCCAAGCAACAAAGCTGAATAGTTTCTGTTCTGCTGCAACAGTGACTTAACACCAATCCTAACATATGCAATGATTAAACACTTCACTTCCTCTTAAAATTAATACTAAATTAACATTGGCTTTGTAAGCCAACAGGTTAGGGATAGCAGAATCAGAAGCATGTAGCTTGATTTCAGTGCCAGCAAATAACTGCACTGCTCTGCCAAAAGAAAGCCATTAGACAGCGACCCTTACACAGTGAATGCCAGCACCGTGCAGGCACTCAGTGGAATTAAGACTGCATAAAACACCCCACTGCAAACAAATCACTTGTAACTTTTTGAAGCAGTCACTATCAGGATAATATATCCAGTCTCCACTGCTCTCTAAAAGACAGCCTTTACTTTCAAAGGCCGAGGAAGGGAGAGCCGGTAACACATTGCCCTCACTGTAAAATATCCACAAGAGTGAACACCAGGGAGTACAGAGGCTGAATTTTAGGGGGGCAGTAGACGCCACTCTCTGCAACTATTTTAATAGAAGTATTACCAATTTGCTCAAACAGTTAAAAATGCTTGCTTTGCACAGGCAATACATTTCATACAGCACTCCCTGATAAATAAAGGAAGTTCTTGCACACTCCAATTTCACACTGAATTAACCTGCAGACCAAGACAAACATGAACCCACCTTGCTTTAAAAGGCCATTTTTGTCAAGCATAACAGCAAGACTCTTCTGTCCCAGCTTCTTTATGCCACGAACAGCTTTCAGGGTCACTGAATGTCCCGTAGCAGACAAAAACCTGGTCTCCTCCATCAAGCACTGTGCAACAGCAAAGCCTCTGAAAACACTCCTGTTCTAGGACATTTGGGCAAACATAGTGGTAATAATATAAGGCTATGACTGTAACAGGTAGTTTCCAGCCACAGCCCAGGGAGTTTAGCATCATTTAAAAAGACAATTTGACAAAGTTCCTGATTATGGCAGAGCTGCTACAAGCACCCCAGGATTTGGGAATGCTGAACATGCACATGGCTGCAAGTTCCGTGTCATACATCCAACAGTGCATAAAGTTGTGCAGTTAAGAGATGTAATATGTTTTCTTGCACTTTCCTAATCTCTTATGCTCCCAAAAGTGTAGGGAAGGGGCTTTTTTTCCATTGAACACCTTATGAGCCACATGAAAGATCCTGACTTAGAGGAACTGGCAACCAGGGACAAAATTCAACCTTGTATCACAAGTCTAACTCAACCATGGATACCTTAGGATAGTCAATCAGCTGCTTTTCAAAGGTGCTGTGAGAATCTGTAACTTTGTACAAATTGAAGTAAGGAGTTTGGAGGTGAAGTGCTCAAACATGGGGATTTTGGAAGTCTCACTGTTAGCCTTGATTTGCTTCCTCTGAATTAGGAGCAGAGCTGAATGACTTTGAAAATTCCTTCCATTCCGAACAGTTTTAATAGTGGATCTGTATTAGAACTACTAGTGATAAATGAAAGGAGAACAGTGAGAGAAGGAAAAAAACCAGAAGATTCCACAATTGCTTTGGGTTATAGAAGACTTGAGAAGACGATGAGGAACTCTAGAGATATCTAATGGAGCTGCATGACTGGGACACATTATAGTGATGAAATTCATATTGTAAGTAATAATTTGGGCTGATCCTATGCATTGATGGATATCAAATGCACTCACTGCTCGGGGAAGAAAAAAACCCTAAGTATCAATAAACAGTTCAATAAAAAACATCTGCTCAAAGCACAGTAATGATAAAAGAAAAGTAAACTCTTAGGATACATAAAAAATTAGACTGTAATACTAGAATAGAGTGGGTGAATGTAATAGCGCAACAGCTCCTACATACATACAAGGCTTATGCCAACACAGTTAATTCTTTATATTTGTACGTGTAAAGTACAGACATCTTCCCTAAATTTGTCCTCTGACACCCACATGCATTTCCCAGAGACTTCAGTGTAGTATCTAATGGTAGAATTAGTTACATTTTCATTTAGAACTATTTAATCTGTGTGGGCAGGTAAAATTTATTACTTAGGAAATTAAAAAATCATTATCGGTTTTAGGACTTACCCTTTCATAAACAAAACCTAAAAATATTACTATTTTAAGTGAAACCTGGAAATCACATTTTAGACAACACAACTGTAAATGTTAACAGATTTAGACAAGAAAAAACTGTATTAAAGAGGACAACTAAACATCACGACACACAGTTTATTTGAAGATCTTAAACAATTTTGTTTCATAATGTTCATGTGACATTACCAAGGGTAAACACCTTTGGTACACTGGTGCATCAGTGTATGAATCACGAACCATTAGAGCTTGTACCTCTTTTTATTCACTTTATTTTGTTTTTTAAAAGGTTAATGTACATGTATACACAGTTCAAAGAACTTCAGATATTTTTAGAGAAATCAATATCTTTCCTGTGACTTTACAGTAGTGTTAGGGTTCACTTTTTTGCTTTTACTTAAAAAAACCCACCACTCTCAAACAGTGGAATTTTCCAGTGTTCATTTCTTTGGAAGTATTCATATGCTCTTTATTTTAAAATATCAGTTAAAACTATTGCATATAATTCACTGGCAAAGTGTTACTACTCTCGCTTGATTCTTCTCCAGAAAGGCTAGCTGTGGACCTTGCAAGTTTATATTCAGTTTTACATCTGCTTCAAAAACCAAATCTAAAAATAAATACTAGAACTCTTTATTTACTTTATATCAGATTTCATAAATACCTTTCTAGCTTTCTTCATTATAGTTGATTTCATATTTCAGAATCTTGTCTTACCTATGCAAAACCTTGTTTTACAAAAGGCATAGCAGATCCACATGAAAGTTAAAAAAAATACACCACAAAAAACACTCAACAAAACAGTACTTTAAGACATTTTGTAAAAGCTACAGCTTAACTGAACAAAAAAACAAACCTTAATGGTTTTGTAGTGTATGAGATAGCAAAATAGCCAAAGTATTCTTCAATAAAATGAACTGTCTGCCACGATTTATCTGTACAATTCCATCACAGCTCTTGCCTGTTATGTTGCACGTTTCAAAAATATGTCATTAAGCTGCCATAAAAGTCATTGCAAATTGTTTTTTCTCCCAAACTGATAACAGACTTATAGATCTAATTTTCAATCTCTTTTCTTCATTACTTTGATTCTTAAGGAGAGTATGACATTTGCTGTCTGAATACTTTGCAGTAATATCTGGCATCTCTACAGCATTTCTGTCTGAGGATCTCTGAGCTTTTAATAGGTTTGTCTTTACAGCACCTTGAAATGCTGACATATTTATTTGTCTCTCTCTTGCAGAAATGGATAGTTAGAAGCAGACTTATAAAGAAATGGGGTTTATAATTTCATTGAAAAGCTACAAGACTATTTTAAAAAAAAATGATACAAAAAAGCCTTCTGTGCTGTCAGACATTATAATATCAATAAAATCCTGACCCTTCATGGCTCAACAACAGCAAAGAACAAAACAGAAGCCTTCTGGTTTTCATTCCAATTTTTTTAACTACATGAACTGTTGTTCTCTTCACAAATCAAACTTCGTAAGTTTTACTGATGACAGAAATAACTAAGAAATTGAGATTCTGATTTCTCATGATGGCCCCTCATTTTTTGCCAGTGTACATATGAACATTTTTTTGTTCACATAGGGCTTCATACGCATCAAATTAAAATCAGTACTTGAAACTGGCTTTGTCAACAAACTAAATATATTTGTAACAAAAGCTAGGAATAGGCTGTTTTAGAAAGTCGTTACTTTCATTAACCCTGCAAACATCATCTAGGAAGAGATTACAAGAGGAATGATGGAAAAGCAGGGTGAAGAGGGAGAAAGAGAGGAAACAAGAGTTGAAAGAGCTGACAGAACAAACCATATATCATACAGAGGTCAGGGAGAGGAGGTGAAGAAACCTAAGAGTGGGTCACAGAGACAATAGGCACAAATTTGCAGCCCTAGACAAGTTGTATTTCAGCTCATCACATCAAGAACAGCTACTTCCACCAAAACAAAAGACAGAACAGCCATAGATCATCCTCCTCTCCACCAAAAGCTAAGATTTTCAGAGAGCACAGATTTTCCCTCGCCATCACTTACATTTCTCATTTGCAACACCTCTCTGGATAGAATGACACTAACTCCTAGCTAGTCTGAACTATATATGCAGATCTTTGGACAGAAATTCTAATCTCTACTGTATCTTCTTCCAACAACCATAGCTAAATATTTTACAATGCCAGATATCAGACATTTTCAAACATGGTACCTGTATAACCACTAGTACACAAGTTATTCTGAAGTGGTACAGAAACACTGTCTTGAACAGCTAAGTACCTCTGCTGCTGCCACTGCCATCAATGGCGATATGCATGGAAATGAGGTTTGAAAAGTCTGTCTTAAACAAGCAGTACTGAGAGTGAACTAGTCACTCCATTATCTTCTTTGCAGCTACAATCTTTTGTTCTTCCAGTCCACTAATGCCAACACGGGATTTCGTCTCCACCGATTACAGCAAAAATTCCAACACACCTATAAAATCTGCTACAGGTTTTAAAGTCTGATTATCTGTTTGCTGTCTTTCCATTTCTTTCTTATAAAGCTACAGAAATCTTTTCCCACCTACACTCCCTATGATTTGTTAAGAAAGCTCTTCCTAGTCCCCTAAAACAAGCCACCAAACCACTCGTGCATCAGGGCTAAATGAAGATGTTAATTTTAACCCTCAAACACTAAAATACTTGGAAGCCTTTTGGCTTCCAAATATAATGCCTCCCCTCACCATAACACCACAGCTACAGCAAACAAAGGTGCTAACTGACTTGATTATCTTCACTTATTAATGGAAGGCTACTGCTGACAACGGGCTTTTGATAAGGATTTATTTCCTCTGGAATGCCTCAACCATCAAAACCAGGCACAGTGCAAAGTAATACAAATGGCTAAAGTGGTAGAGTTTGGAAGGCACACCTAACAGCTGCAAAGACTAGAAATTTGAAAGCAGCATAGATCACAGGGTTGGTGATCAAACGATGTATAGGAAGAAGGAAGATTTATTTTTGCTTTGGACAATTTCACACTTGCACTCTTGAGTTCAGCTGTTGTATTCTTATACACAGATCAAGAGCACTTAAAGTTTAGATATACTTCTTTGATATACCATGTGTTTGAACCATCAGGAAAACAAACACTGGTAGATTGTATAGTTGCTATTAAATACTGACAGTTAAATAATAAATATTTTTAGCTTACCTGGGTTTGTACTTACAATCCCAGAACATTAACTTCCTGCACAATTAACACAGTTTAATCAGAATTCTTAGTATTAGCGTTGGTGACTACATCTTCCTTAGCCAACTAAAGTAGAACATTTTATTTTGTGCCCCCAGGTGCATATTAATTAAAAAAACAGATCCTTGCAAGATTAACAAAAATGTATTCCACTTATCATCTCACAACCAAATTTTCCAATTGATATGCAGCAAAATCCACCATCCAAGCAGCTTGTAATGATGCACACTCTCTTTCCAAGCACATGACCAAATACTTAATCACCCTGTCCCAGAACAATAAAATACAGCTCTTATGTAAGGCTTTTCAGCACTGATCTTCAAACACTTTCCAACATTGCCATTATCCATTACTGCTAACCCCAAAGACACAATACCTCACTCTGTTTTACCTAACAGGTTAATGACAGAGCTAAAAATAGAATCCATGTTTCATCCAGCCCCAGGTGAGTACTACTTCTGCCATGCCATAGTGCCCGTTATTTCCTTGAGAATAACCAAAGTCCAAACCAACATTCAACAGTCTTTTCTACGTAGATAAAGAAAACCTAAAACTCTCTGTACTGTCATAACACTGACAACTACCACAGCTCTCGTGCTGTTTCAAGAAATCCAAAGAGGTCTTCAGAGCTCCTACTGAGGGTGTGCCTGTACTCCACAGCAGCAGGACACTTCACAGACTAATTAGTTCATGTGGAGCTCCCTCACTATATTGCTTCTGAGCAAGATCATTTATCTTCATATTACATTATGCAGTGTAGACACACCCTCAGACAAATCAGTTACTCTAGGTAAGGGATACAAACTTGACAAGGCAAAAGCAGTTTAAGAGACATTATTATGAACAAATGCTCTCACAGTACAATCACTTGTGTTTCCAGTTGACTCCCAGGTTTAAATTCTTCATATATCAGAATGGATTTACATTAAAATGGAAAAAAACCTGTTGTTCTGCTCATGTCAGAAAAAGGAACACATTGACAACAGCTGAGGTGAAATTTGGTGAGAAGTGAGAAGGTGGTCTCTCCTGTAGGGAGAAGGGATGATTTGAGGGACGTGATTTGCTGTTCCTCAGAAGAAAAATTAACAATAGTCTGAATGACAGAGAAGCATTGAATTCCAAAAATATGTTTGCATTGGAAACTTGCTCAAGTTTGGCAGTAACTTTGCCACACACTTAGTCTACACTGAGCATGTTTAAAAGGGTGTTTCTCTTTTGCATACCTTTCTAGATCCTGACTGAGAACTCTTAATTCCCAAGATTCTTGATTCACTCTGTCTCTGCTGTCAGCAACTATCTGTAAAAGTCACTAACAAGGTATATGCATTTTTTACATTCCTCCAACACTGGTATGGTACAGACGAATCAATGTTCAAGCTTACTTTGTCAGCGATTTATACAATTACTTACACAACCCTCACATGATAGAAAGTTTAGGTTTTTCAGCTGGTATAAAATACACACCCCTACCACCCCAGAAGAATACTACTGTAAAAAGGTGAATTCTAATGGTCAAGAAACTGAAGTACCTCTCTCATTCCTGCTGACAAATGCTGTATGATATTGCCTTCAACTAATCAATCACACCTTATATCTTTCCAGAGGATCTTTTCCTTGTTCTGAGGACAGGACAGACAGTGCTAACACTGAATGAGCATGCATTCAATACTTCATTTCATCCTTACTGTTCATGATGTGGCATCTTTGTATAATTTACAGCACCTACATCTAGAATCATAACTACAAAACTACTCATTTCTCTGATGATCACTATTATGTACCTGAATTATCTGCTTATACTAATTACTCCTCCATCAGACAATTTTATGATTCTTGTTTTCAGGTAGCAAACTGGGAGACAGTGATGTGCATCAGGATTGCCCGTAATTAGAGATGCTTGACTTGATATGCTTTGGGTCTCTCTTCAGAGGATAGAGCAATTAAACAGCACTTTGTCAGTACAAAGTACAACTTCAATCTATTTCAGTGCTATCATGTGTTTTCAAAGCTGACATTAATCGGTCCCATGAGTCTGAACTCAGAATATGAGAAGTACACAACTAATGGCCATATTTAAAAAATGTGGTTGAAGTGACTCACCCAACTTCACACGGGAGCTCTATGGTTGAATTAAGATTTGGCTCTAACCCTCCAGAACAGCAGCCCAGCAGCCTTAGCTTTAAAAATCAATCTCTTTCAGTGTTATTCTCTCCCTTCCTCACCTACTAGGTCTCACCCACATTCAGCACTTATGAGGGAGCAGATCTAAAGTAAATAACCTCATTAACTAGCACACCTGGATTAATTTCTTAAGTGCTGTCTACCTGGTCCCTCTTAAAATAGCAAGTGTTTTGTGGATAGAGTCTGAAATGACATCAGCATGTGCCATTTTAAGGCAGAAATATAATATGACCAAACTGACTACGCAGAAACAACTTCAATTCTACAATTTCCTGTCTGTTGAGAACTTTGCATTGCATCACTGTCACAGAATTCCACGTTACCAGAATTTTCATTTCATGTAGTCACAAATAGCAATATAAGATTTAAATGATTTTTTGAGTTTCCATCATCACTTGCTACGTTTGCAGCTTCATGTTTGAGCAACTCCTACTATAGGGCCTCTTAATACTAAACACCATCCAAACAACCACCGCAAGGGCAGTTCTTCACCACAAATGTTCTATGAGACAACCAGTACACAGCATATGCACATCACATGGTTAGGAATTACAGTGCAGCAACAAGCACAAACCTCCTAACACCAGTTTCTATCACCTCAGGAAACTGATCTGCTTTCAGTTTGAACAATACCAGGAGATAACACTATTACCCTTGTTTGACACCAACACAATACCCAAGCTTTAATTCTAAAAGTTTTTACAAACCACAATAGGATCACATTGCAGTCAGTGTTCTGCCACCTGAGCTCATCAAAACTAAATAATTGTTTGAACTTCTGTTTAAAAAAAAGCATTCAAGAACAACATGAAAACTCACCTCATTTCCACCAACAGCTTTGGTTAAAATCACTGCAGAAGACACAGGAGGTGGCATGCAGCCTACAGTCTGCAAGCTGAAAACAAGAAAAAGAAATGTTACATTCCTCACATGATGCAAACACTATGTAACCTAAAACCTTAAAATACCGAATAGCTGAGTAGAAACACTCATCACCTGCGCAACCCAGTCAGTTTGTGTTACAGTTACAGCCCTGCACCAGCTGGCAGGATTTCTATGCCATCTCTTACCAACCACCACAGCAAAGAGTCATGTCACCATTTAAAAACTCAAACGATTAACCTCTCTGTGACTCCATTTCCCCACCTGTAGTACTGCATCTACCATTCACAAAGATATCTACACATCTATCAAAGATAACAGCATCGTGTGTCTTGAGGTAGTAAAGTTTCTAGTGTGTTTCCAAGTACCTGTAGCTATTTGGAAAAAAAAAAAAAAAAAAGAAAAAAGAAAATAAGGATGTAAACCTCTCTTTTCTTGAAAAACTGTTCAGCAGTAAACACTGATTTCATTGTTTCAGGTGCCCACTATACTTTGTTTTTCATCAACCCCTACTAAAAAAAATTAATCAAAATTAAGCTTTTTATTTCCTGAACATTAAAAGGCTATCAAATGTTTAATTTTTATCCATGTTTTCACTTCTTGGTAAAGTCACCATTAATCAACACATCAAAAGCTTTCTCCTGCATTTTAGAAGTCTAAAAGACATTGTTGGCTGCAGAAACAATGGGAAAAAATACAGATAATAAATTATCAACGCACATAATAAATGCTGTTGCAAAGTAAAAAACAACGGTGAGCTTTCTTTTGTTTTCAAAGACAGTCCACAATAAGCAGCTATCACAAAAAACAGTTGTATCAAATGTGTATTTAGAAACAACAAGAACATACCACAACAGATTACAATTAAATTTGGGACTAAGCAAAATAGGCCTCCTGAAGAAAAACTGTGTTGACTTAGAAGGAGCAGTAAGGTATGAAATAAAATAGTCTGCGAAACCCCCAAAAGCATGTAATCTACATAGGGTTTCAAGTATTGGAATTTGAGACAGTATACTAGTTCAGATCAGTTACTAGCAGTGAACTATTTCGTACTTTTAACTCTGTTAGTCCGTCACCAAGAAATGCAGCATTGAGAAGCTATAGCAAACAGAAGTATTAAATCTAAACAATAGGGAGCATGTTGTAGTGCAATTGATACGCTGCAAATACATGAAAAGCTTAAACAGAAGAAACAGGGAAATGACAATGACTGTATTCAGTTTGTCAGCTACAGACACTGTGGAAGAGGAAAGAAAAATCAGTGTAAGCATTATATAAATCGAATTACAAAGTGCCAAGCACCACCTTGGAAGTACATGGTACCTGTAGCTTACAGTGAAGTAAGCTATAGAAGCAGAGAGTTGTCAGCACTTAGGATAAGCTCATATTGAAAAGAAGAGAAATACAGGAAAAAGAAACGGTGTGGAAAGTTTGGAAATATAGATGAAAATATACAGCAGACAAACACATGGCGATTCTGATGTCCATCCCCTGCATTGGTTATGATACTGTTTTATCTCTTCTATGTGGTCTCTTTGCAGTCAGCTCCTTGAACTTCTCACCTGTACTAATAAGGGGTAGATTAAGTTCAAAGTTATCCAGAGAGGTAATGAAATGTGTGCAAGGGCATTCATCTCAGCTGGCAGGGATTTTCCACACTATAAGAGAAAGGTTTAATAAAACAATCTGTGTGAAACTTGTCAAATTTAAAATAACATATTTGGAATCAGAAAAAATAAAAATCACTATCAAGCTATCGTTTTAAATATTCTTCTATATTCTGGTACACACTAAATGGAAATACTTTTTATCAGGTGTATTGAAACACACACTTTTTTTTTTTTTTTTCCTTGCTTTGTATCAACTACATGTAACACAACCAATATACAAACAAATTCCTCTAAGGGTCAACAGATTACTATAGAATAACCAACTGAAACATTCCACTGGTTCAGGCCATGCTAAAAACACTAACATCAGGGGTCCAAACACTTGCTGAAGGGCAATAAATAATACTTGTTCTGCTAATACATCACAGACAACTGAGTAGTAGGGTCTGAAGTCACATATTTTAGAACTACCAAAGCCATATCTTGTACCAGACATTTCCATCTCATGCCTTAATACCTGTGCTCTAAATGCTATAAGCTAAGAGTGACAGAAGAGGTGAATCTGTGCAAACATTGAAAAGGAGCAAGAAGCAACTTATTAAAGAGATCCTGTCAATGTAAACCTAGCCAGCAAACAAAAAATTAACTTAAAAGATACTTGGGATGATGTCAGTTTCTACTCTATTTTATATATTTCAAAATAACTGCAAAACAACAAGCCTCCTAATATCAGCCCAGACAGGGAGGGATAAAATCAACCCAACTGCAGAAACAGATGCCAAGATGGTACAATCTGATCTGCCTCCCAAATAACATTTACAGCAAAACAGACCGTTATAGAGGATGGGAGAATCTACCATTCATTCTGAAGCAAAGTGGGAAATTAAGTGTGGGCTTAACAGTGCTCTTTAGGCATAACCTTCTGTGAAGATTAGTAGAGAACTATAGTCCCCAGGGGAGACCCCCTCCCAAAGGAAACTACATGCCCTTGGGAGCATATGCCTATTTCCCCAGGCCTTTGTGAAGACTATTGCCCAGCTTCCACTGTGCTCCCATGTGCTAAACATGCATGATGAGGAAGTAACTCTGCCAAAGCCTGTCTTTTGTTCCCCTCTGTTTTTGTTAGGCTACTTCAGTGTTTTTAGGGAGTAAAAACTACAGCTCTGGGGCATAAGGATGAACTACTGGTTACGCAGAGTGGACAAGGCACAGGCAGCTCCTCACATCTGCTCCTCACCCTCCTTTCACATACCCACGTAACACATGCAAGTACTTGCTTTAAAATGTGTTGTCCTAGATTTAGGAGAGCACTCCTATCTTCTGCAGCTGCATAGCACTGAAGGTACAGCTGCCACCAGGCTCCCCTTGCAGTGGATGCCTTCAAGCCACACAACAGCTGCTGCTCTGAGCATCTCCTGAACAGCAGTATTTAAAAAGCACACTTTCACAAAAAAAAAAAAAAAAAATCCCCTCATTAAACTCCTCAATCTGACCATTCTTCAAATAAAGTCTCAATACAACAGAGTCGCTGCACTAAAAGATAAAACACAGCCAAATCAGAAACAGTACTCAAGGAACAAGTGCTTGCAAGGCAGCTTGAAACACATATACCAGCTTCCTGGTAAAACACAGACGTAGCTCCGTGAAAACAAGGCCAGTTTAGGCTCAGCGTTTAGGGAGATACACATACAAGTGTTTCTTCTTTTTTAAAAAAAAAAAAACAGAAGCAAAAAACCCCAAAAACTACATATATAGTTTTAAACACAGTTTCACAGGTGTGTATGTATGTACATACACTACATACACCTGTGCATGTAACAGATGATGTCCCTTAAACACTAAGAATCAAAGTGGCCTAAGAGTCATAGGAAAGAAGGGATGAGAAGCACTGCAAGGAACAAAACCCACAAAAATCTCTTGCACCTTCGATAAGGAGGGAGTTTTGGCTCAATGAGGAAAGACACATCTCTGTTCTAGCTTAGGAAAAACTATGATTTTACTTTAAAGATGCCTATGGTTAGCCAGTACTCAGGGCTAAACCACAGCAGGTAGTCTATCACCCAAGGCTCCCTCCCCAGCTGGGAAGGAGAATCAGGGGAAAAAAGGGAGAAAGCCTGTGACTTGAACTATAAACAGATTTAATAGAATAACAAAACTGGAATAACAATCAACATAAAGCACAGAGGGTTCTACTCAGCCTAGTCCTCAATGCCAACAGCAGGAACAGAAGACCACCAGCAAGGAGCCTCAAGGAAGAAAAGGAACTCCACCCTCACTCAGCTCCCTCCTTTTATAATGAGCATGACTAGGTGAGATGGGATACACCTGTGAGTCAGCTGCCTTCATTGGATCTCCCAGCTGACTCGGGGCTATTCATGGCCTGCCTGCATGGCTGCCTATGGGGCTGTGCCTGGGGAACCAGGACAAAAGAATAACCTTTACTATGAATAGCCAAATGCAAATGGGCATTGTATAGTAACCTTGCTATTTCCTTGATGTACTAATACTGTTAAGCAAAACAGTGCTGATTTTTAAATTATGTTTTCTCAATATTATTTGGACTACTTCATACTTGGTGGAACACCTAGAGAAGTCTCTTAAAAACAAAACAAAATGCTCTTTTAGGTTTAGGCCTTGTAAAACCATAAACATGAGCAGCTTTATCATTAAACTTTTAAGACAGTGAACTCTCCTCATGTAATATTTCATCAGGCTGTAAGAAAACTGTGGGGATACTTGAAGTAGTTTTCTAACAAAATTGAATTTTGCATTCAGACATTCCAGTATAGCTGCATTGCACTAGGTATTGACCTTTGATTCTGGAAAAAGCTTATGATTTTTTTCATTTTTCATAACATCTATCATTACTGCACCATCAATGCAGCCTTGGAAGCACACATTGGCAGAGTACACCAAAGATTTAAAACATATTGTTTTCATGGGAACTTAGCTTCTGCTCACCTTGAAGTTCTCCTCCTAACAAAAAACTTCACTCTTGTTTCTCACCCATAACCTAGCTAGGAGCAGATACTGAAGCCCAACATGGGCACATGCAGAAGATGCTCAATACAGACTCTTTAAAAACAGAAAGAAACACCAGTACATGGCATACTCAGCATTTATTCACCAACTTATGTTTCTCCTTCAGTATTCCTGTTCTTTCCTCCCCACCCTCCTTGAGACCCAGCACAGCACTGTAGCTGTGTTTTGTGAAAGAGAAAGCTAACCTGTTGCAAGCTCCCTACATATGAAACTAATCAACCAGACTTTCTAAAAATGAGACCAGGTTCCTGAAAGGATAATCTTGTGCATCTACTGTGTTTTCGACAGCAAAATGCTGAAGCACAAAAACAACCAGTAAAATCTGTTCATAATGCAAGTCTTAAAACACCCATTGCAGGATAAGCAGTCCTTTAAGAAGACAGCTACAAATATAATTGCTCCATTATGCTTAAACATACCCTTTTAAAAGCCATTCATTTATAGGTGTGATTGATAATAGCTGAAGAAAGAGCCATATTGCTGTTGGGAAGAACACAAGTGTAAAAATCTGGACAAAAAGGTGTAGTTTCACATGCATCAAAGCACTTGTCAGCTCCTGCAAAAGAAAAAGAAGAGAGGAAGTTGCAGTCATAACAGCTGAAGTAAGATCACGTTTGTGCTTTTAAAACTAGGATCATCTTTATAATACAAAGCAAGTGCATGTCAAAAAGGCACCTTTAGGGATCATCTGATCTCCTCTTTAATAATGAAGTACATCCAGACAACATAAAAGCTCTGTCTGCTCTTGGGCACTCTTCCAAAAGAATTGTCCACCACTTCAATAACAGTGTAGCTCTCGTAACAGCAGCTTTTCAGCAGACAGCCTTAGCACTTTGTCACTGCTTCAAAATCTGTGTTAACTATGCTGACAGCCTGTTTACTTTATTGACTGCTGATACCAAGAAGAAAGGAAACTTGTAGTGTCCATGTGATTTCAGGTTTCACCAGTCTAAAGAGAGCCACAAACTGTGACTCTCATTTATACTGTGAAAAAAGGGACATTTACATTACAGTCATCATTTGTGGTGTTTTTTTTTAAGGAAAGACTAACAAACATAAAAAGCCAAGTAATCTATAGCATATTTTCATTACTTATTATATCAACTGATAGGAAATTTATAGAAAAAAAAATTAGGCTGATGAAGAATAAGAAAGAAAGAATATCAAGAGCATAACAAGCTAACAACAGAGAAATAAACAGACTAAGAAACAAAACAAAACAAAAATTTTTAATAGTGCAAGAGCACTCCAGAGAGGCAATCAAGTATCCTTACATAATAAACTCTTCATTTAGCTCTGTATCTCCCTGTTTCTGTCTTTTGGGGCACTGCAGTGATCTTCTATGTGGTTTCTGAGTACAAGGAAAAAGTTCTGTACATTTCAGCTCATTTCAGCTCTCACAGGCTGAGAAGAAAAATTCCTTGTCCTCTCTCTCAAAATAACCTACACTCTTTTCAAGTAAACAATGCAACAGGAAAAGAACTGATGGCACTTTTATTTAAAACCTAATTTGCTAGGATTCTCCAACTATCTGACACCTCAGATACATTAAAAAAAAAAAAAAAAAAAAAAAGTGTAGTTCCATGTACAGTAATTCAGCAGCCAATCTTCAAATGCCACCCTCAGCTTCAAAGCAGTTGAACTTTTACAAAGCACAATCAAATATTGCTTTTTCAACTATCCAAATGCACATTGGTATAATTACACATCTGGAAGTACTAGCAATTCAGCACCATGTCCTTGTTACTTTATTTCTTGTAATAAAATTTGAATTAGAGGGGGGAAAAAAAAAATCTTCTAAAAAAAAGAAGATACAGAGTCATTCATATTCTATTCTTAATTTTATACAAAACATGGACATGAAACATACATCTTGATCCAGTTTTAACAAGAAAGTATCATTACATTCAGTGCTTGGTTAACTGCATCAGATTTCTTTTTTGTTTTGTTTTGTTTTTAATAAAGGAAGCTCTTAAGCAGGCTAGTATCCCTCTGCGTGAAAAAATAGGCCTTCTTCACATATAACCTGGCACAGCACCTATGGCATTATGAATAGCTTCACTGCAGTACTATCTCATCCTATCTCAAAAAGAAGCAAAAATAAAATGTCTAGTACTAGAAACACGTTCTGTGTGGGAAGAAAAGATACCTGGAAATACCTATATAAAAGTGTATGTTTTAAAAGTAAATAATACAATTGGAAAAAAAAAAAAAAAAAAAAAAAAAAAAAGCTACTTCTTTCAGCAAAGTTGCTAATTCCTCCTTCTTTCCTGCCAAGTCACCTCCATGCCAGACTTCCTAGTGGACCAGTCTCTGAAGGCACCCCCAATCTAGGCACCTTCACACATTCAGAAGCACCCTTTTAATTTAGTATTTTTACAATTGGAAAATGCCTTAAAAACAGATGATTTGAAGAAAACTGTGCGATACTTTCAAAAGCAAAATTCAAGAAAAAAAAAATGGGAAAGACTGGTTAGAGTTTCCAGGGAACAAGGAAGGCAATTGCAGCAACCGAGCTGGTGCATGAAGGAATGCTGTGTTAGTGGAACAGGTCTTTGCAGATCCAAATTACCAGTCTATAAAAAGTCTCCAATGATTGCCTTTTAGAATAGTTATTCCTTATACCATCTCATCATAGAACAAACACTGAGGCAAACAGCCTTCACCCTCTTAAGCAATCTACAAGGGCTTATCCCAAAATACATCCATAACTGTAGCCCTCAAAAAAAGCAGACGTCTCTGAAAAGTTACTGGAAGCTGTTAGTTACAACTCTGTTTCTACACACCAGGTAGAACAGGTTACCTTGTCTTTCCCAGTATTTCAGACCCTATAGAGAGAGCTTATCCTAGTCTCTTGCTGGTCAGTGTGGGTCCCTGTTGCCATCCAGCCATGCTTAGATGGTTATAGCTGGACTCCTCTGGGCAAATATCCACACAGAGCAAACAGTGTTCTCAGTGCCTTGCCAAATGCCTCATTGAAATGGATAACTCAAGTATGTGGTTTAATTTCTGGGGCCCTACAGGAGGTATTTGCTTTAAAAGATCAAGCTATCCAATCACTGAAAACTGAGAGAACATTATATTAAGGTGGAATCAAATGTTCTTGTCATTCCTGGACACAAACTATTTCTACAAATGTAAGAGGACCTCGGTGACCTCTAGATTTGAAAACATAACAAGGCCATGCACAGACAGGCTGTCCCTGAATGCTGCCAATTATTTTGTAAAACGGTTTTTGAATGCAAGTCAGCAAACTTTTTTTGAACATGCCCTTTCACAGCAGATAAAGCCAGAGGTGTAACCTTAAAAGAGCATCAGCTATTTCTAATTTTGTCAGATTTATCAGAAGACCTCCATTAACACACAAACTTTTTATCATTTCATAAAGCATACCAAACACTAGTTTCGATCTAACTAATATATTATCCAAGGTAGAACAGCCAACACACAGGTCAAGAACTAATTAAGACAAAAGCAGAAACGATTCACTTTGCAATCTGATAAAAAGATATATCAACTGACTAATAATAGCAACTTTAGGTTGTACCTTAAACAATTAAAACATGTCCCAAAGTATTTAAATAAAATCACAACTTAGCCTCCTAACACATCTAAGGATTGTTTAAACATACATTTTAGAAAGTAATAGCACAAGGCACAAACTGTTAAATGTTTTTCTTCCTCTTTATCTTCTGCCCCCATGGCAGAAATTCAGAAAAGGCTTAACTTCTATTGAGAAGTCAGATGTGCAGTATCAGTCCTAACTGATCCTTCCAAAACAATCCGAGACCAGCTACCTGGACATAAACCTCAGCTCCTGTAAAAGTTTCATTTACATTAATATATTGTTTTGAGAACCACAGGTGAAAAAAAATTATGCAAATTCAAAGTAGGACATAATACATTGCCCAGAAACTTGTCAGTCACATCACCTAAACTGGAAAAACTTAGATGTACACTACCACTGAGAATCTAATCAAGACTTTGATAATGCTACTGATTTCACTCTCGCTCACAGATGCTTTACAAGCATAAAGCTTCAAGGATACAAACTAGTGAAAGGGAAAGAAGTTTTACATTTTTTTTCTCTGCATGAAAGGACTCCTAACCCTGAAAGAAAACTCCAGTCCATTAGTACGACTCAGGCTTTGTGTTTTAAGTTCTCTTCTCTGTGGAAGAAAGCACCTCTCCGCAGCCTATTTCCATTAGGATTAATTACTGTTGCAGGCAAACAGGTAACGTGGTTCTTCTTGCTTCCCCGTGAGACCGCAAGGCTCTAAATAGCTGCTACAGAATTACTCACTTCACTTACACTGTGTCCCTGCAGAACTAGAGGCCCTAGTGCCAGAACTGCCATCAATTCAAACACCACCTCCATTTGAAACTTTATCACTATAACCTTGATACAGGTATAGAAACTTCTTTTTGTTGAATGTACACTGTTAATCCAAATCCCAGTTTACCCAGAAGATAACTGGACAATACCACGATGATTCTTTTAGGTGTCAGTATTATACAACATATGAATGACATCACCCGTTAGCCTGCCATCAGCATAAAAGGAATCAAGAAACTAGACTAGCAGAGACATGCAGTGTTTCACTTCAACTCTGGCTGCTCCTTCTGTTCTTGGCACATAGCCATCATCTCCTTTCACCATGCCTCCTTTACACATCACTAAGAGGTTCTCCCTTTCATCTCTTCTTACTCCCATATTGCTCCTCTTTGAAAAACGTGTGACACAAAATTTGAAACAAGTCTCGGTGTCTGTGAATACACAGCAGAGCACAGGCACTTCAAGTCCATCCATCCACAACTAAATCCTATGGGAAATGATTGCAAAGACTTTGTACCTGTATACTGGCCTTGCATCTGCGCAGGAATCCTTTTGTACTGATACTAGCTGCTGTCCTGTGCCTACCCAATGTGGTTAATTAAAGCCACCAGATCTTTGCTTGCATCAGCCCTGTAGTGACTATCCTAAATAGTTTTATTCAGAGAACACACCAGCAGGTGACATGAAGGAGAGAGGCACAGAGAGCTCACACCTGCTCTTCATGTCTTACAGAAGCACAGAGACTCCACGTAGCCCCTCTCTGCCTAGATCCCTACAAAGTTCTACCCCAGGATTCACAGTTTTCTGGCCTGTATAGACTCAGTCTAAATTTAGTCAAAATGCTGCAAAGTCAAGCAATCCACCCTCTATGGATGGGTAAAATTTATTCACACTCTCCTCCTCATCATGTTCATTACTTTGTGAAGAACTTCATGGAATAACCCCTCCTTGATTTCAGAAATGTCTAATATTTATCTTCTCTTGTTAGCCATTCTGCCAGCATCAACAGCAGCAGCATAGTAATTAAATATTCCTATTACATTCAAACCTGATAAAAGCAACACAAAACTTCTTAAAGCAAAACAAGAATGAAGCAAGTAGAAATTACAGTACCTCAGTTTTTAAGGAGAGCCCACTGTTGAAGAATATAGCTGAAACAGCAATGTAAGTTATGGTAATTTCTGGTTTCAAGGGTCCTAAAAAATACAGAGAACAAAATGAACTGCAGTCAAAGAGATAATGATATGTATATATTACATCAAAGTAAATGAGAATACTTAGAAAAATACCTGGAGAAAATCTAATCATTAAAGCCTCTAGTTTGAAAAAAAAAAAAAAAAAAAAAAAAGGTTTCTATTAAGTTACAGAAAGCATGCTATTTATTTTTAAATAAAAGCAAATCAGTGAGTGGAGAGTGAGGTATGATGTCATACAAATTCGGCTTCCATGATTACAGGCCACTGGGAACTAACAGGTAAATTCTGGAAATGTGAAAACAGGGAATTTTTCACACTTCTGTCATCGGAGTATCCCCATAGCGTCAGCAAACTCAAACAGTACACTCCAATAAAATACCAGCCGCTTCCTCTACAGGGCCATTCACATATTTACCTCTTGCTTCTTGCCCCACAACACCTGTCTGGCTGCCTGCACAGAAGAAACCAAATCGTACCTTTCAATGATTTTCTTGGGGCAATACAATTCTGCATTATTCCTCTACAACAAGGCTGTGGCAACATGGTTCATTCCCGCCCTACAATAAGACATTTCAGACACGCTGCTGCAGAGAGACATCAGCAAAGGCAGATGCCTGCACCTCCAAGTGTTCCACTATATTAAAGGCTTACATTTGTATATATTTATATACTTTTTTTTCAGGGAGATTAAAATAAAATACTTTTTACACTCCTACAGAAATGATGAATTCTCTTAATACACTTTGCCACCGGAGGCCACCAAGCACAAAATGTATATGCTCATTTTTTCAAAAGCATTCAACCAGTTATTATATTAGAAAGAAAATATTAGCAGTCTACTTAGGATCAAAGTAATATCCTAACTCTGCAAGTGACAGTAAGTTGGCATGAGCAAAACTGCAGCAGCAAACAAGCAAGCCTTCACTCGACACTCCAGAAGAGAAGATCCTTTCTGCTTTCTCAGATGAATGATACAGATGGTCACACTGGAGCAAGGTCAATGATCCTTAAATGACAGGGATTTGATCATACACTGAATCTACTCAAATTTCCATCTCAAGTCATTTAAATCCAAACCCTACTCTCAGAGAGGACTCTGTTGATGAGACACTAGAACTGTGTGTTAAGTACAAAAAATAAACCAAACAACCCACATGAAGCATAGGGTAAAAACAAGCCAGGAAATGCAAGAGTTAAAGTTGCAATGAAACACATGGCTAGTTGCAAAGTTATGACATGTCAACTGAACACTCGCGGTGAGGAGGGGAAACCACAGAAAAGTTATATAAATATATAGCTATATATAAGACTGTATTTTATATATATAGAATTACATGTTTTTTCTAATCTTTCAGAAGATTAGAGCATATATGTACATGCACATACAGACTGGGCAGACAGGCAGTGGGTCAGTTTGTCTGGCTAAGATAGAAGTTCTTCCAGGACTCAGTTTTTCTACTTTAGGGTTTTTCACTGGGCTACCTGAAGTCCTTTATAGAAGTGAAACCCCTACTAGAGCAACCACACGTTCATGGAGCACAGGGAACTCTGGTCAGAACAGATCCCCTTCATCTCTGGTGCAAAAGACCGGTCAGGAAAGCTCTTTTCACAAAGAAACTAAAGAGGCTCATTCATCAAATAGGAAAACACACAAAAAGGGCTTGGCTTATGCCCTGAAGGTGGCAACAGCACAGATCTCTGTTATTCATGGCACAGTGTTCCACTGGTATGGATGCTGGACCATCCATACCACTCAGTAAGACCTTGCAAATTACAGTGCATGGTTTTGTCACCTGAAAGATGACAAACTAAGGTTTTGCATAGGCTGATATTTCTCACCTCCCACCTCTTTTTTTTTTTTTTTTTTTTTTTTTTTCTGGTTTTAAAAAGAGCACCAAGATCACACAGCTCCAGAAGAGGGACACCACTTTAGGGAACACGTGCTCATGACTTTCAATCAATGCTTACAAGATTTTTCAAGCAAGTTGTCCCAGGAACAACAGCGTGTCAATGCTTGACATCGCTCTGCAGTAGGATAATTAAATGAAGTGCTCTATCATAGTGCTTCCATGCAGGAAGGAAGCTGAGGAAAAATTATCTCATATTCTAGTTAAAAGGATCTCCCACACTGCTGCTAACAATTAGTACGACAATCAAACCAGAAAGGGACAAACCACCTGATACTATCAATTTGAAGTTAAGGTCTGCTGAAGCCACAGCATGGATCCTGCAAGAAGCTCCATGTGGGTCCTATTCACCTATGCAAAACAGTACACAGAGATCAGAAGGGATCCTTGCACACCAGGAATTTGCCTACCCTGAACCCCATGAAGTTACCCGAGCCTTAGCTGCCACAGCAAGTGTTCAGAGCCAGATTTTTTTAAATCTCATTTTTTCCCCCAGAACCTAAGTGGGGGGGGAAGAGGAAGGTTGGCTCCACAGTGAGAAGCTGTCTATCCCCAAACTTCAGCGCTGTTAATTAAAGAAAAAAAAAAAAATCTACGCACATAAAAACACAGCTAGGTTCTTCCTCCCATAACATGGAATTGCTAAAGAAATTCTGCCTAAGTGTTCTGCATCTCTTTTCTTAAATCTTCAGAGGTCAATTAAGTATATATGTATACAAAATGTAACTTTTTCTTGGAAATTGTAAACATTCGGAACTGCAGCTACAATGGAAACTAACCAGAAGATGCCAGCATTTAAGCTTAAAGGCATGCTGGTTATTTAAACCCCGGGTACTCCATCAGCTCTCGCTACAAGAAACAGAAGATCTCACTGCCTAGAGAAAGGCAGATCTTTCTTCTGATTTGTTTACTGTGAGCATTTGACACCATTTTGCACAGAATCATTTTCACTGTTTTCCCTCATCTTTCACGAGGAAGTAAAAGGGGACAAAAATCCCCTATCTTTAAAACACAAGCGTATTATCATAAAGTAAAAACATCCGTCTGGATGGAATCCAACACCTGAGACGTTCACACAACAGTACACCTCTCCAAAGGCTCACTGACACTCATACGCTGAGCTGCAATGACTTTGTGCCCATCTGAGAGCTCCTGAAGTTATTACGTACTTTAACAGGAGCGCGTTCACAGTAACTTGCTCTCCAGTTTTCGCTGCTACTAACGCAAACCCAGCAAGATACTACTCAAGTACCTGGCACGGTGCGCAGCAAGGACACCCCCAGGAACACACCTGGGAGTGTCTCCTGTGCACCTGAGACACGGTGACCGATGGCCAGGAACACACCTGGGAGTGTCTGAGACACAGTGACCGATGGAGCGGCCGAGGCGGCGCTGCCGGGGCCGCGGGGTCCCGGGGGGTCCGGCTGTGCCCCGCACCCGCAGCTCGCCCTCCTGCACCCCTCGGCAGCTCTGGCTGCGAAGTTTCCCAGCGGACGCCCCGATGGCCGAGGCGCTCCCCAGCAATGTCTTAGCCCCCCTGGCAGCAAGCGACCGGCGCCCTCCGCCCGGGGACCCGCGGCACGGCCCCCGGGTTCTCCCTTCCCCGCCGCCACAGCCCGGCAGCGGGGCGCCCCACTCCCCGCCCTGCCCCAGCACCCGCCCGGGGGCAGCGCCGGCCGACGGGAGTTGGCAAAGTACTCCCGAGGGCTCCCGGGCAGCGGGGGATCCCGCCGGCGCCCCCCGCACGGCCCCGCACCGGCCGGGACACAGCGGCCCGGGGGCGGCAGCGGCCGGACTCACCCCCTTTGACGCCGACGGCGGGCTCCAGCCGCGCCACCGCGATGACCAGCACGATCCCGAGGATGAACCACTCCTTCCGCAGGCGCTCCAGCAGCCCCATGGCCCGGCCCGGCCCGGCCCGGCGCGGCGCAGCGGCGGGGCGGGGTGCAGCCCCACCGCCCGCCCAGCCTGCAGGACCAGCCGGATCCGCTGACAGGAAAAGTCTCACCCACCGCCGCCATCGCTACCGCGCACCTCCTAATAGACACGCAGCCGCCGCGCCGCCGCCCGCCCGCAGAGCCAACACGCCTCCCCGCCGGCTCCGGCCGCCCCCGCGCCGCGCTGCCTCCCCGCGCCCAGGCCGGGGTGCCGGCGGACACCGCGGGTCGCGGCGGCGGGTGGCGGGGAGATGGGACGGCGACGCCGCCGCTGTTGCTGCCATCGCCGGGCGCGCCGGGGAGCGCAGCCTCCAGAGCCGGTCCCGGGGGACGGCGCGGGCGCGGCGGGGCAGCGGGCGGTAGGGGCGTGCGCGCTGCTTTGGTACATTACAGCGTTTGCGTGACGCCCGGCGTTTGACGCGCGGGAGGGCGGGCGCGAGCTGGCGGTGGCGGCCCGGGGTGGGGGACGGACGGACGGACGGACGGACGGACGGACGGACACCACCCCCTACACGCCGTCCGCTCCCACCCGCCTCAGCCGGGGGCGGCCGAGGAACCGCCGCCGGGGGCCGGACACACGCACCCGCGACCCGCCAAGGCAGCGAGTGACACGTTGCCTGTCGTCGCCTGAGTTCACCCCCGTGTCGCCTCGTTGCCGTAGGAAGGCGCCCGCCTGTCCGGTCCGAGCCGACCCAAAGGCATCTGCCCTGCCCGCAGGGAAAGAAACGCCTATCGCGACATGCCGACATCATGGGCGAGCGGCCGCCGGGCGAGCCGGCTGGGGACGGTTCCCTCTGCGGAGGTCGGTGGGCTTGTTGCGGTGTTAAACACATTTCCATTGAAACTGACTATGACAGAACGCTCGTTCTGTGTTGGGCCCGCGCTTCCCGGCTCCCAGTCCCCTCTTGTCGCCGCTTCCCCCATGGATGCACTGCCCCGGCCGCTCCCCTCGCCCCGACCCGCGCTGACACCCGCTTCGCCATCACCACTGCTCGCCCCAGCTGCCCCGCTCCGGCAGTGGCCAGCAGTTCTGCTGTGAGAGTTCTAAATGTTGGGGTAAATTTGTACTCCACAGCCTCTGTGGGTGTATTCAGGCCCTGCCACACACCACCTGCTCACTGCCACCGAGTAAATAAATGTTGATAGCCCACAGCTCAGCTGCTATCTCGGCTGCTTCGGGAAGCGTATATTGCTATATGTTCTACGGGGTCACGTGTACATCATAGCTGAATTTTTCTGAAGATGGAGGGAATGTGTCTTCTCCCACCTACAAGGGGATCCAAACTGTGCAGCTTAAAATGATCATACGTTTTGCTACTTTATCAAAGTTTACTGGAGTACGTGTCGGTCTTTGCTCTCTTCTCAGGTACGAGTGCCAAATTGCAAAACCTCACTGCGTTCGCCTGCACAACTGCTACAGGTTGACTGGTTTTGGGGAAAATAAATGCATAACAGCTGTTCTTCTAGAGTGAGCTGTGATTGTAACAAGCATGGGAATTGATTACTTGGAGGATTCGATTATTGTACAGGAAGGGTAAGATGAATCAACTACAGATATAGGTGGTGGTTTTTTTTATTAAATCTTTGTGTGGATACTCACTGACAGATGAGATGGCCCTAGTTCTATGACATGGCTTTTATCTGCACTGTTCATAGATGAGAGTGCTTAGATCTTTTCCTGTGTGGCTCTGAAAGCCCACGAGCAAGAGCATAGGTCCTCTGACCCAAACACAGCAGGAGCGAAGGCAGACGTCCAGAGTTTCCCAGGTTGCTTTGTTGTGAATGCGTACGCAGCCCTGGAGGTTCGAACAGAGATGGGCAGGGGGCTTTGTACCCTCTGCCTGGTGGTTCTGGCCCGGCTGGTTCATTACACCATGCAGACGCCTTACTCTGCACCAACAGGGCTAGGAGGCACAAACGGCTTCAGCACAATTCAGGAAAGCATTGTAATCAAGGAAAAGCAAAATGACAGGTAATCTATTGAGGCTGAAAGTTAAGGACTCAGAAGCAGCCAAATCTCATAGTGAATGAAGTTACTGCAACGTCATTTGCTGCAGAAGCCGTAGATGGGTGCAAAGAAGGGACAGGTACAGAGGATGCTCAATCTGGTGAGAGAATTCAACCCTGCAGTAAAGACAGCAGTCTCTCCCTGCTTTTTCATCATAGTTTTTACCCGCCCCTCACACTGCAGATGGATACTAACTATGAATTTGTAGTCTTGCCCATGGGCAAGTTAATTCTGGGTTCATTTTGCCTACAAAGTTCAGATGTGTTCTCATAGCAGATCTAATTGGCAAAAGTTAGAAACCTCAGGTTCAGTTCTGGGTTCTGGAATGTTCTTCTAATTTTCCCTTCCAAAGGGCCACTCCTTTTGTGCTGTCCCAAGCCTGCCTCTCCTTCTCTAGAGAAGGATGAGCTATCTCACTGCATATTAGATTTAGAAGAGTTAAATATAAAAAAACGTGAATGGTTTGCCAATGGTCATCAGGTATCACAGAAAAGGTTTAACTTTTGTCTATATTCACTGAAGAACAAGATGAGCTTTAATAAGGCTCTGTTGGTTTGAGCAAGTACTTTGCCTGGAAATTTGTTTCCAAGAGATCTGACATTTGTAATAAACATCATTTGCCAACTGAGTTACAAAATACATGTATTCATGTGGCTCTTGTCTTCTGTCATCATTAAGATCACATGTAGATACTCTAAGCTGTGTATCAAAAGGCTTGTACAAAGATATTTCAGCTGGTTTTGTTTAAAAGCTGTTCTTCAATTATCATGACAAGCATATAGGTCTCTTAGGTGAAATACATTAAATTGCTCCTGCTTTTAAATAAGAGAGCACTCTGTAAGCCCTGCCCTGCCCTGCCCTGCCACCGTGGAACAGGAAGGAAGAAAATACTACAAACATACTGTGTAATTGGCAGGACTTGCACACGTCCTAAGTCTGTTTGCGAGACAACATCACTGTTGCTATAAAGCAATTTATCATCCATATTGAGGCATCTGGTCAGCATGAGAGAGGGACAATTCAGTGCCTGTCATCCAAAACTGTATCCCGCAACATTTCACTTTCCTCACCAGGTTACCACGCAAATAATACACATACCCTAATTAACCCTGGGGACTTGACCACATCCCAGAATGGTCTGACTGTGTGTGTATTCTCCATTACATCCTACAGAACCACGTTGGGATATATTTAGCTGTGGCTTAGACACAGTACAGGAAGGAGAATTTAGCTTCTGTCTGATTTCACATGACCAAATTTTCATTTTTGTTCAACTGCAAACATACCTCAGGGCTTCCAGATGCTTTCCTGCCTCTAAAGGCCCTCGTGCTTCCTTCTGCATAATATAAAAGCTTTGTGACATGCGTAGCTATGTGACACCAGATCTTTGCTGCGCACAGGTAATCTGCTGAAAACAACAGGACTGTTTATGTGAGCAGCAGCTGGTTTTCATGTCTGCAGAGAGGCAGAAGTGGACTGGATGTTTCTGGGCTTCATGTTATGAACAATCAGTCTTACGTGGTTTGTAATGGATGCCGAGACATCAGCTCCTCTTTCTGCCATATGGAGCCTATTCCTTTTGTTTACCCAGCCTCTTATCTGCACAACACACCTTCCTGTCTAATAACTACACAGTGAAGTTATTTTAGGGAATGTGCTGGGATTTTTAAGTTCAGTAGTAACAGATGTCATCCGATTATGCATTTAGACAGGAGAGATATCAGTATAAAGGAGAGGGGATCATGAGATAAAGGGAGCTTAAACGAGAGGAGATAGTATTAAATAATTTAACTTGAAAAGAACAAAGATATTCAGAATGAACAAGATAAAGAGAGGTGTTAATTATAAATAGGAAAGTTGAGGAGAAAAAGTGGAAATATATGGGAGACAGTTTACAACACATTTATATTTCTCACAAGCACTTAGTGGCATGATCTCAGATTTTCTCAGCAGCTTCAAGATTGCTATACTGATCCCATTAGCTGGTGTTCCTTATGGAAATGGAATTCACAGCTCTTATTCTGTCCTCGCCTAGGTGCTTATACTGTTTCAGTCATCTGCAAGGGATCTTGTGGTTGTTGCTACTGGATATTATTAAATGTGCACACAGGCTGCAGGACTTACTGCCATTAGCGTAATGCAGTAGTAGGAATTGTGAACAGGTTCAATTTGGAACAGTGCTTAATGGGACTTAAACACATGTATAGGTATACTTTTCTAAATAGAAGCTATAAGATGATAAAAGCTTTTGTGGACCTTTGGTTTTATTTCTATAATGATATGATTTTTTTTCCCCCAGAGACTTTAAATGCATACTTTTTTTTTTTTTTTTTTTTTAACTTGTAATAGAGGGTCTTCTTATAAATTTAGTATCCAGCAAATAAGCAAGTTTTCTTTTATTTAAGAGCCTGGTGTGAAATTTTCATGCACTAATCTTGGGCATTAGGAAGAAAATTTAAAAGGCAACAAATATGGCTTGGCTGATCCCTTTCCTAGAACCTGCTTGTTCTTACAAAGAAACAGAACCTGGTTTAGTGTTGCTCCACTCATGATATTCTCTCGCCTTCTCCTCCTAGACCTCCAAGACAGCATATAGATTGGATAAATTTTCATGTTTTGCACTTTTTCACATAAATAGGGTTTCCCAGCAGACAGCAAGGCTGTAATGCATTCAGAAATTTGGATTAAAAAAAAAAAAAAATCATAAAGCATTTGGCACGATAAAGCTGTGTTTGAAACAAATTATGGGCTTCTTTAACTGCAATTTAAAAACATAAGCAAAAATTCTGTTTTTTTAAAACCCTGAAATGCTGTACATATTTAAACCCGAAAAATGAAACCAACATGAAACAGCTTCTCTAAATGATTTCATAGTGAAAAACTGGATTTAACCCATTAAATAAGACACTTCAGAGATAACGTGGTGATACTTCTATATCTTTTTCTCCTTACACTTACAAAAATAACCTAATATTACAACAAACAGATCAAAACACCTAAAACATGAGCAGTTTCAGTATAAAAACCTCTTCTCTATTTTTATAGGGGAGAAGCAGCAGATTTATCCCTCTGTGTGTGTGTGCACACATCTGTGCAGATGCAAACATTTTACAACAGTTTCAGAGGAATAAACCACTCATAATGGGAAGGGCATGCAAATCACGGAAAGCAGAAAGAGGAGGGCAATCATCCCAGCTGTGATACCTGTCACAAAGGTCAAGTTTGGAAGGAGCAGCCATCAGAGAAATCAGAAATACATGAGCACATATAGACTTGAGAAAGAGGCGACTGCTAGAAGAAGGGTTTGTCTTGAGGTTGCTGAAAGCTGACTTTTAGAAGCTTAAGCTTTATCTTCAGAAAAAGGAATAGCAGGGCTTGTCCAAGAGGAAGGACAGCCCACACTCCAAATTTTGTATTCACTCAGCTGGATGGAAGGTAGGGCCTAATTTCTCTTGTGTCTGTCCCTTTTGATTTAAACATTACCAAGGAGTTAAAAGATTCAGAGAAAAGGTGCAAACTCGGTAGCTTACCTCAGGGGGAATGCCAGAGAAGTTGTCTTTAGAATTTCTCAGATTTGTCAGTTTGACTGCATCATACTACAGCACCTGTTGCTTCATACCTCTCGGATCTTTGCACGGCATTGTCATGTCCTGTCTTCACCACAGGCCAAGACCCAGCTCTCCATCAGAGAGAAGAGCCAAGTGCATTCCACAGAGATATGATGAACTCTCACCATGGCTGATCTGGACATTTAGGAGTCTACAGTCTCAGGATCAACATAACGTGCAATAGAAAGCTGCAAGTGTAGACGCGCCCTTTGTGCTTAGCTTGGCACATTGACTTCCATTGTTCATAACGCTCAGCCTGACCGTTCAGTCCTCACCAGCCACCACAATTTCCCCCTGCAGGATGGAAAACAAGCAGCTTGTTATGCATAGTAGGGTACAAATTTATGAAGGAAAGTTTTGCCTGCTCTCCCCTTGGTAAACCAGGCCTTTCTGAGTGCCAGAAATAGAGGAGCTTACAGTGCTATGTTGAAGCAAATTACACATTATTTGCAAATCAAGTTATTTAATCCCAACCTTATCTGTCCTCTTGATTTCTAATGGACTAGGAAGTGCCCCCTCAGGAACATAAGTGCTTCTGTGTGCTGTGCATGTCAGTCCTGAAGGTGCATGTTCCCTCCCATCCATGTGGCACTAGGCCCCTTTGCAGTGCTGGAATCAAGCTATTCTTCTTTTCTTTCTTTTTTCCTAAATTGTTCTTTATACCAGGACAGAATTCAGAAATCAGACTGTGGGGCTTCTTTGCACCAGGTATTGTGCAAACATAAACCCAGGCATGTTTACACTGCAATCCAGTAACTGTAGTGCATATACACATAATGGACATCACTTTAATGTAGCCCTCATTAGTACCATTGGTACCCCATCCCTGGAAATATTCAAGGTCAGGTTGGATAAGGCTCTGAGCAACTTGATCTAGTTGAAGATGTCCCCACTCACTGCAGGGGACTTGGACTAGATGACCCTTACAGGTCCCTTCCAACCAAAACTATTCTATGATTCAGTATGAATGGGGACCACCAGGCCAAAGCTGTCAGAAGATCCCCACTGGCAGTACTCTAAACTGAGTCAAATCTCCAGATCTTCCTCCACCTCCTGCAGATATCCTCACAAGCCCTCTCCTAGAGAGTCATGAGAGCACATTAATAGATGGGGTCTGGTATGTCTGATATTGATCAGGTTCACTTTTGCCTCACCCCTCCAAGTTTCAGATTTAAGTGGAAAACATCTCAAATGTGAAAGCAGATCCAAAAAAGGATGGAGGAAGGGAGATAAGCAATTGGGAAATACACTAAATAATTAGGAAAAAATATATATCCAGAGAGGAAGAAATCTTTCTAAAGCTATTTAATAACAAATCAGCTGTTATATCTGTCAATACAGAAAAAAATGAGGATGCTGACAACTCTTCATCCCATGATCTGTGGCATTAATATAGGTAGTTTGTACAGATAACAGTATCACATGAGGACAAGGGAATAAAGCTGAACTAAAACAAAAGACATGATTGGGTATTGCTAGCAAATAATAACATAAATGAAAAACAAAAACCCAGAAACAAATGCAGACCCTCCAGACATCAAATATAAGGAAAATATGACTGTCTCATTTTTTTGGCAGTAATCAGATACAAATCATGACGTCAGCACTGTCTGATTAAAGTTTAGGATGCAGTTGTTATTCCAGAAGTGTCCAGCCCAGACTGCTTATTTAAACAAAGAGAGGGCAGATTGGATGGGAACCAAGGGTTAAAGTGAAGCTGAATACACGCCATCCCAAGGTAAATAGCACCATGAAGGACGTGGCCTGAAGGGAAAGCATTTTATATCCAATTCTACTGTCATGCCACTCTCCTTCCACTGTGAATTCATTTTCCTTACTGCTGCCTCATTAACCAGGAGGCAAGACTTGCACTTCTGGCATGTCCAGTGCTCAAACACTCACCACTCATTTCTTTGGCACAGCCAACACAGTTGCTAAACCCTCTCTCTCCTCCCTTCTTTGATGCTCAACATCTGCCACACACCTTTACTGGGACATTGATGAAGAGCTCTATCCCGGGATGCTCTGCCATCTCCTTCCTATTCCCAAGGAAAGGAAGAGTTATTCTTTTGTGAATTTGAAATATTTCTGCAACATAATCTGGTTTCAAAAAGATTTCTAAGCAGCACTGTCTGCTGCCTGCTGTCTATCCAGTTTATACCACACAAGTCATCTTAGATCGATTTTGTATTGTCCATTTCACAGGTCTCACCCAGTATCATTCCCATTTCATTCCACATGAACAGCTTTAATCCCAGAGCCTTGTGCTGTAGTAAACAAGGGAAGGAACTAATTTTTTTGTAGGTGCAAGTCAGTCAGAAAGTGTAGTAGGGAAGCTAGATCAAGAAGAGAAGAGATGGGAAGGGATCATCTGGTTATTTTTTTGCAGCAGAACCAAAGGACGCTATATTAGGTAGGGCCTTGTATTTCCTTTAGAGGATTTGCATTAAGCAGAGTTCTGCCCTGATCCCTTTAGGAAGTGGGAGAGTTATGATGGTGCCTTTTCCCTGAGAGCATTTCTAAGTTTTCCTCATAGGAAGCTTTCCTTGTGGTATGTTCTTAAGTAGATCAAATGTAAAGGAAAATCCCAATTTAGAATTAATTGGCATACATTTTTTCAGGAGCTGGAGGGACTTTGAATTTCTTCCTTCTAGATGAACGTACAGCACTCCTGCAATCCCACATTGGAAGCTGTACCTGTCTGTGGAAGCACGCAAGCACAAGACCTGCAGCAAGACATCTTTCTAGTTTTACCTCTCTGCCCTGTTACTCGGACAGATGCTCTCCAGTGTGGTGCCCATGGCCCATATTTACTCCAGCTTGTTCTTGTAGTCTTTGCTTCCTTCAGTGATGTTCTTGCTGTGGACACAGTAGCACAGAAAGCAAGCCATGTTTGGAATTAACTGTTCTCAGCATCCCTGCACACTCAGAGTCAGCAACTGAAGCAGATGCTTTGGTGGTGTAAAAAACCTCCTTGTTGAAGGGGGACCAGAACAATACTTCACTTGGACATGCTTAGTACCTTCATCTTCAGGATCATCCAAACCAGATACTCGCCTTCCATTATTTTCTGAAAGCAAGTAAAGCCATTTTTGCCATGACAGACCACCATCCCCTTCTGCTGTTTCTGCTCTGAAAAAATAGCTTACTTCTAAACACAGCTGGCACATCTGCTGCCTAAGTACCACCACTCCTTATCCAGACAGGTATTCACTTTTCATCGCCTGTCCAGCAGCTATCTGTGCATATAGCAAGCTTCATCTCAGTCACGCAGTAATAATCACTGCTTATATACAAGATCCCTTGTGTACTGTATATTAATGTCTGGCTGGTAATTTAATGGCACCTCTAGGCATAAACAAAAGTTTATTAAAACAGTAAGTAAAATGTTCCCGAAGACTGGCCTGCATTTTTAATTTTCTATTCAGCATTCCAAAATACAGAGCCAGCCTTTTTATGCAAAAAGAAAACTATGGAGTTAACACCAAGTAACATCACTTTGCACAAGTTAGACACAGCACGGCCTAGAGCAATAGGATGCTTCATTTATATTCACAAACCCCTTCTTTTCTGATTGTCTGGAGTTTGCACAGCAAGATTTTGGTAGCAGGGGGGCTGCAGGGGTGCCTTCTGTGAGAAGCTGCTAGAAGCTTCCCCCATGTTTAACAGAGCCAATGCCAGCCAGCCCCAAGATGGACCTGCTGCTGGCCAAGCCTATCAGCAACAGTAGTAGCACCTCTGTGATAACACATTTAAGAAGGGGAAAAAACTGCACAACAGCAACTGCAGCTGGAGAGAGGAGTGAGAGTATGTGAAACAGCTCTGCAGACTCCAATGTCAGTGAAGGAGGAGGGGGAGGAGGTGCTCTAGGTGTCAGAGCAGAGATTCCTTTGCAGCCCATGGAGGTCCATGGTGGAGCAGATGTCCACCTGCAGCCTGTGGAAGACACCACACCAGAGCAGGTGGATACCCAAAGGAAGCTGTGACCCTATAAGAAGCCTGTGCTTGAGCAGGCTCCTGGCAGGACCTGTGGACCCGTGGAGAGAGGAGCCCATGCTGGAGCAGGCTTGCTGGCAGGACTTGTGACCCTGTGGGGAAACCATACTGAAGCAGTTTGTTCCTGAAGGACTGCACCCCACAGAAGGGACCCACGCTGAAACAGTTCATGGAGGACTGTCTTCCATGAGAGGGACCCCACCCTGAAGCAGGGGAACACTGTGAAGAAGGAGTGGCAGAGACAACGTGATGAACTGACTGCAACCCCATTCCCATCCCCCTGCGCTGCTGGGGGGGAGGAGGTAGAGAGTTCAGAAGTGAAGTTGAACCCACAAAAGGGAGAGGTGAGGGGAAAGTGTTTTAAGAATTGGGTTTATTTCTCATTTTCCTACTCTCATTTGTTCAGTAAATTAAGCTCATGTCCCCAAGTGGAGTCTGTTTTGCCCGTGTTGCTAATTGCTGAGTGATCTCCCTGTCCTTACCTTGACACATGAGCTTTTCATTATATTTTCTCTCCCCTGTCCAGCTGCAGAGGGGAGTGACAGAGCACTTGGTGGGCACCTGGTGTCCAGCCAGGGGCAACCCACCACACTGATAGTCTTCAACAACAACAGCCAAACAAAAATTTGGATTGATTATCTGGAAATTTGTACAACTCCAGAAAGCAGCAGCATATTGATTACTACTCAAATTACTTGTCAGTTCTAAGATAGGAAGCCACATGACAGCTAAAACCTTAAATTCCAGTCAGTAGTTGGCAATGGTCTCTGTAGGTAAGAGAGTCATGCTCTGAAAATTTGGCACATAAAAGTGACACCATTCTTTCCCTGTGCTTATCTCTTCATTTTCATGAGATGCTTGTTTTACCAATGATTTAGTGCTTTAAAAACCAGCAGGTTTCATTTTCTTTTATCATAAAAAAATTCCTTGGCCGCAGTAAAATGCGCATAATACATGTGTCAGCTATTACATGTATTATTACATGTTTACAGTGGACAAGTAGGTAGACACTTTTTTTTTTACAATATTTCAGCAGAAACTTGACTGATTTTCACATTTCAGGTTAAGTAATGGAGACATGAAAGTTTTCTGTAGAAAACTTGTTCATGGAAGAAGTTCACTGTGGAGACACTGATGAACAAGCAAGGAGCTCTGAATTTAGTGAGTCTCTTTTCAGATCCCAGCCACATTTCTAGACTGCAATGACGATCCCCCACCACTGTAATTTAGAATATGTTAAGGACCCTGAAGCCCTTTCCAGCTCCTGGGGCACATCATCACCTATCTGCATAATGAAACAAGACCCGGCAGTGCCCACTTGCCACTGTACCGCTTGGCTTCCACAGAAAGGGAACAGGACCATTCAGGCTGAAGAGAAGGTAGAGAGACCTGATCCAACAGGTCCTAATTGAAGTGATCAGGCACTAGGATTTTGGGAGCCTAGAGAAAATACAGGTGTTGCTAGCTCTTTGCTTCGAGCCTCAATACTTTTGTCATAACCTAGAATATTCGCCTACTTACCACCATCAAGGGACTCAGGCAGCTGAGAAGTCTCTTGCAAACAGCATCAGCAAGAGTTAACAAGGAGGAGAAAGACTACGGGTATCTCAGAACAAAAGCTTTCAGAACAAATGCTTTAATGCCTCTACAGAATAAAAACTTGGCTTGTAAAAGATAAAAGCATTCATGGCACATGAACTGCTTTTTTTGTGGCATTCTTCAGTGTTATACACAGTTCAGCTTTTTATTTTTAAAACCTTTTTTTTGTGTATTTAAGACACAGTGTAATATAAACAGATTTGCTACTGCCCTGTTAGCCTTAACCTGCAGAGGCTGGTGTCCTTTGTTTATAGCAAGATGATTTTAGCTTTAAAAAAACACTGTCTCTTGTAGTTTTTACTGTCTTGTTTAAGATTAGATGTCAAAGCTTTGAGCATTCAGCAGCAAGCACAAATCCTAAGTCTTAGATAAAAAAATCCTGAGATATTTGTGCATCAGAAATTGGTGGCACTGCTCATGTGAGAAAAAGGAAAAGGTGAGTGTCAGGCAGCAATCCCAGTGTGGACTTCATGGTATTTCACATTTCTGAGGCTGTTATCTGCCATAAATGCCACCACAAAATATTCAGGCATAATGGACTATATATGCCAACAAGAGCTTGCAAGATCTGGCCCAGAACTTAAAATTAGGCAAATTAACACTGCCATTGGACCCTTTAGACCCAACGTGGCAGTAAGTCCCCGAAATCCTCATGGAGGTCAAGGGGTCTTCCACGTGGGAAGGGAATTCTTATTCAAACCATTCCCTCACATGGGACATTCATTATAATGCTTTATTTTCTATGTTGGGTTTTTTGTTTTGTTGTTTTTTTTTTTTTCCTAGAGATGAGGATGACTGTTTAGGACCTTCATCATTAAAGGCAAAAGTTCCTTCCCATTTTATTATTTTAATCTCCATAACTGTGATTTAATAAATTTTTAATATTGTGCTGTCTATGCAAGGTCTGCTTTTCATCTCCCCTGCATAACAGCTGTTAAGATACAAGGGCTGAAATTTTAGCCCCAGTTCAACAGAGCACTTGCACACATATATAAGGTGCTGCAGCTGGTGAAGAGGCTGATTTACTTAAATGCTCCACTGAGTTAGAGACCTATGACCTTATATCATATGCAACTTTAAATCACGTTAATAACAGTTATATGTATGCAATGACATAAACCACTGTGTTTTTTTCATTCCAGGAATAGAAAAGAGTAAGAAAAAATGTTAGAGTCTGGAAGCTTTGCATATTCATACTTCTCACAGTTGTTAAGTGTTTGAAAATTCAAGTAATGAGCATACAATACTCTGGCTGCCTTTGTATTGCTTGGGGGTTTGCTATTCTAGTAATATCTCTACAGAAACCATTCTATCAAGTCAGGTTTTTTGCCCTCAAATTGAATTAGCACTTGTACATTGAAGTTTTCAACATCACCCATAAGATTTTTCGACTTGTCAGAAGAATCTGCATGGTCTCTAACCATGAATAAAAATGATTTCAGATATCATCTTTATTTCAAGTTTTATTTCCTGGGATTCATTTAATTGATTGTGCTGGTGGCTTGTTTAACAGCTGCTGAAATAAACAGACCATTTGTCTTTCTATGTAAACATATGGGTACCTGGTTTAATTATAGTTCATACCAGTGCTGAGAAAAAGAAAACAGAAAAAAAATACCCTTCATTTTCTGAATTGACACCGTAGACCTGAAATTATAAGAACTCTCTCACAGCAACAAAACTTGGCTAATTTTCCTCTTGCCGATTTTAATAAATCTTCTCATATAGACAAAAAATAAAAGTTCAGTAGGTTATATATAATCTTATAACTTTTTTATTTTATATATATCCATGTGCTTCCACAAGACATCCATCGTTTTCTCCTTGCCTCATATAACTAGGAGCAGTCCCATAAATCTTTACTTCAACATAATTCTCATTTTATGCTTAGCAGACCTAACCCTGACTTGTGTCTATTATTACAATCACATGAACCCTTTTTTATGGCTATGTAACAGATCAGGGTCTAAAGCAAAAACTCTAGGTAAAATACAGTGGAATACACACCCCTTTGGCTTTAACACACGTTTTTACTTCCCCAGACAGCTCTAGTAAAGAAAATAGCACCGCCAACAGGAAATAAAAGGAATAAATAGTTTCAAATAATTCTTAAACTCTTTTGTAAGAATTATTTAGTTCCTTTAAGATCCTTAGACATGTTGATTTTCTTAGCTTTTCTTATTATATAATACAAAAATCATGTGCTTACATGGAGATAAAGTCAGCAGAAGCAAGTGGAGCCTCCAGCACTGGAGTGGAAGTGGGCAAGAAAAATTACTTCTGTAGTAAGACTCTGGAAACTCATAGGTACATATAGGACCACTTAATAGCCTTTTTATACCTAGATAAGCACCATTCTTAACAGTGTGCATGTGCAATACAGATGAAATATTAATAAGCAGCACACAGCTTTGTTCAAAGAGAAGGAAAGCTGCACAGGTAAGACTTGTTTTGTTACCCCAGCCTGAGCTTCTCCCTCTCTACTATCTCACTCCAACCAGACCACTTCACCAGTTTCCTTCCCCAAGCTTTCAATGAAATGAAGCACGTGTACACACGATGCACAACAGGTCAAGGAGGGGAGCGAAGCCGAGACAGTTGTCATGAAACATCCAACAAGAACTGGGGAGAGCAAGTTACAAGGTGAATACTTTATGACTAGCTCCAGTTTTGAGGCTGTCAGAAGACCTTGGAAAGAGAACAATGTTGATGTAACTAGGATATGCAAGATATGAAGAGCCCTTGGGAGCTGGAGCAGAAGAAAAGCAGTCATTGTCCCCACACCACCAAATGGACAGGTATTTCAGAGCCAGGATAATGGAGTGCAGAGTGACTGTGCATAGCCACCGCTGGTTAGATGACATCATTCACTGGTGGGAAAGGAGCAGGTCTCCAGCAATGCAACCAGCCTTGCAATTTCTCCCAAAGGGAGAAAGAAAAGTGGGGGGGGGGGGGGGGGGACACGGACGAGGACGACACGACAGGATGGGTGTAGGAAAAAAAAGAAAAGAAAAAAGAAAGGAGTACGAGGCTTACAATTTCATTACACAGGAAATATCTGGTCACCAACAACCATCCTGAGCTTGAATGCAATAAATATTCACTTTGTCCTACAATATCCTGGTCCATCATTCCTTTTAAAAACCAAAGCCAAGCCCTAGAAGCTACACATATACATAACTACCCAGACACATTCAGACCACCAAACTTCAGCCCAGTCTCCTCGCTGAGTTCAAGCTCTGCTCCTTGAGAGAGCTACAGAGGAAATCACATATGCAATCTCTCTGCTGTTCTCAGCCACGTACTAGGTTTAGAAAGCAAATCAAAGATTTGCTTTTAAATGATACATGGATGAATATCCTACTGCAAGTAAATAGAATCTGGCATTAGTAAACTTAGTACTAAACTGCTAAAAAATTCCAAAAGACAACAAAAATTCAGAAGAGGTGTAGCCATGTCATTGGCACTGGTTGCTGAAAGTAGTTATTAATTTAATGACAAAAAATAAGCTATTCCCATTTTCTCAGATGAGTGTATTATTTGGGGGGGCTGTCTACCTTGGGATAACCTATTTTTACCCTTAACTGAGGAACATAAAAATTCTAATCAGTTTTCAGATCTCAGGAGTCCAAAGAGAATTTGCATTTCTGCATAAAGAAGGGCCTGGTACAGAAGAATAAAACAGGAATGATTTGGATTATGTGAACTCAGGTAGGATGCTGCTGTGGTCAGTTCTTCAGCAGGATTTAGCACAGTTGGTAAGACCTTACCTTCTTTCAACCCCTCCTCTGGAATGGTGCCAGCTGTAATTATACATTATAATGAGCAAGAATCTTGAATTCACAGCAGAGCAGTGAACTTGTTTCTCCTCACCTTCAGTAATGTATTTCTGCCCTCCTTCTTCATCTTTCCTGTGTTGTTTTGTAGTTTGTGTCAAACAAGTCTCATTCTTCTCATTACAGACAAAAATCTCTGCTCGTTGAAATGCTGAGAGAACTAATTCTTGTTGTTCTCACTTGTTACAGAAAACCTCCTGCCAAAGGAACCGTTTGGCTTAAAATATTGTAAACATCTCCTTTACCCACCACCACCGCTTGCTTTTAAGAAGTCTGTTTTCATAAACAGTATGTCTTGTCTGTTCAAAACAACATAACTAGGAGTTGCCGTATCAAATACATTTATGGAAGATAGCAATAAAGAAATACCTTGACAGACTAATGATGACCTCCTGGCAAGCCAGGCACTTAAAAGGCTTGCTTTCCTGCTTAGCAGATTAAAAAGTAGTATCTGAGTGGCACGATTTCCACTCACTTGTCAAGTGTAATACCTGCCCTGTGGGCTACTGTGAAAATAAAATTCAAACTCACCATAGAGATGGCTACCAAATAAGCCAGGGTGATTCTGTGGGACATGAAAAAGCTAGGTTAGTGTCAGCATCCAGTGGACACCAGAAGAGACTGAAGGTAGACAAGAAAATACAGACCTTCTTTTTGCATTGCTTACCTTGCTAAAGCCTATGGATTTCTACAGCATGTCTTCCATTTTAAAACCAGGGTGGTAAGAACCAGCTTTGTTAAGGAGGAGGGGCTGGCGTTGCACCTATCTAGGTATTTTGTCTGGTGCCTAAGCATTAGTCTCTTGCACACAGCTTCCCGTTTGAGTAGCAAAGGCAAGTTTAGAGACAGAAATGTAAAAATGAGAGAGTAGTACACGCTTGGCAAGAATGGAAATGAAAATTTAAACAGTAAGAAAAGCTAACTTAGATAGCGCTTCACAGAGGAGTAACAACTAGGCCAGGGCAGAATTGCAGCTAGGACTTTGCCACCCAGTTCACTGGGTTTGTGACAGACTGTCCATGAGTCCTGCAAAGTTGTTTGGGTGGGCAAACACTAGTCTGCTCATACCAGTGCCTCTGACAGGAGGGAGCAAACATACACTGACTGCACGGCCAGAGTCACGGGTAGTGCCCGCAGGCACCCATCGGGTCTGGTTTTGCCTCGTGGTATTTCTTGAGGAGCTCACCTGTTGCTGAGCTAAGCCCGGGAGTACTGGGGGTGATGCTATCTCCTTCCACACACAAACTGTAACTTCTCATTTCGTTGTGTATTATATTCTGTAGAAATCCCATGGCATCTCACAACACGTAACATGCAAATAGTGAACACTGTTCTTTAATAACGCAGTGTATTCCTTTAAATTATTTGACAAGCACAGTGAACAAATACAACTTAAACCTAGCTAAGTACTAGCTTCTTAAAATACAAATGCACACAAGCATGAAAGCTACTAAAATAAACGTAATCATTATTTAAACAGGTCTGTGTAATTCCTAATGTAAGTAGAAGGTGCGGAAAATGCCTCATGCCCACGACTTAGAAATTCACTGGCCTGTGGTCTTGCACTAAGATTACCATCACTCAGCCCAAACATTTGAACTGAAGGCACAATGAAGTTCACTCTTTGAATTTGATTTATTCTTCCAGACTTCAAAGCTGAGCAGGAAGCCTTGGCAGAAAAAGGTGATTCTGTCCAGGTTAATAGAGAAAGCACTCATGAAGTCCTGACCTTCCTGAGGTTCCATTAGCATTTCTGAAAGTAGCAGTTACCAACATATTTCTGTAAAATAACATCTGCATTTGCACGTATGGGTTTCTCACAGGGGTCCCACTCCCACCAGACAACACTGGGTTACATCGAGGCCAAAATTAATTCCTAGTTGGATAAAAATCATGCTGATGCCCACTAAGCTGCTCCTCCTCCAGATGGGAATGAGCAAAGCCATCTACAACAGGTGAAGCTGGGGCTTTTCGCCAGGATTCAGGATTAATGCTTGAAAATGGGAGAGCAGAAGTCTTCCCCTAAAAAGCAAACAGTTTTACTGCATAAACAGTGGGCAATAAATAAATAAATAAATAAATAGGTCCGTAAATAAATAAATAAAACCAACTGGAATGATGCTAAACCAAACCATGACAAAAACAGTGTTGTGCTTAGTATCTAAGACACTTGCAATGCCATTATATTTCAGATAAGCATATTTTGTTAGGAGGATTTGTGCTTGCTGTTTATTACTAAGCACAAAGTTTTTGTCATTTTTGAGTGAGATACATGGGTATGTCCTAGAAGGGTGGTTTGTTGTTTGCGTTCTTTTTTTCCTACTGGAGTGTTTTAAGAAGTTCCCACCTTTGTTTTCTAGCTTACCTGCCATGTTCCCATCCACCTTCTGAAGCTGAATGGGCTACTATTTATTCATCACTTTGCTTCATTAAGATGCAGTTCGTGTTTTCATCCATGTTGTATGTTTTGCAACCATGAAATATGGATCTAAGATCCAAAAGACACGAGTGTAAAGAACCTTTCAGACACTTTCTGCTTTCTGAAGAAACAGCAGCAGATATAAGAGCCCTTCAGCAGTGCAGAGTGTTACCTGCGACATAAAATAGTTTTTAATATACCAAATTATTTTAGATTTCAGTTTGGTTATGCTGGAATAAATACAGAGCTCTTTCTACATTTTCATCATGTTCTGATAAAATCCCAGGTCTGACAGTGTATCTTGACGAAAGAGTCCACATGAAATATGTTGCTAATTATTTATACACCTCTTCAAAGGCTCAGTGCTTCTACTTGTACTTCTCACTACCCTTACCTACCCAGGCCCTAAAGCTGTTTTTCAATCACTGAACTGAAACTCCTTAGAGTAACAAGTTTATAATAGAGGTTCATAAACTTGGCAGTGATTAACAGCACAGGTTAATCAAATGAGTGTAGAACAGGCTTTTCCCCCCTTTTCTTTAAAGGAAACTAGCCCCAAGTGTCTTTCCCTTATTGCTACGTGGAAATAAATTTGCAATTAACTTTTACTTATTGGTGTCATAGCAGCCTCTGAAGACCTCAGCCAGAAGCAAGCACCATCGTGCTTTCAGCACATAAATGCACACCAGAAGACAGCAGCTGCTTCAAAGAGCCAAGAACCAAGCACTGTCCCACAGCCGAGCCCCAGCCATGCCCAGCAGCCAAGCATGGGCAGAGCCCAGCTCTGCTAGGACCACCTCTGCCTGGAAAAGAGCAGGCAGCCTCATGCTCATGTGTTTGGTACATGGGAGTACATTTAGTATGTGTTTTGTAAGTGGGGTGCCACTTACTAAACAAGCTGCTTGGCGATTTAAAATAATTAAGAGGAATCATCCTCCACCGACATCAGTTGGTCAACTTCTTATGAAAGTATAAGTCCACCTACCACCAAACCTACTACGTTTAATTTACTCCAAGACCAGCAGGACATAAGTCTCCAGCACACTCTACACAGGGGATTCGTATCCAATTTCAACTACTTGCAATCAAACTCCCAGTGAACGTGGAGTAACGACAGGGAAGCAGGTCTGTGGCGGCTACCAGGCTGGGTGGCAGCTGGGCCTATGCAGTCTGAACTTTCCCATGCTTGGAGCCAGCAAGAAGCTTCAAACAGAAAACAGCTTTCAGTGACTGCTTCCTAAACCCTGAACAAATTGTTTGTCAGTCGCTAGCCACAGCAGTTTTGTTTGGAGTTTTCTGGAGCATGATCAAGAAATAAATGGGATTAAAATCTTGATTTAATTCAATTCTGATGGGGAGAAAAAGGAAATTTCTGGAGTGAGTTAGCTGAGTGCAGGGATGAAAAATAACTTTTGAAGGAGTACTGAAATGTATTATATTTGCTTTGCCTCATTGAGTCAGTGTTTTGTTTTCTTGTGTTAATTCCTTCTGGAAATTGCAGACCCAAACCACTCACAGTCACCATGTCTGACAGACTGAGCCTGAACACCCAGCACCTTCTCTCGGGACCCTCCCTTGTGGTTATGGAAGCCCACACTTGCTCCGGGGTTCCTCTGTTATCAGCTGGGTTTATGATAATAAAACGATCAGCCTCCTGCCCAGATTTTCATGTTTCTGCAGCCCTCTCCTAGTTTGTTTCATTTCAGCACCAGATATGAGATTAGATACTTCAGCTAAAACACACACAGACATCTTGGTATCAGCAAGTGTCTGGGACCTGAGGTAGAAAGTAGTACGCATGAGTCCCTGGTTCCACACCTTGGACCAGGCCTGAAGGAAGATTTTTCCTTTTGCAGGGGCAAGGATTAATGAAAAACAAGTTTAAAAACCCCATCCCCTATAGCACTAACTTTCACCACACCAGAGGAACAAAGGTCTTCATCCTGAAGACACAGTGGTCTACATTTCCCCTCTAGCACTGAGTCCTTGCACTTCTCCACTGTCTTTCCTCTGAAACACAGACCTCACTACGTAACAGAAGTTATGCTCAGGAAGCATGTGCTTCCTGCTTGCATCCTGCACTGCCATCACCTGTGATCCTACCATCCTCTGCCTGCTTTAAAATGCTGTTCTTGCTCTTCTCTTCATAACAGATTTATAACAATTGGAGACAGATAAAAAAGGTTATTTGCACATAAGCATAAAATACCAGTAGACTTAAGCAAGTTCTGAGCAGCACAATTTTAGCAATCTGAAGTAGACATAGACAACTCAGACCAAAGTTGCTTCTCTTTCAGCTAATCACAGAATTCATGCTAGTGTGTGTTTTGGAAACTGGTGTGAAAAACATGAGCAGATAAAGACTAAATATCTCATTTTTCTCCTCTCCAAAACTGCGGGGGTGTTTTATCCAAAAGATGATGTTCCCCTTTCCTTGCTTCTACTTAGATGACCTGTCAAACAGGGGAAGCAAGCAAAAAGATAACTGTGTGTATACACTAAGCACATCCGTTTATAGTCTCTGGTTTGTCTGTTATTTCTTTAACTGAAACAAAACAAAAAAACCACCACCAAAATAAGACAACAAATTTCACTTAGCAGTTTCTTAATTTTAGTAATAAAGACTGAGTCTCTCCTCCACATTCAGATGAAACTCTCATTTGATGGCTGGTCTTTGACTTGACAGGAGCTTTGCCATAATGAAGAATGCACCAGCCCAGCTTTCGTTTGTCATTTCTATGGCTTTTGCTTTGCAGGTACCTGTAGCATCTTAATTGCATAAAGCCCCTGAGTGAATGCAGCCTATCTTAAAACCAGCTGTAATTTTGGACTGCCTCTTTAAAATAAGGATTCTTGCCAAACAGCGATACAGGAGGTGGTGTCTCTCAGCTCTCAGAAGAAAGCTACCCAGATATTCCCAAGTCTGGCTGAATTTTTTAAGAATACAGAAATATGTGGAACACTCACACATGTATTAATTCAGAAAAGATTCTTCCAATTCACTCTGTTTGTTTCTGACTGAAAGTGGAATAAATAAAAGCAAAATCTAGCCACGCACCTTTGCTGAATGAGTGTTTCTTCTCTCCTTCTTTGTCCAACTTGACCGCTTTGTACATGCATAGTGGTTTTGATAAGGTCAGAGTTGACACAGCAACTCCTACCGTTACTACCTCTCTTGCCACTGTATCACGCATATAAAATCATTATCAAAATGTTATAAAAAAAGATACTGTGTATGTACAGGAGTAAGTCTGCTATCCCCTCAAAGATCACCCATTTTTATTATGCCATATTATAAATTATATTTTTCATCACGTATCAGGCATAGATAACCCTCTAAAAATAAGAGCCCTCACTAAAACCCTCTATGGAAGATACCAGTCCAGAGCATACATTTACAGTTATATCATAAATCTTTGGTAAAAATGGAATTTATAAAAGCTATGCTGACACAGCTTATCTGTAAGCTTGTGAAAATGACAGCCACGCATAGAGAGCTCACCCCTGCTCAAACACAACCATATGAATATTGAACACCAAACCCTACACAAGCTTTCTGACTCTTGCAGAAGGCCCCACAACAGCAGGTTTGCAAACCAGCCCTGCCTCCATCCCTTCCCACACCAAGGTTCACCCAACCCACAGCACACAAGCTCCTGCCCACGACTGGAGCACAATTTTGAATCAAATAATAAACCAAAACTCTTTTCATCACCTTCTTCCCCTCGCTTGTCTGCAAGAAGACACTCTTTCTACCCACCTGTTTTGGGTTTGGTGGTTGCCTTTTTTTTCCCCTACCTTTTATTATCTAAAGCAGCTGGGCCTTGTTAACTGATGAGCTTAAGTCCCTTTGGCCTCCAAGCATGTAACCCTTACTTGTCAGGTTCCTGAGCTTTTCTGGTCTTTCAGTTCCTTTTTAAGTATTCTGAGCAATTTATGAGTACAGATTGAGCCATCTTCTTTCTAGATTGACATTTCTCCTGTCTTTGGGGCATATGTTGTTTTTTTTTTTAATAAAATAATATGCCCAGTATTACATACACATCACAATATAGCACACTGCAACATACTATGGCATGCCATGAGATGTACTGGGGACACAGAAGGACATCTTATAGAACAGAGACAAAGTAAGATTTAAACCACGTTTCGTTCCAAGACATACCTCTTACATGATCCTCACAACAGGTGGGTCGCAGCACTCCACTGGGAATCTCGAGAAGGATTTGCTTTGGGCTCCAATAGAGATGAGAGAGGAATTTTCCCTATTCCATGGAAACCGGTAGTGGGGTCTCAGGCCAGGCAGTGGGGAGACGCCTGCCACCCTCACCCAGCCCCGGGGCACCCCCGACCCTGCCCCAGCCGTTGGAAAGCACCTCCCAGGGTCATCCCTCCCAGAACAAACTTTTGGCAGCTCCTCAGGACCTGACCTCGGTTTTACACATGGCAACATGGACAAGCTCCAGCTGCCAACAGCCCCAACCACCCTAAAGCATCACCCAGGGCCGTTGCACCCCAGAAATGGTTGCGGGGGGGAAACATCCTGGTCTTGTGCCCATCTTCCTCCTGTCTGGGCTGCCGTGGCCTCCCAGGAAAAACAGGGGAGCAGCCCCTCATAGCCACAAGCTACCCTTAATTTCCCCAGGGTGCCCTGGCTGTATTCATATGGATGGGGCCGCAGTAATTCAGCCACCAGCACCCCTCCCCAACCACCACACTCAAAAATATCCAATTCCCACCCCACCATTTTAGCCTACTTTGGGCTAGAGCATCTGGGGCTAGAGCCAGCAGGAACATTTTCAGAGGCAGGTGAGCACTCTGGGAGCCTGTCACTGGGAAGACAGGGGTGCTGGGACCTGTTAGAAAGTGCTACCTCAGTTTCACTGGTGTGCAGCAACAAATCACTTACTCCAAGGAAATACACTGTCCTAAACAAGAAAAAATAAATGTGTTTTACTCCAATAAGTTTGCTATGTTAGACTGCCTACCAGGCGACAAAACTGTTAAGGGGTTAACAAGTAAACATAGGATTCAATGCTATATTTATTATATATACGTAGCAACAGACACATATGCAGACCTACACAGCTTGATGATGGTATTTGAAAGTTTTAAAATGACAGCCTCTTTGGGCTGTCCCAGGTCTCCCCTGCCAAAACACACAGTAAAGCAGATAAGCACAAGTTTAGTTCACCTCAATTCAGCAAAATGTTTGAAGTGGTATGTGTAGATAAGAGTTCTCCTGAGTAAATGCTTCTACAGAAGTTTGTGTTAAAGGCTATAAACTGAGCTGTCTGCATTTAATCTCTGCATTGGGTTGCCTATATATGTCCGTCGATTATTAATCTTCTGCAATTTTTTTTTTCTGAGCATCTTTTCTTTCTGCATTTTCCCTTCATCTTCATAGTCCCATTTGTTGATCTGTCCTCTTTTCCGTGTGTATACTTGCAGTTCTTAACACAGAACCATTTCACCAGGTTTGATGTTACTGGCAAAACTCACATTGATCCACTTGATTGCCTTTGATAAGAGATTTCACTGGAATTCAATTGCTGTCTCAGGATTGCAAGAGATACATGATAACATAGTCCTAATGGGATGTTCCCAACAGGAAATGTTGATATGAGCTGCAGAGGCATTGCACAATTTGATCTCACTATATTAACAGTCTTCAGAACATACAATATTTCATTTATAAAAAGGAATAGGAGAACACAGGCAGATACCTGCACATGCTCTGTGAGTCAAGGGAGGGGCTTTGATGCGTGCCCAGAGGTTTTAGGACAGGTGGAATGCATTTCTACTGAACTTTAGCAAAAAAAAAAAAGAGAGGAAAAAAATAAGTTGAGGATTTGTAACTAGCTTTGAATAAAACATAGACAAGTGTCTACGTCCACATTTAAGGCAGACCCTCCCCCAGACATCATTGCTGTTTCGCACAGATATATCTTTCACGAATTAGAGCCTGGTTTTCAAGGAGGATGAGCCTGTAGACTAGGTCTGAGCTCAGTGTGTCTGATGCTGCAGGGACCAATGCTTCAGCACATACCTAATACTTCTAGCAGATGCAGGTCCCAGTGGGCCTTCCTCACCAGCCAGGGTCGATTCCCATCACGCTCTGATTGTGTTGACGTTGAGTCAAAGGGAGAAAACAGAATAATTCACAGACATTTTCCACTACCCATTCACGAAGCAGGATGAGTCCGTGCAAGACCCCACAAAAACTACAGAGACCATGGAAAGCACAGAACATGCCACGGTGCACACCAAATATCACAGCTGAACATTATAGACTTCTCATGTGGGGCCTCGCTGTGGTAGAACTCAGACTCACCTTGAGATCACTGCAGAAGATGGAGGACACTGAAAATTTGGAAGGGTGAAGAGCTCTGAGTTGAGAACATGCCCATGTTGATGACCAAATGGAAAATCAAAATATTTTCTCTGAGTTAGAGCAAGTCCCACAAGCTAGATACCAGGGTTTTGTCTAAATCAGCAAGAACAGACTCCCAAGGACATCCACAGTGTGATTTATAGGATTATTTTTTTAAATGATCCATGAGATCTTAATGTTTTCAGCGCAAGGAGCGGTTGGGGAAGGGGTTAAGAAGGGATCCCACCTGTAAGGCTATTTGTAACATAAGTTCCTGTAAGAGTTAAATCTGAACTTCTTATCTGCTTTGCATTGTCCAATATTTCTTTTCCTTTAGAGGCAACTTTATGTCTGTGAATTCCCCTCTTTACAGTATTTCCTTTATCTGTAAGGCAAAGCAGTGACGTTTCCCTCATAGCCAGCGACTTTGATTTTACAGTGTTTGGACAGCAGGTGTACCTCAAAAAAAACCCCAAATGAACAGAAACACAGGCAAAATCACAGTGTCACAGGATGCTCAAGACCCTTCAGCTATCAGGCATGCGATGGAAACTTGAATTAAAATGGATGCATTAAAAATAACTTTTGTGCGAGCCAAGCAGGTGATGCATGGTGCTGATATCAGCTGTCATTAAATAGCACCGCACAGCGTGGGATGGGAGAGTCACTGTTGCGACTGGTGTTAACCAAGGCTACAGATGGAAAAGGCATTTCCCGACGTCTCCAAGGCTGGCAGAGCTTTGTGAGAGCCCGAGGAGGTGCGAGGGAGTCCTTGGTCTCCCCTGCCAGGCTGGACCCACCTCGAACAGCAACACCAGCAAGAGGGAGGGGATGAAATCCATGCTGTATGCCTGTCCAAAAGCCCTGTACAAAGGCAGGACCTGTCCTCCACCTCCAGCCAGCTCTCACCCTCCCACCTGGAAGAGCACTTTTTGGATGGCGCCCTGGGTACCGTGGGGAATGTGCCATGTACGTGAGCAGAGGAGAGGCAGCGTGAGCTGGACCACTCCTGCTTAGCACTCTGCTCACATCTTTCTCCCATGAAGAATATTCAGCTTTCTTTGTCTAAAATGTTGAGTGGTTATGAATAGTAAGGATAGACTATCTGTAATTATTTTTAAATTATTAATGGTTTTGTTAGATCACTTCACTTTTACATTAGGTTTCTGTTAATGTAAGTTAAATCAAAATGTACTTCAGTTTCCAGGCAGCTCCCAAATGTATTTTTCATTCTTTCATAACATTACTTCAACTTCTCGATGAGGTGTCTGTGATAAAGTTTGCTCGCGAGCCGGCAGACTCCCAGTCCTAATGAACTCAGCGACAGGCTCGCCGGGCGGGCTCTCAGCAGCTGGGCAAGGTGGGGAATGGGGAGGCCATGGCTGCACTGACAGATAATACACCACCCCCAGCTAGCAGGTGTCAGACCCTATTCTTGACAAGGACTGCGGAGGCCACCGGGGTACTGTCAAAGCCAAGGGAAGAGTTTATCAGAGTAACTGAGTTACTTTATTGTCACTTCACATTACGCTTAGGACACCCGGGGTGTTATGCCAGACACTCCTGATCAGAAAATATCTGCCGAGTGCCTCATACAAGGCTCAGACCTCGCAGGCAGTGAGGCGAGGGGACTGCACGCCGCCCTGCCAGCATCCTTGCCCACACCCCTGCCCGTATTCCTGCCCGCATCCCTGCCCGCGTCCCTTCTCGCATCCCTGCCTGCATCCTTGCCTGCATCCCTGCCCGTATCCCTGCCCCTGGAGATGCTCTCAGCCCGAGGGAAGAGGGGGAGGGAAGAGGCGCTCAGTGTCGGGCAACCCTGAGGCAGAAACGTGGTCTTCTCCGGAGCTGCCCCTCTCCTCCCCTTGCCTCTCAGCCGGGTGGGGGCCGGGGGCTGCGGCGGGGCCCGGGGGCGATCCGGCCGCCTCTGCCCGCCCGTGGCCCCGCGGCTGCCGAGGGGAGCGGTGGCGGGAGAGGAGCGTGCAGAGTTAAACGCGTGCGTTCAACACAAACGCCACGAAAAACGCCTGGATAAATTATGCAGAGGGATTTCTGGATTTCTTTTCAAGTAATTAAGTTTCGATTTCTTGCATTTATTTCAGTGCCAGGAAGCGCGAGGCGCCACGGACAGCAAAAGTCTTTCATTGATCGTGCCGGGCTTTAAGTTTGACTTCGTGCCTTGACTCGGCTGGCGGCGGGGGCGGCCCCTGCGAGGGGGGGAGCGGGGATACGGAGGAGGGTGCGGGGTCATCGCCGGGGGCGCGGGGCTGCCCGGGCGCGGCATTACCGGCCCGGTGGCTGCCGCAGCTCCGCGGGTTGCCGCTCTCCGCGCCCGCGGTGCCCCCGCGGCGGTGGGGCCAGGTGGCCCCCGGAGCCCCGGGGGCAGCGTCCCAGCAGCGGCGCGGGCCGGGGGCAGTGCGGGGCACGGCGGGCACTCCTCCGGCAGGGCCGGGCCCGGGGCTGCCCGGCGCTGAAAGCAAAGGGAGAGTTTGCTCCAAGTGCTGCCCGCGTCTTACTGGATTAAAAATTCATCGGGCGCATTAGGTTCGGTAAAATATGAATGCGCGGCTTTAAATTTTAATCGTAAATCAGACCGTGGATACATGAGAGGCGACAGTGATTTCTCCCCAGGTGTCTGCGTGGGTCAGGGCGTGGGCGTGGGTTAAGGGGGGGGAGTCTCCTTTTCTTTGGGTGGCCCCACCGGTGCGCAGCGCCGGCTGCAGGGCCCAGGCCCCGGGGCGGCGAAAAGCTGCCGGGGGGCGGCGGGCGCTCCGCGCCTGATGCGGCTCCCCGCTGCGTCCCGCACGGCACCGGGCGGGAGGGGGCAGCCGAGCACCGCGGGGTCTCCTTCCAAAAAAAAAAATCAAAAAACCCACCAAAGAACCCTCCAAAAAAAACAAAAACAGGGAAAAAAAAAAAAGGGAGGGGGGAAATGCAGCGATTGCCGGTCGGCGGTGCGACGGCAGCGGGGCACGGCGGCAGCTCAGCCTCCGCGAGGACCCCTGGGGTCACCCCCAGGGTCTGGCACCCAGCAAAGTTTGCCCATCGCCTCCGCACCCGCCTGCACCCCCTCGGCAGCCGCGCGGAGCGGCGCTGAGCGCTCAGCGGTTCGGCGGTGTGCTGTCAGCCGCTATTACAATCAGGATTAATTCATATTAACGATATGCACTCGCAATCCTCCCGTGTGACAGCATACATTAGAACAACCATGGCGAGTAATTAAACTCAAGGCGGGAGGGGTTAAATGTATAGGGCGGAGGGCTGTGTCCTCGCCCTTCTCCCTGCTGGAGTTCAGCGGGGAGCGGGGCGGGCAGAGCCCCCTCCGCGGCTCCCCGCACCGGACGGGGGGGGGAGGCTGCCCAGCACCCAACAGGGAGTTCCTTCTCTTTTTTTTTTTTTTTTTTTTTTTTTCCCCGAAAGTGGGAGGTTTTTCCCCTCTGCCCGCGCCCCCGCGGAAGTGCGGAGGGGGTGTGGAGGCGGGGAGCGCGGGGGCGGCCGCGGGGAGCACGGCGGAAGGCGGCGGGGGGCTGCTGCAGCCCTACTGAAGCGCTGCCCTCCACGGGCGGGCCGCGCCACGCGTGGGCTCTGTCCGGGATTCACTGCGAACGCCCCAAAAACATTATCGATGGCTTTTTCTTGGGCGTTGGAGATGCTCGGTGCTTTCGACTAATTAGACAAGCCAAAAGCCTTTTGAAGATTAAGCAAATTGGACAACCCTTGTTAATTAGAACATAATTTAAAGTTTGAAATTATATCACTCACGAAGTAGCCTAATTAGTATGACGATATGTTAATAGCCTACTGAGACACGGAGCGCGGAGGTTTGGCGTGAACTCCTTCAAGGCTTGCAAGAAAATCCTCTTCCCTGTGTTGTCATTAATAAAAGATTTCTATAGACTTCAGCCTTTCAACGGTGACATACAATTTATAGTACACACAATGCATTAGCCCATAGTGCTGCTCAATTTTTTTACTATTATGAAAACTAATAAATTCGTCAAGCTGAATTAAGCATACAAATCAGATGAGGCATAACAGATTACATATTGAAGCGCCGTGTCTCCAGAGCCTAAATGAAATTTCAATCTAATAATTCCTTCCTGGCCCGGCCATAATTTGTTTAGAGATGTTGTTCTACTTCTTTCCAAGCGCTATTCGCGCCGTAATTAAATGATACTCAAGCTTTTAACTTTGATTTATTTCATTTCTCCGAGCTGGCGACAGTGAGAGCTGATACAATGCAATTTTTTTCCTTTTTTGTATTTCCCTTAAAATTACCAAGTCTGCTGTTTAGGTGAGAAATTAAACACCTAAGCACTTATTTTAACCTTCTGCTGCAAAGTGAAATTCATGGAAATAAACCCGGCCACTTTCACTGGAACTGACTTTCCCCGTTTCCTTTTCTCTCTCTCTCTCTTTTATTTATTTTTTTAAAATTAATTTCCGAGGAGCGAGGCGGAGGGAAGTTGGCGGGACAGCGCTGCCCTTTTGCGGGAGGATGCCTGGGGCTCCCCGCAGGTAGGGGACGCCGGTGGGGGTCAGACCCCGGCCACCGCCCCCTTGCTGTGCCTGGGCAGCACCCGGGACACTCTTCGACTGTGAGCTCGTTGTGAGCCCGGACGGGACTTTTCCTTCTTTCCTTTTTTTTTTTTTTTTTTTTCTTTTAATGAAGGGCGGATTTGAGTCGGCGATTACCTCCCCCCCCCCCCCTTTTTTTTTTTTTTTTGGCTTTTTCCCTCCCCTTTCGGGGGGAGCGGAGGGGCGCGGCGGTGAGTGCGGGATCACGCGTGGGCGTGGGCGGGGGGGCGGCGGGGGGCGGGCAGGGAGCGGCGGAGGGGGGGCCGGGGCCGAGGAGGCAGGCGCGGAGGGCCCTTCCCGAGGAGTTGGGCTGTAGTGACAGGCGAGAGGGGAGGGGAGGGAGGGGAGAGAGTAAAACCCACCGGCGCGGCGGCGGGGAGGGCACTCCGCGAGAGGCGAGGGCCGGCGCCGGAGCGGAGGCGGACGGCGGCGAGCGCCCGGGCGGGCGGGAGGCAGCCCGCGTATTCCCCGCGCATCCCCGGCTAGCCGGAACCTCCTCTCCCGGCCGCGTCCTCCCCGGCGGGGCTCGGGCAGCCGGCTGGGGGGCGAGTGGGATTTTTAATTTTTTTTTTTTTTTTTTTTTTTTTCGGGGGGCGGGGAGCGGGGGGGGCCGGGGCTTCTGTGGCTTTTCCGGGGGATCCGGGCCCCCGGACCCGCGCCCCTGCCCTCCTCCGGCGGCCGCCTGCGGGCGGGCCGGGCGGCGGCGGCGGCGAGCACCATGATGATGTCCCTGAGCAGCAAGCAGCCCTTCGGCCTCCCCCACGGCAGCGGCGGCGGCGGCCTCCACGAACCCAAGTACTCGGCCCTGCACACCGCCTCGCCCTGCCCCTCCGCCCCCGCCGCCGCCCCCGCCGCCACCTCCCCCAGCAGCACCGGCACCGGCGGCTCCGCCGGACGCGGCTCCGGCTCCGGCCCCGGCTCCGGCAGCGGCGGCTCCGGCTCCGGTTCGGGCTCCGGCTCCGGCGGCGGCGCGGAGGCGATGCGGCGGGGCTGCCTGCCCGCCCCCCCGGTAGGTGCCCGCCGCCGCCGCCCGCTTTAAGGGGTCCCCTCGGCGGCCCCCCGGATCCGCCTGATGATTTTTTCATGGCCGCGCAGCAAATCACCCGGCGCCGCCGGGCGCTCGCCCAACTTATGCATGCGGCGGCTCTCGCTGCCCCTATTAATTTTTATGACCTGGGATGGTGCGTGCGGCCGGTGCGTGTGTCCGTCCGTCCGTCCGCTCGCCCGCCGCCGGCTGCCTCCCTGCCAGCGGCTGCTCGCCGCGCCCGCTCCCTCGCCCCGCTCGCTCCCTCTTCTCCTCTCCCCCCCTCCCTACCCCCCAGCCCTCCCCCCCCTCCAGGATTTCTCTTTTAACATGCTGGGAAGGTTTTAGTGGCACGGCGGAGTGCGCGGGGAGGCGAATTCCCCGCTGAGCGTTATGTGTGCCTTCTATTTGCAATTGCAGAGCAATATATTCGGTGGTCTGGACGAGAGCCTGCTGGCCCGCGCCGAAGCCCTGGCAGCGGTGGACATCGTCTCCCCGAGCAAGAGCCACCACCACCACCACCACCCGCCGCACCACAGCCCCTTCAAGCCGGACGCCACCTACCACACCATGAACACCATCCCCTGCACCTCGGCCGCCTCCTCCTCCTCCGTGCCCATCTCCCACCCGTCCGCCCTGTCGGGCACCCACCACCACCACCACCACCATCACCACCACCACCACCAGCCCCACCAGGCGCTGGAGGGGGAACTCTTGGAGCACCTGACGCCGGGGCTGGCGCTGGGGGCCATGGCGGCCCCCGACGGCGCCGTGGTCTCCACGCCGGGCCACGCTCCCCACATGGCCGGCATGAACCCCATGCACCCGGCGGCGCTGGGCATGGCCCACGCCCACGGGCTGCCGGCCCACATGGGCTGCGTGAGCGACGTGGACGCCGACCCCCGCGACCTGGAGGCCTTCGCCGAGCGGTTCAAGCAGCGCCGCATCAAGCTGGGGGTGACCCAGGCCGACGTGGGCTCGGCGCTGGCCAACCTGAAGATCCCGGGGGTGGGCTCCCTCAGCCAGAGCACCATCTGCCGCTTCGAGTCCCTCACCCTCTCCCACAACAACATGATCGCCCTCAAGCCCATCCTGCAGGCCTGGCTGGAGGAGGCCGAGAAGTCCCACCGCGAGAAGCTGGCCAAGCCCGAGCTCTTCAGCGGCGCCGAGAAGAAGCGCAAGCGGACCTCCATCGCCGCCCCCGAGAAGCGCTCGCTGGAGGCTTATTTCGCCCTCCAGCCCCGGCCCTCCTCCGAGAAGATCGCCGCCATCGCTGAGAAGCTGGACCTCAAGAAGAACGTGGTCCGCGTCTGGTTCTGCAACCAGCGCCAGAAGCAGAAGCGCATGAAGTACTCGGCCGGCATCTGAGCCGCCGCCACCCCCGCCAGCAGCATCCTCACGGAAAATTAAACAAACCACCGCCGCAACAAAAACAAGGAAAGGAGGAAAAAATGCCCACCGCCCCCACCCCACCGCCCAGCCCCGCTCCGCTCCCCGACTTTCGGGGCCGCTCCCCGCGGAGCCGCCGCCCGCAGCCGCCCCCGCAGGTACCGCTCCGCGCTCCTTCCGCACAGAGCCCGCCCGGGTGCAAGCGCGGAAGGCGGTGCCCTTCGCAGCGCGGTGTCTTGTCCGCGGTGTCACGGCTTTCTCGGGACCCAAACTTGAATCTAGAGAGTTGAGGCTTGCGCCGCGAGAGACGTCTCAAAAGTATTTTGATTTAAATAATAATAATAATAATAATGATTAAAAAAAAAAAAAAGATGGCAGGGTTTTCTGCATTTACACTGCGTATTATAAATATATAAATATATATATATTTTTACTGTGGTTATTATCCTTTTCCTTCTCTGAAGTTATGACGCTTAGGGAAAGAGCTGTTCCTGCTGTGTTCACTGGTCTTCAAAAGCTATTATTAGATTACTGCCAAACAACCCCTTGTAAATTATTAATTTATCTCTCTAGCAAGTTCATTTCGTGCTCATTCTAATTAATTACACCTCTTTAATCTTAAGTCTTGGTAAAAGTAAAAAAAAAAAAAAAGGGTAGTGAGAATCAAATATTTTGTGTTGGTAGGATTTATGAACGTGAGCTTTTCTCTTCTTCTGAACGTCCCTTTTGGCCATCTGTAAATTGTCACCTGAACCTGAGGTATTTCTCTGGCGAGTATTTCTTACCCGTACGGCGTCGGCACCCTGTAGTAGATGTCCTACATTCTTTGTGTAGCCTGATTCACTGTCCGAGGTATTTGTTTACCGCGTTACATATTTAATGGGGATTCCCACATTGTCCCCACCGCACGCTGCTTTCCAAGCGAGAAAGGACGTGGCCGCGTAGGTGACGGCGTGAGGGGGTGGGGGGTGTGTTTGGTCCCTTCGGGTTTCTTACCAGCACAATATCCCTCTTTCTCGATTTCAAAGCTGTATCGCGACGGTGTTCAGACCGCCTCGGTTATTTATCTATCTATTTATTGGATTGCTTGTTTGTTTATTTATTTATTTAATTTGGTCGGTCGGTTATTTATTTCCTTTAATTGCAAATACTTTTCCCACGGAGGGAAGTCCCTTTCGGAGGTCTGTTTGTAGAAAAGCCAAATTGCAATTCGTAGGGAAGGGAGCGAGCGAGCGAGGCTGCGCTGCTTGTAGATTCCCGAACGGTTTGGTACGTTTCTTTTGGAACAACGACAACAAACGGGGGGTGCTCGGTTGGGTACCTCCGTGTGCTGTAAATATTTCAGTGGCGTTGACGCACATATAGATATATTCTTACAGATTCCGCTGTATCGCTGTTCTATCCGAGACTGTTTGAAGTCTTAAGTTCTTGTACATGACCCGATTTCGTTGGTTTTTTGTTTTTGTTTTTGGGTTTGGTTTTTTTTGGTAATAGGAGGCTTATTTATTCTAGAAATGTACTAAGTTATTTTTAAATGTTGTTAAATCGTCTTTCATTAAAAAAAAAAACAAAACAAGGAAAAAAGGATTTTAACGTTTCTTTGGCAAAGCGCGGTTGCTGCTCCTTGTTTTCCTCCGCGAACCTCTGCCCGAGCTCCGCACCGCCTCCGGGCTACGGGATCCACTCAGACCCCGCGGCCAGGCGGGGTTGTGCTCCCCCTCCGCCCGCAGCTGCGAGCAGGGGGGAGCGGAGGTGCCCGTGTCACCGCTCAGCACCGCGGACAGCTCCGCGCCCCGAGCGGCCGTGGCGGGTGCCCGTGTGCGTGGCTGTGACTGTGCGGGGGGGGGGTATGGGGGGGTGCCCTGACCGAACCCCCGCTACCCGATCTCCTCTGCTCCCCGCTGCGGGGCAGTCAGGGGTGCCACGCAGGTACACCCACAAAGAAAACAACAGGGAAAAAAAAAAAACAAAACCCAAAACCAAACCAAAAAAAAAAGGGAATAAAAAAGTGGTTTCCCCGCGCGGCGCTCACAAAAGCGGGGGAAACCCGACGGGCGGGCGGGCGGGGAGGGGGGAGAGATCATACACGAACCGCTATTAAATATTCATATTTCCGCCCAGCCACCAGCTCCTGCTGCAGCTGCAACGCCGCCCGGGCACTCCGAGGGTGCCGGCCTGCCATCAGCACAGCCCCGCGGGGATCCGCAGGCGCGCACGGGCGGGGAGGCAGCGCCTCGTTCGCCCCCGGCCCGGCCGGCACAGGCGGGCCCCCCCGCCCGGCCCTCCGCCCCCCCCGGCAATTTAGGAAGGGGCGGTGCCGTCCTTGAGCGGAGCCCGCGCACCCCTGCGCGTCCCTGCGCGCCCCCCCGATCCTGCAACCGCCGGGGCTGCGCCCCCCCCCGAGACCTTCCCCCTGGCGTGGGCAGCAGGGGGAAAATGCCTCCCTGCCCTCCGCCGCAGGCTGGGCTGTCGCGCAACCTCCGCGGCCGCGGGGGCAGGAAAGGGGTGGGAAGCAGCGGGTGGCGGGGCCGGGGTGACCCACCCCGGCGGGGACACAGGTGTCGGGCCCCGGGCAGCAGCAGAGACACCCCCCCCAACAAACCCTCCGCAGACAGAGGCGGCGAACAGCTCCCGAACCGCCGCTTCGCCCTCTTCAATGAGCCATTCACTTAAAGGCTATTACGGGCGAATTAATAAATTACACAGCGAATTATTAAATCCAGATAATTACAAGGAATAAGTAAGTAATCATTAGTTATCTCAGCTAATTACTGTGGGTCAGAGCGAGCGAGAATGTGAAATCCTCCTCGGGAATTGAAATTAACTTTGCACAGCGAGTCTCCCTGCTTGACACCCCCGCTCCGCGGGCACACGGCAGCCCCCCCGCTAGCTCGGCGGCCTATTCAACTGGGGGAGAATGGAGATAAAATTAAGTGGCGGTGTGACAACAGGGAGCTGCTTGGAAAGCTAACGCGGGGGGTGGGTGGGGTATTTTATACCTTTTGCTGCCCGGAGATAGCAAGCTCTTTAGTGTCACAAATTAAAAACCTGGGGTAATTAGTCGGCTTCTCCCCGTACCCGCCTGTCCCACACATGTCGGTTATCAACAAACGAAAAGGCACGAAGGAGCCACGGGGGCTGGGGGTGTGTGCATGTGCTCAGGGAGAGCCGGGACGGGCACCGGGCAGCCCCTCCGCCGCCGCGCCGGGAGGGTGTGAGGCACCGGCGGCGCTTTGTTTCGGAAGACAATAAAGCTGCAGAGCCCTAATGAGGGTCCCTCTCTCTTCCCTGGATCTTCCGCCACGTCTCTCCAAGAGCTAACGCGTGTGTGTGTGTGCGCGCCTCCCCCCCCGCCTCCAGCACCCATCTATAACATCACTGCCCAGCTCTCTTTCCCGAGCATCCTCTGCAAACGGCGGAGCTATAGGTGGAGGCGCTCACGCTGCCCACGCCGCGCTGGGTCCTCATCACCACCACCACCACAACATCAACATCAACAACTGCTGTCCCTGAGCGGCCAGGAAAAAGATCCCGGTTTCTTTGCCTTTATCAATTGCAATTAGGTGGACAGTCTTCCCCCTCTTCCCTTGCTCCAGTCTGGGATGATAATTAAAATTTAATGAAGCCTGGGAGTAGCAGAGCTCCGTCTGGGGACCGCGGAATAGAATATTTTAACTGTACGTTTACACCGAGTGTCTGGCTTCAAAGACGTGACTGCATTTAATCTCGAATTAGAAAACCACAGACCTGAAATTAAATATTAGCCACCCTCAGCTTCCCTCCCTTCCCGCCCCACCGCCACGCTCCTGTTTGCCCGCCTTGCGTGGGGCAACACGCACACACCTACGTCCCGGGTCTCCAATTACATTCACATTAATAATAGATGGCTTTGAGGGGGTGCGGATTTTTTCCCCTTCCTTCCTTTTTTTCTTTTTTCTTTTTTCTTTCTTTTTTTTTTTTTTAATAGGGTTAATGCAATATTAATTGCTCGGAGCCGCTATAAGAACGCGCTGCATTTTCCCAGGAACAAATCGATGAACGGGGGCAGCGAGCGGGGAGCAGGAGACGCAGCCCCGGGGCCGCCCGGGTGAGTACGGCCGCCGGCGGGGCCCTCCGCGCCCGCGCAACTCCCGCACCTTGTCCCACCCCGGCCCGCGGATCGCTACACGGGGATTCACGGGGAAGGATGGATGGTGGCGGGAGGGTATCGCCGGTTTTTTTTCTCTCAAAGTACTCTGTCGGGGGGGGTGGGGAAGGGGAGCCCCCCCCGGGCGGCGGTGCCCCCTTCAGCAGCCGCCCTGCTCCCGGGGAAGCACTGCTGGTCTGTGGTCCCGCCGCGGTAACCGGAGGGCGGGAGAACAACACTCCCTTTCCTCCCCGCTTTACTGTAATTGCCATTTTGACAGGTGAGACCCCCGTCCCCCCCCGGAGGAGGGAGCACGGAGCCCCGCGACTGCGGCTCGGCACGCCCCAGAAAGGTAAACGCGGTTGTTGGAAGGGAGGAAGACACCCCCGCAAATAAGCGGGGCGGGGAGGAAAGAAAAAGAATCCTAACCCAGCAAATCCCCAGGACAACTCCCGCAGGCAGCCGGGACCCCCTTCTCGCCACGGGGACGTTGTGACCTGCTCAGCCGGCTCCTCCGTGCCAGGGGCATCCCGGGGTCTGCCGCTGTGCTGGAGGATGTGTGCGTGACGCCTTCCTGGAGCCGGGTCCCCCCCGGCACTTGTTGCCAAAAAATTAAAAGCAAGAAAAAAGAAGAAAAAACCAAACCAGCCAAACAAAAAGCCCGTCCCAAACCTCACCGCAACCCCCAACCCGAAACATCGGAGGAAGGAAAGATGCACTTGCGGGTGCGCCGGGCGGCAGCTGGGACAGCCCCGGGAGCGTGTGTGTGTGTGTGTGTGTGCAGGGTGGGCTTCGCAGCTGGGCCCCCCCACCGCCCTCCCCAGCCCTCCGCGGCCGCGGAGCCCGGGGGGCGCAGCGCCGCCGGGCCGGGGCTGGCTGGGCCGGCCAGCCCCCGCAGCCAGCCCCAGAGTGGGACCACGCGGTGTTTCCGCGGTGTTTCCGCGGCGGGCGGTGCCGGGGGCTGCGCGTCCCGTCGGGCTGAGGCCCCGCTCCGCGGCCCGGCTCCGCTCCCTTCCCCGTTTATCCAGAACAGGATCATTTACATAAAGTCCTTAAGGCAAATAACTGTTGGGGCTCTAATTTATATCTGATCGAAAATTAGCCGTCATTATGCGCTCCATTAGCAGCGTCTTTAATGTGCTCCTCAGCACCATTTGTCAAGCGGCTTGTTAATATCCTTCAAGTCTTTAAAGTTGAGAGCTCATTAAAGAGTGCGCTCCGTTATTGATGTAATTTAGATGAGTTCGGAAGAGGGAGTGCGCCGCGGACAACCGGAATGGAGCGGGGGGAAGCTGGGGCTGCCCCCGGGGCTCCCTCCGGGAGCGGCAGGGCCCTGGCCGGGGGGAGGTTCCGTGCTCGGCCCGGGGCGTGGGGGATTCCCGGCAGCGGGGGTGGGGGGGACCTCGCTTGGTCGAGGCGAAGCGAACCCGGTTAATGATGCGCAGACATCCGCCGCCTCTGCCCCGCTCCGTCAGAGGAGCATAAAGGGCAATAAATAACCTCCGCTGCTTGTCTGAAAATCCACACTATTTATTTATTTATTTGTTTATTTATGTATTTATTTATTTATTTATTTACTATTTCCCTCCTTCTCTGGCGCACACCGCGTTTGGCGCAGCCCGACGAAGCCGCCCATCTCCGTCCGTCCCCCCGGGGCTCCCCCGGCCACCTCCCCTGCGCGGCGGCGGGTCCCGGCCGTCCCCGCCCGAAACCCTGCTGGGAAGGGGGCGGTGAAGGGGGAGCCCCGCTTGAGCAGTGCGTGTCCCCCCCCCGCTCTTTCGGGTGGTGCGGAGCGGAGCGGGGGCTTGAGGGGAGGGTGCTCCCCTGCGCCGCCATCCCCGGGCTTCCCCCGGGCGAATGCAATAAAGCGGATAATTAGACTGCTAAAGACAGATGTAAATAACGGGAAGGAGGCGGCGGTGACAGCCGGGCGGCGGGGCCGGCTCCCCCCGGGGAAGGGACACTGAGCTCCGCAGCGCCCGCCCGGAGGCCTCGGGGAGGGGCGGCCGCAATTCCCCTCCCGCGGAGGGGACTGTCACCACGCATCGGAACGGCTCGGGACCTCCCAGAGCGTACAGGTCAGGGGGCTGCGATGCCCCTCAGACCCCGCTGCAGCCCAGCAGACCCCAGCACAGGGACTCTGACGGGCTTTCTGCACAGGATCCTGTCACAGGGGTGGTTATCTCACCCCGTGGACCGGGGACATGCTGGCACCCGTGGGCCCATCTGTGCGAGGTGGGGTGCGTACAGCCCTGGTCCCACGTGAGAGAGGGCTGCTCCTGATGAGTGGGCGCTGCAGATCACAGGGTCATTGCCAGCACCGTGAGCCCCCTCCGAGAACTACTGCGCTATACTGGTCCCAGATGTTCTTTGGGCAGGGAAAGAGAAAAATACCGTCAGGACAATGAGCGCAAGTGTCACCCCAGGTAGGTAAAACCACGAGGCAGAAAGAGCCACCAGAAGGCTGAAGGTTCACACGTTGAGTTGTACTTGCAGATGTGCCCATAGCTATTGTCATCAGGAACACACAGGAGATGTAGCACAGCGGCACGGTACCATGGAGGTGACCAGGGTGTGTTTTCCATCTCTGCATGTGGCGTTCGGGGACTGAGTCCTCTCGGGGTGCGTGTGGGCGCGTGTGTAGCCCACTGGATTTGAGAAGGGCTCGTTCATCGCCTGGTGGAAAGCCCTTTCTCACCCATCTGCTCACTGGGAACCCTCGTAGCTTTTCTCTTTCCCATGGCACACGTTATTTTGGAGGGAAAGCTACGGAAGTAGGCAGGATCAACTTAACACTGGGTACATACTTTTTTTTTTTTGGGAGTGTGTGTGGCATTTTACAGGGAGATAACTTGGTCTGTATTTAACAAAGCCATTAAAAAACATTATGTCAAACATAGCTGGGCAAGTCAGCCCATGCCCAATGGGGAGGGTAAGCCACAGAAAATTCTCGTGCTAGGACCATGACAGCGTTCTATGGCAGCAGCAGTTACAGCTTCTAGGCAAGTTCAGTTTCTTGCCTTATTTTGTAGGCAGAAATGGTGGATGTGCAGCAGTGAATGGGCCACGTACAGGTCCCATTCCCATGCTGGTAATGGCTGTGACTCTTGTGGGGGGGAGCTCTGGCAGTGACACACGTGGCAGCACCTGCCGGGCAGCAACACGAAGCCCTGTGGGCCAAAGCAGGATGTGATGAGGAGGGCATGTGCAAACCTCAGCATAATAAAAGCTCCTATCCCACAGGTGCACACAAACACACACATACACTTCCACACAATAGGTGCTTTGCAAAAGATGTCACCTTTTACAATTGTTTTTACATCCTGAGTTGGAAAGGTCCTTTCCTGATTGCTCTTCATTTTAAAAACACATATTCGTTAAGAATACAATCTTAAAATGCAGAATCTTTAAAAATGACTGTGAATAGACGTGGCTGGTGCCTTGGTACGTAACTCTTCCAAGTTTCTTGTACTCGAATACCTGCCGTGAAGATACACACAAACCTTCCTCCCAGAGAAGGGACATTGCCATGGGGGAGGCCCGGCTGGGATCCCCTCGCTAATGGCTACAGCTCACCCACGATGGTTGGGGGGCTGCCTGCTCCCTCCTGACTGCCGTTTAAACCACGGTTTGTTGCAGCTCCCATCTATAGGCAGACACAAGGTGGATGTCAGCAGCAGGCTGCGGCTGGTGGACAGGTGACTTGTCCGGTCCTTGTCCCTCTGCCTAAGTTAATCCCTGTCTGCTCAGGAAGGCTGGGGAAGCACTCCCCTCCCATGGCTGGGCTGGGGCAGTTGCGTTCAGTGAGGGACAATGGCCGGTGTGACTGCTGTCAGCCCTGCTGAGGACACTATTAAAACCCAGTGCTGAGGCTTGTAGCAACACTGTGCTACAAGAATACTGTCACCATCCTCCCAATATAGCCAAGGGGATGGGATCCTGGGAGGCCACCTAGTGCAGCCCCCCCCCCCCGACCCAGAGCCTGGGCTAGCATCACAGGCCAGCACCTCCTAGCAAGGCAGGGGCACCAGTCTGGCCACAGAGGGCTCTGCCTCTGCTGTGCTGGTCGGAGCCGACAAACACCTTCCCAGGCAGTGCTTGGCCAGGGGCTCACGCAGTAACTGCTCCAAACAGGCAGTCTGGTTGTGCCCACACAGTTTTGAGGAGGGAGGGGAAGAGAGGAGGAGAATTAGCAGTCACACAGTGCTGCTTGGCCCCAGGGCTGGAGAATGGGTCCCAGCTGGTTCTGCAGACTGGCAGGGATGCAGCCACCAGAGACCACCCACCATTTACCTAAAGCTTTTTCTCTTCCATAAAGCCTCTTCCCTGCTGGGGAGGTCGGGCTGTGTTTGGTTTGGATACGAAAACCAGCGCCTCTCCCCTCAACCTGCTGAGCCGCTTTGTCCCCCTGAATTAGCCAGCATTACTTTTAACTCATTGAATAGTCTGGATTAGAGCCAGGCAGCCGACAGGCTCTTGCCCAGAAGCAGGTTTGTGAGTCAATGGCACAAAAAGCCGGTGAGGCTCAGACCTTGCCAAGGACCTTATTGCTTGTCCTTCGGAGGAGCCCAGAGCAGCCCCGTGTGCCCAGTGGCATCTGCACGCGTGCCAATGAGTGGAGAGGGGGTGGGCGCACTCTGGAGGCCTGGCAAGATGGGAATGGGGTTTTGCTTTTTTAGACAGCTGTTAAAACGTTTTCATTTAATCAGCCATGGTATGTACACCTCAGTTAAACAGCTGGCATCCGAGCTGAGAGGCAGAGACGTGTAATTTTGATTCCTACCTTTCTGTTTCAAAGCTGTCTCGTTTTGAGCACTTTGATCCAAAGACTAAAGTTATCGTGGCATATTTATGTAGATGACATTTTCATTCGCTCCTTTATTTATTTATTTATTTATTTATTTTTGCAAAACACATCACTGACAAGGCTTTGAGTGCCAAGGCGGCAGTTCTCTGTGAAGGAAAACACATGGCCCAAACTCCAATGCTTGCATGTGCTGCAACAGTCCTGTTTTATACATGTCACAGGCTCGAACTGCAAGAGCAGTGGCAATGGGTGGAGGAGAACACCTGGAAAAGGGAAAACAGCACTGGGGGTGAGTGACAGTGTATTTAATACTGTGTCCCAATGGACTGGCTATTATTTTTTTAAAGGTTTTTTGGGTTCCCCCCCCCCCCTAGAGTTTTACAATTCTTTCTGGCAATTCAGGGCTTTTGCCCCACTCTCTGGTAGTATCAGAGTGCCTCATGGTATTTAGCACCCTACAACATCCCCAAGAGGCAGGAACGTGCTGCTACCCCACCTTACAGCAGAGGAAAACAGAGAAGTTTGGGATGGATGAGGAATTTGGAAGAAGTCTCCCAAGTCCTAGGAGAGCAACCAGACCAGGGGACCAACCCTGTCCCATCTCCAAAAAAAAAAGCTGAACCAGCAATATCCTGGGAGTAAGACATTCAAGGACACTGGGAGTATGACATGCCCAACCAAACCGTGAACCACAGCAAGAAGTGGTTTATGTCCCCATCAGTAGCACAGCAGTCATTTTTAAAGCTCAGCCTCAGGGGTGCCACAGTGGGGAGGCAGAGTGGCAGTAGAACAGCTAAAGCCAATTTCCCTCTGCTTTGGGTCTTCTGGTTGGGTTCTCTGGTGTCAAATAAGGCACAAACTCTGACTGACGCTTTTCCTGAGGATGGAGCATTAATAAAACCTCTTGCCTGGGGCAGGCTTTCTGGTGCAAGCGTCATTTTCTGCCTTTTCCCTTGTGTGGGACACACATGGGAACTGTTCCCTCTGTCAGCTGCTTTGCTGCTGTGGGGATGTATTCACAGTTATTCCCTTTTCTTACCTGTTCCATTGGTTTGAAGTGGGCTAAGGCTTATAAAGCCAGTTTGAGGGCGGGGGAGGCACAGACAGAGGTACAGAGAGCCATGGAGAGCCATGTGGAATGTGGTCCCCCCAGGCCCTCCTGAGAAAGCCAGGCTCCATTTCAACACCCAGAGTATCTCTTTCCCCCTTTCCTGCCCCCAGACCGCTTCTCTTGCAACAGTTCTCATCCTCCCAGCACAGCAGCAGCCTGGACACAGCTCTGCTCTCTGAGGCTGGCTTTAATTAAGTGGGTCCTCCTGCACACGGACATGGGCGAACAAAAACAGCCCCATTATCCACATGGAAACAGATGTTTCATTTCTGCAGTGACATTTTAAACATCCTCACCACTAGTTTTAGAAGGTCTTGGACTTCACATTAGGAGAGATCTGACTGATGTTAACTGAGAAAACTCAAAAGGTTAAATTGAAAAAAAAGTTGCTCCTTAAAAAGCAACAGAGGCATTGCCAGGGCTATTGTGTTCTCGCCTTTGGAAAAGACTCTTTAATGCATACATGTCCCAGCCCTGAATCCCTGGGAAGGAAGCACTGACAGCAACCCTTCTGTCACTCCTCCAGATCCCTTCTTCCCTCCTTTGCCCTTCCAAATGCACCTATGCGTTTGTGAGCAAGTTTATTTTTCCCCGAGGATATCAGCAGCTGACCTGGCTGCTGGGCTGCTCCATTAGGTTTTGTGCCAGGTATATGTTTTTAGGCATGACAATCTTTAAACTGTCCTTGGCCAATTAAAGAACAAACAGAAGCCATTTACCACACAATGGTACCCTGCATATCTGAAGGAAGAACCCCACTGGCAATTACAAGAGAAAGGACCAAACTAACAATTAATGTGGTTCATTTTCAGTGTAAGCTTTCTAGGAAGATGCTGCTCCACCTTCCCTCTCATTTCAAAATTACAAGCCTTTCCTTCATCCAGGAAAGCACCACGCTCAGATAAAGGCAAAATACGATAGACCAACATCTTGGAACATGTGTAGTTCTTTATTGTGAGGTATCTGTAGGCACTTCTGGCAGGCATTTCATCATACCTCAATCTTCTTTCTACTGAATCACTTTCATACACTGTAAAACAATGTTGTTACCTTACACTCTAGGCAGTAAGCTATAACTAAAATGTGCACACCCGGCCCAACCTTTTTTGGTGTCAAATACCTCTGCACCACCAGCTGTATAACAGTCACATGTATTAGCCACTGTATTGCCCCACTGACAGCCCAAGTTGGAAGTATTCCAATTTTCTGAAGCTGAAAATACTCCTGGAGTACAAAACTACCAGAAGAATATCAATTGCAATTACAAATCTAAACTAAATACACACAAATATGGTGGCCTTTTCAATATTACATTTCTGTGGCAAGTTTTTCCATTGTGCATCGTTCAGTCATGTTGGGACAATTTGTTAAATAATATAGAGGCACTTCATCATGGAACAACATTTGAGGTGATTTACGGTTCAGTCTTTTAGCAGCGCACCTGTAAATTGCTATAAATAATGCTAACCCCTATTAAGGAGACATAAGGGTGCTTCCAGGCTGAGAGAATTAATGGGGAGGCAGTTGTGGATGATACTGGGTGAAAGCACTACCTTTTACAGCTGGCAGGGTTGCTCTGATATACAGATCTGCTAGCATGCCCCACAGCCAGGCCTGAAGATGAAGGTCCGTGTTTCTGAAGGGCAGAGTTTGGCAGGCATTTAGCAGCAGGCTGCTCTACAGAGATCAGTGATATTCTAGGCTTAACTACCTTCATTTTTCTTGAGGGCGTAATGTAACTTCTACAAATCAGCTGCTTGCAGCTAAGTTTAATTAGAAATAGCTCATCATCTTTACTTCTCATCTGTATCGAGCCTTCATTCAGCAGGCACGCAAGGTTAACAATGCAGGAAGGCTACGAAGCAAAGTAGGCAGACGAAAATCCCAGGCTGCAGTAATACAGAGCAAATCCTGCTATCTCAAAGGCTGCTGACACCTGAAAACTGGGGCAAAACAGTTGTGAATACAAGAATAAACACAGATAAACAGTGCACAACCACTTTTCATGCACACAAAGCCAATGAGCTTACTCACTTTTCAGCAGTACAGAACCATGTCATTTTTCCTAGCAATGTAACCAACTGCACGATCAGTTTGGAGACGTGACTTTACCTTTGGTTAGTAAGTGGTTTCAGACAAAGAGAAAAGAGACGGCGGTTCCTTGTGAAGAAGAAACTGCACATGCCAACTTTTTGGCAGGTGACCTGAGGGGTGGGTGAATGAGCTTGTGCAGAACCCAGTGCTAATCAAAATTGTGAAAACAGAGGTGAGACTTTGAATGAAGGGGAAAAGGGAAACGAATACAAGGAAAAGTGGGGAAGAAAGTGCAAATGGGAAAGGAATAGAGCAGGCTTGAAATCTCAGTTTTACTGTAATTTATATTTGGGTCTTGACTCAAAGCCTTTCTGCTGGGGGGTAAGATTCAGACTTGGTTCTGGTGTGAATATCCATCTACTCGATCAACAGATTTATTAATTTATTTATTTAATTTTAATGCAGTGCTGCATGTGGAAAAACGTGAGAAAAGAGGATCAAGCTCCTAACCAAGGAATCGGTCATGGCAAAACAGACAAAATCACAGAAAGTACTTTCCCCCTAAATGGGTTATCATTATGCAGGGATGCAAAAGAACAGCTGAGGATGGCAGGACCACTTTAAACTATGAAATAAACCTTTTTCAGCTCACAGAACCATTATGAACACTTGTGTTTCAATGGTGTTTAAGATGATTTACAGGTAGAAATTCAAAAGACCCGAGTACAACCACCAGGAAGCAAAGGTATGAAGACACATAATTTGGGGCTACCACACGCAGATTTTTACCTCACCTTGCAGTATCTGGGGAGGCTTTGAAGCCTTTGATTCAGAAGTCAATAGAGAACCCGAGAATTGCAGCTTCCATTGCGGGAAAGCCGTTGCAGGAAAGAGCTTTAGCACACACCCTGAACAAACTTCAAAGGCTCAGAAACCACAGGAAAAAGTAGAAGCATGTCTTCATACAATGCAGCTCTCGGGAGGACTTCTTGACCTATTCAATAATTTGAGACAACACATATGACGACCATATTTAAAGCAGACTATGTACATGTGCTGGTCTCATAAAAGATGAGAGAAAACCTAAACTATGACCTGAAACTTTCTGTCCATTCACACAGCTCTGTGGAGCCGCTGTAGCACTACGAAAGGTAGAGGAAAGCTTTGCTGTGCTGTGGAGGATGAATTCACACAGAAGAAAATGTCATGCAGCGCAGTCAGCGTAAGCCCTCTCCTCTGCAGGAGTGTAGCTATTGCTGTCCAGATGTGGCCACCTCCAGACAGCTGTGTGCTGGGCCAAATGCTCTGAACTACACCTGGGATTTGGTCGAATGGAACTGGCTCTGTTTTAGAGGTGTGAAAGCCTCTTTTTGGCCCACTTAGTCAATACCACGACAGGCTCCTCATGTGCAGCCCAGGAGTCTGGCCTTGGTTTCACATGCTCTTGCAGCTGATGAAGAGCTGATGAAGACCACTATATATTTTCAGCATCTTTTTCCTTTGAAAAAAATAGTTTACTCCACTCTCACTTATGGTTCTGAAGATATTTCACTCAGGTCTGATATTAAGAAATGTACAACAGGGACTGTAGAAATGAATCAAACAATCTGATGGTGAGATTAAACCCAGCAGCTTTCAAGGGAAAGTACATTGTATCACTGATGGAAATACTGCAGCTCCCTACAGTGGGACATGGGATCTGGGAGAAACAGAGGGGGTGACTAAGTCAAGCATACTTCTTGCAAATATATTAGTTTAGGTTTTTTATTCTTTTACTTCACTCACCTTCACAGCCTGTTTTTTATTTACTTCGCATAAACTAGCAAGTTTTCTGGCACAGATGGTCTCCAAAAGTAATTTTCTAGGCAGCTTCCACTATCCTGAAATTTTCTAATCAGGAAGAAGGAGGAAAAATACCTAGAACATGGCTTGTACAAGTGACCCCAATTAGCAACAGTTTGAACATCCCCTGCTCCAAGGTGGTTTGGCGTGTGTGCACGTGCACAGCTTGTGCCAGCACAGCACTTCTGGTCCCCAATTACTGTGTCAAGCCTGGTACACACAAGTTAACTCAAAGATGGCTCCTAGTCCTACTATCTTACAGTCTAACTGGCTCCTACTGTGCTTAAAATATTCATACTGATCCTGGACATCTTTTCTGCCCCTGCCAGAGTCACCTTTGCTGGTCCACAAGTTTGTGTTTCAGGAGATTGGGCTGGCTTGGCCTGGGCTGGTTTCACACAAAGGTTGTCAACACTGGCTAATGAGAACTTCCCCTGCAGACATATCAGTGAGACTTGTTCGTGGTGTAGACCCTTAGTTATACAGAGTATGCAGTGCCAACATGGACTGTATTGCTTTTGCAGCGCCCCAAGCCCAAGTGGTATGGTAGGTACACAGCCACTTGGCTGACCTACAGTCATCATTTGAAACAAAATGAAAAAAGCATTTGCCACATAAGGGAGCTGCTGACCACCGTTAGAGCCTCCATACAACCGGCACAGGAGCAGCTACATTTTGCAAGCCTGCATGAGTGTCCACTCACCACTGGCTCTGTGCACATGATCTATTCTGTTGTCACTGGCAAGGCCAGATGCACCCCTCCCTGCCCCCCATGTGAACAGCGTACGATAGTGCTGGATTGCAGCATGACAGGAAGAATTCAAAGGGCCATAAATCCTCACCCCTTTCTCCTTAACTGTCCCCATCTCAAGCAGTTGTTTAGCTATTTCTGCCAAATGCATTGCAAAATGTGAATGCATCGGTGATATTGCTCTCCCAGAACAGAGGTTTGTAGAGGCGAAGTAAAAGCAAAGGCTCTAATTCATCAAAATATTCTAATATCACAGTGCTCCTCTGAGAGTATCAGGGCTCAGCAGACATGAAAGCTCATTGCAATTTGGAATGTAAAAGTTAAAGGGGCTGCTGAGAGAGAGCAGGGCTCAGAGCAGAAGCCAGGTAAATCCTGAACTTCCCTTACCATACATAAATTTTGTTTTAATATGTACCATGAGTCTGGCAACAGCACGGTCTGCCTAGAGAGCAGACAGCAATGCCAGGGAAACTGATTTCCTGGTACTCGCCTGGAAAGGGAAAGTGTCTAATTTTCTCAGCCAACCGATGCTGAGGAGCCAGGAGGCAGACAACTCTTATGAAAGAAAACAGGAGAAAGTAACAGTGACCACCATGCTTCAGGGAGGGCTCTCTGAAGATGTTTTTAGAGGCACTGCTGTGGTCCATATTCAAGACACTTCAATTACAAATGGTGAACTTGTGGCTAGATGGGAAAATGTTTTCTGAAACAACCCAGGAAGACCAGGGATCAATGTTGCCAGGGATAGAACAGCTCAGTGTAGGAGGCAGCAACATTTCAAAGGTGATATACCTCTGTATACAGATATGTATTGCCCAAATTGGGGGCTAAATGTGCCAGTTATGAAAGCTGATGTTGAAGGAAGTTGCCTCCTGGAGACAAGGCTTATGTCTCATGAGTCTGTCTGGGGCAGGAGATCTCAATCCTGGCTGGGTTCAGAGCTGAGCAGGAGCCAGAAGCTATTGCTGCTCCCAGATGTTCCTCCCAGGATGCCCACGTTCCCAGCCCCTGGGTCTTCTGTGAGCTACTGAAAATCGGCCGTCCACCAATTTTTTGTCTGCCCACACTGCAGGTGACCAAGCTGCAGAATTGAGCTGGAGACTGGGTAGCTGTTGGGACAAGTTGAAATTTTCCTCTTTTCTCTGTGATCCTACGAAGACGTGAGCAATTCTTCTGGGGCTGCACACCCTCAGCTCTTCAGGTAGGGACATCGCTAGCACTTCAGATCTCACCCAGGTTAGCTGTGCTTGAGAGCTGCTCTTGTTGTAAAGTTGACTGTCTGCCTTTCACGTGGTAATGAAACAAACAGGTAACTTCATTGTTAACCTCAGTGAAACAAACCTACTCATTCAGTAGGGACAGGGGATTTTAGCCCCTAAATTGCTTTCTCACCCATTGAGATTAATTCCCCCAGTCCAGCGTTGCAGCAAGTGGGTACAAATCTGGGACTCACTTTGTTCATCCCACACATGAGCTAAGATTAAACAGGCGGCTTTCAATTAAAGGCACACTCAATCTTTTTCTCTTTCTCCTCCTCTGCTGAATGGGCTTGAGAGCTCACTTGATCAACAGCCATTCTGGAGTTTTATTCTGTAGTTTTAAAAACTAAACCTTAAATGTTTAGAAAGAGAAGTTTATTTCCTAAGGTTAAACTCCTGGCAACATGCTTTACTGTCATAGCTGCTGGGCTCCTTCATGCTCAGCATCACTCTTCAGTGATATGCCTGTGTCAGAAGACGACTCGCACATGGAAATATTCATTAACATGTTTACTTTTTTAGTTTCAAAGATAGCACATACATTCTATCTACTTGTAAGTGTGGCAAATATAGAGATGATATGAAGTTATGCTGTCAAACAAGACACAGTTTGGAAAAAAAAACAATATTTGTTTTCATTCTCCTCATTGTAGGAGCTGTTTTCAGAAATACCTAACTGAATCTCAGGACAAAGTCCTTGATGTAGATCACCTCTAGAGGCTGATGAGTTCTCACCTCGTGTAGTAACTGAACCTCACATAACTACTTAAGACTTTAACCTATTTCTTGGATTTTTACATGTATATTATTATTTCTTCCAGTTATATCCTACTTTTCCTAGCAGGAGACTAAAATGTGGTTTTAGTAATACATATCATCAATCTTATTTATTCCATCTATTTCTAGGTAATTATATATAGTGTATTTCTTAGTCTATATTTGGATGGCCTATTTAGAGACAAATGGGTTCCTTCCAGAATGGCAATGACCTTTATGTGACTCAAACATTAATTTTCTAAATGGCTTCACAGGTGAAATACCTTATATATCATCATAATTAACAAGATATACCTTATTAATGGTCAGAAAACATGTTTTTCATAATTATAAAGAGAAGCTTTCCTGAGGTAAAACCTTCCTCTCTGCTATGAACTGTTAGTCAATACTATCTGATGCATCCACAGTGAAACCTACTAAAACCCTATTCAAAATAACAGTCTTAATTGCCAGCCTCACATACTTTAGGTGCTCACAAGATGTAGATGTTGGAGACATCAATATTACACTTCAGAACTGTTCAGAGATTCAGCTGCTATAACATGCTTAACACACCTTGGTTTTGAAACAGACAACTGGCGTTACAGGCTAAATTGATTTACCTGCTTTCCTAATTTCATTGAAATCAACTCTGCCTACAATTTCTCAGAGCACAGAAAAACTTGCAACTGCAATTCATATTCTCTCGTGACTCCTCCTTCCCCATTGCTAAGTCTTAAGGGTCAGGGGATTAGCGGCTTTCTGGAAAAACTTGGAGGAAGGACTGCAATGATAATGAATGAGGCTGAGTGGAGAATAATCCTGTTTCATATGAGGAGCTCCTTAAAGAAATTAAACCATCTCTCACGTAAAGAGACATGGGACAAAAGTTCCATTATACTAATTTGAGCTCTGATCTCAGCAGATCTTAGGAGCAGAACTCTGTCTGGCAAAAGATCACCAAACAAAAGTGATGTTGGAAGAAGCATTGGTAATTCAGCAAGTGGTGATTTTTCTTCTAAAGAAATACTGAGTCAATACTGCAGCCAAATACCAGTGAGCACTGTGCCTTCAGCTGGACCATGTGAGACATGACACCGAGGCCTGCCTATGACCCAAGGAGCTGACTGCTTCTAACAGCTGAGAGATTTATTCCAGGATCCTGTCCAAAGTATAACATATGGAACAACGTTCTGCCTAACCTCCTTGCCCCATTTATTTGAAGGGGAAAGCAGAGTCTGTAAGGATCAGAGCAATGCCTGCATTCTGCCAGACAGATAGTTGCTCATCAGACAGATTGTTACTGGGACGGGAGGCAGGTACATTTAGCACAATAAACATCATTTTCTCCTGAAGCTTTCTGACTCTGAAGAACACAACTTGCATTTATATTATTATAGGATGATGGAAGTCCCCTTATTTTTGTTAAAAGCTTTATGACTAAAAAGTGACGTTAAAAAATATGGGAGAGCTAATGCTCTAGATTAATTTACAACCATTTTTTCACAACCACACAAAAGTTATCACTTAGTAACGAGTGCAGATTGACAAAAAATAGTGATGCTCATGGATGCTAGTTAATATAACTGCATAATAACTTTTGGGACACATACACAATGTTCAGTTGCTACAGAAATGTACGTGGGGTTCAAAACCCTTAAGAACTTGCTCTTGCTCTTGAAAAATTGATAATTGTGTTTTCTACAACGTCTGCTTGTTTTTTTTTTTTTTTGCTATGAAGGATAAATTCAAATATACAATTTCTTTCGTCAATATTCTGATGAAAGAAATTCCAAATATCTGTTACAAGTGGTCCTGCTATACTTATCAAGATGAGAAGAGTTTGCAGATTAATGTGATTTCAGATGTCATTTGCAAAATTGTGCTGGCTTTATTTATTTTTTTTTAAATTTCATATCAATAGCATTAAAATGTAAAAGGTCAACTGGATATTGTTATTGTTCATATTTAATTCACAGTCCTGTTTCTCTTCCTGGTTTTCATAAAATGTTCACCTCTTTTTAACACTCAGTAAAGAGATTTGCATGCTTGTGTGTGTGCATAATTGCATGTAGGAACATTCCTATACAAAATTTCAGCCTTATAAAAACATTCTAACCAAGCACTGTTGTAATAAACTTGCTGTTCAGACAACAAAGACCTTTACGTAAAAGAACAAAACTATTGAGATAGTTGGATTTACATTGCATGCACACAGCATCTTGGTCAAAAATTAATAAGAGATCGTTAATGATACATTTTTACCATACCTTAACAGGGAGAAATTCTATTGTCATATGCCAACCTGTTACTCAAATTGCAGTCCTGAAGCAAACCAGTGAACTGGGTTATTGCTATGGGAAAAGTTATTGCTTGCTTAAAGACGGGCATGAAAACTGGTTACAGGTCTAACGGACCTTACTTCAAACTCTGAATCTGGAAACCTCAGTTTAAAGAAAGGAATGGTTAACTATTGGGATTCACAAAGCTTTGTTTATGCAGTTTGAAAGAACAAGTTTTCTAATACATGAAATTATGAAAGCTTGCATCAGTCTTCCTAAATAAAATTCAAAGGTTCTAAATCCTGCTTTTACGTATATTTCTCAAAGTGATAATCGCCATCTTCTGTCTTCTATCTTTTCTTCAGGTCAACAGTGATGGTAGCTGGAAAATGCCCTCTGAGGACTGTGAAGAGACCACAGGAGACAGGCTGTGGTCACTGTCTAGAATTTCATCAGCTCAAAATGGGGGCCAGTTCTCCACACACGCGCCAAAATCAGTGCTTCAGATTATTTATCAAAAAGAATCTAGGCAGAATTTTAGTTTACTTGATTGTGTGAATGAACACAGGCTTTGCTAAAAGAGGAATTTCAGGTTCAGTTTTGAAAATGTGACATACGGGTATTCTACCAGATACACTTTCATTGTTAAATATAGTTGTTTCATCTGTACCTATAGACTGATGTTGCACTTGAGACGGCTGATGGCATTTCAAATGCTTTGTACAGGCTTTGAACAGTTTCATGATTGTGCTCAACCAGATTTTAAACAAACTTAGTTGTGTTTTCAGTCCAACCTGTGTTACAGATTAGATCAAAATTGCACCACAGTGTGCCACCCAGGTTGGATCTACTCTATTCAAGTTACAGCTGAACCACAACTGTTAAACGTAGATGTTAAAATCACTGATAGCGCCATGAATGAAGTATCAAGCACGTAGTTTATTTTTCCTGAAAGGAACAGTAATCTGGGATTTAAAGAAAACTCTCCAGATGCATTTGGAACCCGATCTTACAAGGTATCAAGCATACTGGATACCCATTCAGTAGGCATAAAGGATGTTTAATAACTTAACACGAGGATCTTGACACTTTGGAAGACAACAAATATTAAGGGCACAAAGTGCAAACTATTCTATATGACTCTTTTTCTTTTGTATTTATTTGAATGACACCAGCTTTTTTTGATAAAAACATGTAATACATATTGAAGCCACACTTCAGTCATAGAAGAACTTCAAGGTCTCAAATATTTATACTATAACACTGTGCTCCCATTTAAATGGCAGAATTCCTACCAAAATTCCTACTTTGTTGCATGACTCTTCAAGGCTCTTTCTGCACTCATTACACATCTATCAGCTTTTCCGTAAGGAAGCAGGCATTCTCTATAATGAAAAACAGCAAATAAAAAGATAGCAAATGTTTTAAGTTTATATAAACACTGTGTTATCTACATGTTTTATATTTGGGTTTAGCATCTGGTTAATAGAGTTGTTTCTATCTCAAAGGCTTATTTCTGTAAATTAATAGCAATTACATGATCAAAGGCAATTAAATTCTAAAACTGGGAAAAAAGTAAAAACCTGAAGGAAGTGTGAACTTGTTCATTTATAAGCAGGAAAAATACTGTTATTTGGACAAAGTAAAACAGAGATGATGTGCAATTGCTCGTCAAAATCAGGTTAAATTTTGATACCAATGACATTCTGCAAAATTTAGCATATTGGTATAAAGACTATGGATTAAGAGTAAATACTGTACCAGGAAAGATCTAGGACTGGTGTCATTGGAAGAGGCTCACAGGGGCTTTGAAGCACTTGTTTCTTCATCAAGTTCTGTTACTTAAAGGAAAAAAAATAAAGCGCATTAGTGCTTTAGACTTACAACATGCTTAATAGTAAAAAAGCCTAGAAAGTTTATTTGAAAAACATGTAACAGTAAAAAGTCACAAGAGAAGGAAATCTAAGACAAGACAGAGGTGAGCCACATAAGATATAATCCTAGAAATACAGAACTGGCAGGGATTTCTTTTCTTGTTTCTTGTGCTCTCTTGCAGCAGTTCTCAAATGGGCTGGTTTTGCAGGATAGGTCCTAAGTGGGACCAGCTGGGGATCCAACAAGGCAGATATATTTGGGAGAAGATGACAGCAAAGACAGTACTGAAAGATGGCAGACAATAAGAAGACTATCCGGGGGAAGAAATGAGCAGTGCAGAAAGCAAGAGCAGGGAGAGGAGGTTGGATAAGTAAGGCTGCCACCTCTCAGCAGGGTCTTCCTAATGGGACACAATCAAAAGAGCAGGTGCCTGGGAGGCAATGGCTTAACTCCACAGTTTTTGGCAGCCATGTACTTCCTTTGCTCCTGTGATCTGTGACGCTTAGCCTTGGTCCTTCCTTGCTCCATTCCTGCACCAAACTCACACCTCCTAACTACACTTTCTGCTCAGCTCCCAGTAACTCTCCAGCAACATACTTCTCTCTGCCTAGTTACAACCACACCATCCCTGGGGGACTGTTTCCTAGTTTGGGAACTCCTGATGTGGTTCGCCTCTTCAAATGAAAAAAGTGCACATATATCCACTCCATCCCTGTCATCTGTCAAATCTATTCTCAGAGGCTTATGATGAAGACCTTTTCACAACATCCCTAATCTCTGAGATCCAGTGCTTCACAATCTTACAGCTCAGTTTCTTCCCTAATGCTGAAGATAAATATTGATTGTAAATTAAGCCTTTTTTGTTTTCTTGTTCTACCTTTAGTAGACATGAAGAGGAAAGGAACACTGCCCTCTTTTATTGTAACTCCTTACAGTTTGAGAGACTATTTTTTTTTCCTCTAATCTTCTCTTTTTGAGGCTAAGTAAATGCAGTCTCTTCAGTATTTGAAAGCAGCTCATGTTTTCTGACCTCTCTATAATGCTTGAATGGATCCTCCTCAATTTGTCAGTACCTATTTGCACTGTGATGCCTAAACTGGACTCTCTTTTTCAGTCACAGCAATACCAATGGTGCTCATATGGCACCCTAATTTAATTCATGTCCAAAATAAATACATTAATCCAGTTCAGGTAGAGATGAAAAATAATGTTCAAAGCAGTATATCTGATGGTGAAATGCTTGGAACAGATGCAAACTACTGGACTATTCAAGACTCGATAAAAATTATGTTTCATCATATCCTAAGCTTTTATTAAGTATAATTGCTAACCGGGACTTCATCCATAGCTGTATGCAGGAAAGAACAGGATAAGTAAATTTATGAATAGCTGAGAATTAGCATAAGTTATCATATGAAGTCTTATTTTGTATGAGGGCAACCTGCACGATAGTGGTTTACTCTGTATTTAACAATATAGTTATTCCAGGCAACATTTTCTGAAACCAGGCCTAAAATACATAAATGGAAATGCCTTTACTAGCAGACCATGTCTAACCAAAAAAAATCTAATAAAACCTAATTGAACACAAGGGGCTCTGCTCACAGCTGCACAGTTTATAACTCCTCAGTTTGGCTTAGGAACTCAAACACCGTGAAGCAGCTGAGAGCCTCACACAACTCAGAAGTGTAACAAGGGGTATGAACTACTTTGCCCCACCTCAGCTTTACACCAGTGTTGCATTATTGCTCTTTCCAGAGCAAGTGGAAAGGTGGGTCACTCAAGCCCAAAATGTGACTCAAGCCCAAAATGTGACTAGGTATGTATAGTAACATATGAATTTGCAAGTAAATACACATAAAAGTGTGTCTCTGACAGCAGCGTATCTTACATACACAGACAAGTGCAAAAAACAGTGGGGATGTGTACAAGACAGATAGGGAATTATAGCATAAATTGCTTTTCTCATGCACCTTTTGGCCTTTTGCCTTCACACTTGGACATCAAGCTATTATTGCCTGATTAACAGTTCTACCCTCTCAGCAAATATGAAGCATATCAAGGATAACTGATGGAATACTGAGCCATAAATGTTGGTATTTGTTTGGCCTGGGATATCTGGGAACAATAAAAGCATCTCATATTCATAATGATAATACATATATACCACCACACATCACACCATCAAGCATTCTCCTATCTTATTTCATCTTGCAAAATGCAGAGATAAACATTAATATGTATTAATAGTATGTAAATATAATTAATCATAATAGGATGTTCCTGACATATTATCACCGCTGTTGATAAAATATAATTAAAATTGTCTGGTGAAATTTTCAGTGCAGCTAGAATTGGCATCTCTGTTCTTGCTGTTTACATGTGTCTATCTAAAGATACACTTCTGAAAAATCTTATTATTCCATTATGTTCCTGGGAGAAAGCTAAGCAGGGCTGCTAGTCCTTTTACACAATATAATCAGTGAAAAGTTGTACAAAGGAAAGAAAGCCACACCTACTAAGAATGAAGCTAAAATGATCACTAACTACAGAGAGGACAGAAATTCTCTCAAAAGATTATAAAGAAAATAAAACAGTCAACAGCTGTGTTCCTGAGCCTGCATGCCCATGTGATTGGAAAGCATTCAAATCCAAGTTTTGCATTGTTTGGAGCCTGTTGGACTTCATTAAACAAGAGCTCTAGTGAAAAGCTCCACAAACTGATGAAGAATCATGAGGACTATTGTTTTGATGAGCTGAAACTGCTTTGAAAACAGAGAAAGGCAATATTTTGAGGAGATGACAACAGTAAGAATCAGAGTAGCACACAGAAGGTGACCCAGGAACAGTTTTTCACTGTCTCTTCCAATAAAAGACTGAGGTACTGAAAGTAGCAAGTGGTTTGCTTGGACACAAAGGAAGGGATTCTTTGTGCATTGCCAATTCAACCTTGGAACTCCCTGCCGCAGGATTCTGAGTATGTTCTAATTTTCTGTGGGCTCAAGAAGTGATATGGCAAACAAATAGGAGAAAAGTCTGTACCCCCTCCCACTCTTCTGCTATAGCTAACTTGCTTAAGTGGCATAAAATTCAAACAAAAGACAGCAACAGTGCTGATATGTTTTTACATGTATTTAGGTACACGTATGCAAACAAGACCATATTTCCAACTGCTGTTAATGTGAGTGAACTCTTACTATATTGTACATACAAAAATAATAATATAAGGCAATGCAGTGTCTTCATTACCTCTCTTTCCCTTTAATACAATTAATTCCATGTATTCAGACTCACTATTAGCCAACACTGTATTTTTGTCACAAAAGGGAGAGAGAGAAAGCAAGACTGTCTCACCATATCCTTTATGCCCTCTCCATGATTTGTCAGAGTATGGTAGATTATCAAGTTGGTGTAATGCAGCTGATGAGATACAAACCATTATTGTAATTTAAAAATTACTTGTGTTTTTAACGGTCATGCCGCTGTTCTCAGTTATATAATCTGTAGAATGATGTAATGGAGTAGGAATAAAGATACAGCACCAAATAATGTCTGCCAATAACATGCATGTCCCACACTTGAAGACCTTCCTACTCCTTTTCTGTCTTGATAAATGTAAATTGATGCAATGTTTTTTTGAAAGCAGATTGGGCCTACATGTACCCTGACCAGGTTCACTTGAAATGGAGGCAGTTGTACTTGGAGGTTTTATGAATATAAAGATTAATGAATTTGTACAATTTGGGCATGCAAAGCATTTTTATCAGGCATATTCCATTTAGAATAAGCAGTAAACCATATATAAGGGTTGTGTCAAAGTTTACTGAATAGGGCCCTTGGTAGCTAATGTAACATTTCTCCAACAAATCAAAGGTATTGTTCTATGCTCACATGAATATACAGTAGCCATTACCTTAAATTTAAAACTCACTGTGAGCAGCAAACACACTGTGGGGATATGAAGGCCATATTGTATCAGTGGAGTCTGTAGAGATTTTCTTCATATGGCTTTGCCTGGTTGAAATATATGTTGCAGTTGAAAGCTAAAGGGATTACTTTTGAATAGTCATCACAAAGGTTGATTATATTCGTATATCATTTAGCTGGACCCTGCAGGCTATTATTCCATTAGCTGTGCTGGCCCTGCACTGTCAAAAAGTTGATCATATAATGTAAAAAGGTTACATGCTCTGTTAAGGTATGTGAAGTAACTTGAAACAGTAATCTTTTAAGAGCACTACAAGCTTTGTACTTGAAGGTAGATTGCATTTAAAATAAATACCCGCAAAATGGAATAAATACAATAAATCTACCTCTGTTTCCTATTTTTCCTACTTTGAATAGGTTATATGTAATTTGAGTAAGTTAATTGTACCAGGTAAGATATGGGCTATAGAGTACTTTTTCAAAATCCAAAGAACTATACCTCTAAATAGCTGCGTCTTTACATGAAATGGTTACAGAAATTATGTTTCTGGTGAAAAAGACTCGCTGATTACATTTTCCTTGCACATACAAACACATACACATTTTCTTTCAGTGCTTAATAAAATGGATCTTCAGATGGTTCCATTATGCGGATGCCTTAATATTATTTTATGCTAAAACATGGACAACGCATTAGATTGAAAGCATCTTACTGTTCCACAAGGCAGAGTAATCATGGGCTATCCCTAGATAGTGAATGCTCCCATTGGGGAAACAATACCAACAACACAGGGTAATGAATCACAGTAGTTATTAATCACGGGCATTTGTAAGAGGCACATATAATAGAGATGAACTCCCAAGATTAGAAAGGTTAGAAGGTGAGACTGAGAAAAGGAGAGGAGATCATCCAACTGCATTTTAGAATAAGTTTATGGATGAGTATTTGCTTCAATACGATTGTGCTCGTGCTTCCTTCAGTCTTTCTAAGCAGGCAGAAAAAGAGAAACAATTTAGCTCAGTTCACTTAGCTTTCAGATCTTTGCAGGACAATTTGGCAAAAATAAATAAATAAATGCACACATACAAGACCCTTAGGGCTTATGGCCTAGTTAGAAATGAGACAGTGCTTCCTTTATTAGACAAAGTTGTTTAATTTAGATTGTAAAACAAGAGTTGGTTCTCTTTTCAGTATACCATATATATTATTCAGGGCAATGAATGAGTCTTTATGAGTACAAATGGTAGCCTTTAATGAACTACAGCAAGCATTTGAGCAGGTAGGTTTCTCTGAATAAAGGCTTCACAGATGGGTAAGTTTATGAATGAGAAGTAGAATTTATTTTATATGCTTTTGAAGAGCTTACTCTGACTATGGGACCATAAGGAAAGTACAAGGTTGTTCTTGTTTGGATGAGAAAACCTAACAGGAATACGAATTTTTCCCTGCCTAATAACTTCTATTGTTTACTTATTCATATTCAACAGTCCACAGACAAGTTAATCTTCCTCTCTCATATAGTTTGGGAACGTGCCAGACAATTTGCACAACAATGGAAATCTCTGTCGAGCTTGTATTTTTCAGTTCTGTTCATTGTAAAAATTAAACACAAATCTGTGACTATACAGTATAACAGCATCCCTTGCACAAACCGTTTGTTGAGTATCAACTTGAAATAACAGCTCTATCAGGTCAGATTGTTGACTGTAATTAGGAAAAAAGGGATTTTCTGAAAGCCAATATATGACACCATGTGTTTTGTGTGTCTAGAAGTTTGAGATACATCATGAAAATTCTACATAAGTTTTGGTGACACAGAAAAATCAGCTCTGAAAAACAGTCATCAAGAAGATCACTTCAAACATGAAGAAACCTAAACAAAAGAGCAGCCATTTTTTTTAGTTTATCGTTTTACTTTTACTGTCAATTTTTTTTACATGAAATCCAAACTATTAGTTTGAAGTTACAATACAGCGTCTCATCTCTGGCTCTACTCCAACCCAAGGGAGGGAGAAATTAAGGAAAAAACGCTTCAGTTTAAGTATCTTGAAACTTTCTCGGTCAAAGGCAAAGATTTCCAGCAACACAAAGCAGGCTGAGAATTTGCCCAGATGGTTAATCAAGGTTTCCACAGTGCAAAGGAGAATTCCCAGAAGGCCCAGAGAAGGGTTTCTTTTCATTCACCCCCCCACCCAGATGCAGAATAAAAATCGTGGCTGGAACGTACTTTTTTTCTCCTAAAGACAGGACAAACCCCAGGGGAACCTCCTGAGAAAGCAAAGTTCTGAGCAATGGGGTGCTGCTCGCTCTTGTGGTAGAGCCAAACTCACTCTTGGCTACCCTGAGGAGTTGGTGAGGAGAGAACATAAAACCACTTCCACTACCTCTTTCTCTGCTGAGAACCATGAACCACCACTAAAGACTGAGCCCAAAACCCACTTAGAAATCCTTATGAAAGTAAACCCTTATCTTGCTCACAGAACTGGTATTTTATAGCCCCGGAGAACTTCCACCAGCATTTTAAAAGATATTCCTGTAGGCTTTTAAAAAAATATGTACATCTTAATGATACAGTCACAGAAGTTTTTAACACACATCTTTATAGAGTTATGAATGAAATCTAATCTTATTTCAAAGGGCAAAGCAGCAGTAAGAGGACTGATGTTTCAAACAACATAATGATCATATCAGAGGCAGCACATTTGTTCTCAATTTGTGTGCAGAATTATCATTGCTACATTCATTTTAAACCCAAGCAAGGTATATCAGGTGCTCAGTAAAAAATTACAGAACAGTAGATGTGAAAACACAGATTTCAGGCATAGTGATGATTCCAAGATCAATTCATGTCCAAATCAGTACACTGTAAAATTCTTGCTATCTTCCCCCAAAACACTACAGTCCTTGTCCTGTAAAACTTTTAAATACTCTGTTTGAAAGCCTACTCTACTCGCTTACTATGCAACCTTCTTGCATGACTGCACATAAAACCTCATACCTTATCCTTTACTCATGTAGGCATACTGCATTAAGTCTGTTAATTGCTTGTTATAAAGACTTCTGTGAAAGCTGCAAGACAGGATAGCAGGACAATTCGTGACTGCATTTTGTAAACACCATCTTCTACGCATTGAGCGAAATATGTCACTAAACAGAGGACTTCAGTATTTAGATCACTGGTAGTGTATGATATTTAAGTCTGAATATGCAGCTTGATGTGTCTTCAAAGGATTGGGCCATCAGAGAGTGCTTAGCACCCCTTTCTCTGAAATTCACGTCCCTCAAAGGTGTCCCAAAGGGAGGGAAAGCTGGAAAGCTCAGACTACTTAAACGTTTCCTCTTGCTTAATTATATGCCATTAGCATACTGAGGTTCAAATATAGTATCAGACTGCTCTGATTAGAAGAATCTCTGAGTTTAGCTCTTTTTGCTTTTATCTCTGTACTTTGACATGAGCGCTCTATGTAATTTTGTTGAGTTTCTTGTTCTGCAGATCTCATTCTTTATGTTCTGGTTTGGCTCTGCTGTTTTCTGGCCTCTAAAGGCTTACCTACTCTTTTATAATTACATGTAAGAGTATTTCTTCATGGTTAAAACTTCTTTATTTCAGTATCTCCAGTGACTACTCTGCCTGGTGGCTCACAAACTGTTTAATATCTGAGGCCTCTATAAAGTGTCCTTGCTGTTTTGGTTTTTCTCTCCCCCCCCTTCCCCCCCCCTTTTTTTTTTTCTTCTTTTTTTTTTTTTTCCCTGGGAAACTGTCTTCCAAGAGCTTAGCCAAAGGTATCTTCTGGGTACAGAATCCAAAGCCAGTGAAGCAGAGAAAATTCTGTAATGCATCTGTTACACAAAAAAAAAAAAAAAAAAAGGATGCCAGGGAGGGTTTTTTTTTCCCCCTCTCCTTATCTGACTTCAGTTTTACATCTTCTAATGCATCTTAGGCATGAGTGCATCCTCTCTGGCTGAGGAGATGTAGGGGAAGCATCTGGCAGATTATGTTCTTTAAAAAGAAGATACAGAATCCCTTATGGAAGTATCAGTTTTCTTGTGACTGAGGTTTTCTGGGGATAATATAATTCTCTGTAGCAGCTAAAGTCCTCCTCCAAGATTGATGCAAAGTACCTCTACTTGTCTCTTAAAAACAAAACAACCCTACCAAAAAAACCTCACCAAAAAAAACCTGAGCTCCTGGAAATTAAGGTCCAGGTTTATGCAATCCTTGCGTTCAGATGTGGCAACATGGATATAATGCTATGTGAGATACCTCTCCTATGACACTTTGGGGAAGCTTCTTTGTCTTAGCTTTCTTTGCTGATTTTACCAACAGAGTGAGATCAGACCTACTTCTCTTCACCAGGCACTGGGAAAAATGCTTTTCTTGGTCAAAGCAACACTGGGTGTTGAGTTTCTCCCTCTTAGTTTTTGGATTTATGGTCATGTTCTTTCAGACAACATGGGACAACTTGAAAGGCCACTACTTTTCTTCTTCTGTCTTTACAGATAAGTAGAGAACTCCAGCTTTCAGGCCAGTTATCTACTGCTTTTGATGAGAAATAGATTCACATGAAAAAAAGATTACACTGAAAAATGGAAATGGATTTTCTGTTTTATTAGCAGTCAGCATAAGACTTGTGAGCTACTTCAGAAAGTTATAGAACTACAGAGATTTTTGAGAACATGCCAGTAAGAAGCCAGAATTTAAAAATAAATGCTCTGGCTAGTCTGGACCCAATCCTCAACTGAAGCAACCAATGCAGTTTCACTGAAGTCAGCATGGCTATGTCAGCTTTGCCAGATTGCTTCAAAACCAGTCATATTAGAAAACTTTTGACTTCAGTAGTTTTAAATTCACTTTGAATTATGCCATACCAATCACATTGTTTTGCCCTAGGAACAGCAGAGCTTAGAAACATCCACCAGGCAAATAAATATTTTCATAAAATAAACTATGCCGCTCTGCCACTCCACTCCTCAACATTAGTGACAAGGCTGAGATGAGAACCACCATCGGATACTCTCAGTGTAGCAGAGACAATGAGGATGAGGGGAGGCATGGACTTCCAGACCTGAGGGAAGGAAAGCAGTGACAAGTGATCTGGTTTCTTTTAGACCTTTCTCCAACCATGATGCAAGGGGAGAAAAGGAAACAGGGCTATTTCTGTGCTGCTGCCGTAAGTTAAACTGTTATAGGAAGGTTTGACTCACAGTCCTGTCCTTCACAAAGGCATCAGTGGAAGTGGAGGCAAACACCATTTCAGTTACAGCTGCTGCCAGTTTGAAATGCCTTCCTAAGATGTGGTAAATCATGTGAAATCACCAGCTGAGAAATAAGGAAAGAATTTTTCCCCAGGGCACAAATCAGAGATTTTTAAATTTTTTTTTTTAAACTGTGTCACAATCCAGGAAACCTGTTTTGAAATTAACATACGTTTGAAAATACCACAAGTTCCCCAAATTCACAAAGTGAATGTACAACTTAAGATGATTTCAGCTATCTGAATCTGCTACAGACCTGAGGACCCCTTGACTGTGCCATCATCCTCTTCATGGGAGGAAGTGAGACTCTTTGGAAGCTGGAAAATTTCCAAGCATTAGGTAGAAGACTCTGGGTAACAGTAATTCAATAACTTAACACCAGACTACTCAGATGAACGTTTGGTGCAGTGAAAGGAAAGCAAGTCTTCCCAATAAAACCAACATTTGTGCAGCTTTCCCCTTAAAATCCGTACTGAAATCTGTATGTTCTGATCAAACCATGTTCCAGCCTCATCACAAAGATAAGGTAGAGCAGACTAAAATTTCTTGCTATAAATTATAATAAGATACCACTACTTGGAAATTTAAGAGTCTTGAAGCAAAGCATTGCTCCATCAGAAAGAATATTTCACAGGCACAAATCTTGATTGCCCTCCTTTCAATACCAGCATCCTTGTTTGATTCTGGTGTGCAAATTAATTTATTAGGCATAAAACTAGAAACTGTGCTTCGGCTGCTTCTGGGTTCTGTTGATATTGTACCTATGAACTAGCTGAGAAGAGCATTTGTAATATGAAAGAACAAAAATGCCAACCTTTTGCAGGGGCTTTATTTGAGCTGAGCATTGATTTGTGGTGAACTCGACAGACTGTGCTAGAGCAGCACCAGGCCAGTGCACTCAGCAACACGAACAACCATATCCTTTACATGCATCTTCAGCGATGACAAACTCAGCGTGCACAGAGGGAGCACGGTGGGTCACATGCAAGCTTGTCAGGCAGATGGCAGTGGGCTAACACTCTTGGAAAGGTTTACTTGCCTGACTGCATCTCTCTGGTGAACTGCTTGCTGTGGCTCTATTTAATTCTTAATCTCTGCTTCTCTGTTTAATTCCTAGCTGCTTTAGAGACCTGTTGTAACACAGCAGTTAAAAAAATATTCACATGCACTGTCAAGCCTCCCCAAAGAGCACTAACTTGACACGCAGGCCATGACAGCTAAGCTCGGACTACTAAGAAATCTAATCCAGGGTTTCCATCATCTCAGTTGTTGCCTTTCTTTCATTACAGTTTGACTCAGCCCCTAATGGATTCAGCTTTATAAAAATCAGAAAAAGAGGAAAAGAAAGCAATTTATTCATGTTTCACTAGAGCTCACAGAAGACATGAAATTTCTCTAAAAATGCAAATTATTTTGTGCCACACAAGTGAGACTGGGCAGCTAAAGCTCTTAGAGGAAGGCTCTTTCCCAGGGCTAATGTTTTTATACCCAGTGATTGAATAAATCGATCCCTTTATTATCATATCTCTTTTACTCTCCTTTTTCATCAGAAGAACGTAACCAAAGGTACCAAAGCACCCTTTTTAACTCTAAGAAAATTGATTATGCGTGTTAATTTTGTTTTTAATCCCAGACATATAAAAATAAACACCATAGACGTGTAGCAGAAATCAATATCTCTTAAGCATCAAGTTGGTAAAAACAAGGATTTAGTAAGAATCCAAGATGTAAAAGACTAATGTACAAACTAAGCCCTTATTTATGTAATGTGCCTTTATACAAGCCCAATATAAACCTGAAAGAAACTATTTCAGAAGAACAAAAATGGTTTACTTGCACTGCATCAAAAATGACCCCATAAGACCTCCTTTACTGAGATAGCCCAGATATTTAATGTGAACTTATGTTTTTAAAGGATTTCTTGTCTTATGTCCAGTCATTCTTGTTAATTCATGGGACAGCATACTGCAGATGTGCTCGTTTTTATGTTACATCAAGCAAAAATCACATTTAACAAATGTAAGGTTGGTCATAAAAAATAAATAAAAATAGACTCTTAAAAGCAAGGAAATCACAAAGTGAAGCTATCCATCATTCTTATTGAGAAGGGTGAGGACAATATGAAATAAAACTTGCACATCTATGAACAGACATTCCTAAAATGCCAGCACTTGGCTGTTATTTCACATTCTCTATAGGTTGCTTTCATTGGACCTGTATTTCTTCCTTTAGGGTAAGCTGCAATGCACATTTTAACTAGATGCCCTTTCTAGTCACTGAATTCAGTTTTAATAGTAATTAAATATTTTGAACCTATCTGCAAGTTCATGTACTTGAAAGAAGAGAAAAAAAAGTCAGTGTTAGTTTTTGTGTGTTCTACTTCTGGATAAGAACTTTGACTACATATTAGTTTTAAGAGTAGTATTCCTCATTAATGTAATTGTTTAATATGCAAGTAACTTTCACAATGATTAGTTTTCTAATACTAATCCAAATCTAAGTAGCAATTTGTGCACCTTATTGATATGTGCATTAATCATACCGTTGTTAGTGGTATTTAATTCTGTACAGTTTTACTCCTTCCTGAGGGCAGAGGAGATAAGTGATACCTCTTAACAATGGGAATATTCTCTTTTATGTTTTACTGACACTAACAATCTTCATCCTGCATACGTAATTTGTAGTCAAGTACTATTCTCCCCAAAACCTCTTCTTCAGCTGGCATAAGATGGTGTATTCAAAGACTTGCTACAAGGAATTTCTAATTAGAAGCTACTTTTAGAGGTTTAGTATATTACGAATTCAAGACAAGATGTGGAACCAAAATAGCTTGTGAGATAATGAGGTCAGATTACCTTTTATCAACACAGAAAATACAGACTAGCTGTTCCTTTGGACCATGCATCACCATTTGATGATGTGTGGTCTGAAAATTGCTGTCTCACCTCAACAAGATGGATGGAGTCCACAGTAAGTCAACACTGAGACTTTAAGACAGTTTGAATCTTTCCCAAAAGTGGGCCCTTCTGGAGTAACACAATCCCAGCACCAGCCCTCTTACTTGGAAATTCCACAAGGATTAAGTCTAAATTTAGTTCTTTGTAACATCTGGGTACAGCCGTGAAGGGAAAGATGAGATTAGATGCCGGCAACATGCGAGTGATTTGCACGGACCAATAGACGTTGATCTGAAGAACAACTGAATGTCTCATTTAATGAGTTATTTATGTTATTGATAATGTTACCTGATTCAGACCAGAATGACTGCATCCAGAGGCACATCTGCATGTTAGCTAAATCACTTTTGAATTTTTGTCAATCTTTCTTACTATTCATTATTTTAGATACCTAAGTGAAATTCAGAAAAAGGAATCATTCTGCAGTCTTCTAGGACACTAAGTTTAGAGGTTGCTACATAAATTCACCTATGTTATAGACTCCTGAAATACACATTTTTGATATATTTACATTATTGCTTATAGTGGTGAAAGAGCTTCACAATTAATAACTGTATGAAAAGGCAAGTTTAGTATGAAATTGGTTTTCCTATTTTATAGGAAAAACATGTCACAGAGAGCAATATTTACAACTCAGTTCCCTGGGAGAATTTAAGTAATGCTGTAACAAAACAGAGTATTTTATTATAACTTATTCTGAAGTTTAATTACATACACACACAAAGGATTTACAAGTAAATACAGACTACAGCTACTGGCATTTTACAAGTAGCTTTAGTAGAGAAGCTTGCATTATGAAATGCGAGAGATTTATTTTGAAGAGTTCTGAATCTGTTTACGAACAACTAAATTTATTAAGACAATGATAATTAATAATTTTGTATACAATATATTTGCTAAGGAAATAGCTATTTCCTGAATGTAAGGGTAAACAAACAATGTGAGCTGTGTCATTGTCAAATTAGTGGTTCAGATCTGGACTGAATCCCGACTTACTAAAACTTCACAAGTCTCTTCATTAACCACTGGGGGAGCTGGTACTCAATAGTTGCAATTTTAATAATCTGAACTGAATTCTTCCCTTAATGTTACAACCCAAGAACATCAACTTGACACCCTCACTGCACCTACAAATAGCTGATGACTATGTTTTTAAACTGAGCTCTGATGTTAAATTTCACGATGCCAAGATATTGGAAACAATTTTCCAAAACAGAAAAGCTGAAAGATTTCAGGGTATAGGCACAAACCCACAACTTATTCCATTGCTTTATTTTATGAGGACTGCACAAAGATAATAGAGCACAGACTTCAGGTACCACATCTCCACAGATTGCATTGTTTTCCTATTTCTATTTATGTCCTTAGAATAAAATAGAGGGGAAAAGCATAATTTCATGCTTACTTTTGTTTTCCAGAAAAACACACATACACACAGAAAATAGTTAAAAGAGCACTCAAGGAATAAAAGACTACAGCAAAAAGGAGAAATATATTCTTGGGATGGTGGTCACAAGGGAAGTGACCAGATATCTACATCAGCATCTTCATTTTGTAGGTAAGAACAAGAGGAACAGTTCCAAATTGAAACATCACTGGAGAAGGACTAGAACAAACTGAGAAATGCATTGGGCAAGAAAGTGGTATTTGCTCAAGGTTTAAAGTACACGTACAGAGGTATTGCTTAAATCAGCCTCAATACCAGAATAATATACAGTTCTAAACAAGACCTTAATTAGAAACAATGTTTTAATGGTCTTTCCTCCAATTAAAGTCTGACTTCCATACTAGGGAAATTAGCTACAACTCTAATAACGGATATAATGGTAGATAAGTGAATTAAAATGTTATAAAGAGGAAAAGAAATCAAGATAGCTTTTGTAGAGGTCTCATGAGAGTATTGTTCTTTTTAGGAATGCATGAGGATCTGGATGAATATTACCTTGTTGATTAGATTCCCCCGAATGCTTTAGATATCTGCTCTGGATTAATAACGAGTTAAAGGTAGGAAATAAAGATAAGAAAAGATGGATTGATTTTCACTATGAAGACAGATCAGTAGTGAATTCAACAGGGATCTAAGGCAGAATTTGTACAGTTAAACGTTAAAAAAAAAAAAGAACACAAAATGTTAGTGAACAGCAGAGTGACAGAACCTACTGCTGATACAAAATTACACAAGGTAATCAAAATCAGAACTGTAAAGAACTTCAGAAAGATTTTGTGACTGGGCAATAAAGCGTCAGATAAAATTCAGTGTTGATAAATGCAAAGTAATGCACATGTGGGAAACAGTCTTTTATGCACGGGAAGATTCAGCTTGATAGAAAGATGACTGATGGTGGGGTATAAAGAGATGTATGTATTTTCATGAGTGCCATGAAGAAAAGGAATTAGAAATAACTCACTATTTCTCATAGAGCAAAAGCTGAGGGGCAGCAACTGGAACTGTGAAACAACGAGCTAAGGACAGATTCAAGGAAGCTATTTTTCAGCTGTGAAATTCAATGAGGTGTCTTGGCTGCCAAAGTTACACAGCAGTTAGAAACACACTGGACAGTTCAAATACTGGAAAGCCGATTAAATATAGTGGGATCTACATTCAACAACTTCTTCAGAAAGTCCCTAACTTGTAGGCTGCTAAAGATATGGAGAGAATATGACACAGAAGTATTGCTTCCAAATTTTCTATTCTTATATTTTTTCCTAATCTATTAGCCACTGTTAGACAGATATCAGACTAGACAGACCTTTGACCTGGCTTACTGCAGTCATTTCTTCAGTGCATCTTGTTACAATTAGAAAATCATCATGTCTAACCATGGAGATTAGAGAAGGGTTAACATAAAACACCTACATAGGAACTCTTCTAATTGTGTGTTGTATGAAATCAGACTTAACTTACCTCTGCTAAACCCTATCCCATGGTTTTAATCACTCTAGATTTCATATTTTTGGCCCCTAAAACTCACTCTATTAAAACTGACATTTTCTGAGCATTAACACTTATTTGGCTTCCATTCAAAAACTGCTAACAAATGATGATTTGCTAGTGCTGATCTTTCCAATATACTGAATGACTATTTTTACTTGCAAAAATAACACTAAATCTACCTGTTGTGCTAACATAAAGGCATTCTGACTGTTTTTATCAACAACAAAGCATAACTGCACTGTCATAGAAAGACTGGATATTAAACTATTATCTCAACACTTTACCCAAGAGCTAGAGCCCTTGCTCTACATACTGGAATTGGGAGCACACTACTAGTTACCAAAAATCCCAACCCAAGCACTGATATTTGAAAATAGAAGCACCATTTCCTAGAGCAAGTTGAGTTTACAGGCTGGTCTTCAGCCTGCAGATCATCTGCAGCAGCCTTGTGGGAGAGCAGTTTTTATAAATAAAATATTTGTGAACAGCGGTAGTCACAGCATTATCACAAAGTCCAAAAAAAAAAAAAGATATCAAAGGGCACTATCGCATGTGTTGAGCAACAAGTCTGCATTTTTTTTCCCCCTGAACAGTTGTATACTTCTATACCATGCCCAGAAATAAAGAATTTTTAAGGTAGTTCAAGACACAATTCAGAACACATATTTCTAAAAACTAGTGATATTACTTTTGTGTATACATGGAACTAATTTTACCTACTGAATTAGTTATGTTTGTTACCATTTTTACATATTTCGCATTTGACTGTGGATACACTCTGAAATCATTACTTATGCCCTAACTCTCTTGGGTTTTTTTCAGTGGAAGAGTGAAAGGCTAGGGCAAAGGTTGAGAAAATCTTTTAAAAACAAGGAAAATTGCCCTCAAATTTGTCAAACTCCTATGATGTCCAGGTCTGCCCCCTGCTCCCCATGCACTGGGTCTTGCTCAGGATCTCTCATTCCTGACAGAGTGACCTAAAGCAATTATAGCAGGACCATGAAGACTAATGATGGGTAAAGAAGTCCACAGGAGAATGAATAAAGCTCTTGTCTGTATCATATTTTAACAGTCTCTGTCAACAGCTAGAAAGTTGTCAATGTGCATCTATCTTCATGCTTTCAGTTATTATATGTCTATTGTCCTCTTCTGAGAGTGACTTTGATCCACTGAGGAAGCATTGGGCTATAAGGCCATGGGGAACAGTGCAAAGAATAGTGTTTTTAATTGAAATCTTATGAAGACTGCACAATAGTTTGCAACACGTCTTGAGACTTGACAATACTACACTGTTCAGAGAACTTGGGAACCAGCTTGACTCCCCATTTATGTGGGATGAGCGAATTCCTAAGAGTTTATTGCGAAAGTGGGGAGGACTTATGTAGGTACAGGCTTCATGTTTCCTCTGTTAAGCAAAATGATAAGGATATCAGAATTTGGGTTATAATATGGCAATGAAAAACCCTTCTTCCTATGCTATTCTTCCTAGTATTGAACAGACTTAATTTATAGATGCTTGTGTTTGAATGGAAATGTTAAATAATTCTTGGATAAGATGTTTATAATACCTTTATCATTTAAGTTGAAAAAAAGTGATAGACTAGAAAACTGCATGAAAGTACGAAACAAATTCATCAAAATACACCATTCAGCATGTAGTATATGTCAGCAATGAGTTCCAGACACAGAGGCAGTAATACAATGCGATACACAACCTTAGTTCTTTGTAAACAGAGCATTACATTAAGCTGATTAATGTGAAAAGCACGGATGATCCAAGAGAACATGTTGGGGTTAAATATTACTACCAGACCCACACATCATTCAGCAAAACCTGGCAGGATTTTTAAAGTACTGGTTTTACATCACAGCCCAGAGTGTCACAGATGATATCACTGGGGCAAACACAAATATCTGTATTGATCTTGCTGTTTCCTCCCAACACGATGTCATTAGCTTCAATCAAAGACTGTAAAATACAGTTGAGCCTTGATTTTGCATGACCACCAAGCATAAGTCTCAGGGCTGGCAATAACTTATGACAAAATTTTATGGCAGTAACACACCACGCAAATAAAAACTATTGCAAGCCAATAGATTTGCATGCAGTTTTGGATCAGATTTTTCAAAGAATCTCTGGATCTCACAAAGTTACCAGTACTTAAAAAAAAATAAAAATATCTATTTTTCTTCTGCTGTACTAATGTAAGTGTTCAGTTTGGCTCCTAACAGTTATTGTCTACAACTGAGCATGACAGCATTGCTTACAGAAGATAGAATATTAACATCTTAAAATTATGTAACTTAAGTTTTATTTATTTATAGGAAGTGCTTACCACAAACTCATGAAAAAGAACTGCCCCCCTGTTTTTGTGATTAATACGTATGCTGACAAGGCTATCCTTGTGGCTTCAATGATGCATTTTTATACAACATAGTCACTGCCATATCCAACCCAAGTAGTCACAATATCTTTAGAACAAACCTGTTCAAGCAAGCTTCCAACACAGATTTTGCTTCCTGCATATATTTCAGTGTTGAAACAGGAACTATGCAGAACATCCCTGGATTATATTATCTGAGCTGAGGGTCAAAGATGCCTTGTATTCCTTTGGGTAGTATGTGGAAGTTGGAGAAGATTTAATCTGAGCATCATCCCTAAACAGATTGGTGGGTGTTAGGTTTTTTTTTTTTTTTTTTTTTTGTTGTTGTTGTTGTTTGTTTGTTTGTTTTTTGTTTTTTTGGGTTTTTTTTGTTTTTTTTAAAAAAAACAGACTTGTGCCTGTTGTTCCCCTTTCACTTACTCTGTCTTTGGTGTAGTATAGTATACATAATTTAAATAACTAGGGAATCTCTCTGGGCTCAAAACCACCTGCTGGCTTATATTAGCTAATTAATGGCGATTTATCCAAGTTACTAATTTGAGTGGAGCTGATTGCCTTTAGGAATTTTGAGAACGTTGTAAGAATTTTGATTATAATTATGCTTATTTGATGGGCAGTCTACTTAAAGCACTTCCAAAATAAAAATTTGCCTGCCAGCTGATTTTTAACACTGCCAAAGAAATGACTTTATGTTGTTTTCTACTTGAGATCATGTATTCAGGTAGTTTGCTACTCAATTTCATCTTTGGCTGGCTCCCTATCATTTTCTCTTTTATATTAGGGTTTATTTGCCTAGCTTGGAAACAATGACTGCTTGAAAAATAGTACTTATCTTGAACCTGCAGAGCTTAATCATTTTCACAAAAACTAATATAGCAGATTTATTTTAGCCAAACTTCTCTGTCATGCTGACCTGATTCCCAGGGCCTGAAAGTGTGAATTTAATGGTGGTGCAATGTCTGAGGTAAGAATATAATAGAAACCTCTCAGCAGTATATCTATTGGATCAGTGTAATTTCTTTTTTCTCTACTGGTCTCAATGTCTCTTAAGGCAATCTAGTCTGCAGACAGCAAAGGAGGTTAGCCTTCTCTTTCACTGTGATCCCAATGCTACTTATACTAAACAAAGAATCAACTCCCTAGATAAGGTATGCAGTAGACATCTGTTAAACACATAATCCTAGAGGAAAATTTACTCTATTAAAAAAAAAAATATTCTTTTGCTGTGTATTTAAGAGGATACTACTACAAAGTGTATCCTGAAGACTAGAAAATAAAGTTATTACAATTTAGCTGTATTATTATTTATTTTTAACTTTGGGGATGAAGAAGTTTTTCCTCTTAATAATTTTCAGGTACTAAAAATGAGAATTATGCGCTACATTCTCTAGAAAGTAATGAGAACCTGGTGGCAGGTATGTTGGCTTCCAGTACAAACTTGTAGATGAAAGTTTAACAGAACTAAAATAATTCACCAAATTGAAGCAATTGTTTCCAATGTAACTCAAGCATGAGTAACTCTACTTATTTGCACTGTATGTGGATCTACTATCATGCAGATACTCATGTTGTGCAAATTCCTTCTACAGAAACTTACATGATGAAGGAAATTTAGGGTGTGACCTATCATAAGCATGCTCTCACAGATCCTTCTTTGTACAAAGCTTTCCAACAAAGCCTTATCTGCTACTGAGATGGGGAAAACTGGAGACAAGTTTCCTCAGTCTCAGCTAATTTTACATTATAAGGTATATAAAAGATATAATTTGTAGAAATTATCTTTAAAATTGAACTACTAGATTTAGGCATTTATTATCACAGCTTTGACTGAAATCCAAGACGCACTAGATAATTTAAAAAAAAAAAAAAAAAGATCCTGAAACAATCTTTTTAACCAGAGTCAACTCTACCTGAATCACTTTGGACAGACACTTCTCTAACACACTCTTTCAGAACCTTCAAAAATACACATATTCCATTCTCTCCCTAGGCTGCTTATAAATAAAGTGTGTATTTCCATTGGGAGTTATGGGTAATCAAGACCTCAAACTGCTTTAAATATTTAGGTATGGCTCTCTGTCTAATTATAAATATGCGATATGAAAGAGATCTGACCTTAGGTTTAGGTAAGATCTTTTCTTGAATAACAGAAGATTAAAAGAAGAGTAAATGAAGAGCTGTGCTTTTCCGTGATTATTTAAGAAACAAGCAAAAAAAACCCAACATATTGGAGAGGAAAAGTGAGTTTTCAACATTTACAAAGCAAATTGGTGGCAAAGAGGGAAATAAATTGCTATCCTACTGCACAACCCTTGGTGCCTTATTCTCTCCAGATATTAGTCTCCGTGTGCTTTTCTGATAATCTGAGTCCTTCCTCTGGTGTTGAGTGTTGCTCAGTAGGAAAATCAGACACCACCATTTTTGTCCAAATTAGGCTGCTCTTTATTGTTAGACTTCTCCTGTCTGAACAGTGTTCAGTGAAATAAAACACAAATTCATAGTAATTTTTTTCACTGTTCATTCATTAAAACTTGGACAAGGGACAGAGGTGTTACAGTTCAGTTCTGCAGTTGAACTTGTTCAAATACAACATAGTAAAAGCTGCAGAACTCATCTTCTACAAGAAAATAACTAATGCTACTGTTATTTTTTTCACTACAAAAGACACACCTTTTTTGGCAGAGAAGACAAAGCCAACTCTCCCTCCTATTTCTCTACAGCCTTTGATGTCTTAATTCCCCTTTCTCCTTCCCCTTGATCTTCTGGTCTCTCTGATCTCTGTTCGTCACTACCATATATGTCTGTATAATCTCCCACTCGTAATAACTTTAGGACAACCAGAACCTTACCCTTCATTTCTCCCAGACATATATTTCTTTGGAAATAAAAAGCTGGACAATCTTGTGTCCCCATTTTAGACCAGTTTGTCAATGATATTCTGCAGGACTTTTTGACTGCCCAAATTCAATGAGCAAGTCAGTGAATCATACCTATGAACACCAGATTTACAAGGTTTTATAAAAAGGCAAAATATGTAAAAAAATATAAGGGACTCTTTTGTCATATTTGATGTATTGTCCGATTTAGCTCTCGATTGTTAGATGTCAACATGTGAGTTTTGCTTAATGTGTCGATAACAAAGATCAGTTTTAATTTTTGAGTAACTCTTGATGTGTTTACTTTATACATGTCCAACTAAAAAGCCTAATCTTCCAGTAACTAATAGATGAAGAGCATAAGTAGCTAAGGTTGAAAAAACATGAGATATAGGAAGTGTTTGCCATCATCAAATACTAAAGCAAGAAATAAAAGTACAACTTCTATACAATAACCTCAAAATCTGCTGCACTCCACATTCTGAAAAGCAACTTATTGAAATTTATATGGCATTGTGCTATCTAGGAAATGCATACTTATTGAGACTCCCTATTATATTTATCCTCCTCTCAATTCTTTCCCCACAAAAATGTATGTCGACTAATCAAATTAAGTATTATTTAGCTGAAGAGCCACTGTTCAATGGAATGAAATGATCTTCATATCTCCACCTCCATTGCAACTGGTAAAAACAAATAGAGCTCAAATTCAAATCTGAGCCAGGGATGAGCCAAACTGTCCATCTGTAGAAGGTATTTTATTTAAGATCTATTCACATTTTAAACACCTAGGGCTGTTTGGTATTTTGAACACACTATATTCTTCAGAAAATAACTATGCAGCTTTGGACTTATTCACCATTATTTTTAAAAGGACTTTCTTGTGAGAAAATACAATTTAGCTCATAGGTCCTGTCTTGTGCAATGTACTTATTAAAAAGAGCACATCCCTGTAGCCCAGAGGGCTGACAGCTTCCTCCAAAGCTGTGCTGCTGCTCTAAGCTAATCTCCAGGGGCTACTCGAGAGTGATGCAGCCTTCATCCCCTCCTACATAGTCTGAACATATCATGCCTACAACAGTCTCAACCTCAGCTATCCTGAGAAATACTATTCCTAAGGTGGCTACTGAACTTCACTTCTGGTAGAGAGGCAGTTTGACTGAGCAGAGAAGGGAGAGGAAGAAAAAAAAAAAAAAAAAAAAAAAAAAAAATCACCTATCATTTTCAAATATTTCAAACAATTTTACAAAAGAATAAGAGCACAGATTCAGTATAACTGAGGGCTTTTTCCCTCCTGCTCAGACACAGGTAACATTTGTTTCCATTATATCACTCATCTGTGACTTTTTATCTCACATGATGAAAATATAACAAAGAAAAAAACCTGCCAAACTCTGAGCCTTATGACTGAGACAGGGAATGCTTGCAGACAGCACTGAAGAACAAAAAAGCACTGAACAAATCCAGTTCAAAAAGACTGATCATATCCTCAGGTACAGCTAGGGCTTTTTTGTTGTTGTCTGTTAAAAGTGGCATAAAATCTTTAGGGATTTTTTTCTCCAAAGATGATATTTCTCTAGTTTACTAGATACACTGTTTTACTTTGCATGAACACCCTCTTTGACACTAAGTTCAGCCTCCAGGCTAGCGTCGCTTATCTCTGTTTCCAAAAATCCTCATATTTGATCACCATATTTATTAAGTCAGACTCTGAAACAACTTCCATCATTCTGTAGCCCTTTGCTTTTTCTCTTCTTCCTCAAAAGTATTTGGTTTCTTGCATTTTGAACGCTTGTAGGAAACCGGTGAAATTACAGATACAGTTTAAACAAAGTATTGTATTCAATTCATAAAGTTGAATTAACATGGAAACATTGTAAAATTGAAAAATAAATTTTAATGAAAATTATATTATATCAGAAGATTTGGCAGCAAGAGAAACAATCTTGTCAGCGCACCTAAAATGTTAAATGAGAAAATATATCTCTTGCTTGCTATCAGCCAGTGGAAACAAGCATTTCAGTTACAGCATGTGGTCATCTTTGGACACTAATTACCAGAGGTTCTAGGACTCAAAAATATATAGAATGTTTTACCTTGAAGTAGCTTTAAAACAATTATACAGAACATTCTTTGGAAAACATACCAAGGGAAGACTGACTTGCCTTTGGAGAAGCAGGGAAGCCTTATAAAATGAATTAAGAACAAAGTAGGACGTGACCTCTACCCCAAATTCTTACTTGCAAGCTACTCTTGATCCTAATGCTACCACCTGTAAGTTTCTCTTGATGCCTTTTAAGCAGGATCTGTGAGCCGTTCTCCAGAACAATTGGCACTGGAGCCCCTCCCTGACATAGGTTCCAACTATACAAGTATGCCATATTCAGGTTTTCATAAATAACTCCCACACAAGGGTTAGGAGCTTCACTATTCCTCACAATACTAGGACTGAGCACAAAGATGTCCTAGAAAGCATTCACTAATTCCACCTCTCTTCCTGGTATGGTGGAAGTTTTTCAGCCTATAGCTCCCATTTTGTTCACAATCATACTATTCATGTGAAAAATCCTAAGGAATATACTGAATCACTGCTAGACACTAGTCTCCCACCCTTTCTAGCCAAAGCTGCCAACATTAGTTCTTGGATTCTATGCAGAAAGGATGTTCAAGGCACCGTGTGCTGCTGCTCCCTTAAGATAGGCTCATCAGTTTTTGGGTGTGCAGCCCAAGGCACAGCAAAAGGGGAGGTTGAGAATTTAGAACATGTATGTTCTCTTCCCTTGAATATATGCATTTGAAAATGTCTGTACCTGAGGGTAAAAACCACACAAAACCAACAAAAAACTTGCACTCTGTAGTCCGCACGTTCACGAAAGTGCTATTAATAGCAACTTAATATAAGGTCATATACACGGCCTAAGTCCCAAGAGATGATGCTCTGGAAAGAAACACTGAGACAAAAGCTGGAAGTGCAAAAGATTGCATTGACTACTTGTAGTCCTGTCAGCCCTGAGCCTGATAACAGGCGAGAGAAAATGGTCCTGGGCTGGAAAGTGGACAAGGGGCACATGGTAATGTCTGTTCAAGCAGGACGAGAAGGGTGGTTTGTTATTCTAGCCAGAGAGAGGAGAAATAGGCAGTGGAATGAGGGAAGAGTATAGACTGCAACTGTGAACTTTGTTTCTAAGAGGTACAACTGGATTTAACTCTCCATCTGCGTAGCCTGCCGTCACATTAAACCTGAATATGAATCTGATTTTGGGCTTCTCAATGACAAGCAAAACTGAATATTGTTGCCCTAGGAATCTGTGGGATGACAAAATCAAATATTTTGGTAGCTTTGAAATGGTTTCCTGAGGCAGAGGAGAGCAGAGATAAGAGAAGAAAGTACTGGAGAACTTCCAGGGAGGAATGGATGAGGGGATGAAGTGGAGTAGGCAAGGAATACCTCTGTCTTACTATCCTTAAGAAGTATTTTTGAAAGATACTTTATAAAAAATACCAACATCTTAAAGCTGATTTCGCAGATGAGCAAACTGAAGCACAAAGAAATGAAATGATTTACCCAACCTCTCTTGGTAAATGAGCATTTATTTTAAAATAAAAGTTTATTCCTAGAAAAGAATTTCTTATTCTTATTATCTCTGCTAGCCCACAAGTTCCTGGCACTTCACAGCCTTATCTCCAGAATTATGGCATGTTGAGTACGCTGCCGTCTGTATTCTCTGACATGAATGAACAAATGTATATAAAAACCACCCTCATCATAATGGCAACTCATAAATCATTTAAATGTGGCTACAATGGACATCGTACAGTCCATTCCTCAAACTGTTACAAAGCTAAACAGAAGCAGCTAATCAGAAGCATCCTTCCAGTAATTGCATTTTTCTGCCCTGCTACTTTTAGTTCAACCTATTATGGACAAAGAGAAAAGATTATTATTTACTGCCACCTCCTCTTCAAATTCTACATATCTCAAATCTGCTACTGAGTCTTCCCTGGGTCTCTTCTGTAGATGCAGAAGCTGAAAATCTACCATTAAATTTATCTTCTCTTTTGGTCATGATTTTTAGCTCCTTTTCAGCCTTTCTGAATTTTCTCCAGCTTGTCTGCATACTTCATAAAGCACGATATCCAGAACCGCTACAATGATAAGTTGAGACCTTATCAGTGTTGAGTACAGCAGAAAGATTACTTCACAAGTCATTTTTAATACCCTAGTAAGATGTTTCCAGTTTTTACAACAGCTTAACACTGTTGATTCAGGTTCAGCTTGTGATTTACTGCAAGTCTGTTTTTTTTTTTTTCCCCCTCTCTACAGAACTGGTACTTGCTCTATTTTTGTAACTATGCACTTGATTATATGAACTCATACATACACGCATACTAATGCCAAGAACATTAGAACATGTGTTTCTCAATTTGCCAAGATCTTTTTGAATTGCAACACCATGAACCAGAATGCTTATGTTCCTTCCCTAGTTTGCATTATCTGCAAATGTAATAAGCACACTCTCTACTCCAGTCTTCAGATAAGGAATGAAAACATAAGATAGTACAGAATCAGATCCCTATAGGATGTGCTAAACAGTCTTCCATTTCTAACAGCCACAGATAGCTTTTAATAGTCGGGTTTTTAAATAATCATTATTCACTAAGTGTGTCCATGTAGTCCATGATTCCTTATTTGCTTATAAGTATTGTGCATAATACCATGTCAAACGCTTCATACAGAATATATCAAATATATTCTCCTTATTTTAACTTCTTTACCCAGAAGTCCCATTGCTCAGTTAATTATTTTGTCTTGACACAATTAGTTTTGGCAAATCCATTTTGGCTGTCGCGTATTTCCTTGTTTTCTCCTAGGTATCTATTCAACATCTGATTTTATATTCTGGTATTTTTCCAAGACATGATCTTAAGTTATCTATCTGAAATTCCTTGGCAGCTCCTCCTCTTTTCCTTTCTTAAAACAAGCATCAGGTTTGTCTTTTTCTGTTACGCTGGAACCTGACTTGACCTCCATGAGTCTTCAAAAATGGCTAATGACCTCAAGTTTGTTCCAGACAGTTTAAGTGTTGTAGGAGGAAGTTTCTGATGCCCATCTGATTTTAAGGTCTAACTCCTCTAAGTACTCTCTAGCCTACTTTCTCCTGTTCTAGCCTCATATCTTGTTTTTTTCATGGCAGATATAAACTCTGTTTGCCACATGATCCCAGCTGACCTTTTCAGCGAAGATTAAAGCAAAAAAAGCATTAAAGCATGTTGGCCTCCCCTAGGTCATTTATTAGGAGTTTCTCCTCTCTGTTGTATAGCAGACTAATACTCCCCTTGATCTTCCTCTGGCTAATAATGTGCTAATAGTTTTTTATCCTTGGTGTCCCTTGCTAACTGTATCTCCACTACAGTTACTCTTATTTTATACTTTATCAGAACATGAATCTTTTCTCCTCTGCCACGTACTCCACCTTCTCCAACACACCTCATTCTGTGTGATTAAAAAAAAAAAATTAAAAAAAAAAATCAAACACCGGTATATTGGTACATAAAAGGATATGTTCTTTTTGCCTACATTGACATATGCACTTCTGCCTGAAAAATGTCATGGTGTTATGAATTTTTCAGTATTAGCAGAAATAGAGGTGCTATATAAACAATGTTTTAACCATTTATTGATTGGTGCTTTAACAACATCTGACTCTGCTAAAATCACAACTAGATGACTGGAAACTCATTGTTTTATTTAAACTCAATGTTGCCCATCACCAACATTGGAGACTTGAGTTCAGGGATAAAAATGGATGCTGACAAACAAATTCACTGGGAAGAAAATATCAAAATTAAACATATCTCAGCACTGGACTTCCGGCATATTTCTCAGTACAGCTATTGAGAGGTGGGTATAACAGAAACAATTCCCTCAGTGCTTGCAACAGTGAGGACGCCATCTGGGTTCTGTGGTCTCAGAAAGTGGAAGGAGAAGGGGAGGGAAAAATCAGGAAGGGGGTGAGAGGGAAACGTTATGAAGCGAGATGACTGCCATGGCAAGTGAGAATAAGAGACAGGGAGAGGACAAATATTTTGCTACCTTCAGGGCCTGAAAGAGCTCCTGATATCTCTGTCCTTCAAATGTGAAATTTATTACTTAAACCTCAGAAATTATTTTTTTCCTCTCCAAAATACCTCTGAAACAAAACAACAAGAGGAATGAAACAAAACTAAAAGCTTAGCCTTTTAAAGCTTGTTTAAATCCTTCAGTTGAACTATTACTAGAATAAGTGTCCACTCCTGACCCTTATTGCAGCAAAACTTATATATGGGCAGGGATTACAAACATGAGTAAGAATCACAAATGTATTCCCTAATACACTTATTAAAAAAAAGGATTGATTTTCTGCATGTTTCATGGATGCAATATGAAACACTGAAGAAAAGGCTTCAAAAGTGATCTTATTTCTGTTTATCTCAAGTTGGAAAGAAAACAAATTAATAATTTGCAAACCAACAAGAATTCAACCTTGAAATGCCTCTGGTCATCAATTGTTGCAAGAAAGGAAAAACAAAATGCAAAAGAAAACCAAGGATTACGTTTTAAAGTCAAGAAAAGAACAGCTTCTATACAGAAGAAATGTTTGCTTTATACTCTGCACAGATGCTGTACAAGCAAAATTCTCAGTATATTAATATAAACTGTCTGAAAAAAATTCGACCCGATTTCATAAGACCAGCAAAAACAAAACAAAGGGAAGCTTGACGTTTATGGGCTTTTTCCTCTAGCACAACCATGCAAGCTGAGCTGTGAAACTGTGATGGAAATATTAGAGCTGTTGTGCCTGAAAAAACGCAGTGATCATTTCATTCTTCCTGTCTTTTAATGCTCCAGGGTTTTGGAGACGAATAGGAGCAATAAGTTCACTTTGCAGAATTAATGCTGTAATTCTTTATCATAAGAGCGGAGCATTACCTCAATCTGATTTTTCTACAAAATGGTTCAAAGTCTATTTTTAATGATGGCCCTAATTTGTTAACACCTTTTAAATTATTAATCCCCTTTATATTCAAGTAGTTATTGCATGTCATAACAATGTATCTATGCAGGGAAATTTAATAGTATTTTCTGCATGTCAAGAAAAGGCTTGTTCTGCAAAATGCTATTAAAACTGATAATGAGCTAAATATTTGCCATAGCAAACACTGAAATTACTATATCAATCAACTTTGGGTTCTCTTATTCAATAAACAAAATTTAACCTATTAACTTTGCCTAATTTTAGGCAGGAAAATGCTTGTTTTCAGGCATATCTTGCCCTTGACTTCATATCTTTATCATCTGATAACTACATTTTCCTAGCCAATTAAACCATTGTTTTGAATCAGATGTAGTAATGTAAGCCTTTTATTCTGTCTTGAATGCAACTATATTACTAGATCCTGAATGTGATTTTCTCTGAGCAAATTTAGACCACATTTCAAAGCACACATATATCACAGAAAAATGATAAGTTGTGTTCCTGAAGACACCTTTCACATTAAAGAAAAAAAAAAAAAAAAAAGGATTTATAAGGAAGTCATAGGGTAAAATAAAAGCTTATATTGCAAATCTCTTAACTCTCCAGATTATTTCAGTATCTCCACAGATTTGTCTATGTGGTAGGATGTTTGTGTTAATATTTTAAGAAAATAACTCCAAAAATATAGAACTGCATGCAAGCATCATCACTGACAGGCACACGAAGGCAAGCATTCTCTTTCAGGAGCATCTAAAGCATAAATCTGAGTGCTGATTGAATACCTAACATACAATTCAGTGGAAAAAAAAGAGGCTCTGACGAGTCCACATAAACTGAAATGGTTTATTGCATAAGATAAGAGCCTTGCCTCAGCAGCGTGCTGGTGTGTGATGTTGCTGCTCATGCGTAAGTGGCTATACTCACCCACTCACTTTTGTCACAGCAAATTGTTGTGTGATCAAGAGGGATCAAAGCGCACCCTCTAGAGGCTAAACGCAACCTCTGGCACGACTGCAAGCCCCCACTCAAATCGGCCCCCTATCCCAGGGTTGTACTTGGCCCTAGATCATCTCTTGCAAACACAACGACCGTAGATGGTCCTGAGATGGGCATTACAAAGACCAGTTCTGCACTGGTGTCTTGATGTAAAATGCTAGAAAGAAGTGTTCTTTTGCAAGTGCATCCTGCATGGCATTGCTGTCCAGGATAGTATGGATGCACAAACAAAAGCAAGATAAAGATTTTCATAACCCTGCCTGCAGTAAAGGCCATGTCTTGCTCATGCTGGACTCTGTCACAGAGCTCACAATATCTTCAAAAAACCCTATATTCTACACTTGTGTATCATGGGGAAAACAAAGTGGAGTCAAAATGCATGCTCCTCCAGTTTCAAGGAAAAGAGGTCCATATAATAATGCAATAACCTATGATTCTTAGTAAAAGACAATTTCTTAATATAAAACATTTCCAATGAAATGATGCAGAGTCACTGTTGAATGAAAATTAACTGTGCTGTAAGTGTCATTTAGGTAAGACAAGGCTACTTGTAAAGGCTCATGCTCGTGGACCTTGTTCCTCAATGAAATTATTTCTTTTTTTCTTGTATTTCACATCCTGCTATACCTCACTGCTGTTAAATAAAGCACCTGGGTGAAAGAATACTGATTTCATTTAATTAAGGGCAAGAACAGTGTTAAGGTTTTTTCTATATAAATTACATAAAAAGTTGACCTAGAAGTACCAAAATTCCCCTCAGAACAATACTGTCACATGTTACATCTCTTTCACTTTGCTCTCCAAGACAGTATTCTGTTCATTGAGAAACAATTTTCTATTGAAGATCTTATTTTTCATAATGATTAGTAAAAATGGCAATTTTCAAAAGGATACCATGGATTGGTAGTAAATATATGCAATGTCTTAAATTGTTTCATAGTTTTATCTGGTTATCAAGATAGACGCAATTTTCAGGTACGAGTTTGCAATCATTTATATATAAAATTGCACTTGCTGTAATCAAGGTTGAGTTTGTATTGGGAATTTCACTGTAAAAACAGTGAAATGATAACAGCAATTGCCCCCACAGTGAGCATAATAAAGCCAGGAAGTTCTGAATTACTTTAAGGTTAAATTTAAAAGAATCTCAAATGTAGAGAAAGATTGCTGTTTAAGGTTCAGAAACATTCTCAGTTTCCTGGCAGTGACATGCAATACATAAAAAAATTACCATTAGTGGCTGCAGTTTCAATTAAAACTGATTTGAAAACACATTATGTATTTTCAAGTATTTCTGCTAACGTGACAGGAAACAAGGAAGAAAGAGTGACTTTGCAACAGGAGTGTTGCTTGTTTCTATCTCATACTGTGCCAATATAGAGAAGTGCACCATTGGAGGTACACCACCCAGAGACACGCACCATCAACCAGCTAAACCCAACCCTTTGAGGCAGCTGCTGAAACATAGCCACTCTGTCTTAATCACAGATTGTTCTAAGGGCCAATATTCTAGGTGATTGTATTTTTAAAGAACTATTTGTTAATCTTATTTTTAGCATATAAAAAGTTGGCTAGAATCTCAAACTAGAGAAATAAAATTGTGTATAGCAAATTAAACATGAAAGAACCTGGTGGGTCTCAGATAAATACGAAAACCAGGAAGATCACCACATAGGTAATTGCCAGTCTGTAGGTACAGCCTGGAACTGCACCAAAAATCAGCCAATGGAGAATTTTGGAATAAGGGAAGAACTATGAAGAGCTAGGATTAATCCAAAAACTGAATTTAATTTACTGAGGTGAGGGGGAGGATGAATAATCCATTTTTAATAAAAACTGCCATTTAAAATATCAAATAAAAAATAAACTTTCAGCTAACTCTGGCAGCAACAAAACGAATATCAGCCGCTAACACCTCAGAGCCACAATTAAAACACTGATAAAGGAAAACCTTTTTCCTCTGTTTCCAGGAATCTGTAGAGCACAATCCTTCAGTCTTAAGTAATGATTAGTTCAGAAGCTCTTAAGCACTTGTTTTATCCATAGAGACTGAGATTCTCAGGCACATAGGAAACCTCAGTCTAGTCTAGATAAAATGTAACAGCCTCCTTAATATCTAGACCACAAAGTTCTCTTAATATCTAGACCACAGAAATTACAAGGTCAGGGAAAAAATGTTTTCCCCGTAACTAAATGTGACTATGTTGGACTTTAGCAGGTCCCACACATCATCCTTAGAGGCAAATATTTGAAAATGTTTACAGCTAGAGAGGCACTGAAGATACAATGATTATTAGAACTTGAACATAAAGTTTATGGAAATCGATAGTGGACAACATATCTCATTTTAAGTTTGACAGTAGGCAATATTCATAGACAATTTTCCTCTCTCTTTCCATTCGGAACATCCCTCTCTCAAACACCCTGAAACACAGTGGCATCTCACAATATAAAAACCAAACCAATATGTGTATCTGCAGTGCTTGGTGCACATGTAAGTAGAGGAAAGAAACATCCTTTTCCTCCACATCTATTAATCGGGAGCATTGATAGCACAGTGAGATGACTGAAATTGGTAGAGAGAGAAAGAAGAGGAAAAAAAAAAAAAAAAAGAAATCAAACACTTCTGTTTCACATGGAGTGAAAGAATGTATGGAAAACCAACTAACTGCCTGGCCATAACTGCTTCCACAGGATACTCCTGTTCAACTATGATGAAGCCATTTTCCTGAAGCAGTGTCTCCTTGCGCAGAACACTTCCTGGCTGCAATTTGAGTGGGTTTTATTGATCATTTGATCTGTTTGAAGATTGATGCTTTTTGTATTCTCTTCTCTTAGTTATAAAACTTCTGCAGAAGACAAATATAGCCTCAGACTTTTTCTCCCATGAATGAGTCCTATGCAAACAATACCCTTGCCAGCTTCTAACTGAGATAGCAAGAACTTCCTACAGAGAAGCTTCTAACAGAGGCAGCTATGATTAAATCTTAGGATAGAGAGTGACATTTAGAAAAGTATTTGACTTCAGAACCTGTAGCAAGGTAACTATTGCAGATAAGACTATTAGAAGGGGCTCCAAGATCAGAAAAAAAGTACCTTAATTAAGTTGCCATGAAAGGAAAAAGGAAAAAGAATTGATGAAAAGGGAATAAAAGCACCTGATAAGTGCTCAAAAGATGAGCCATTGGCTTGCAAATATTTTGACTTCTCTTAATAAAAGATTGTCAAAAGAGGACTTGGTATTATACAGTTTTACGAAGATTGAGAGTTGTGAAGGCACACAGTATTACTATTATTTTTTTAAGAATATGGATTCAATTACTGAACTCTGAGCCTGGATTAAAATCAGACTCTTATTTTGAAGTGTCCAAACATACAGTCTACAATGGATAAAGAGACTGTTCTGGTCTCACGTCTGGATTTCTAGAAGAAACATCCTCAACAGGGATCTAAAGCATTTCATTTGAGTTCAGTTGCATCTCTAGTAAGTGTTGAAGGATGAGTGGATTAACTCAAGATTAATTCAGAAATCTAGCTGCTTTCCTGCTTTAGAAACTTAATTCAGGACTCTTCTTCTCCTTACATATGTAAGAGGCTTTGAACAACAAAGCTTCCCAGCACTTAGAGAGACCATTTAAGAAAAAGCAGCAATCCTTCCCTCTGCATTGGTCTATTTCTTGCTGGTGAAGCCCTTGTCCTTCCTGCCCTTTTGGAGCAGACACCAATCTATTGCACTCAGCTGAGTGATAAGGACTAGTCTTACTGGAAAATAAATAAAAAGGAAACAGAATCCTTGCATCTTGTTTCTACCTCCTTCCATTAGTCATGCTCATACGAAGGAACTAAATTCTGTCATATCTAATTAATGCTTAGACTAAGTAATCCTTACAACTGTCCTTTTCAGAAATCACTGTAATATTTCCTTCTAAACCTCAGCATGTGTCAGATAATTCCTTTCTCCAAAGTTACTGCAAAGATCAAAGGAATGAATTTGAAGTCCTCATTGTGTAGAACAGATACAGAGTTTGAATTACAAACAACTTCAGAGGTAAAGGAAAATTTTTATAGTTATTTCCCTTTTCCCGAATCATTTAACCCTTTAGAACAGATTGTCCATGGATGCTGTGGAAGCATTGCCAGCTATTTTTTAAGAACAGGCAAGACAAACTTCTCTTTGAAGTGACATAAATACAGTTGCTCCTACGCTGGGGCTGGAGAAGATGACTTCTTAAAGTCTCTGTCATTACTATTTTTCTATGGTCCTATGTTTATTGTCCTGGCTCATTAAATTCCACAGTTCTGGAAAAGACTAGAGATTATGCTGCCAAGGTGATTTGGGCATCCTCAAATTAACCCCACAGGCTTCAGCACCGAGAAACAGAAAGACTGCCAACTGCTCTTTGCTTTTTCCCCAGCCTGCCTCTGATCCTTCTAACTGGCATCTAGTCAAACTAAGACTGAATTTGTACACCTCTGTGTTTAAGTGAATCAAAGTAGTTTACAGAAACAAATGTTAGAATCAGATTATTTTAAATAGCAGATTGTACCTACATGGAATCTGAATGTAGCTTTGATTGTCCTATCCAAGTATCTCTAAGTAAATAAAACATCTGCCTCCATGCCTTACCGTATTCAACTCACAAGTGATGAAGATGCCAGCTTTCTCCATCAGAAGACTGTACTTTCCTCTTTACAGGCTGTATTGAGCACAAATCTTTTTCCAATATTGCCATTAACATGTATCAAAAGAAACCCAGGGAGCATACACAAAGAGGGTGCCTGCAAGATGCTTTACAATATTGTGAAACAAATGAATTGAGTGAAAATTAATGATAATTACACTAATAAGCTTGAAATATAACTGGAAAGAGGCAACAAAGTTGCTTGTCAGCTTAAAATTTCAAAAGAAGCAAAACACTTGCTATTGTGTCAGCCTTTTTGGCTGTACTCAGCTTTAGCTGTTCTTATTCAGATACAGATAAGCTGTGAAATGGTGATAGCCCCAATTAGTAGGCAAAGTTATTTCACATACGTAATGTCTAACTCAAAGGTTCAAGGCTCAGCGAGGCAAGTTAACAGTATATTATACAATTATGCACATAGGATGTATGTCAGCAAACAGCATCTGAAGAAATGCCACACTGCAAATGCCACAATATTATGACAATGAATAGCACATGTGATGGCAGTCTCTTTCTACAAATATCAGATGTCACAGTATGCAATTTATCTGGATCAAAAAGATGGTTTCACACTTGCACTTAAGGAATTGAAGCTACTGAACTGATACTCAGTTCTCTTTGGAATTGAAAGGGATGAAACAATGTCATGTATTGCATTGGAACCTCCTTCCAGCACTTCCAAAAGACTTAGACTGATGTCTTCTTCAGTCTAACCAAGGAAGGAGAGTAACAGTGTCCTGCTATTTTGATTCTATGGTGACAAAACTGGCATGAAGGAGGAATTGTACTGCAGTCTGCATAGTATTACCAACTCCAGATGGCGCAGGGAACAAGGGATTTAATTTGAAAAAAAATTTGCAAGAATCTAAATGTAGAACTTAAATGTAAGATCCTAATGACTGAAATTTCAGACCACAACGTACATTTTAAGGTGAAGTCTACAAATTATAGTAGGACTTAAAAAGAAATAAAAAAATAGCCTCAGTATATGCAGCCTACCAAAAAAAACCCCAACCAAACAAAAAAAGCAGCTGTGAATGCTTTTAAAAGGTTAAGGCTGCATCAAAAGCATCCAGAAAACAGGGAAGCCTGTGAGACACATTAATACAGAGACATATTGTTGCACGTAATCATTTGTATATACATCTTCTGTAGGTATAGCTGAGGATCAGAGTTCAAAATGTCCTGGAAAACCTAAACATCTAGGTGCAAAACCCCTAGATCACTTACTGGAATGGGAAAAAATACTCTGAAAATAAACACTTATTGTGTCTCCAATCAAAGGTTAAAATGGACTCATTGCTGACTTCCTCCATTAGCCAATTGTTGACAGATGTCAGTAAAAGGATTTGATTTCTTTATCCAAGCATCACAAACACTACATTAGGGTCTTCAGAGAAAGATCTTGACTGTGAGCTGCAGTTTCACTGCCCCAACTCAATTACTGCATTCTTGAACTGCAATGTATTCATCAGTGGTCAGTGGGGCAGCCAGTGGGAGGGTATTGATTGGAGTATAATGTCATGTGTAGCAGCGAGAGCAAGATGAAAAGTGTTTTCTGCTTAATGGGTTGGTATTAAGTAGGTGGGAATGGCTTCTAATTAGCCAACAATTGCTGTGCTTCTCAGTTTCCCTCCTTTCCCTCCTCCTGTCGGTCACCAGCTGCCAATCTCCCTCTCCTTTTCCCTTTTTGTGTGGAGTTCATTGCTCACTGCAGTGAAAGCCTTTGTTTAAAAAAAGAGGGCTCCCAGGGTCTCATCTGCCAGGGTACAGCTTGCTGCCTGCGATGAGTAGCAACTGTCAGTTTATTTTATCTCAACCTTTTCATCATTCTGCTGAAACTGGTCGGGTGAAACCACCTGAGAGACCTGAGGATTCAGTACCTACAAGTCATTAGTCAGGACTGCTCAGTCTCTCCCCACACAGCAAGTCAACTGAACACTGCTTAAAATATAGTCCACTTTAACCCCGTATTGTCCTATGGACGTGTTAGAACTCTTCCTGCATCTTCCGGATTTCAGTTTCGTGATCATTCCTTAAGCATACAACAACTATGACTAGTGAGCAATGTATTTTACAGTGCTTCTCAACACAAATGCTCAAGCAACACTCTTAGAAAGACAAAATATAATATAATAAAATCTATTTACTACAATTCCTTCAAAACCTGCCTCTTATCTAGGTTGTTTCCCAGCATGAATATCATACCTAGCAATTCCCCCAATTATTTGAACCTCTGCTTACCTAGAAATTTTTGATAAAGCATCTCAGATAAAAGGGATCAATTCTGTTCATAGTTACACTTGTGCAACTCCACTAAAATCAACAAGATTTTATGGGCATAACAAAAAGCAGTATTTGGTCCACAATTTTTAGCATATTTGCAACATTTTTCCCTTTGCCATGCAATTTCTCTCTTTGTATGTATGTACATACACTCCACATGCACATCCACCTTCCAAACAGCTAACATAATTGCAATACCATCATTAAAAACTTATCAAAGTAAGCGAGAGAAAGAAATATTTTATTTTGAACTAAAACCAAATTAAATTTATCTAAATCAAATTTCAAAGTCATTAGCCTGAACAATCTTTTTCTGGTAATCATAGCTAACTCGTTGCAGTCATTACTAACAGTTATAATACAGTAACTGAAGTATTGCTTTCCCCTATGTAAACAGTAAGCCATTTCAAGATATACATGAGATTACAAGAACAGAAACCCAGTTATCCTCCAATATATCAGCAGATTTCCTAAGGTTTAAAATCCTCAATGTTTCATCTCAATTTTCTTTTTACTGCAGCATAAGTGCAGTAAATATATACTTACTTGTATGAATAGCAACAAAATAAAACATGATTTGCTTTAATATTGTTCTCAAAACTGAGCTAAAGGTACAAGTGAGGATAAGCTCACTCCTGGGGAGTTAAACGTCTCAAGATGCTGTTCAGCAGACTGAAAGGTTCTGAAGTCAAAGGACCGGGCTCCATAGCACAGCTATAACATTATGATTTTCGTTGACACCAGCTACTGGGGCATAATCTGGAGTTCCTATTCCTTAAATTCCTCAGGTGCACAACATCAGCTGAGCAAGACTACTACATGGCATACTCATCCTCCATTTTTCAGGCTGTATCAGCAATGAGTTGAATGCACAGTACTGTCACTTAGATGCCCAGTTGAGATGCACAGACAGAGACAGCTCAATATCTATGTTCACATGAGCTGTAAATATCAGACAGTATGAAATACACCTTCACAAAAAAAGACACAGTTTGAGTATCAGCTTTCACAGACATTATCATATGAATAAGCATAAGGTTTAGATACGAGAGCTGCTGGGCACTTGCATTTCCCATTTCAAAAACTGCTTCAGAAGATTAATTCCCCACAGGAGCTGACATCAGGTACACTGTGTTTGACTAACATCTGTAGCATCTACATCTCAAAAATTAAAAAATATGCCATAATTTTTAGAAAAAGGAATTGTATTAAAACACTATACCAACCACGGAAAAATAAGAAAAAAAACTTTGATTCAGAACAATTTCACATTGGCCTCCCCTATTCAGCTACTCTATCTGATACTTATTAATGTCAGCATTATAGGATAGTAGCTACATGTTCAAAATGATGTACTTGTATAGTACACTATGAAAACTACTGTATAATTACTTGGCTCTGTGGCAAGACTTGTATGAGCCCTTAAATGGGAATATTCTGTATTACAGGTAATATTGAATGCTTCACTGCGGAGAAACAAGTGGATGAGCCTGAGGGCATGGTCATCTACTTAACCATGCATTTGGATCTTCAAGCTAATTAATCTCCTAGCTGTACACTTAAATTTAGTCAATCTATTCACACAGGTGATTAAGATCTCTTTAAAGGCTATTTTGATAGTTCACAATTTTGTATTAACGTGTTTACTAAGGTACTCATTATGAAGTGAGATTATTTCCAATGTATTCTCTGATCACAATGTAACAAAAATACAGAGCATTACTAACAGTGCCCAAATGATAAATGTGAAAAAAAAAATAATGAAATGCCACTCTTAAAAACTCCCTATTGATTCTACTCAAGCACAAAAGATATACCTAATAAGGTACAGATTGAGATGGTAGCTACTGGGAATAGAGGTAACTGACTTGCACTCCTTAAACATTGACTGGAAACATAAATAAAATTGGGGCTGGGAATGAAGGTGTGGGGCCAAAAAGAGAGAGAGAATAATTTGCAATATAAAGGTGAAGAACGGACGAGAAAACAAAAGAGAAGTTGGGCACAGAACAGACAGGGAAGGAGGAGAAACAAAAGGAAAATAACTGTTTCAGAAAGTGTTCAAACAGTCACAAAAAATTCTTGATGATTACAGAAAAGAATAAAAAAAGAGGTGGATTTGGGCAAAAGAAATATGGTTTCATAAATACATTAATTGTTTAAGTATGACACTTGAATTTTAAAATTATCTTGGCTCATTCTAAATGTAAATCATTCAAAACTTGACTATCTTCAAACCACAAAGTCTTAATAAAAACAACAATTTGTTACTTACTTCCATGAGAAGAACATAAAAGGACACATCTAGGCAGGGGAAGGCATCTCGGAACAGAAAAAAAAAATACCCCCTCAAAGATGCAGAGGAGATGGCTGGCTTGGGAGACCAAGAAAAAGGAAGGTATTTGATACACTGACTGTGACTCCCGAGATGCCGTAAGGGTTCTTTTACAGAAAATATGCACTGGACATAGGTTTTTTGTCTTGGCTTTGATTATCTGTGTCCAAATACTTTTGAGGAGCTTTTGGTAAGGAAGGGTTTGCAGCAGAGAACTATTTTCATGTTGGCCTGGCATGTTTGCAGACAGCATCAATAAAAGGCTCTTTATGAAGTCTAAATGACAACAACCTTCTCAATATAAAACAAAACCAGAATTCTGCTCTTTGTGTTTTTCCGAGGATCAATTTTCCGTTTTGAAAACAAGAGCATAGAACCACAAGAGACCTCTGCTCGTGTATGCAGCAAAGGGGCCTATGACAGGCACATGTGGAGAAGTCCGAGGGCCACTTCGAAGTGTGCCAAGTGTTCATTCCTCCTTTGGCCCTGCAACCACCAGGGGACTGCCAGAGACCAGCAGCTGCCAGCTGTTCTGCTCTATGAGTCTGTCAATGCATTTCTTAGGCTCTGGACTGCAGGCAAATGTAAAATTTCTAGGTGCTTCCAAATCAAGGATTTCTCCAGAAGTGACATAATGTGGTTAGGCAAGAGCTTCAACTTATTCTGCGCCAGTCAAATGTCCTACAAAATCAGAGCGGGACTGAGGTTCTGCGCTGAGAATTTTCCCTTTTTAAACTGGTACAGAACTCCACTTTTTGTAGAGGTACCGACAGTGCAGTGCACAAAGCTACACTAAAGGGTCTGACAATATACTGTAGATTGAACACCACTTCCAACACGTTTTTTTTTTCACAAGAAAGAATGATTCACCTTATTTAGCCAAAAAACTTCCTTATTGCCCTCAGTTCTTCTCTTCACACTTGATTCTTTCTGTAGTCCAAGCAATAATCACTCTTAATTTCTAAAAATGTCAGGGTATATCACTAAGCAAACTTAATCAAATACTTAAAAACCAAATGCACTTAATTATAAAGAACATAAGTTTCAACATTTACTGAAGATATTTTGCATTAATATGAAGAGTACAGCAGTTCAAAAAATAATTGAGATTCTTTAGAATTAAAAGTGAGACAAGCTAAAATTCAGCGACTGATAAGTGCTAGGTTATGTGAATAAGAAGAGGCAGTACAAGTTTAGAAAATTTCAGGGAAAAAGAAATAATGACAGTACCACTTGCAAACTTCTTTTTTTGGCTAATCATTTTCCTGAACGTAGATACTTTGGCATTTCTAACCACAGTATTTTTCCAGAAGCGAGCAAATTACTCTATTTGATAAACCCCACAAAAATGCACAGGAGCTATCCTGTGAATTTCAGTAGGGGACACTGAATTATTTGAGGTATTTCTGAAATACTCTTATTAAGAAGCGAGCCTTTGTGCCTCTGGTGCAGCGACAGCCCTGGAGTCTGTACTTGGTCACAAAATTCCTTTCCATAATTTAACATCATAGTGCTTATTTAACAGTATGAACAAGTGTACAGTTCGCTTATTTCATATTTTTGAGAAAACATCAAAATCTGCCTCTAAAATCCTTTCTATTTCTCATTATGTTTGGTCATATTAACAGTATGTTCTGAAAAAATCAAATAAACACCCAGTTTGTATAACTCACTATTGACATAAATCATAAGCATATAGAGTTTGAAGCAGAGTCCATTACAGATCCTATCTCTAGGCTCTTGCATAGCAAACAGACCACCGAGAGAGAGAAGGGGCCCAGAAGGTCATTGGGAGGCACGAGCATGTTCTCTGTCTCCCAAAACAAGTGTCGGAATCATTCCTATCCTTTGTACAGCAGTAACCGGGGAGAAAATCAGTTTGGCTGTTCGAATTCAGTCTAGCTACTTCGTCACCAACAGTGCTGACATTTAATTACCTACACTCAACAAGTTAGTTAAAAAACCCACTAACATACTATCAAAAAGAAACACGGAAAAAGAAAATATTAAGACTGCATGCTAATTTCAGTGGCATTACAAGCCAGCATATTTGCCTTCTGTACATGCTAACTGCAGAACAGAACTTACTAAATAATAAATGAGACAAACAATATAACACACACACAAACAGTGGCTTTGAGGGAACGCATGCACATGCACAACTCCAGTAGTCCCACATCAGTATTATGATAAGTCGAAATCTGACAGAGCTTTAGATATGAAATATGCAGTGAACTGAACCTGCTAACACAAGCCGCTACCTTTTCACTGATGTCATACAAGAACTATTTTAAGGATGCACATCTGTGTGAGCTACAAAGACTTGCTTTTTTTTGTAGTTTTGATCAGTGCACCATATCTTCTCTTTCTCTTAAACGTTCTCAGATCAAAAAATCTCCTACCGTTAGTGAACACTTACTGGGAAAACACAAAGTATAATTTATAATGCACATTCCTGATGAAGATTGGTTTTGATTTGCTAAAGTACAGTCAAGCATTCTGGGTACAGTGCCATGGCATAACAGTTCTATCAGCATGCATTTGAGGTAACTAACTTAATTTATTAATGAAGGAAAAGACAAGATTTATAATGCTCGAAGTTTTCCTGGAATTAGTGTACTTCAGAAAGAAGAGACAGTAAAAAAGCAGTTTATCACATTATGAAGCAGACTGTTCTACTGTTGGACACTATTACCAAAATGGCCCATAAATTACATGGCTGTGGTAAGTTACAGTAAAGAAATGTTAACAGAATGTTAGTGTAATCTTTGATCTCATATCTCACTTCTGATTTTACCATTCTTTAGCGATAATCCTTTTTATTAATAAACGACAAAGTCACGCACAAGCTCAATCTAAAATACACCTGGCAAGATCTCTGTTCTTCTACACATTAGCAATTTTGTGCTAGTCATGTTTTTAACAAGAAAATTACTATAAAACATCTTAAAGAGCTTTAAAAAGTGTGAATTCTTAGGTTGACAACTTAACTTTTTACAGAACAATAAGGAGACATTCACATTATGGAATGTACAATTCCACGTATCTACGAAAGGGAGCTGGAAAAAGAATAGCAAGGGACTATGTAGTTGGGAGTAAGAACAAAAGCTCATTGGATTGTATTTTCCAAGCTATAGTTTTAGCTATGACTATGTTTAGCCTGTAACTGGGGCTGAACTGTAGCATTTGTTCTACCACCCAATGCCCCCTCCCCAGCTGGGAAGGCAAACTGGGAAAAAAAAGGAGAAGCCTCATGGGTTGAAATAGGAACAGGGTTAATGAAATAAACAAAACTAATACAACTGCCAACATAAAGTGTAGAAAGTTATACTCAACCTGGTCCTTCAGATCAGCAGCAGAAGCAGAAAGCAAAGAGAAAGGAGCCCCAAGAAGAACTCTCCAGCCTCACTGAACTCCTTTCATAATGAGCATGATTAAGTGTTATGGGATACACCTGTGAGTCAGCTTGGGTCAGCTGCCTTGATTGACTCTCCCAGCTGACTCAGGGCTACTCATGGCCTGCCTGCATGGCTGGCCCATGGGTCTGTTCCTGGGAAACCAGGACACCCTGGTGCACGCATTTTAAATCACATTGAAGGCTGCTCAGTTGTGGAATGCTAGAAATAGTCCTGATCATGCTAAAGTTGATGGTAAAAGAGAATTCTATTGATCATAAGACTTCACAATTGATGATATGAGTAAGACAATAATTTATGCTGTGTTTGTAGCTAATATGAAAAACCCAACAAAACAAACACAGAAAACCTACAGCAATATGTGTCAATTTTGCAAAGTCCTCCAAAGTCAAGAAATATAAATCTAAATGTGGTCAAATGCCCATAACATTTCTCAAGAAAACAATGAAGACTTTTTTATTATGAGGAAAACAATACATTTTAAGTCTACTCTTTAAGTGTTTAGATGATTTGAAGTATATCTTGCTGAGGAACAGCCTTGCCATATGCAGTGACCTGGACTGCAACTGGCCAAACTCACAGAAAACACAATTCCTGGTCAGCAGTTCATGTAATCAATATCCAAAATCTGATCCAAAATTTTCCTGACATCAGCATCTTTAATTATTTTCTCCCTTCTAGAATGTGGCAAGTCAGGAGATTATTTATTGAAAGACCTGTGAAATATTTTCTCATCAGATAGTGTCAGACATGCTGTGGGTTTCTTTCTAAGCTTGAACATGGAGTCACAAGTATTTTTGCCTGCTTGTTCTACTGATAATTATTTTTATACATTTGACTAAACATAAAAAGACCAATGAAAACATATTTCTTCTTGCAGTGGCATCTCACATTGGCATAAATAACTCTTGGAAGTGAAGTCAGGGGACTGAGTCAAATGCAGCAGATACAAATGCATTTATAAACACTGTTTTCTGACAATTCCATCCCTTTCATCCCTGACAACTTTGGTCAAAACATCCATCCTATTAATAAATGTTGAGGTAAATTGAGTAATTAATGGTTCTTTCTGCCTAGTTATTGAAATGATTGATTTAGAAAAATAAGCTTCGGTTGAAAGACATGAGGTATATAGCAGTACTTGAATTTAAATGTCATTATTCCTCCACTAGCCTAAGTATTTCGTTTGCCTAAGAATACAGAAACTACTCTTATTTTTTTTTTTGTCACAGAAAAACTATGCAGTCAGAACAGTTAGAAATAAAATCTTATTACCCTCCTTCTTCCTCTCATTAAATTCCCCTGTGGATTAAGAACTATCATTGTATCTTGTCTTTAGTTATTTTATCCTCAAAAAGGCTGAGAAAAATCTAGTAGATTATCGATGTTGAGGTGTTTGAAAGAGCTAGAAATACTGTTCTATTATCACAGCAGGAATTTCCAAATTGATGAGTTCATCATAGGATGCACAGACATTCTGCGGAAGGTAGGATAAAGGCTGTACCTGAAACTCAAAGCTGGTGAATCCTAATATTGAATTGGTGCCAGGACATGTTTTGCCAGACAAAGATATTAAAAATGTAATGCCAGTACTAACGAGAGATTTGGCACACAAACCATGAAGAATGTTACAGATTGTGCTGACAGTGTGACACTATGTTTTCCTGGATGTAATCTGGGTATCATGAGAGTAAGCTTGGAGCACTAATGAGAAGCATGATATTGAACTGGAAGAGCTGCTAAATATGCAGTAGCCACAGGGTTCCTGAAGTTAACTGGAACTAAAATGAAAATTGTAATATGAAAGAAACAGAGGGTAAACTAGGCAGAAATACTGAAGGAAGAGAATCTCAGCAGGCAAAACTTGTTTCTGGTACCATGCTTGACAGGACATAAAGGGTTTTTCTAATCTTATTCTTTTTATCCCTGAAGACCTGTTAAAGGGGAGCATGAATCTTGAGCTTAAAGGGGCACGTAGCATTTTGGGATACAAATGAGTTTCACAACTGGCTGGAGAAAGCAATGCACAGAAGTTGAGCAGAAAACCTCTACATGTGCAAGAAATAAAATACATGTTGAAGATACAAAGATCATCCTATCTGAGGTTCCTGTTTGTTTCTTGTTTTTTTTTTTTTTCTGTGGCCATTGTTGATTTTTATTCGCCCCCGATATACATCCTCATATGAAATGTATATAAAATTGCTTGACATTGGATTTTTCTTTGAGCATCTCTGTTGGAATTCTTGGAATCTGCACTACAGGTCTTGAAACTTACTGTCTCTTGCAGGAGACCCAATTAACTCTGTCAGCCAACAAAACCTGTTTGTGAGCGTGCTGGATATTCAGTTATTGAGATAAAAATCATAAATACATATAATCATTGAAAAAGAAATGCATTATCATCAAAAAAGAACTGCCCTGTTACCATCACTGGAACTCTAAAACAGAGTGCTATCTAATTTGTTATGCCTTTAGCATGGCAATGAATGTCCTTATTCCACAATTCTTAGTTGCTCCCAGTGTTGCCTCTGATATCCTGGCTCCTGTTAAACCACTAACATCTTCAATTACCAGGCTATTAACCACTTATTTTACATATAAAGTTCACAATTTAAGTTATACATAATTGTTCCAGTTCTGTGAAAGGAAAAGATACACAAGAAAACAGCCGACAAGCAGTTATTTGTCTTTGAGAGTATAATAACTAAGGGAATTTGGACATAGTAACTCTGAAGCTCCACGTTATGACTGCCCCAGCTGTCATTTATTTCCACTGTAGTACAGATTCACATTCTTTACAGGAATGCAGAGAGGAAAGTTTTAAGGTGGAGTAGATTTACCCCTCTTCCTTCCCTGGTACAATACAGTTTAATATTATCAATACTTGGAGATAATGCATAATTCAGTTTGTCTTGTATTAACATTTAGTACAGGGGAAAAAAGTAAAGAAAATGTAACCCATAAAGAAAGAGGTCTATGCACAAAATGCTCTCTAGTTTTTATCTGAGACAAGGGAACACAGTGAAAGAATCACAGAGTTGCTTTTTTTTCTTCCCCTCCAGTGTCAAGTATAAGGATGCCAAAAATAAAACAGCATGTTCTTCTAAATTCAGAACTATGTCCACTATGTCAAGCAGAAATTACTTCTAACTTTTAGTAACAGGGAATTTATTTTTGGATGTACTTGAAAAACTGCAAATGAAGATTTTTTTTTTTTTTTTTCCCTTTAAGGATTAAAACAATGATATTTGACTAAACTAATACATCATTGTTTGCCTGCAACTGAGATGTTTTGGAAAATAGCACAGAAAAAACTAAATTACCATACACAGCAACTACTACTATCTGTTTCTCCATGCTATATTGTATTTAAAACTATTTAATTCAGCCTTTAAAATAAGCACACAAAAGAGTAAATCCAGCCTCCATTCAGTACAAGGATTAAAGCCAGGAAATAATTTAATAAAACTCTACAAGAAAAATGACTTAACAGTTGAGGACAGTACAACACTAATGTGTTTCATAACCAATGTCTTACCGACTGTAAGAGGGTCAGTGCACGTGTCACTTCTGTTCTCCTTCCATGCCAGCAGGTAGTTGAGGCTAGCGGGATCTTCTGCTTCTATATGGCTGTTAAATGCCACCATCAGATTATGAGCCTTCGCAATGCCACAGTAAGTCTTTGTTTCATCCAATAAGGGCCAATTATTTAAAGCTTTTGCTGCCTCAGAAGCCTGACTGAAATATTCAAAAGCTTCATTATAGTTCCCCTAGTAAAGAAAGAAAAGTAAAACAAATTGTAAAAACTACTTGTAGTCACCTGTATTCTATCTTACATTAGAGCTTTCTCCTCTGACACCTAAGAGATGTTGCAGCTGAGAGGACAGTGCACAGACTCATGGCATGGTATTAAGGAAATCACTCTCCCTTGCTGTTTTCTAATCTCTAAAATCCAGATAACACTGCTCATATCTTTTTCAGGAAAAAAATGGTTTTTTGGTTGTCTCTCTAGTATTTTGAACATACAGATCAAAGTATATCAATGCTAAATATTAATACTGATTGCAGCCAGGCCATTTAGAAATTATTGCTATTGTTCCATCAAGTTTAACATCTCTGTGGGAGAAGTCCTAATTTACTATTACGATACTAAATTTTAGAAAAGAAACTTAAAGATGCGAAAAAGAGGATAATGAAATGATGGACCTAAAGAACAGAAAAGAATAGGAATAGAAACGTACAGATTTATAGGAAAAGAAGGGGTATACCAAAAGCCAGGGATACTGCTAATCACAAAAAGAGAAACAGCGGGCGAAATATCATCTGACAGTTGCTAAATAGAAAACCCAAATAATTTATGTCTTTATCCTGCAGAATACAGAAATCAATATTCATGAATCTATTGAAAAGGAGTATAATCTATGGCAGATAATACACTAAGAGGAATTAAAAAGTATAACAAAACCTATTTTTTTTTGTGTGAGATATAGAAAGAAAATTCCTCAACTTCTTGACCAAAAAGGAATGAAGAGAAAAATAGGGAAAAACATGATAGGCTGAATGATATTGTTGAAATGCTAAAATATTTCTTGGTATAATTCTCCGTCTTTTGCATAGTTCTTTGCCATGAAGCTACTTTGAGTTATCATTAGAAATGGAGTCAAAAGAAGACTTGCAGGAGCAAGCTTCTAATTTAAACAGCAGTATAACACCAGACCTAAACAGAGCATAAATAGAAGAGTTGAAGAAATATAAAGACAAAGAGATTGAATTGCTGGGAAATAAATTACATCTCTCATTAAAACTAGGTAGTGTAATGCAAGCTTGAAAATTAGTACATTTTGTTTTTGCATTTTAAGTGGCAGTGTGCAATAACTTTATGCTTTAGTATCAGTATTGTTTAATGTTTAATTATTATAGAAAAAGAATCAGATGACAATTTTGCTAAGATTGTTGAAAGAGGTAAAAAAGGAAGGTTTTTGCAAGGCTCTGAGGAATTTCAAATGCACCTAGTAATACTCCCTGTGTGGTTGTGTGATAGCAAGTGAAATTAATTCTTTAGAAAATGAGAGGAAATTCATACTGACTAAACTATTTGTAACTTTTAGTGGGTTCTAATTAACTCAGGCTCAGGAAGGTGGCCTTGAAATAACATGGGCAGCTCTACAGTGGTTTCTCCTAAATGCAAAACAACTCTAAGATCTAGTAAGGTCAAAAAATATTAGGATGCATCAAGAATGCAGTGGAGAAAGTTAGAGTAGATACATTCTACATAAGAGTACATCAATAAAGCAGGACAAAGTAAATATATGCTAAACAGCAAATATAAACCAGGAATAAAATTAAAATTGCTAACAGCTACAATGGAAGAATAGGGATAAATTGAATATAACTGAAAAGCAAGAAATTAAAAATAATTACACATAACTCTCTGCTCTTAATGGACTGTTTATGATGACAGTCTTGATCACAAGCCTACTAAGAAGAAAGACATCCTTTCGAAAAAAAAAAAAAGTGGTCAGCAAACCAGACAAGGCAAGAAAAGTTCTTCCTGGTAGCAAGTCATTATGGAACTGTTCATCCTTTACCTTACTCTAAAGAAATTAGTTCTGGCTATCGGCAGAGCTAGACAAACTTCTTGTGGCAGTTGTCTGTCATCAACACTAATTATAGCCTGCTTGCTCCCTAGAAGGCACCTTCCAGTTCTCCCATTGGTGTGGAATTCTGCTGCCCTGATGGCACAAACTTCCTGATGGAAAACATTTTCAGAGTTGTCTTACCCTTTCAGCTTGACTTAATAAGATTGAAATTCCCTTCTGCACAGATTATAGAAACCAGGAGAGACTCCAACTGATACCTGTTGCACTTGATACCACTTTCTGGGATCAAAATTTGTATGACTGCTAAAATGTGCCTGTAATTAAAAAAGGATAAAAGAGTAATAGAAATTCCAGTTTAGTGCTTAGGCTTTGTTTAATACAGCAGGAGAGAAGAATGAGGCCTATGAAGACACAGCAATGAATAAAGAAAAATAAGCTGTAGAATAATAGATAAAAAGCAGAAACACCTACTGAGGGAGTTGGCAGAAGAGCTTGCCAAACCACTCACCATCATTTACCAGCAGTCCTGGTCAATGGGGGAGGTCCCAGATGACTGGAGGCTTGCCAATGTGACGCACATCTACAAGAGGGGTCGGAAGGAGGATCCAGGGAACTACAGACCTGTCAGCCTGCCCTCAGTTCTGGGGAAGGTTATGGAGCAGATCATCTTGAGGGTTATCACACAGGATGTCCAGGACAACTGGGGGATCGGACCCAGTCAGCATGGGTTTATGAAGGGCAGGTCCTGCTCGACAAACCTGATCTCCTTCTATGACAGGGTGACCAGCTTGGTGGATGAGGAGAGAGGGCTGTGGATGTGGTTTACCTGGACTTCAGTAAAGCCTTCAACTCTGTCTTCCACACCATTCTAGAGAAGCTGGTGGCTCATGGCTTAGACAGATGGACTCTTCACTGGGTTAAAAACTGGCTGGATGGCCAAGCCCAGAGGGTTGTGGTGAATGGAGTTAAATCCAGCTGGAGACTGGTCACAAGTGGTGTTCCCCAGGGCTCAGTGCTGAGGCCAGTCTTGTTTAGTTTCTTTATCAACAATTTGGATGAGGGGATTGAGTGCACCCTCAGACAGTTTGCAAACCACACCAAGTTGGGCGAGAGTGTTGATCTGCTTGAGGGTAGGGAGGCTCTGCAGAGGGACCTGGACAGGCTGGATCCATGGGCCCAAGGCCAACTGTGTGAGGTTCCATAAGGCCAAGTGCTGGGTTCTGCACTTTGGCCACAACAACCCCCAGCAGTGCTACAGGCTTGGGAAAGAGTGACTGGAAAGCTGCCAGGCAGAGGGACCTGGGGGTGCTGGTGGACAGCCGGCTGAACATGAGCCAGCAGTGTGCCCAGGTGGCCAAGAAAGCCAATGGAATCCTGGCTTGTATCAGGAATAGCGTGGCCAGCAGGGGCACAGAAGTGATCTTACCCCTGTACTCAGCACTGGTGAGGCCACACCTCGAGTGCTGTGTTCAGTTTTGGGCCCCTCACTACCAGAAGGACACTGAGCTGCTGGAGAATGTCCAGAGAAGGGCACCGGAGCTGGGGAAGGGTCTGGAGCACAAGGCTGATGAGGAGCAGCTGAGGGAACTGGGGTGTTCAGTCTGGAGAAGAGGAGGCTGAGGGAAGACCTCACTGCTCTCTACAGCTCCCTGAAAGGAGGCTGTAGTGAGGCAGGGGTCGGTCTCTTCTCCTGGGTAACAGTGACAGGATGAGGGGTAATGGCCTCAAGTTGTTCCAGGGGAGGTTTAGATTGGATATTAGGAAAAAAGTTTTCACTGAAAGGGTTGTTAGGCATTGGAACAGGTTGCCCAGGGCAGTGGTGGAGTCTCCATCCATGGAGGTATTTAAGAAATGCGTAGATGAGGTGCTGAGAGACATAGTTTAGTGGGGAATTGGCAGTGCTGGGTTAATGGTTGGACTTGATGATCTTAGAGGTCTCTTCCAACCAAGACTGTTCTGTGAGTCTGTGATTCTGTGACACCTCACTCATGAGAACTTTAATAGGTTAAGTGATACAATTAGTGAGAGGAATGCAGCAATCAGACTAAGAAACTTGAGAAAAGTGAAATGAGAAATGAGAGTGTATCATGCTAATTCTATCAGAGCTTGAAAATTAAGTAACCTGCATAAAAAAATGGGAGAAATTAGAACTAATACTTGTGCATAACACAAATCCAGGCATTTTACGAAATAAGAAACATATGGGTAAAACAATCATGACTAGAAAGCAGGAACCGAGTGTACAGCATTAAAGAAAGAAAGTGATGGTGGTGGAATAATGAGATGGCAGAACTGTAAAGATACAGCAGCAGCATGGACAGAGCAAAGTGAATTTAGTCATTCATTTTGGGAAGAACAGTAAAAGTTATATCCCCAGTTTACTAAAGGTCCGCAAGGATAGATCTGGATATAAATAGAGATATCTTTAAGTTGATGAGGAGGACAGTACTAGTACAAATTGTATCACTGGGGGAAGTACAGAGTTGAATAAAAATATCCTAATAATGACTTAGAGAATACCAGTGATGACAGCTGACACCAAGCAGGCAGTGATCCAAGAGAGGAAATGTTAATTTAGACTCAGACTTGGTAAACACTGCTGACCTTGCAGAAAAAATGGTATAGAAAATAGGGGATTATAAAACTTCTAGATATTTTTTCTTCATATGTTTAAATTACATGTTTTAAGTAAGTTAATATGATTAAGTCACTACATTTCTTCCCTTCTGCCCCACTACCCCCTGTTCAAGGCAGCAAATTCCAAATTGAGAAAGAATTTAGAGAGTAACCAAAAAGAGGTTAATTCTTAAAATGTCACTTCTCATAGAATTATTAGCAACGGTGTCAGAAACAGTGAAATAGAAAAGTAGCTAAACAGAATTTAGTTAAGTATTTTTCAAATTTAGAGTAGAATAATTAAGCACAGTGTCATATCACCCTTCTTTCTTCTAAGTTTCAGATTCATTTTAAAGTTACTTTGGCAAGTTCTTCGAGACTTGAAAACTTAGTTTTCAATGGGAAATTCAGCATTTATGCTAAGAACACATGCAAACAGAAGGGTCTCAGGCTAATTTACAAATTACAGAGTAAGAAATTTTTATACTGCTTATGAAACAAAAATGGGCCACCAACTTTGGTAGCAGGAGTTCTTTGTAAGAGAAATCCAGAAAAAAAAAAAAGCGGCATTTGTGGGTAGTGTAAGTGAAAAGGGGCAAGTAGCCTGTTACATTACACATAGAAGAGAAATTCTGACAAAAACCAGGCATCAGAACCTAGAAAGGGTGATTTAGAAAGGGTATTTCTATTTTTTTTAAATAGTGAAAATGTTCCCTAATTTTCACATTGCCCAGTCTGCAGAACAAATTCTTTTTATTACTTATTGTATCTAAATAGGTGTTAAAGGGCTCAACATGAATCTTTCACTCCTGTGGTAATGTTTTTAACCTTTCTGATTTTGAAAACCAAGTGCTACTGCAGTACAAGTGCTGCATCTCTCTCTAGATGCAGTAAGGGACAGAGTAAGCATGGAATTACTACCCAGACAGGAGGCCAACAGAATTGCTGCCTTTGCAGGGTCCACCCCAGAGAAACAATTCAGAGACTGGCACATAGGTCAGAAAGAAGCACCTCAAAAGACCTGAGAAACTATGATAAAGGCAGTTTCTTCATTATCTCTAGCTTAGTACTGTCACTGTCTGTCTATTGATTTAAACAGACCTAATCAAAGCCATCAGGCTGGATAGAGGCAGATAGAAGAGAAAGCCGTTCCACTACCAACACAGACCTTTGCCAAACTTTTTGCTGCTAGAACCCATTTCATAAATTTGGCTGAGAGAACACAGATAAGAAATCAAGCTAAGATTAAAAACTGCTTAGTAGTACCCCACAAATTTCAATGTATAGTAGAGTAAAAATTAATTTAGGTTAACTGATGACTCTTTATGGGCATATGCAACCCCAATGGTGATTTGGATGCAGATTTTTCACAGCACTGAAAGTTTGTCATGATCTAATTTGGAGTTTTTGTTCACCTGTTCTAGAAAAAAACCCTATGTGTTAAATATGGTGTTAAATTTTCACCTTTCACCTTAAGGTACATTTTATTTAGTCACACAGTATCTTCTCCTTCGGTAACTCTTGTAAGATACAATACCTGCATCAAATTCTTCTGGGTCATCTCATATGAAAAAACAGATTTTTATCATGAATCAAATCCAATTGTTTGACGTAATTACTACCACCAGTACTTACTCTTTCATTGTAGATATTCCCGAGTAACACACGTGAATCCACCAGGCTTTGGCTTAGATGAGCATCCTCAGCAGCCTTCATAAACTCTCCCAAGTACTTAATAGTTTCAGCTTCTTTTCCCTGACTGAAGCAAAGAACAGGGACAAAATGAAATATTCACTCAGATGGCTTCTCCAAATGCTGAAGATCTACCTGCCTTTTCTGAACTAGCTTTACTTTGTGATGACTGGTCTGTGACTGGACTTTATTTCCAAGATGGTTGTCTAGGCACTACCTGTGTTGAGACCGATGAGTCTAGTCCACATAGAACATCTGAGGGCACAAGTAGACCCTTTGAGTGATACAAAATTTTTCTTCAGAATATTATTCAATATTTTAAGGCCAAGAATGAAATAGCAGGTGATGATTTAACAGGAGATTTGGAGTTTTCATTATTTTAATATTTTTTTCTGCTGAGCTTATAACAGTTTCAAGACAACTGGACCTCATATCCTGACTAAACAGGGGAAGGAGGTAAGCAGGTTAGTTAATTTTTTTCAGCAAGACTTTTTGTGCTTCTGTCATTCAGAGTGGCCATTTCTTGCTCTAGAACCCTGGTGGTGCAGTGGCAGCTCTGGAGAGGTGCTGTCTCTTAGTTCTGAGGACGACAGCCTTTCCTTGAGTGTAACACTGCACTTCGGCTGGATGGATCAAAGGTTGCTGGAGTCACACAGGCAAACCTATAAACTGTGGATTGCAGGTGTCACCTCCAAATCCCACTGAGATCAGAGCAACTTGAGGTCACATCTGAGTCTAAGTTGAAAATCGGCTAATGTACTTTGACAATAACATTTGCAGATTTCCTTTTTTAATAAAGCCAGTCATATTAACAATATAAGATCTCTGCAGTATGATTACAAGATATAAGATAAACATCTGGGTTTGCTTGACAGTAAGGCACTGTGCTCTTTTTCCCTTTAAGGCTAAAGTGTTACTGCAGCTGACCTCAATATTAGCCATGAACTTGAGTCACTAATGTAGGAGTGTAGCATGCTAAATGTCAAGCCACCAAGCAAGACAGAAAATCCAGTCTTAATTAAGAAACTCACAGAAACAGAAGTTCCTGTAAGTGAATACAGAATTGTGATTTATCATCTCACCATTTTAAGACACCTTCAAGTTATATTCCTGCAGCAAATGACTGACTGGTGTTTATTTACATTAAGGTTTTTATTATAAACTATATCAGAGATATGTGCTTTCAAAATCTGGCAGAAGTCTGCAATCCCTGTCTTATGATATCAGAGTAATTATAACAGGCTAGTGCTGGCCACAGAGCAGGAAACACAGTAAAACATGGTTGCAAATTTACAGTATTGCAGTGATTATCTGTACATGACTGAGATGAGCTAGATTGCTACAAAAGGAGGCTTGAAACATTGCAAACTGACATAATTGAAGAGTTCAACTATATGCCACTGTAAAGCTTAGTTGTCAGTAAGCAGAGTTGGATTTACTAAAGCTTCCTAATTTAAGTATTTTATTGTGAGAATATTAAATATACAGTACTGTAAACATTTGCCACTTGTCAAAAGGCTTCTAAATTTTAGAAGAAACACATTATTTTAAACCTTTTTTTTTTTTCCTAAGAAGAGAAATCAAATGTTTCCCCACAGAATTACAGCATATGATTTATATAAGTTAAAGGACAAGGTTAAAGTGTTAGACAAATATTAATTCCAGTTTTTCTAGTTTTCTATATGCAGTGCACAGGTGCAACTTGAAGAGCATATTATATGGTATAATCATTAAATCCATTCAACCAGACCTTTGAGAGTTAAAAACATATATTCTGAGGAAAAGGACTCCTCGGTCCAAGGAATGAGAATGAAACAGTGCAGAATATTTGTGTATCAAGGTGATTCCAGTTTCCAATTGGGAAAACAGGACTGTTAACACCCACATCCCCTGACAACTGTCCAATTATGTATATCACACTTGGTCTACTGTTTGCAGTAGAAGTAATCAATAAAGGATGTGGTTGAGTGAACATAGATTTTGGTTGAACCAATGCATGAAAACTTAATCATTTACTCAGAGTGGAGAAATCAAATAGAGCAGAGATGAAACAGCCACTAAGGGGTTTGTTGATTGTGCCACCAAGTTTGTGGGATAGAGGCTGAAAGTAATAAAGCAAATGGAATCAGTGACAGGAGAAAATGTAAAAAGGTTTTCCTAATTTCATGAATTAATAGAAATGTTTTCATGTATTTTTGGCCATTTTTTATATTTCACATAAAAACCTATGCTCCATGTATAGAAAACATGAAAATTGCTAGGGCATATAACCTCTTTCAAACAAACAGAAATCAATTTGATACATATCAGAAAGATATTTCTCACTGTTAGAACTTCACTTATGCCAACTAGCAATTGGTTGGTTTAGTTTAACAATTTTTCAAAGGAAGTACTTTTAAAAGCACTACAGCTTGAGATATTTAAAGTGTGCTAGAAGGATTACTGAAACACTTTATCCCGCACAAGACCTGATAACATGATAAACAGGTCTTTCCTACTCAAAGGGCTAATATTTTATAGTTCCTTCAAAAATCTACATGTTATTTTATACAGCCATATACTTTCTATCTCCTTAGACATCACCTTCCTAAATGCATAAAATGTAATTTCCTAAAGATATAGTCATTCATGATCCCACAGAACAGTTATGATGACTTCAGCAGAAGAGATTACATATCTACAGCAACTCATTTTCCAGTTTCATGCTAAAATGCCCTATGAGATTTTTACCCCTATTAGACTTTTATGAAAATATGCACCTTTTATAGGATTGCTCATGTGATTGAATTGGAAGTATAAATCATGTGTCCACAAGAAGTCATTACCATGGTGGACACTGGCAGAATAAGTAAAGAACATGATGCTATTATGTCAGATTTTTCCCTGGAAAATGACATGCCTAAATGCACATGATAGAGAATTTCAGTTTCCTGTGGTCTGTGGAAACATCTGCAGCAAAGATTTCACAAAAAATTTCAAAGCTGTGGACAAGTTCTGAGCAATTCAGGGTGGGCTCAGTCACTTTCTCCAACCTGTCACAAAGCAATCAGTGCAAATTCTCACAGACATTATGGTTATAATGCATTATTTTAGGGAGAGAGTAATTTTTTCTTTGTAAAGATATTATCCATCAAATTTTAAATGATTTGCACAAGTCTAGGTTAGATCAGGTAAAAATATAAGAAAAAGTGATCAAGCTGAGTATGGAGATTCTGTCACCAACAGTAATTATTCATGCATTTATCCAATATTTTCTGAACAGAATTCTGCTTATTTGCTATACAGACAAGTATTACTATTACAGACAAGTAAATATATAAAAGTTTGGTGTGAGAATAAATAGAAAGTTACAATATTTTTTTAATGTGTCTCTTTACATTGGCTTTTCAAACCATTTTTCTCTGCCCTTTCATCCTCCAAGGAAGAACCAGTGGAGCTGGACCAGCATGATTTTTGTTCATGAAAAATTCTGTCATTGGATTTTAAACAGTAGGTTTGTCTGAAATATCCATCATACTGGGTTACAGAAAGCATTCTGCTAGAGAGCATGACATGGCAAAAGGGAATTTATCTAGAAGGACTGCTTAAGACAAAGATCACAGAATCACAGTAGAGTTAAGGTTGGAAGGGATCTCCAATCTCCATTTGCCTTGCTCAGGGCAACTAAAGGAGGCCTGTGTCTAGTGGAGTTTTGAGTCACTTTTGAAGGATGGAGACTCCACAACCTGTTCCAGCATTCACCCTCACAGTAACTTTTTTCCTCTTGTGTTTAAATGGAATATCATATTTCAGCTTGTACCCTTTGCCTCTTGTTCTGTCACTGAACACCACTGAGAAGAGCCTGGCTCCCTCTTCTTTACTGCTGCCGAAGAGGTACTGTTAAGATCTTCCCTGAGCCTTCTCTTCTGTGGTCTGAGCAGATCCAGCTCCCTCAGCCTCTCCTCCTAGGACAAATCCTTCCACTCCCTTAGTCATCTTTGCAGCCCTTCGATGGACTCACTCCATTATACCCCTTTCTCTCTTGTACTGGGGATCCTAGAATGGGACACATTGTCTAATGCAGCCCAGGATTCTGTTGGTCGCCTTTGTCATGATGTGCATTGCTGTCTTATGGGCAACTTCTTGTTCACCAGGAAAACCAGGTCCATCTCTGCCAAGCTCCTTTCCATTCACTCAGCCTGCATCCTGGGCTGGTGCCTGGGGTTATCTGTCCCCAGCTGCAGGACTTTACATTTCCCTTCCTTAGCTTCATGAGACTGCCACTGGACCATTTCTCCAGCCTGCTGAGCTGGGTACACTTGGTCACAACATTCAGATCATTAATGAAGATGTTAATCAGTATTGGTGCCAGCATTTATCCCTGAGTAGACCACTAGTGACTGGCCTCCCACTGGACTTCATGCTGCTGCTTACAACCCTTTGAAAGCTGGCAGCTCAGCTAGTTTTCAGTCTACCTCACTATCTATTTATCTAAGGCATACTTTATCAGCTTGTGTATGAAGATGTTACGGGAGGCCATGTCAGAAGTTTTGCTAAAATTGAAAGAAGCAACATCCACTGCTTTCCCTTCATCCATCAAGCCAGTCATCTTATTCTAAAAGGCTATCAGGTTGGTTAAATCCAATCACCCACTTGTCCTTAACATGTTTGGAAATTGCTTCTGGGATTATTCACTCCATCACCTTGTCAGGGATTGAGGAGAGGCTGACCAGCCTGGAGTTCGCTGGATCTACTCTCTTGAAGAAAGAAGTGACATCTGTAACCTTTCAGTCCTCAGGAACCTCCTCTAGTTGCCACAACCCTTAAACAATAAACAAAAGCAGCCTTGCTTTGGCCAGCTCCCTCAACACCCATTTCAAAACGTTGCTTGTGCTATTTTTCTCACATCACAGATGCTTTATGGTCTACTCAGTTATTTTTCCTGCTTGTGATATAGTAAAATTAATTATAGAATTTATCCATTTGTAGTTAAAACAATGAATAAATGGGTTTTATGGAATAGCATCTCCCCACCTGTGAGACCTCCTTACAAAATTGCCCCATGAAGACAATGGATGAAAACTTCCTAAGTCTTCGTGACCCTCAGTCATAGAGTTCAAGTGTTCAAGATGACATAAGGCCCACATACACAAGTTTGCAGATGACACCAAGCTGAGCAGTGCAGTTGGCACACCTGAGGGAAGGGATGCCATCCAGAGGGACCTTGACATGATTGAGAGGTGGGCCTGTGCAAACTGCACAAAGTTCAACAAGGCCAAGTGCAAGGTCCTGCACCTGGGTCAGGGCAATCCCAAGCACAAATACAGGCTGGGCAGAGACAGGATTGAGAGCAGCCCTGAGGAGAAGGACTTGGTATGAGTGGATTAAAAGCTGGATATGTGCTGGCAATGTGCGCTTGCAGACCAGAAAGCCAACTGTATCCTGGGCTGCATCAAAAGAAGAGTGGCCAACAGGTCAAGGGAGATCATTCTGCCCCTCTACTCAACTCTTATGAGACCCCACCTGGAGTCTGGTTCTGGAGTCCTCAGCACAGGAAAGACATGAACCTGTTGGAGTGGGTTCAGAGGAGGGCCACAAAAATAGTCAGAGGGATGGAACACCTCTCCTATGAAGACAGACTCAGAGACTTGGGGTTGTTCAGCCTGAAGAGGAGAAGGCTCTGTGGAGATCTTCTTGTGGCCTTTCAGTACCTGAAGGGGCCTTATAAGAAAGATGGGGACAAACTTTTTAGGAGGCCTGTAGCAATAGGACAAGGGGTGATGGTTTTAAACTAAAAAAGAGTAGATTTAGGTTAGATATAAGGAAGAAATTTTTTACAGTGAAGGTGGTGAAACACCTTGGTGAAACAGGTTTCCCAGAGAGGTGGCAGGTGCCCCATCCCTGGAAACATTCAAGGCCAGGTTGAATGAGGCTCTAGTTGAAGATGTCCCTGCTCATTGCAGGGGGGTTTGGAGTAATGACCTTTGAAGGTCCCTTCCAACACAAACTATTCTATGATTCACAGGTGCCCAGAAATTTTTCATAAAAGTTTCTCAAATGGCTGAAAGGTGCTGAGAATCACCATAAGGGCTGACAAGATTGTGCCTATCATGTAACTGAAGCTCTTCAAAGCAGGCACATATATAGGATTTTTAATTTGGTTAATGTGTTTAGGACATAACTGTCAGATGGGTTGTACGAAAAATACCATAGCAGCCATTTTCCAGAGGAAGGGTTTACGGTTTTGTCTTTACCTGTGCAATAGATTAGCAGTTAAATCTTTGGTCCTAGACATGACAGTGAGTTCCTCCTTCACTTCAATCAAACAGAATGCTTTAAATACTAAACTGGGGAGTCTTTCTGCTCTTAGCTTCCCCCTCTCGTTTCTTCATACCTACTGGTTTGCCTCTTTTTCAAATTGCAGCAACTGGAAAGCAGTGAGACTGTCCATTCCCAGAGAGCTAGAGAATGCTCCCAGAAAATGTGGGGGACAGATTTGAAGCAGAAAGCCACTCCTTTAGCTCGGCTTTTAAGAATAGAAATTGCACTGGCATGGTCTTTCAGATGAAGGGTTTAGAAACCTAACTTCAGAAGGATCTCCAAATCTGTAACTTCTGAGTAAATAAATGTACGTGCTCTCTTTCCAGAATGCCTAAATTACAGAGAGAGGAAATTAATACTAACGGTTTTCTAGGAATGTCCTCTTAGCTATCTCAGGCCACTTTCTACCCAGAGTGTTGTTTTTTGTGAATACAAGGAACCCATGAATGCTACTGAGGGCTCAGACACCTTTCCACTCATTGCAAAGTCACCCATTGTAACAGATGGTGTCCCAGCAATCAAATCTTTCTCAGTTAGGCTTAAGATAGTTTTGAAAATGGGACCTGGTATTCTAAGTCTGTTCTGTGGCTTTTTGAACATCTTATCCCATGTGCTTATTTAGGATGCTCAGAATATGAATAGCCATGAATTATGTATCAGAGAGCTGAAGAGAACTGTGATTGTGGCTGGTCCCTATATGCTCTGAAAGCCCAAGAGGTAAGGCATCTAACTCAAACAGGAGAATTTGCTCCACACACTGAAATAAAGCTGGTGACAAGTTCTCCTCCACAGACAATTTGCCAGCCTCTATCATGTATCATATGAACTGAAGTCCCCAAATGTAGGATGAATCAAGGATAAGCTGCAACTTCACTTTAATCTCTTCTTTTCCTACTTCACATGATAATTTTTTTAGACTACTTTATGTCAAAATTATTTGTGCAAGGAGTTGAAACAGTTTCAAACTAAGTCACCTGGAAGATTTTAGTGACAGATGCTGAAACAAAAACACTGAAGATAATCATCTTATCTGCAACAAATTTTTATCTAGTTTTACATGCACAAACCAGAAATGCTTCCACAGAAGAAGTGAGTGCAATAAATGGAAACTTACAGCTCAGAAAAGATTACACTGAGATACCTACTGAAGCTTGCTACATTCTTCAAGGTTTTCTGTCTTTTTTAACCTGGAAAATATGCCTGGATTTCTATTTTCCAGTAAGGTACCTCCCAAACTTGTGAAAAAAAAAAAAAAATTATAAAGCACCCCAGATGTGGGGAAAAAAGGACATATTACAGGTAAAGAAATCTTGGATCATACACTTTAAAAAATGTGTACCAGTTTAAAATAACTTTCAATGAAAGGGTCACTTACTGCAAGAAGGGCACTGCTTAAAATTTAAGCAGTCAGTAATGGGAAGTGACAGACCTCTAACAATTTAAGTCTTTCACAGCTGAATGAATCTGCACTGACAGCCGGACCAAGGATGTGCTAACCTACCTTACCAGGATCTTGGCTATAGCTGCATATGCTCTGCCAAGGCCAGCAGAATCATTAAGTGCCGTGAAGATTTTTACGGAGGTGTTTAAAATCTGTGAAACAGAAAAATAAAACCCAATAAATACAATGCTAAGACTTTCCACTCCACCCCCCCACCCCCACCCCCAGTCTCTATGTCCATATAAAGCACAAGATTAAAGTTTTCCCACCTGTACGTTTTTTCTTTAATTGCTGTAATGGGACTAGGTTTTTGATCATCACTTATAATTGTTTGAAACTACTCGATAATTACAAATTAAAAAGATAACAACTTGCATTCAAATCCTTGCATTTCAGCACTTTGCAAAACCCAAAGACATATTACCTGATATGCAATATACATTTCTTTATCCATAATTTAAAAGATTTTAAGAGGCTGTGCTTCTATGAATTTCTGTTATTCAATACCTTAAGACAGTATCCATTGCATTCATAGTGTTTTAGAATGATACGCTGATATACAACTTGATATTATTTTTCTTCCTTTAAACTGTCACTATGACAACTTTTCTTAGTACAATTCAGATGCTCAAAAAGTGAATTATGGGTTATACATTTAAAATATATTGGCTTAAAATACCACAGACAATTTTGTTATTTTGTGACTAATTATTCATGCACACAATCAATTTGTTAACATTCCTTTGGAATGTACTCTATTATCATGACCCCTCCCATTACCAAAGGATTACAGCTGCAGCATAAAACCATATGATCTTAATTTAATTTAACACTGACATCACCTATATTGCATAATTTCTCTTCACCCCTTTTTTTTTCAACAGTGATGATGGGTGAGTGCATATAAAATTAAATCCTATTCTTTCCTCCCTTCTTCTTTGTTGCTTGACCCAACCTATTACACACATGAGAAAACAGGAAATCTCCAAAGACTGTCTATGGAAATCCTTTTTGCACATTTTCAAGAAAAGAGTAGTGAATGTCATTTACCAGCTCTGAAGGGGGATGGGAGATGCTCAGGGACACATGACAGTATCCTGCATGCCCCAAGATGCCTATTTATACTGAGGTAAAATATAAGGTATTTTCTATTAAGATTGCATCCCCTGTCATTGGCAAGATGCATGGTTCAATAGAAGACAACGAGCGTGTGCTAATGCTATGGATGTCACCATTTCTATCACTGTTTCCACTGCTAAGATGTCCTGGTTCTTGAAGCAGTTTTACTACATGCAAGAGTATCCCTGGACAAGGCTCTTATTTTTTAGTTATATAAGCTCTGTGTGCAGAGAAAGTGGCATTAATTAATGGGCACTGCACTATTTATTGTCCCTCAAGTACTTTCTTATCAGTTATGTTCTCATGTACATCAGCATTGCATCCTGTACTTGAAGGTCACTGACAACTGAATTATCAATGCATAAGATATAACAAAAAGAAAGTGCAGGCACCTCAGTTTGGAACTTGTCACATGAGTTCAGAACTCGCCCTGAACTGAAAGCATACTCAAAGTTGTCAAGGCCTGCAGTGCGTCCTTCTGACAATCCAGGCAAGTAACAGAAATGCACACCAATGTCCAAGAAACAGTTTTTGGTTTTGCATTTGACTTAGAAGAACTATCACATTTGGTGTAATAATCATTCCCATATCAGAAAACCTGTCATAAGAGTGACAGGTTTCCAAAATTTTATGTACTGGACTGAAAATCACTCCTAATTTATACTGGCCTCAGCAATATTAAACTAAGACACAGGGTCTGTGGTGGTTACTATCTAGTACGGTAAGGTTACTTGGGCACCTAAGGCTTAGGCCACTGTATGTTTTTTCTATCAAAGATATCGCAAAGCCTAAAAAGCACAGATAAAACCAAGGAAAAACCACAGCCCAAGTAGCTGAAGTAAAAAAGTTGGTACACTGCATCTCTGCAACAGCTGCTAGACAGAAGTACGTAAATAAATGAAGCCACTCATTCATATTGATGAAAAGTGTTCATTTTGGTCCCAAGTTACTACTACTCTACACAAATCAGATGTTTCATTCTAAATAATGATGAAATAATGATAACTAAATGATCTATATGAAAGGGAGGAAATACTGATAAATTACAATAGAAAATACATGCTTTATGTCTGTATTTAAAATAACTCCTCCAGCTTCAGATACTACGTAGGGACACAGAAAGGGACACATTCTTGATGGAAAGGAGCTGTGTAGTGCCTCTGCATGCTGCTGTTTCCCAGGATACATTTGTGTGGAAGAAGTGAAGAGGGGCCTCCTCACCTATGGTGCATACCTTACCTTCAACGTTCAGGACAGAAAAAGAAGGGGAACCAGTGCAGGTTAAAACGTTAACGTGTTAACATGTAAGCAGTAGAGGATTTCGCCCAAAGTCTCTTGCAATTACAACGCACTTTTAATTTTCATTTAAAAAGAAAAAATTATAAAGCTTGCATGTTGGCAAATCAAGTGGAATTGACATGGCAATATCTGCCAGAATTTGTGAGCAGCTGAAAACAACAAATGGACATAAAAACTTTCCTGTTTATTTTCATGGAATATGAACAACCAGCCCATATAACTGCATTCCTATGAATACCATGTAAGAGAAGACATGCCTGTGGCAAGACAGTATTGAGTGGGCATGGCTGGGCCAGTCATCTATGAGCTCTCTGACAAATGGATAAATATTTGGAACACATATCATTTGGATCTAACGGAATTTACAGGCTCCTATGAAAGGTTTTTCTACCTTTAGACAGAAGTATAGCCAGAAATTTTCGACCCTTGAAGAGAAGGGATAGATGTTTAGGCCCTGACCACAAGGCCTCCTGCCTCCCAGGGGTCCCACCAGTGCGCTCTGCTTGCTCTCTGAAATGCCTGTACACCAATGCACGCAGTATGGGGAATAAACAGGAGGAGTTAGAGGTCTGTGTGCGGTCTAAAGGTTATGACCTGGTGGCAATTACAGAGACATGGTGGGACAGCTCACACGACTGGAATGTGGTCATGGATGGCTATGTCATTTTTAGGAAAGATCGGTCAGTGAAGCGAGGTGGTGGAGTTGCTCTTTATGTGAGGGAGCAACTTGAATGTATTGAGTTTTCTCCAGGGGCTGATGAGGGGCAAGTTGAAAGTCTGTGGGTAAGAATTAAGGGGCAGGCAGGTATGGGCGATACAGTTGTGGGGGTCTATTACAGACCTCCTGATCAGGACGAGGGAGTTGATGAGGCTTTCTACAGGCAGCTGAAAGCAGCCTCACAACTACAGGCCTTGGTCCTCATGGGGGATTTTAACTACCCCGATATCTGCTGGAAGACTTACACAGCCAGCCATTCACAGTCTAGGAGGTTCCTCCAGTGCATTGATGATAATTACTTAATGCAAATGGTGGATAAGCCGACTAGGAGAGGAGCGCTGCTGGATCTTGTACTCACCAACAAGGAGGGTCTTGTTGAAGCAGTGATGGTCGATGGCAGCCTTGGCTGCAGTGATCATGAGATGGTGGAGTTCAGGATCCTGTGTGGGAGGAATAGAGTACCAAGCAAGACCAGAACCCTGGACTTCCGCAGGGCCAACTTTAGCCTCCTTAATCAATTGTTAAGGGAAGTCCCATGGGACAGGGAGCTAGATGGTAAAGGGGCTCAAGATAGTTGGTCAACATTCAAGGACCACTTCTTGCAAGCTCAGGATCAGAGCGTCCCAATGGGTATGAAATCAAGTAAGGGAGCTAGGAGACCAGCATGGTTAAACAAGGAACTGCTGGGCAAACTTAGGTGGAAAAAAAGAATTTATGGATCATGGAAAGAGGGGCTGGTCACTTGGGAGGAATATAGGACAGTTGTCAGAGGATGTAGGAAGGCAATTAGGAAAGCTAAGGCCTCCTTAGAACTTAACCTTGCAAGCCAGGTCAAGGACAATAGAAAGGGCTTTTTCAAATACATAGCTAATAAAACAAACGCTAGAGGCAATATAGGCCCACTGATGAATGAGGGGGGTGCCCTAGAGACAGAGGATATAAAGAAGGCAGAGGTGCTGAATGCCTTCTTTGCCTCTGTCTTTACTCCTGCAGGCTTTCCCCAGGAGCCCCTGATCCCTGTAGCCCCAGAAGAAGTCAGGATGAAGGAGGAGTTTGCCTTGGTAGATGAGGATTGGGTTAGGGATCAGTTGAGCAATCTGGATATCCATAAATCAATGGGACCAGATGGAATGCACCCAAGGGTGCTGAGGGAGCTGGCAGAGGTCATTGCTAGGCCACTCTCCATCATCTTTGGTAAGTCATGGAGAACAGGAGAGGTGCCTGAGGACTGGAGGATAGCAAATGTCACTCCAATCTATAAGAAGGGCAAGAAGGAGGACCCGGGTAACTATAGACCGGTCAGCCTCACCTCCATCCCTGGAAAGGTGATGGAACAGCTTGTTCTTGGCACTATCTCTAGGCACATCAAGGATGAGGGGGTCATTAAGAGTAGTCAACATGGTTTTACTAAGGGTAAGTCATGTTTGACCAACCTTATTGCCTTCTATGAGGAAATAACTAGGTGGATAGATGATGGTAGAGCGGTAGATGTGGTTTATCTTGACTTCAGTAAAGCATTTGACACTGTCTCCCACAGCATCCTCGTAGATAAGCTGATAAAGTATGGGTTTGGTGATCAGGTAGTGAGGTGGATTATGAACTGGCTGAAGGGAAGAAGCCAGAGAGTTGTGGTTAATGGGACAGAGTCTAGTTGGAGGCCCGTGACTAGTGGAGTCCCTCAGGGGTCGGTACTGGGACCGGTGTTGTTTAATATCTTCATCAATGACTTGGATGAGGGTACAGAATGTATCCTCAGCAAGTTTGCTGATGACACCAAACTAGGAGGAATGGCTGACACACCAGAGGGTTGTGCTGCCATTCAACGAGACCTTGATAGGCTGGAGAGTTGGGCGGGGAGAAACTTAATGAAATTCAATAAGGGCAAGTGTAGAGTTTTGCATCTGGGGAAGAACAACCCCATGTACCAGTACAGGTTGGGGGCTGACCTGCTGGAGAGCAGTGTAGGGGAAAGGGACCTGGGGGTCCTGGTGGACAGCAGGATGACCATGAGCCAGCAATGTGCCCTTGTGGCCAAGAAGGCCAATGGCATCCTGGGGCGTATTAGAAAGGGAGTGGTTAGTAGGTCAAGAGAGGTTCTCCTTCCCCTCTATTCTGCCTTGGTGAGGCCGCATCTGGAGTATTGTGTCCAGTTCTGGGCCCCCCAGTTCAAGAAGGACAGGGAACTGCTTGAGAGAGTCCAGCGTAGAGCCACAAAGATGATTAAGGGAGTGGAACATCTCCCTTATGAGGAAAGGCTGAGGGAGCTGGGTCTCTTTAGCTTGGAGAAGAGAAGACTGAGGGGTGACCTCATTAATGTTTATAAATATGTCAAGGGTGTCATGAGGATGGAGCCAGGCTCTTCTCAGTGACATCCAATGATAGGACAAGGGGCAATGGGTGTAAGCTGGAACATAGGAGGTTCCACATAAATGTGAGGAAGAATTTCTTCACAGTGAGGGTAACAGAACACTGGAACAGGCTGCCCAGAGAGGTTGTGGAGTCTCCTTCTCTGGAGACATTCAAAACCCGCCTGGACATGTTCCTGTGTGACCTGATTTAGGTGTTCCTGCTCTGGCAGGGGGATTGGACTAGATGATCTTTTGAGGTCCCTTCCAATCCCTAACATTCTGTGATTCTGTGATTCTGTGAAATGGGTCTTTTTATACATTTTGGCCAATCCGTGCAGAGGACAACAATATCCAGGGAAGAGGTGAAACATGTCAATAATTAATGCTGAAAACTAGTACACAAATGTGCAGTTTTGTTACATTTGTGGTCTTAGAGAATATAGCTGTCATTATACAAACTAAAAGGATGGAAAAATTGATTTGGAAACAGAACAAAAGTTTTCTTATTAAGGTAACATGCTTCTGCTTCAATATTCTATATATTGTGCATTAAAATGTCATTTTGGTAATTTTGTTCATATTAAGGAAATGTAAATAAAAATATATAACATTGTGTAAAGATATATTCAATAGGACTACATTAGAATTTATACTGCTAATACACATTAAAAGTAGTGAGTTTGGGCGTTATATGAATCTGACTGAATTTCCTACTCAAAACTCAGATAAAGTTTTCAGAGAATTAGAGTTAGGGATGGGGGAAAGTGTTTTGGTTTTTTGTTGCTGTTGGTTTAGGTTTTTTAAAATTTTTGTTTGTTTCTTGGTTTTGTTTTGTTTTTTTAATTCCCTAGGTACAAATATTTCTGAGGAAGAAAGGTATTGCAACAGATTTATCCTGATCATGCTAGGCTCTATTATAAAATTTCCATACTGTTTCAAAGAGAATTTGATAATCCTAGCAAATAGTTGAAAAAGACCATTGTATATGCAGCTGAACAGATTAGAATAACGTACAGTTCTTTCTACCTCTAAAAAGAAAATTTAAGGTAAGTTTAACAAAATGAAAATTATAAAAACAGCACTGATTCTGCTCATGAATTAGTTTTTGGCTCTGTGTGACCAAGCACACTGACTGTCTCAAAATTCCTACTTCTGTGGGTCTGCAGGGGAAATATTGGTAAAAAAAAACAAATAAAAATCAAAGTCTAATACAGAAATTAACACTGGGTTTCAAGCACCTGTTCTCATTCATGCAGGATGTGGGAAGGAGCAGGGTGAAGACCTTGCCTTCCACATTATAGAAAACTGTCCCACATGCCACCCACTATTATTTTGGTGTATTCAGGAAAAAAAAAAAAAAAGAAAAAAAGAAGTAGTTTTTATGGCTCCAAAATAGAAATAAAAAAAATCAGGAAGCACTTAAAGCTGGAGGCAGGTGCACCTGGAAGGAAGATAGCTACTGTGGGAGCACCTATTTACAAAATCAACTGTCTTCCTGGGTCTTTTAAAATCTATTGTGCCTACAATTAGGTACAGGGTAAAAATAAAGTGAAGTAACAAGCTCTGCATAAATCCCTGAACTAGAGCCTATTTGTGGTATAGCTTTTGCAGTAATTCTCTAGGTAGTGGTGAATTTCATGTTTACCTCCTTTGCCAAGAAAACTATTAGTCAGATCTCAGGCCCAGATTTGCTTCTCAGTTATCTCACCATTATGCCAGTGTGACCCTCCTGGGGTTACTCCATTAATATAAAACAGAGACACCAGCTCCTCTCCCAAGACTCCCCCTCCCCAAAATCTCAACCTTTGTTTTTTCTTGTTGTCACATCTGTACTTCTTGTATACATACATAAAAACATGTACACGTCTCATTGGCACATGCTGAGGACTCGGACAAAAGGACACAGGCTGTGCTAAACATTGATACATCTGGGGATCATGGACAAAAGAGTAAAAATCGAAGGTATGAATTTCTGTTGAATAAAGAATGTCTATCCAACTCAACATAAGATTAATGCTGCTACCATTATTTCATTATTTTGGTAAAATACATTACTCTGACAAAAACATGATGGAATAATATTGATTTATAATACTGTAACTTTAAAAACTACAAAAACATAGTTCTGCTCTCAGCTTTGCACTTGATATTGTTGTCAAATTTTATTGGAAATACATTTATTTTGATTTCTGAAAATCTAGCTGTGTTTAGCCTTTTCACAGCTGGTGAGCAGTAAAGATGCTTCTGCTTCATTTACAGATCTTGAACGCGAATCAGACAATCAACTGGAACATTAGTCAAAGAGATCACTAGGTAATGATTCCTGACAGGCACTGTAGTAACAGTCTAAGGCCCAGCCTGGCTAACAGCATCTGACAATATTTTTTCTGGAGCCCACAATATGTGTTGGTAGACAGACAAAGCAATTGAGGGAGACTGCTGGCCTTATACCACTTAGTACCTCTTAAATACTTTCAGAAAAAACGCATAGCTCTAACAGTCACCAAACAATTACTTCCATACAGTCCAGTGAAAAAAAAAAAAAGAACTGTATGCACAGGCATTTTGCAGTTCAGTGAACTCACTCCCACAGCTCCCCAAGAAATGTGTATTTAAAAATGCCTATAAATTGCAGCCTTTATTACCATAATTTAAATGGTTACATGCCTGTGGCCATCCTGCATAAGGTCAAAGAAGAGTTTCACAACACAAACCCACTCATATTCTTATTTTGGCCAAAACACGGTGTAAGAGAGGTTGGACAGCAATAAAAAAATTGTTCATGCAATGTATTGATTACAATGAACAGAGCTCATTGATTCCAGGAAAATAATACACCAATATCAACTGAATGGCAGGCTGCACCTTGTTAAATGCTAAATATATGCAGGCACAGTGAACATCCAGGGTAGAAAGAGGACAGCGTTCTGTCTGCATGTACACAATTAAGGGGTACTGAAACTGGGTGCCATGCTGAGAAAAGAGGGAGTAGCCCCTGATTTGCCAGAACTGTTAGCTCTCTCTCTTTTCCCACAACTAAAATCCACCAACTCAAGTTCTGTCAATGTCAGTGCTAACTCCTTGCCCTAATGAACTGCATGTTTTGATAAATAAAATTAAAAATACGAAACCACAAATGTACAAATTTTGTCACTGTTCCTACAGAGACAGCAAGAATTTGTCTGGAATTGGCCTATCTCATCTGTTCCAAAACTGCTATTCCAGGGAATTTAAGGTGGATATTTGGATAATGCATCTTAGAGCAAGGGAATCGGGGACAAGGGGATGGGGAGGGAAGTCCACGCAGAAGCCTGGCCAAGTCAAACAACGAAGTGGAGCACTCTCGTTCAAGACCTTCCACAGGCTCTTGCTAGGACATGGCTATCACTAAGGTGTTGCTTGGTCAATGCTCTCCCTGAGGGGTAACTGCTCCATCCAGCTCACACTCTTCCCTCCCCTGTTATCCTTGGCTATCAAGTACCTTGCTGCTCTATAAACTTGCAGGGCAACACAGGCTTCAGGTTACTGGTGTCTGCATCTTTTTGAAGGATGAGAGAAGGGAAGACAAACATTTCACTCATTCCCTAACAATTTATCAAGATAAGACCTCAGGTTCTTTGCCTGTATCAAGTCTTCTATGCTTTCATAACACTCAGAGTATGTGTGTTTTGCTTTGATTCTGAATGGATGATACTTAAATACAAGTAACTAATTGAAAAAGTTCCTTTCCCCAGAGTAATTTCATACTTCTGTTGTCTTCTACAAGGACAGGAGTTGACCCTGTGTGCTTCATTTTCCTGCACAGGAAATGTATAAGAAATGAAATGTACAGGTGATTGAATAAATGTTAACTTTTGTTCCCATTCTTATTTCCTCTGTATTAGCTTATATATTGCTGTTCTTAATTCTGGCCTTCTGTGCCACTGACAATTATATTAATTCTTATTCTCCAAATCTACAACTTTGTAGGAATGCAGTCGTTTTATTATTTACTAAAGCTTATAAAGGTTTTTATTAAAATAAATATCCTTTTTTTTAAAAAAAAAAAAAAAAAAAAAATCACCCAGGTCCTTCAATGCAAAACCCTATGCAAATATCAAACCCAGGTATTTCAGTTCTTTACTATTGTACAATTTGAAATCTTTACTGCAAGATACATTACTCTAGTAAAGGCTGTTGCAATCATTAGTACAAGAATATAATGTTTTCCAAACCAGCCATTGTTGACATATTTCTTCAAAATAAAGCATGGCTTAACAGTCTGGAGTGAAGAAGCTTCATCTGTTACCCTTTAACAGCAATATAAGAGGAAAAAACAGTTTATGTATCCTTTCCATCCTGACAGATGTGACAATAGCTGGAAACACTGTGCCTGCCAAGAGCTTTTATCAAGTATGTTATAACAACTAGTAATAAGTGTAAATAATAAATGGCTATGATCTTATGGGAAACAGTGGCAATACTAAACAATTTTTGGTGCTTGCTGATGGGAGTCTGCTAGTCTTGGAATTCCCTGGCTTCCCAGTAGAGTTTTGGCCTGACAATAAACAACAGTTTAATACTTTATCTAATCCCAGCCAGGAGGTAAGTTCAACAGCAAGCTTTTGCAGATGTTCACATCCAATAATCTATCCATAATTGATGAAACAGGGAGGTCAGATGTAATGGTTGCTACTATTCCAGCAACAAATAAATGGTTATTGACAAAACAAGGCAGTGTGGCGCTGAGTGCTGAGCAGTGACAAGCATGAAACAGTGCTGAGACAGAAGTAGTGATGTGAATACAGCCCTTCATCTTGAGAATTCCTCGATGTGATGTGTGGCATGAGGGCCACTCTGACACATAAGCAGATGGAAGTGACTTGTAAAGGAAAAATGAGATTCTGCAAGTACACAAAAGACAAAGGCAGAGGCGGAGAAAGAAACAGGGAGAAAGGGGTGGACAAGACTGGAAATTTGGGTAAGTGCAATAACATGAATTGTTCAGAAATGTTTTTGTATATCCAGATGTCTGAACTGTTTTTATCATCCTGTTGTGTCTACATGAATTTACCTGGCTGTCAGACTGCTGTAGCCTCCTAAGACATTAATATCATACTATATGCATGTGCATGCTTCAATGCCCATTACTTCTTAGACAAAGCACCAATAAATATTCTGCTTCATACTTATTAATATCTTTAGTCCACCCATGAACAGATATTTTTAATTACATGAAGTTTTCCTAGCTAAAAGCAAACAAGCAAACCCTTAAATCTGCATAACACAATGAAAAAAACTGCAGAGATAAACTAGGAAAGTAATAAAAAAATTTGAGTCACTTAAAAAACATTACTTTTCTGCATACGTATATGGAAGTTAAGGAAAAGTTCTCATTCAGCTCAAAACCTCATACTCTTTCAGTTTTAACCCATGTAAGAAATGTAGTAAAAGGATTAATAGACTGTTTTTATTGACTGAATAAAACTTGAGTAATTTACATGCAAATAGATACATGAAATATTTTGCATTCATTTTAGTGCTAAAAGACAGTATTTTTACAATGTTTACTGTGTAATATTCTAATACGAAAAACAGCAGAATGAAATGGTGGCCATTATTGCTATACATAGTCATAAAAAGATTTCAGACAGAAATCTTTTAAATATTAATATTAGTAAAATCACTTAAAGCACCAAGGAATGTTAAATTGATTTATTTAGAAGTACAATTTATTTCACACTTTGCTACCAATTCTTTTGATCAGCTCTGAAATAATACATAAGCTGAAAGCAAAACAGCAAAACAAATTGCTTCTAGCAATGAAGCAGCAAGCTCTAGGTTTTATACTGGCATGCTTCAGTGTTTTAAGTTCTCAGGTTATTTATCTATCAAAGGATAAATTTTAAATTCCTTAAGATCTGATGCCTAAGTCAAGACCTCCTATTCTCCAATCTAGCCATCGATGGTTCTGATCACACAAAGCTGTTAAGCACTTGCTTACATGTGAATATAGGAGTTGTCCCCTTGAAGTCAATGGGAATAACTGAATTGAAATTTAAACACGTATTTAATAAGTAAATTGCTGTAGCTTGAATAATACCAATTTGAGACACCAATCTAATTTTAAAAGCTCTGCTTTATACAATTTTTTAAAAGCCTATTCGTTTGAACTAAACTGTACAAAGGAAAACAAAACCTCCCAGATTATGAATATATTTGCATTTAAGTACATTTAAGTGGGTACGAATGTTTCATTTCTCAAAATACATAAAAAGTCCGACCTCTGGAAGTATATTATCTAACAGAATTAGAAAATTTCTTATATGGTTTTCCAGCCATTTGCTACAGCTCTGGCTATAATATGTGCAGTTTCACTGATGGACATACTACTGACAGTTCTTAAGATCTCTCATGCTATTGTTTCTCAGATAATATAAGCTACGAACTAAGACATGCTGTAACTATCTCTTTCCCTCAATTATATACAACATTTAGGTTCCAATGTTTAGCACATCTAAGCTAGAAATCCAATATAGTCGCAAGTCCATAAAGTAAGTAACCTCTATAACATACAGTTGGACTGCTTTGTCTTTTTTGTTCCTAGCCTGTGGGAATGAAACAAGTTAAATTTGCATATCAGTAGTTACTTTTTTAAAAAAAAAGAACAAAAAAAAAAAAGTATATTTTATTAGCTACTCTAAAAAAAGTTTCAATACAGTAAGTAGAAAATGTCTGCCTAAATCATATCTTTTAACTGGCAGGAGACAGTTATTAGAGTTGTAGAAATCTCAGTCAGGGAAGTGGACTAATTGTAACCTTATATCCCATAAAACGGACACTGTGTAGCTGTGGTCACAATCTGGCTCCTACCTTGCCTGGAAAGGCATCTCCACTGGGCATACCTAGCAGAGAATAGCAGAGATTGTTCCATCCCATCAGCTTCATCAAAAACGTAAGACCAAAGTGAAGGCTCCATAATTACCAACTGCTCTGCCCTCCATGCCTTGGTGAAAAATAGGTGTAAAGATATTTTTGTTCCCTTGCAGATCAGTTTAAGGAGTTTTTATGGCTCCATCGTCAATGTTTCAACATATCAGAGATAAGTAAACCTCCAGTAAAGGACAACCTGCTACTTTTAAGTTCAAACGTTAAGGGCTAGCAACAATTTAATGGAAATGATTCAGTCATACAAAGAATTCTCTTGATCTTAGGATATCGATTATTATTAATGCAGAAGCATGTAAATATTCTTATTAATGTCTCACTGCAGCTCCCTTCACTTCTTTTGCAACCTCATATGGAAAGTGTGTGTGTGCATCTGCATGTGTGTATAAGGTAATAACAAAACCTGTAATTTTGTAATAGATATTCTGAGACAAAATGTTACAAAAACCCCCAAAAATAGAGTTTGAAGTTTGAGAAACCATATTTGATATGTTAAATGGCATGACTTCTAAACTCAGGATGTTTAATGTATATATTTCAAGTAAGGCTATATAAATCTTATAAATATATATAAATCCAGCAACTTTCATACTGTTTATGAATTAGAAACAAACATGCAAACAAAACGATGTCCTCCACACACAGGCCCGAAAATTGGGGTTTTAAACTTTTTGTCACTAACTCATATTCAGATTCCTGAGAACACCAGTAGTCAGATAGTCCTAAAATTCTGAAAAGGGGCTATAGATTTATCTAATGGAACATGTAGTCAAATCTGCAGCTCACTGCAGTTGTCTTGCTCTTTTGGGATGTATGAATGATTCAATTTAAAATTGTAACGGATGAAATGAACATCCACTCATTTACAGTGTTTTGGTAGCCAGTCTTATGGAACATGTGACTCCTGAAGAGTAAGGTTGATATCAACAAGTTACTAGTGCATTTATTTTCATTGTTGCTATAGGAAAACATGGCAATCTGATCATCTGATTTGCTTGCCATCAACTAATAGATTTTTTACATATTTAATATTTTTTGTTTCTCATGCTCTGTAATTTTCATGCAACTTGACCACTGTAATTCTGCAGCAGCACAGCACTTAAGAGTGTTTTCTTACAAAGAGTATTCTTGTGGTACATTAATCTTCACAAAAATCTAGTTTACTGGGGTGAATTATCTTGATGTCATTAACCAAGCAAAATGCAATTTGAACCACAGACACAAAAGGAAAATGGTACCGTGTTCCAAGGCAACTGTTGTGGATACCATATCACCAAGGTACAAATCTGTTTGGTACACAGAAAATACTGAAGAAAAACAGCATCATTACATCTCAGGGCTACTCAGAACATTTTCCCTGTTTTTTATCAAGTTTTCAAGGAACTGGCTAAGACAGGAAAACAATTATCTAAATTAAACCAACAGAAGAAATCCTTCCTTCACTAAGAGACTGTTAACTTTCACATCTGAATAAAAAGTTAGATCTTTCTTTCACTTTAAGAACTAGGTACAAAATTAACAACAAAAAATTAAATGAATGACCAAATATTCACTTTTTTCCTGAAGCTTCATGTCTTCTTTAAGGTTCTCAACATAAATAATTTCTAATTTCTTAATTCCATCAGTATTTGAGTGAGTATATTTTTTTCAGGTCCAAGTTCATAACCAGTACTAACTATTCTCACATAATTTTGTTTGTACTATCTCCACCAATGCCTAGCAGCAGTGGGACCTTCCAGAAACATGGAATTTAATTAGTTTCAGAATTGGCTCACTAATTCTAGACCTTCACAGAGAAAATCTTTCTCTGTACATCATCTATTGTCAGTGTCAAGATCAATCACAAGTGCCTAACTTCAAAGGTGTCTCAGAGTTTCATCTGTTTCTTCCTCAGGTATGAAGAATACAAAATTTCTATAAGTACAGTTTTAAGAACAATTTAAAAATCACTTCAACAAAAGTGAAGCCTCCATGAATAATGAGACCTTTTCTGAAGCAAGTATGCTGAAATGTTTTTACAAGCACGTGACGTGCTAAGCTGAAAATGTTACACCTCATTACTAATGGCTAAATATGACTTCTAGATGAATAAAGGACAATGCCTGGTTTAAAAGAATGAAATCTGAAATAATTTCCACTGAATCAAATCTTTTGATGTGTTTTATGAGTCTCCATTTAAGTGTTTCTTTTTGTCGTAACAGTAATGAAAGATAAAACCTAAACTCAGTCGTCTACCCAGACACTGTTGACAGAAAAGTGTCTTGAAGTTCAGCCTTCTAGCAAAGCACTAGAACAGTAAGGAAATCTCAAAGGAATGATGCTCATTCTTCTCAACTACCTTTCACAGTGTTCAGGAGAAAAGAGGTTAAGATTCAGTCTACCTTTTGGAGTTGTTTTACTTGCTAAGATCCTCCTTGATTCACCAACTTCAGACATACACTTGGGTATAATTTATATAATTAGATACAATAGATATAATTAGATAAAATATACCGTACATACTAACTTCAGAGGATCTGCATCCCAGTTACATTTACTTATATTCTCTAGCTGCATGAGTTGAGACAAAATTTTCAGTTATTTTGACATAGACTTTTTCAGAAATTTACTTTATGGTCATAAATCACCTCTGATTACTTTAGTAGGATCATTTTGAATGTGAAAATTACTTTGTAAATTCATAAATTTTCTTGATAATTTTATGCCTGTGGCTTGTAAATCGTAATTCTGACAATTCATGCACGTAGCATTATGCCATAAATTACAACATTTATTTTGGCACAAGTCTCAGTACTCATGAACGCTGCCTTTGTTATATAAATATGTAACATATCTGAAACACAGGATTCAACAGCCAAAATAGAGGAACACTTAGAAAGAAAACTAATGCTCAGACAAGGGATGAGGACTGGAATTTTCCTGATGATTTGAGATGCAACTCTAATTGAAAGAGAAAAAAATCCTTAATGCCCAACTCTTTGAAGCATTCTTGAACACTCAGTTAAAAAAAAAATTCCCACATCAACCGTTAGATTACAATACCTTATGCCGAATTTTTAATGACATCTAACTGTATCACTTAATAGCTTGTCAAACAAGTCTGAAGAAAAACAAGTAAGCAGTAACTTTTACTTTAAATTTAGCCAAGATGGAGAACTCTCCATTGACAAAATCTATAATGTTTAAGATAAAATCTATATTACGTGAACTATTAATATTCTGTGTCATATTTTGTGGAAAAGCCATTAGGCTTGATTATAAACCATATGATATGAAAAATATTATGAACATACCACACTGCTATTGAACATAATTAATTTTCAGGCTTTTAAACTTGCACACACTTATGTTTTTATATCTGCGGAGGTCCACTGAAATCAATCATATATATCAAATAAAATTAAATCAATTTATACAGATTATACACCAAATCAAATTATGTTAGATTACACATGAAGTGCCTAGCAAATAAGCAACCTTCTCCAACAAAACTAGCCCATTTGATACAAAGTGACTGTATTTTTTTGATATAATAGGCTGCTGCTTAATCATTTCAACCTTTAATTAATGCATCAGATAATGAATATTTTGAACATATGCTTCTCCACTTTGCTAGAAGACATGAATGAAAGTTTATATGCATGCTACCATGCATGCATGTTGGGGGAGGGAGTAGCACGCTGAACAGCAAAAGGATCCAAGTGGCAACAATTGGAGGAAATGGTATCTGTAACAGCTGCTCCTTTCAGATTCCCCTAGAAGGAGACTGCCTGAGGTGGGCCACAGCACAAAAGGATAAAGAAGATGAAAACTGATGCAAAGCAGGAAAATAACTGCTGCGGCCCCTGTGTCTACACCCGAATAGTCCCAAGCTGTGTGGCAAGACCTCTTTAGCATGCTACAGAAGCTGGTGATGAACTACATATTACCATGAGGCAAACTGGCTCCTAGCAGTATTGTCTGCATGTTATGTGTAATGATAACCAGGAGTCCTCTGGGAACAGGATGCAATGATTTCATCTCCATAAGCATCTGAGCTCCCCTTGGATACAGACACCATTAAACTGACAACAGAAGGGTAAATTTTAGGCAATGATTTCTAATTGGAGAGTGAAGACAACTTGTGCTTAACAGTACTGTCAACCACTGATATTTTACTGCTGTCTATATTGATCACCATTAAGGACAAAAGGAACTAAAATTTTACGCCTTTTCTTAGTCATATAATATATACTATATTTTCTGAATGAAAACACTTCATAGGTTTCTTACATAGTATGATTGGAAATGCCATTATATTAGGAAATGCTACTATATTCAAATATAATCTTATATTATTTACATTGTAAAGTATTGGTATTTTCATCACTGTTAAAATAACATTTTACACTCTTACCATACTGTATTGCTTATGTTTTGTACTACAGAGACTTTAGTTCCCTTTTAACTAAAATGCATATTGCTTTCCTTACCCGATAGGTGCTTTTGTAAGACTAAAAACAATAGGCACAACCTATTATGTATACATTTTAGATTAATAGTGGTACATTACAAAATTCAAGATTTCAGAATCTTCCTTAAAAAAAAAAAAAAAAAAAAATTCTGCATGTGGCAAAAAGAAATGAAACTTCCAAATGATTGCTGCAACTTTTTGGCAGAAGGCATGGGGGAGCAATGAAGGGAAAGAAGTAACTATAAAACACAAGCAAAATGGATCCTGAGGAAACGATGCCAGGACATCTAATACTTTTGACACTTTCAGGGGTAGTGTGATCCTCTTGTATATCAAGACTGTGCAGTCTTGTACATGAATTAATTTCTCCCGCGATGGAGAGATCAAATATGCATGTAGGCTTCTTTAGCACTTTTTTTCTTCATTCACACAGCTCATTGTGACTTTCAGAAACTTAACAGAAAAGATGATCAGGTAAAACTCCTGGCACACTTGTCAAAAAACAACACAAATAAGGCTAGCATTTTTTGTACTGAAGTTTATCTGTTGTACTGTACTATTGGAAGAGATCAAACATCCTCTTCTCATTGCTGTTGCAACTGTTAGATATAATTTTATAAAATTGTATGTAGCTATTTAATTTTGAAATACTTTCACATTCAGCTACAGACTTTGACTGCAAGTGATGAGACAACAGGCTCCCACTTTCCAGTGTTCAGTTGATTTATACAGAAGATAAGCCTATCAGCACCAAAAAATTACATATAAAGATAGCCAATAACTTTTGGAAAAACCATAGCACAGGTCATTAAAAGTATATTTCAAGAGTATATTTCAAGAAAGAAATCTAGAACCCTTCCTACACTGCAGAAGCCAAGCAAGCAAGACTGAAACCCATGCTGAATTCACTCCGTGACTTCTATTGGTCTATTTCTGAGAAAAATAAAACACCATAACAAATAACCACAGAGAATAACCTCTATAAAACATGTCAATATACTAAAATACCAGGTCACTCTGCAGTTAAAGGAACAAACAGAACTAGAAATAGTAATTATTCAGTTGATTAAACGCAATAAACATGCACAAAATATTCAAGTACATTAATTTTCCACACAAAATTTTTAAGAGGATCATGGAGGACTGCGACTTCTCTGATGACTGGCACAGACAAATCAAGTTGATACTTGTCTTTCCTCTCACACTGACCTATGATGAACTAGATGAACCCTCCTTCCAGACTAGAATTCCACATGTAGAATTCTTATTCTCTCAGAATTATTATGTATGGGAGGCTCAAGGGAAACATGAGAAGAGCAGCTTGAACTTAAGCATCAACAGAAAAGACTGCATCAGCACTACAGCTTTTCATACCAAAACCAATTAATATTTCTTCTAAATTTCTAATGTTCTGAAAAGCTCAACATGTAAAGTTCGACATTTTTAATTGTTGCTCACAAATATGCTGTATTAAACTAGTTTGCAAAACCAGTGTTTTATACAGAAACCTAACTAAACAAAAACTGTTTTATACGTCTATGAATACAGGAAAGGAAAGCTAGTCACATATAACCTGAATTGTCATTTTATATTATTTCTACAGATTCAAGCATGGAAACCTGGACTCCCTCAGTTCTGGTGTTTATTGGAACCATAATTGCTTAAGTCATACGAATCCCTGTCTACAGAACTAGATACAATTATAAAAGGTTCGTGAGCCAAGTCTCTCCAAGTCTTTTCTACTCTCCAAAATGCCTAAGAAGATGCCAAGGAGGCAGAGAAAGGCAGTGGGAAAGCTAAAGCAATTTTAAAATAAACTTACTGATAATGCTGACTGTTGTTCTCCAGCAAAATGATATGCTAAACTTAAACAATATGCAGCTTCTCCTTCCATCTTCATATCACCTCCTAAAGAAAGGTTTAAAGTTATAGTTACCAGCATAACCCGAACAAAATTTACATTAGTACAGACAGTTCTTGCAGGTTCTTAAGTAACATATAGATGTTCAAATACTGTAGTAATTTTTTTCTTCTCCATACCCTTGCCATTTACCTCTTTTCAAAAATACATAGTGGTAATTAAAAATAGGGGCTATAGAAAAAAACAAAGTTCAACGAAGTCAGAGAAAGTATCTTCCAGTAAGTAATGTGGCACTATCAACTTAACAAGCTGTAACGTTCTCTGGCATGAATTGTTTAATAATAGTGTCTTCACACAAGAAAATCAGAGCAGTCGTTCTCTATGATTTTATATATAAAATAAAAGAAAAGCTACAGAAGTAAAATAAACCATAATATATAAAACCAAAATATGTTTACCCATACACTTCCCTAATGTGAATCTTTGTGAAACACCGAGGAAGAACAATCAGTAGACCAGGTTCATATTTCTAATTCTTATGGCTATTTTGCAAGCTACTGTAGGCTAGAATAGATAAAAAAAGGGATAACTTATACTTTCAAGCAATAATCATAGAAAATCCTGCACAGGTAGTTGCTAAATGAGGTTGCATCATGCTTTTCCATGCCAGGATTTATTTCACTAATACTGATCTAACACTGCTTGCTGGTCTTTTTATATTGCTCCCTCAACAGAAAATCATCCATTCAGTACTGAAATTTATATAAATTGATAGTATAAATGCTTACTTTATCACATTATATTCAAAATTTTCCCTCCAGAATATGAGTATCCATTAAAAAAAAATTATAGATTAAAATTTATTTAAAATAGCCAGAAATCCAGTTTCTCTGTTGCTCAATATCCATCTGCTCGAACACAATAAAGAGTGGAAAAACCAACCTGAAGAATAATTACATATCAAGATATTTTGTAAAATGCATAAACAAACATAGTTGCAATAAAAAGCAAGATTATCTACTTACAATTGTCAGGCTAATGAATTTTTTAGGTACAAACACACAGAAGCCTCCATCTAGTTCTAGAACTCTATGAATATTATAATTGCTGAGGCCATAGCAATGTATCTATAGCACTTAATACCTTACATAAAATTATGAAAAGCCTTTAACTCAACAACCTGCTGGAATTTTCCAATTCAATATCATTAAAAGGCTTAATGAGGCAAAGAGATACAGAAATAGAGTTTCACAGAGAAATAATAAGTAAAAACTTGTTAAGGTAATAAAAAACTTCCTTCTTCACAGTCTGAGAATCTCAAGTGGGTAATATCTAACCCTGATTCATAAAATACATAAACATACACAATGGTGCAGAAGGACAGAATGGCTATTACAGATGGCAGACAGAGCCAGTATGAGTTTAATTAAATTGTTAAATATGGGCCTCATAGATAGAGGCTATGGTTCTGGAATGTGGACTGAAGAACTAGTCTGAAAAGATCTTCTAAAGTTTAAGTTTAAGGAGAACTATGGCAAGTATACTGTGCATAGTGATATTTAATACACATCTTGGGAATCTGTGGAAAACAATTATTTGAAGTAAGGGCACTGGAATATCTGCCTGTTCAAAGTAAGTTTTGGAAAGGCACTAGATCCATTTTGACAGTCTCTTCATTCCCAGCAGTTTTCATTAGCAACAGGAAGAAGTTGATGAGAAACTTCATTAGCAGACCTAGTTACTACAGTAAATATTAGTAGCAGCAGTTTGACTGTAGCTGTGATTTAAACATATATCATAGACAATAGCTGCAGAAAAAGCTAAAAGCTTGTACTTGATCAACAGATGCAGATGGAGAAAATGGAGAAGTTTTGGGGTAAATGTGTTCTTCTTCAGCTGATTAATTTTATTGGCACTCAGTATTTGGGTACATACTCCCAAGAGAAAAATCTGAACAGGCAACTCACAAAACAGATCTACTGATGTCAATAGCAGACACAAACAAAACCGGTTATGTAGTGGTTTAATTAAAAGAGAAAAACAGTCAAATACATTCATACACCCTCACAAATTAAACATTTGGAATAGAAAGAATGGAATTCTTGCCCCCAAAGTCCTGTTCGGTTTGTTCCCCAAAAATCACAACATAAAAGCATTTAGATTTCGAATGGTGTTTTAAAATATTATTCTTCATGAGATAAGGCAAGATGAGAAATTTTTGTTCTTTAGAATTAATATAATCAAAGACGATATAACAAAAAACCTGAAAGAGAAACAATTTGTTGGAACTTTAAAAAAAAACAACAGCAAGATTCACACGGGCTTAGATACTGAAAGCTTGTTCATTTTTTCCAAGAGTATCTGCTGATCTGATAAAGATATTTCTTTTTAGAAACTTGCCTTGGCTTCCCTGCATACATTTTACACTTTTCTATAGATTGCTGTGTTATTCCATCTCCCTATATAGTCATATATTTGTTTGTAGTAAAACTTATTTTAAAATTTGGAAAATACTTTCAATTTTTTTTGCCACTTCTGTTAGTTTAATTCTATCTATCCCAACTACTACTCAAAGACTGGCTAACAGATTACTGTTAGGCATGCATAATTAAATTTAAAAAATGAATGTATCTGGTGATAAATATTGAATTAATATTATATATTAATTGTATGTGCAATTCATATGCAAAACATGCCCCTTAAGGAATACCATGAAAGGCTCTTGAATTGCTGTGCATGGAAAAAGATGATGATTTGAGACCCTCTATCTTACTTCTGAGAAGCACTCCAATTGTCATCTAGGAAAAGTAAGTTTGTAAATGTGGACACTTAATAGCATCTTTTGAGAAACAAACATAAATAAGATTTTTTAAAAACTTGGAAAATTATGTGTATTTTCATAAAGTCAAATAGTAAGATTTGTCTCTTCTGTTCCCTCTAATGTGTAAGAAATGCTCCAGAGCGTGGTATTTCTGCAATAACGATGATCAACATTACACATTTTATGTAACATACAAATGCTACTTTAACTTCCTCAATTTTAAACCTATCCACACATGGACAAAGCTTCATACAGTCATTATCTAGAACAAGAAGGCAATCAGGAGTAGTCAGCATGAATTTATGACCGTGAAATCATGCCATCACCACCCTGATAGTTTCCTATGCTAAGATGACTGGCTTAGCAGATGAAGGGAAAGCAGTAGATGTTGCTTCTCTGTTTTAGCAAGGCTTCTGACACTGCCTCCTACAACATCTTCATTCACAGGATGATTAAGTGTAGCTTAGATAAACAGGCAGTGAAGTAGACTGAAAACTATCTGAGCTGCTGGCTCTCAAAGGCTTGCAAGCAGCAGCATGAAGCCCAGTGGGAGGCCAGTCACTAGTGGTCTACTTGGGGATAAATGCTGGCACCAATACTGATTAATATCTTCATTAATGATCTGAATGGTGTGACCAAGCATACCCTCAGCATGTTTGCAGGCAATACAAAGTCAGGGAGGAAGGGTTGATATACCAGATAGGTGGTTGTGCTACCATTCAGAGGGACCTTGGCAGGCTGGAGAAATGGGCCAATGGCAGTCTCATGAAGCAGGGGAAGGGAAGGGAAATGCAAAGTCCTGCACCTAGGGACAGATAACCTTGACTGGATGTAGTCCTGTGCAGGCTGCTTGAGCTGACCATGATGATCTCCATAGGTCTCTCTTCCTACTCCAGTTATTCTGTGATTCTGTAATTTTTTACTTTATATTTCAAAGTATTTACATGTGTTGAGATATACGGAAGAAAACTTGTTTGCTTATGAATGAAAACTCATTTTTGCAAGTACTAAATAACCATATGTAGAGCAAAAAGGTAGATAATATCACTCAAAAATTGCCAAATCAACAGTGACTAGCCAATCAAAATCAGCGAGCTAAGCTTACATCAGCGACCTCACTTTCTGACTATGGGTTCACAAGTTTTGGACACTATTATTGCCATGAGTTTTATTTTTTCCCCCCAAGATAAAGCTTTCAGGAATCTAAAAGATTCCTTCCTGTGAGCATGAAGGCATTTCTGCTTTAGTGAGATCTGGAACTGTATTGATAGCATTTGTCTTTGAATTTCATAGGAAATAATCACCCAGTCAAACACAACGATTTCTACTTTACTCTTGGGAAAATCATGGCATGTACAGCAAATAAAGGAATGTGAAAGTGTTATTTTCCACCTACCTTCTTTTGCCATTTTTAAAGCTTTTATTAGCATTTTGATGGCCTGTTGATGTTCATTATTTTCTAGCATTTTGTCTGCTACTAATGTATAAATTCTCCAGAGATGCTCACATGCCAGAGAATTGTACATGTGGCCTGTCTCATCCTTCCATGTTGAGCCCTCTGTTAGGTGATAAAATGCTTCATAATGCTCAGCAGCTTTCATGACATGACCTGAAAAAAGTAATTTGTGTAATTACAATCAATGTAATCCACAAAATTTAAGTTGTTAGTCTATAATAATTTTCTCAGTAGAAACTAAGTTGCAGCCAATCATTTCACAGCTTTTTCAAGAATCTTCAATATATAACCTACAGATCACTGGAAAATACTGCCAAATCTCACAGTTACAAGTAATGCCGTAATTTTAACATCACATTTTAAATTAGCTTTTCTTTGTAGATTTACAGTGCTGAATTAAAATTACAAAAAAGAAACAGGAAAAAGAAGAGTTGTTTCCCAATTGTAGGAAAGGAAGGGAGAGAAGCTTGGAGAAGGACCTTCTTTAAGCTTTCTGAGAAAAAAAAAAGGGCTAGTTCTCCTAGCTGTCAGTTTCCTCTTATTAACTTAATTTAAATTTGTTTTTTTGCATAGGTTACCCTTTTATAACCATGCTTTCAACTTTGCATTATAAAACATAGCTCTTACCTTTATTAGCATTAAATTTATTTTCATATTAAGCTTCTCCAATGATTAAAATGAGTTCAACTAAAACTGACAAGCAAAAGAAACTTCTCTTTCAAAGAAGCAACTAATCAAATGAGATTTACAAACAAATCATTTTAAGGCTCTACAACCTATGATTCACATAAGAGGCCCAGGGGGCACAACAAAAAGTGCTGAAGAGTGAAGTGCCAGGGGAAAGGGGAGACAGTAAGCTTTATTCAGTTCCACTCTAGCTTGGGACAGGTATTGGAGAGATGGTCCAAAATGTTGGAAAAAAATCTTATTGCCAGAGTTGTTATCAGAACCTGTAAACTGACAGAAAATGATCTAAACATTATTTCCAAAATATCACATACTTGACATTAGACTGAACAAACAGAAATGCAAAGTGAAATTATCAGGACTAGTACAAGCTGTTTAAGGATTCACTGACAGTATATGTAACAGGAAATAGAGATGGAGACTTGCTAAACCCAGATGAAAACCTTGGTCCATGTTAAAGAGGCTTCCAATTTGAATTCAGGTTTCTGCCTATCCAGTCCAGCTAACTTTTTAGGGCAAGTCCAACTCAGAAGTCAACAGAATTCCAGTTATCCCAGTTGTTAAATACAGATTTAAGAGAAGCTGGTGTTGGCTTTGTGAAAAATGATGGAAAGGCGAGTTGAAATTTAATGTTAGTAGCTAGATCTAGCATTTTAACCACTTGGATACTCATAAGCACATAAAGACTCCTCCTTGGAATTCTCCCCAAAGTTTATTAATCAACTGATTGTCCTTCTGAAGTGATACTGCTATATATTTAAGTGTTCTAGTTTCACTGCATGTGTAATGGATTCTTTAGAATAACAGACTGATTCATATGTAACTCAAAAACTTCTAGTAAGAACGAGAAGCAGCAAACAAGTGAATGGTATCAACTGGATATGTAATTTGAAGCTGAATACAGTATCTGAGTTTCTCCTAAGAGTCTGTAACATAATCTCCTACCAGGACATATAATTTAGGAAAATAATACATGCAACCATCAGAACTATTGTTTAGATTGTAAGAACTATCAGGTATGGTAATTCTTACCCATGCTTCCTCACTTGTAGTATCCCCTTGAGATAGTTTCTGTCAGACTAGAAATTGAACTCATATATTCCATGTACCCCATAGTTCTTAAGAGTTGACCTAACCAGAAGAGTTGTGACCTGACATCATTTTTTGCCAGATCTCAGGGAAACATCTTTAGAAATAATCCATCTTCATCAAGCTTCAGAATACAAAAGCAATATAATCTTTTTTGGTAGTATTCAAATGGAACTATATTACATACGGCTTCACTAAACTACCAAGAAAGATTAAAGTAATAAGTAATATAATCTGCCCACAGAAACACAAAAAGGAAGATGCTGAGCAACAAAAGTAAAATACCTGCAAGTTTTCCAAAAAAGGGAGAGATTAAATTCCTGACATGAAAGTCCTTACATGGCTGGGAATTTGCTTACTGAAGACTCTTTCAAGTAATATTTGCTATTTGGAGCCCTCTCAAATTCATGGAAGGTAAAACATTTGATTCATTCCTCCCTCAGAATAACCTGAAATCCCTTGTCCTCATTGGCAAATGATATATCAACCTATTTCTTTAATCCATGATGTTTATATGAACCTCAAATGTCATGGAAAAATGTTTTCAGGGAGGTGGCAAATTTATTCACAGAATCACAGAATCACAGAATCACAGAATCACAGAATCACAGAATCACAGAATCACAGAATCACAGAATCACAGAATCACAGAATCACAGAATCACAGAATCACAGAATCACAGAATCACAGAATCACAGAATCACAGAATCACAGAATCACAGAATCACAGAATCACAGAATGTTAGGGATTGGAAGGGACCTCAAAAGATCATCTAGTCCAATCCCCCTGCCAGAGCAGGAACACCTAGGTCAGGTCACACAGGAACATGTCCAGGCGGGTTTTGAATGTCTCCAGAGAAGGAGACTCCACAACCTCTCTGGGCAGCCTGTTCCAGTGTTCTGTTACCCTCACTGTGAAGAAATTCTTCCTCACATTTATGCGGAACCTCCTATGTTCCAGCTTGCACCCGTTGCCCCTTGTCCTATCATTGGATGTCACTGAGAAGAGCCTGGCTCCATCCTCATGACATTCACCCTTTACATATTTATAGACATTAATGAGGTCACCCCTCAGTCTCCTCTTCTCCAAGCTAAAGAGACCCAGCTCCCTCAGCCTTTCCTCATAAGGGAGATGTTCCACTCCCTTAATCATCTTTGTGGCTCTGCGCTGGACTCTCTCAAGTAGTTCCCTGTCCTTCTTGAACTGGGGGGCCCAGAACTGGACACAATACTCCAGATGTGGCCTCACCAAGGCAGAATAGAGGGGAAGGAGAACCTCTCTCGACTTACTAACCACTCCTTTTCTAATACACCCCAGGATGCCATTGGCCTTCTTGGCCACAAGGGCACATTGCTGGCTCATGGTCATCCTCCTGTCCACCAGGACCCCCAGGTCCCTTTCCCCTACACTGCTCTCCAGCAGGTCAGCCCCCAACCTGTACTGGTATCATGATTCAGTTCAGTTGGAATTCATCTGGCTAGCGCATTCCAATTTTTAAACACTTAACCACTGTAACTGGTAGGTGCAAGCATAGGTAGATGCTGTCTGAAAATCTTGAAAAACATTAGGAGTAATAAGCCTATTACAGAAATCTTCTGAGGGTAAGAGTCTTTTTATCTCACCTGAGCAGTGACAAGGCAGAGCTTTAAATGACTTTTATAATCAACTGAAAGAAAAAAAGCAAAATGAGAGGAAAAACAATGAGTAGGAAAATCACTTGGAACAGTTTGTAGAAATGCATCTTTTATATCTCTAGGAAATCAGGGAGAAAATCCAGAAGGTGTTTCTAGGAAATCTATATTTGAAAAATCTATTTGCAAAATGTTACACAAATCAGTATAGCAGCTGGCAACATGCAAGGAAACTGCATATTTATTTTCCCACTACCATGCAGAAATTAGCTCAGTGTATACTAAATAGAGTTTGAGAATCTCTGATCTCTTGCCTGTTTATAAAAAGAATCAAAACACAGAAACCTAACTCTTAGAACACACATACTACCACTGCTAAAATATTATAGTTTAATGTAGCTCAGAGCATAACAAAAGAAATATCAGCAAGAGTTTTAGTCTTAAATACGGGAGGTAAATATTATCAAAACAAAATTTTGGGAGTAAAGAAGCAGTTTTAAACAATTAAATAAGACATCACTGTGCCACTAGTAGTATCAAATTTTAAAAATTACTCTTATTGTCATAGCAACTACATATGTATGCACTAAGATTTGTGCTACAGCTTTCACTGACTTGCGTAGAAGTCAAAAAAATAAATCTATTCATTCAAGCAAAAGAACTCAATGTAATTTTGTAAATACTGAAGAGAATCGTTTTTACATTATCTAAAACTTCCTTTATAATTCCTCTTCCTAAAACCCACTCCAAAAGTATACATTTGTTATATCAAAATAGGTATCAAACCAAAAGGGCTGTATATGGAGGCTACTATTGTGCTTTTTTTTTTTTTTTTAAGTAGAAAGATTGACTAGATATTAACACAAATGGGTTTAAATGTGAAGCTGCCATAAAAGCAGGCACATAAATGTAATTCTCCCAGCCGCTATTTTGATGCACATTTTTGATTCCATGAATATTTTATGAAATGGCCCAAACTAAAGCCATATAACATTCCTGCATTACTGATGCTTGCGCCCGTAAGCTACAAACATTAGAGGCATGATTGAGTGCATTAAAATGAACTCATTCAGCAGTGCATTGATTACTTGAAGGAGAAAAAAAAAAAGTTACTCCCACTTAAGAAAACAGCACACAAATCTGAAGTTTTCACTACTGAAATTAAAGACAGCAAATTTGAATAATGTGGTATATAATAAATAAAGGCAGCACAAAACTATCTAGAACTCTCTGTATAGAGACCTGGCATTAATTAGGTGAGATGTTAATTAGGTCCACAGATTGCTTCCAGTAGTGTACAGGTAATTTAAAATGTCACAATCTGCAAAATGCAGTGACTGACCTGTTCTAGCTCCATGCCTCAGCAATACTGAGAGCACCTAATGATTTCCTTTTCTATCAGCTTGTACATCTACCAATGAAAATAATACCATAGAAACAATTGCATAAAAAAGTGACAGCTCTGTTAGGTACCTTCCTTCAGCAGCACTAGCATAAGCTGGAAGCACAGTTAATTCTAAATTGTGAACAGTTGCTGAGGATTTTATAAAATATTCCACTTGAGCTTAAAGCAACCACCAAAAGGAACAATAAAGCTTTATGTATATTATAGTATATTTTAATTTAGAGCTAGGACATCATTTGTAATCAATTATTTCACTGTATAACACAGAGATAAAATCTGCGTGAAGCAACAGTTAATAGTAATAACATTTTTCTTTTTTTGCTACCATTTTAAAAGATGTAGGCTTACATTTCAGTTCAACTGCTTGAACTACTTGCATTATTTTTAGTTTCCTATGTTCAATTATTATAATTATGGTAGCACTATTCATGTTGAAATAGTTAAGAATCTGGCAGAGTTTCCAATGTGACCCACTAGGTACAAAGGTTGTTATAAGCCTTCAACAGAGATGTGTTGGGAGGTGGAACAAAAAAGCTCAGAAGAATCAGAAAACAAGGCTCTCATTCAGTAAAGAGTTGAACTCCCTGGACTTCTGAGGCAAAATGAATTGGTACTGAAGTCACTGTGACTGATCTCAGATGCAAGAACCTGAGTTTATGTGCCATCTGCAAAAGCAAGACAAAAATGGTGGAAGAGATTTTAGATAAAATCTTGTGGTTCCATAACTCTACAACATCCCTCTAAAACACAGCCAATCATCAGACAACAATCAATGTGAGTATTTCTAAGCTAAAAGATAAAAAGTTATTTTCATTTACTACACAGAAGCCAGTAACGTATTTCAGAAAGATTCCATAGTGAGTTTTAGGCAAAATGACATAGTTCATAAGAACATTGTAATGAACACGCTGGCTCATCATGGGGTATACTGACAATTTCCTCAATTTGACAATAGACCAGTAGATCTCTCCCTAGAGTCTAAGCTGCTCAAGGTCAGCTGAAAGCATGCCTGAGAATTAGAAGGCTTGAGGACATAAAGAAAGGAGGAAGGAGATAAAAGCAAAGTTGAGCATCACGCAACCTGACATGTGGCATTGGTGGACTGCGACTGAAGTGCAAAAAGATGTTCGCTTGTCTGTGTCAAGAACTGCTAGGCTAATCTTCCGTACTGCAGTTTAGAGAATGATATATTATTTCTGCTCATATTAGTTAAGCAAGTATCTGTTGCCCAACAAGAAAAACATAACTACAGGAATCCAGTGAGCATTACATTGTATGTAGTCTTGCCCTCTGAGGACCTAAATTATTTGCCTTAATGTTCAAATACTCACAATATACCTATACAAACCTAGAGGCAGTGCATATTGTAGCACCCACAGGACTGTTCACAATGTGTTATATTGCATCAAAATAACATGATATTAAAAATGCTCTAAAAAGATGTTGCTTAAAGGGCTCTTTAAGAGACGCCTCACAAGCCAGAGATAATACTAGTTTATCTGGTTGCTTGCCTGTCTGCTCTCTAATCCCTTACCCTGTTGCTGGCAACACTGCTGAACTGCAAAGAAAGAAGGGAGGGTTTCCCACAGGCAACTCAAATGACAGCTGCTTTGGGGATAGTTTACTGTGGACCAGCAAGAGAAAAAAATTTTAATTAACCAAAGAGCACATTACCAGAAGAGGAACCGCTATGAAAAATCTTGTTCTTACAAGAAAGCACAAAGAGTAAGTACAGAAGGAACAGGCACTGCTGTAGGGGAGGTTGGAACAAGTATCCCTCTCTTGCCTTTCTTCCAGTCACTGCACCAGTCACTGTACCCTCAAAATTCTGGGTTAGCTCCAGGCCTTCTTACATTTCTTCTGGCTCTGCTTAAAATCTCTCAGATTTTTTCTAAGAGACATACAGCTACTCTCTAGACTGACTTCAGCTACTCAAGAATAATTCTACAAAGAAAATCCAGTGTCAATTACATGATTTCCCCCAGATCTCTGTGTACACAGTTCTCGCATAGATTGCAAAGAGTGGTACAAAATGTAACATATGGACATACATGAAAAATAATAATATATCAAAGACTGATTTCATACTAAGTGTAACTTTTAACTCTGAAAGTTAGAAACATACGTCTAATTACTGTCTTGCTATCTGAGCTACATTATATCACCAATTTTTCCCTTTGCTTTAAGCTGAACTGTGAAAAAAATGTTCATATTTCAGGCATTTTCACAGAAGTTTAGGTCTGACGTGGAATCTAGAATCTCTGAAGGCTTTTCAACACTGCAATTGCACAAAGTGGTTTAGCAGCACGCAAACTAGAATTAAAAAGTGTACTCTTCCAAGATCAGCATCCAACTTCAGGAAAAAACCTGACAACTGGACAGATCCCATTTGAAAATTCCACTAACTTGTCTGTCCTACATTCACATTCAAATAAACACAGAAAATTTCTGTTTACTATTAAAACTCTTATCTTTAACATATTTTATGTAAGCAACATTTGTTAGATGCCTTCTTCTGATTTGTTTGATTACATATAAAAAAATCACTCTATACAATATGCCAATTTTAATCTAGAGAAGAACACTGCAAACAACATTGAACACTAGCTGAATAGCAACATACCCATTTTAAAGAGAATGGAATTCTTGCTTCATAATAACATTCAAACCTTCTTCCTTCATGTTTATAAAGCAAAGTGCTTTCTGTAGACAAAGGCTACCTAAGATGCAAAAAGCATTCAAGCAGCTCACAATGTAAGGCTCCAGGCTCTGAATAAGAGCAGACCCACACACAGTGGGATGTTCAAGATTTCAGGTTCACAAATATTGCAATGTTTATGGACAGATATCCAAATGAAGAGAGGGGAGGGAGGCGAAAATGCAGTGATGAATGGTGAAGAATGGCACACACTTCACAGTTCTGTTTTTCAGGGCTTGAGGGTTTTTATAGCTCAATAGAACCAAATGAAAACAAGTTATATTACTATTTCATCTCAAAGAGTAATACGATCATTATCTTTTAAATACAGAAAGTGACACTGAAGCAGATTAGTTTCACTAAATTACTTTTTAGCTAACTCATGTCAAATGTTTGCCTCAGCTTAAGTAATTTTTTTGTGGTGATTGCATTTTATTCAGATTCTACCCCATCCCCCTTACTTTTCACAGCTTCCAATAATAAATTTTAACATCAGACGCAATGCTCCAGCACTGGACCTGTTCTGTTGTGCAGATAATCTACTTCAGAAGGATGTTTTGAGTAGCAGGTTGGACTAATGACCTGCTGAGGTCCCTTCCAACTCGAATTATCCTATGAACCTCTGAGGAGTAAGATAGATTTTTATTAACAGCTTCATAATATTTGTTTTACCAATGGCTTCTACAGATTATTGATAATGGCTGAGGACACGCAACCCCATGATCTCTCAGTCCCACTGAGAAGGCGTCTCTGAAAACATTATCTCCTTCATCAATTACTGAAAGGAAATAATGCCTCCAGGAAAGTTTATGATAACTGCTGGTTCAGCTGCAGTAGCCCGAGACCTTGGAAAGCTTTGAAGAAAAGAAATCTGTTAGTGAGTGGGCAGCTTTGAATGAAGCTTCATCTCAGTACTACTCATTAAGCAGTAAATAATTAAAATAGCCTGGAAAAGACAGGTAAAGTACAAGCAGCAATGTCAGTAATAGACATGAAAGAGAAGAGAGGGAAAAGAATTTAAAAAAGCAAAGAAATAATTCATTTGAAGTTTTAATAAAGTTTCATTTGCAGTCTTGTTTAAAGATATATCAGACTTTAGGGATGTAACCTAATTACATTTTTATTCTAAGTACTATTCAAAGACCTTGGACTTTGAATCTTTAACACAGATCAAACATAGCGTAATTTACTCATGGCTATCAATACTTTAAAAAGATCTCTTCATTAAATGTCATAGTCTTATGAACATGCCCATAAAGCAAACAGAGAACATTTGATACCAAAAACATTAAGAAAGAATATGATTCTTACAGAAGTGTGTATATAAACAATTCACTTGAGTGCTACACATTATGTTCAAGTGTATATAAGTTTTTTCTAAAATATTTGATAACTTTCTCAGTTCAAACAACAGCAATACATTTTTAGTAATTTAATGACATAACTGAAAATGAACTTTACAATAACCAAATACACAGAATCACAGAATGTTAGGGATTAGAAGGGACCTCAAACGATCATCTAGTCCAATCCCCCTGCCAGAGCAGGAACACCTAGGTCAGGTCACACAGGAACATGTCCAGGTGGGTTTGGAATGTCTCCAGAGAAGGAGACTCCACAACCTCTCTGGGCAGCCTGTGCCAGTGCTCTGTTACCCTCACTGTGAAGAAGTTCTTCCTCACATTTATGTGAAGCCTCCTGTGTTCCAGCTTGTACCTGTTGCCCCTTGTCCTGTCATTGGATGTCACTGAGAAAAGCCTGGCTCCAGAAACTAATTAAAGGTTTATTTTTTTTTGCATATGTCAAAACTTTTACGGAAAATGTGAATTATGAAGTTTAGAATTAGCAATATCGCACTGCTGTGAATATTTTGAAGAGCTTCTCATTACAAAGTAAGAATATAGGCCTGTACTCAGGTGTTCTATAAGAACTGAAAGATTCTCTATTTGAAGAATTAAGCTAGGAAAGCGGCAGTGACAGCAAAAGTATTAAGGAGGCTTTTGGCAAACCTGCTTACTTTTTCCTAGTGTAAAGAATATTATTACTTCTCTGTGCTTAATACTAAACCGTGATTTAAATCAGCTGAAGGAAAAGCACAAAGAAAGTTTTTCTTTTTCACAGTATTTATTTTCAGAAGTGAAAATAAGAACCCTACAGAATTCTCCCCAAGTTCTCTAGTTCAAAACATCTTCACTGTCTACCAACATCTTTAAAGAAAGTAAAAAATAATTATACGAAGAATATTTTTAATGAACTCAACAGGCCCTTTTTTCTTTCATATTGCATGTTCAGAAGCTTCTTTCAGACTTTCTTTAGAGTATACTAATTTGAACTGAAAACATAACTAATTTCTATAACATCAGTTCAACATGGTATCTGCTAGTCCAATACTAATAGTAACCCTGTAATAATAAGATGTCATTTATCAGGGAACTACATTCTGCACTTGCATGAGGATGAGCTCAATTATTTAATAAACCTTTTAAATCTGTCCTCCCCAAGAATCTATCTGGATTGATGGCTGTTTCTGTCTGCTACTGACTGACAAAGTATTGTATCTGAAGACTTTATCACCTAGCAATTTGCTGCTTAAACTTCTTAAATTATGCTCTACAATCAAGTATTTCCCAGCTAACTTATGTATTTAATTCTAAAGCAACCAGAAAAAAACCCAATGTAACTGCTTTGTTAAATAGTGTAAGTGCAGAATAACAAAAAAGAGTTAACTTCAGTTGATATAATGAAAATGAATGACTGGAAGTGTTTTAAATGGTCAAACTGGATATGCAGAATTCTATGCCTCATTAAGGAAAGGCTTCTTTCTGTCTCTAAAGTTCCAAGATGTGGAGACTGTTTTTAAGTGTATGTGTCTACACAAACTTGAAGACAAGATTTAGCAACAGGTATATGCAGCCAAAGATATAGGATTTGGAGACATGTGAGTAACTTTCAGGTCTGAAATATTCTTACACTCTTTTTTCTGAAAAAGTTGATTGGAACAAATAATCACAACTAGGAATAAATCTTAAAAGTTAGCAATTTGGGATATGCAGCCTGGGGCAACAGGGGAGTATAATCATAAATCAATGATACTTGGTTACTACTGGATATGATATGTTATGCAAAGAAAAATAAAAATAATAAAATGAAACACGCTATGTGTTCTCTCTGAACAACAAACAGTGCAAAAAGACATTCTTAGGTTAGTCTCCAAAGGAAACAACCCTATGTGATCATCCTGTCCAACTAGACTTTGAGTGAACTTCAGCCAAATTTGGTAAGAAGTGGTAAGAAAACTGTAGAACTATATGTTCCCACCACTTTTTAGAAAATTAATAGCTTGAGAATAGACATTCCAAACTGACAGAAAGACAAGCAGAATGCTGTATGTATTCTCGAGGGCAACTTGTCCAGCCAGCAACTGAGCACTGGCCAGTCAGCAGCATGTTCACATGTAATGTTCAGTTTGTCACAGCACACACTGAACCTCACCAAGTACTACTGTTACAGAAACATACTGGAAACAGTACTGTATAAACACAGAACAAAAAGGTGGTTCCTGCCTCAAAGAACATATAGCCTCTAAATCTTCAGAATGGCAGCTCCTTTAGACCACTGCCATATTTTGACTGGCACTCAGGCTTATGAAAGAAATTACATAGGCATTTATATCTTTAAGTCTCTTTTTGGTCCACACTGAAAATCCCATTATAAAAAATAAAGAGAAAGGAAATTATGAGGCTAATATTCTATCAAAAGTCACAAACTTACCTGAGTATCTTTTTAAATGAAAAAAAAAGTTGCTTAGAAAAAGGAATCTAACATAGACACAAGGATAGATGAAATCAGAAAGGCCTTGGGTAGCTCTTAGTTGATAATTTGAGTTGCTTTTGTTCCTGAAGAGAGGAACAGGATCCATTCTAGGTTTTTTCCTTCTAGTGACAGAGCTGTGCTTGTGAATACAACAATATGGAGGCCTCTAGGTACTGGCTATACACCTCACGGTGAAAATATAACAATACATAGGCAGGTTAGATACTGGGAATAGTATTGCTGCATTTGAACTAACAGTTCTGCACTTCACAGGCAGTGAGAAATAAATTCATCACTCTTCACAACTATTGTCACACTGGTTTATTTACCAGCTGTTTCTAATTCTGCAATCATACTGTAAAGCAGCACTTTTCATTTCTACATTATGCAGCACAATAAGGATTCGCTATTTAAGTGGGCTTGGCAGACTTTCACCTTCTACATTAATAGAATCTTATATCATTATGTGTTACATGTGGGCCATTCCACAGGTGAATTTTATTCTGACTATACCTAGGAATCTCCTAGCAAAAGACGTATTTAATTATATGTTTATGTAATTAAAACATTCACAAAGTGTGCACACACAAAAGCATAAGAAATTTTATAAGCAATTTTAAGTTTTGCCTTTTACAACCTTTTTAGTACTTCATCTTGTAATATTAACATTGTCTTTTTTTTTTTTTTTTTAGCTGAATACAAATTATTTCTGCCCGAAGGCAAACCAATTGGGGAAATTCTGCTTAAACGTGCATATTTCCTCTGCATAGATACTCATGAATGTATGCTGAGTTTCTCTCAATTATTTATACATTACAGTTTTAATTGAAAAACACTTGCCATAAACAATTTCTTAGCAATGGATTAAATAGGACCTGCTAAGAACAAGAAAATAATCAATTTGGACCTCTTACTTTCCAAGACAAAAAGGTGATGTTATGAACTGTCTTTAAGTTGTTGTTTACTAAATATCAGTACTTCAGCTTCAGAAACTCAAATCAAATGCCCGTCAAACTCAATAGGAATCTTTCTACCAACTTCTACAAAACCTTGATTAAAAACTTCAGTTTCAAAGTATGGTAAAATGATAGGTATAGTCCTATTTCTCCATCTTAACTCAGATTGTCAAAGTCTGTACGAACTCTGTGGGTTATTTTTCCCAACAAATTAATTAAATTTATTTGCAAGTCACTTGTGTTCAGTATGCTTTTCAACCACAAAAGTCTGTATCAAATCCTAACATATGAAATAGACTGTATTTTATCCATCATTACAGATAGACAATTCTACCTTTCTCATAAATTAAGTCAAATTTATCAATATTTTTGAGGTGGGTGCAGAGAGATCAGAAGTGACAACTCTGGCATATCATTGTTCTGACTGAAAAGCAACAGGAGCTTAACATTGCTTATAATCAAGGTAGAATTAGATTAAGACTAAACACTTAAAATCCCTCCATTAATTTGCAGACTATGGCAGATTCTCTGAAATGTCTAAGCTTATTTTAGAAAGGATGAAGGAGACCCAGACCATGAATTCTTTAAGACTTGCAATCTAAAAAACAAAGACAGACAAAATTGGGTTTATGGATTAGCTGTATGGAATCAGCACTGCGATATCTAGTGCAGCTATTTGCTTTACGCTCTCTTTCTCTGACTTGTTCTGCCTGCCTTTAGTCTTTCCAGTCTGTAAGCATTTCAGAGTAAGCATTACCTCCACTTTTGTTGATCCTTATGTGCTAGCAGAATATAAATCTGATGACTAATTCAAAGTCACCACTGCATTGAGATTAATGGCATAATTTTCACACATCTCACAGATCTCATGCCAGGGGATATGCAGTTCCTGGCATGGTACTGATTTACATCTGGAATGTGTTGTGAAAGTTTTATTCATTGCACACTACTTTGATATTTATACGCTTTCTCAAAACTAGTTATTTAAATGCATCCAGAAATGTTACCAAGCACTTCAACCAACAGGTATGGAAAGGTGTGTCTATCCTAGTAAACTCTCTTATCCTTCAAAACAGGCAGTTTGCAAGCAACTACACTGTTAGGAACAGCCCCTGAAACACTCCTAAATACCAAACTGCGCCCATGAATAATTGCAAGGCAGGAAAGTCCAAGTTAGCAGAAGCTAAAAATCATGTGCAGGACTATTAACACCATTTTAGCATTAACATGTGCTCCAGTGCTCACAGATATCCCCAGGCACTGGGGATATCATGATTTACTCATGCATGAAAGCAGCATGGCCTGTGAACGTCTACCTTTGCTGCTAACATCTAAAAGGTAAGCATTGAGATCCTTGCATCAGTCGAGGGTGGGGGGATAGATATTTTAAGATGACTGTAGTTATGCTGCTTTTGTTGCGTCCTCCAGAGTTCACAGAATCATAGAATAGTTTGGGTTGGAAAGGACCTTGAAGACCATCTAGTTCCAACACCCTGCCATGGGCAGGGACACCTCCCACCAGACCAGGTTGCTCAAAGCCCCAACCAACCTGGCCTTGAACACTACCAGGGAGGGGGCAGCCACAGCTTCCCTGCGCAACCTGTTTCTAGTGTCTCATCACCCTCACAGTCAAGAATTTCTTCCTAATATCTCATCTGAATCTACCCTCTTCCAGTTTAAAGCCATTGCCCATCATCCTATCACTGCATGCCCTTGTAAGAAGTCCTTCTCCAGCTTTCTTGTAGGCCCCTTCAGACACTGGAAGGTGCTATAAATTCTCCCCAGAGCCTTCTCTTCCCCAGGCTGAGCAACCTCAACTCTCTCAGCCTGTATTCATAGGAGAGATGCTCCAGCCCTCTGATCATCTTTGTGGCCCTCCTTTGGACTTGCTCCAACAGGTCTTACATTGGGGGCTCCACAGTTGAACACAGTACTCCAGGTAAGGCCTCAGAAGAATGGAGTAGAGGGGGAGAATCACCTCCCTCGACCTGCTGGCCACTCTTCTTTTGATGCAGCCCAGGATACAGTTGGCTTTCTGGGCTGTAAGTGCACATTGCTGGCACATGTTGAGCTTCTCATCAACCAGCACCCCAAGTCCTGCTCCTCAGAACTGCTGTCAATGCATCCTTCACCCAGCCTCTACTTGTGCTTGGGATTGCCCCAACTCAGGTGCAGGACCTTGCACTTGGCCTTGTTGAACTTCATGAGGTTTGCACAGGCCCACCTCTCCAACCTGTCAAGGTCCCTCTGGATGGCATCCCTTCCCTCCAGTGTGTCAACTCCACCACAGACAGCTTGGTGTCATCAGCAAACTTGCTGAGGGTGCACTCAATCCCACTGTCCATGTCGCTGACAAAGATGTTAAACAGCACCAGTCCCAATATTGACACCTGAAAAATGCCACTTGTCACTGATCTCCACTTGGACATCAAGCCATTGACTGCTACCTGTTGAGTGTGTCCATCCATCCAGTTTCTTATACACCAAGTGGTCCATCTGTAAAGTCCATGTCTCTCCAATTTAGAGATAAGGATGTCATGTGGGACAATGTCAAATGCTTTGCACAAGTTCAAGTAGATGACATCAGTTGCTCTTCCCCTATCCACCAACGCTGTAACACCATTGTAGAAGGCCACCAAATTCACGAGGCATGACTTGCCCTTAGTTAAACCATGCTGGCTATCACCAACCACCTCCTTATTTTCCATGTGCCTTAGCACAGTTTCCAGGAGGATCTGCTCCATGATTTTGCAAAGAACAGCAGTAAGACTGACTGGCCTGTAGTTCCCCAGGTCTTCCTTTTTTCCCCTTTTTAAAAATAAGGGTTATGTTTCCCCTTTTCCAGTCAGTGGGAACTTTACCAAACAGCCACAACTTGTCAAATACAATGGATAGTGGCTTAGAAACTTCATCCACCAGTACCTTCAGGACCCACAGATGCATCTCATCAGGTCCTATGGACCTGTGCACCTTCAAATTCCTTAGATGGTCTCAAACCTGATCTTCTACAGTGGATGGTTCTTCATTCTCCCAGTCCCTGTCTTTGTCTTCCGTGACTTGGGCAGTGTGGCTTGAGCACTTGCCAGTGAAGACCTAGGACTGAGGTACCTCAGCCTTCTCAATATCCCAGGTAACCGGATCTCCCATTTCCTTCTGGAGAGGGTCCACATTTTCCTTAGTCTTTCTTTTATTACCAACAAACCTATAGAAGCTTTTCTTGAGTTGTCAATGTCACTCTTCCTGCTCCAACATCTCACACAAAACATCCCACTAATCTGGGTTTTTTTTTTTTTTGCAAGGGTGTGCCTTAAGAAAATAATAAGCATGCATCTGTATTAGAAAAACATCAGATATGTTAACTAGTCATCTTTAAGCTTCTCTTAAAATTCAGAATTGCTTGGCATTAAGATTGAAATGTCGGTATCGGAAGTACTAGCATTAAAGCACTGGCTGTATTTGAATATGTGTGTATATATATATATGTCTGAATAGATGTGTACATATATCTGTACATGTACATACATACACATCTATATATACACATATTTTATACAAACACCTCTATTACTTGCAGTGGCCTTGATGGCTGCTTTTAGAACAAGTACACTTTCACATGTCTGTTTTATTATGCCTTTGAACATTACAGAAATACATCTAATTTTGTTATAACCTATTTGAAGCAAATAGCTCCTATAAATACAAATTCCTTGTTTCCCCTGGACTGCTTTTGTTACTGATACAAGTTATCTGAAACTTTGGGATGCATATATTTAAGGTATACATCATTTCATGCATGATAGATCTTAACCATTTAATACAAAACTGAAAGCACTCAAATATTGTAATGATGAGTGCTAGCAGTGTAAGAACCTATACAAACTAGCACTAGCCATTATGTTTATCAGTACACAAGCTGTTTCTTCCACAAGATACAATAGTGTACACATTAAGTTCACAATTAACTTTAGCAGAATTTACACTAATAGAACTATCACAGACCATGATAATCATCTTCTTCTCTGATATGCAGAAAAATGCACACATTTATGACTGATATTATTCCTGTGCTTCAAATGTGTTTTTAGAAGTAAACATTTTTTAAAATTCATTTTTCTTATCTGAGATGCTATCAAAAAGCATGTGCTAACTTGGATGACAAGTAATGCTGGATTTAATGTGAGAAAAAAATATTAAAATATAACATTGCTTTTTCAGTGTATATAAAGTGACATTGGAATGTTTAATAGCTATGTGAGAAAATGACTAGTAACCAAAGAAATGAAACAATTTATTATTATCCCCCCTGAGGAACGGCAACCTATGGGATGAGTACAACTAATTGAACAGGTTCATAACCTGAACTCTCCTACAATAATCAATGAGTAGCATCTCATTTGGGTAACATGTAAACAGAGACCTTATTTAAAAACAGATATTTTTAAGGAAGAGGTTAAAATCTCATTCTGCAAAGAACAGCATCTGAAATAATGTTTGCTCCAAGCAGAATGTTCCATCTGTGTCTGTAGCAGGCTACTCAATTATTATTGTTTTCTTTCCCTTATGTACTGACAGCCACTATATACTGACAGCCACTAATCGCCTGCATCCAAATATCATGACTGAAGTCTACACTGCTGACACCTCAAATATTTAGCTTTGAAGATTAATGAACAACAGATTATATCCAGCCTTTAGGACAGGGACCAGGCTGAAAGTCCAAGAACTTTAAATTTGATTACACAAAAATTACCCAGCAAATTTATTGATTTCCTTCCAAGGCAAACAACAATCTTTACAAGTACATGTTTAACTTTATATTCCCAAGCAATCAGTCCTAAGCATATATAGACAGCTTCTGTGCACAAGTAATAAAAAATACATTGTTGGGTGAGAAAACGGAAAAGAACTGGTACAAGATATTTACATCTAAAAGGATGCACACATGAATGTTTGCAAGACTAACTTCTCATTCTTGTACAGTTTCCTGTCTCCCTGGCTGCAGTATTAATCAAGGCAGTTAGTATAGATATGATGACTTAAATCAGATGAAAGTATCATGCAAATGTTGGGCATCATTCACATACCTACACAAATCCCTGTATTTATCTAGGTACATATACATATCCCTATAGGTGTATATTAATGCACACATACATTTCTATACATGCATATATCTATCCTCATAGGAAGTGGGCATCTGACTCATTGAGTTCATAGACAAATTAGATTACAGCATTATAAATAACTGAATAAAAAAAAAAGACTATTTACAATATATATATATCTGTTCTAATATCAGAAATAGCATGTTTAGAATTTTAGTTATAACACCATTACTACTCATGTAACTTCATACAGTGCCAACTCAATATCTGCCGTTATGCTTTTTCTCTAATCAGAACTTGCGATTTAATTTTTCACCTGCTGAAAATAAAAAGTGCATGGAATACATCTGTTCTTTTTCTCATTGGTCCCTTCTAAGCAAATCCTACACTTACTCTCTCAGCTTCTTTATTTTATCACCTCTCTCTATGGAAATAAAATATTTGCAAAAGACACACCCTACAGTTTCAGTGGAGTTTTACCCTGGGCAGTGAAAATGCACCTGGCTTTGTCTCTCCTTACCAATGGTAATAAGAAGCCTCTCTTCTGGAAGTTTCTAATATTTTACATCAGAAAAATGAAATTCCCCCTCCTCTGAGCATCTCAAAGTGTATTTCATAACTTTAAGCCCATTACAAAAGCACATAAGTAAAGATATTTAAGTATTCAACAACTTTTGCTTAAGACATCATAAAAGGAAGAAACGTTAAATTTTTTTTAGGCAGTGGTTCAGTAACAGTAGTGAGTCACTCAGTATGAGCCTTTGAAGCTACAAATGGATAGGGATGTTTGCTTTTATGCACCTTCTTATAATTTTAGTTTTTAGTAACTGAAGGACCAAGTGAAAAGGATGCAAAAAACCCAGCTACTTGGATCATTTCATTCTACTGAGTATCAGACAGATAACCTAATCAAGCATTTTTCACTCAAAATGAAAATGACTTGGTTGTAACTGGCTGGGCTTTAAGCAAGTGCTATCTTATCTACTGGAAAACTGGATTTAGCTTAGCTTTAATTCCTGGAAAAGTCAAACATTATTCCCAAGAACTTAGAGAAAACATGAAAATATTATAGCCAACACCAGTACATCAAGATCGAACATCACCAAACCAACCTTATACTTAAGTTAGTAAATTTTTTCTCACTGTCATATATCTTTCTTGTAAAACATTAGGGAAGCATAGTTCACCTGCAACTATTGTTAGGTGAATGCAAATCGGTTAGGAAATCCTATACAGACATTGGTTATCAGTAGTTTGCTGTCAGTATGGAAAAAGGTACTTGTGAGGTTCCACAGGTGCCTCCCATAGGTCCAGGTACTTAGTACTTCACTGATATGAATTACAGGATAGAAAAATACTTTTGAAATGTTCAAATGATACCAAACTAGGAAGAAGAGAAAGCATGTTGAAGGACAACTTCAAAATTCAAAACAATTTTGAAAATTTCTAGAAACCACCTACAAAACACAGGATCCTACTCAGTGCAAAAAGAAAGCAGCATATTAGAGCCACAAAGATGATTAAGGGAGTGGAACATCTCCCTTATGAGGAAAGGCTGAGGGAGCTGGGTCTCTTTAGCTTGGAGAAGAGGAGACTGAGGGGTGACCTCATTAATGTTTATAAATATGGAAAGGGTGAGTGTCCTGAGGATGGAGCCAGGCTCTTCTCAGTGACATCCAATGATAGGACAAGGGGCAATGGGTGCAAGCTGGAACATAGGAGGTTCTGCATAAATATGAGGAAGAATTTCTTCACAGTGAGGGTAACAGAACACTGGAACAGGCTGCCCAGAGAGGTTGTGGAGTCTCCTTCTCTGGAGACATTCAAAACCCACCTGGACATGTTCCTGTGTGACCTGATCTAGGTATTCCTGCTCTGGCAGGGGGATTGGACTAGATGATCTTTTGAGGTCCCTTCCAATCCCTAACATTCTGTGATTCTGTGATTTAGGTAGAACTAACTGGTGATCCCAGACTGGGGAAAAGAATAGCTAGTTAACATTTCTTCAGAAAAGAATGTAGAAGTTAGTAAAGATCATGAACTGAATACAAGTATGCAATTTATGCTGAAACAAAGAATGTAGATGTCATACCCAAAACCAAACAAAAATACGACCTGTAAGTAAAGTAATCCATTTTATTGATCATTGGTATGGACTCAAATTTTGAAACTGAATCCAGCTCTGGGTGTTGTGGGCAAGAAAGATATGGCAACAGTTCATAACAAAACAGTGTGAATGACCAGCAGTCTAGAAAATACAAGGAAATACTGAAAAGAGGTGTGATGTTTCAGCTCTAAGAGAACATGAGGAAAATGCAGGACAATAACCTTTCAGGTAAAAAAAAACCCTGCAGGTTTTATGTCCAGATTTTTGCTGGGAAATTAGGCTATCTTTCAAAACACACCTGTTCTGTCAGACATTAACTGGAATTACACTATTTCCACAAAATATTTCAATTTCTATGCATCCTTTTTTTTTTCCCTGAGAAAAGCCATTCTGTTTGAGAAACCAATCACAAGCTGAGCTCAAAGTTGGAAAGTCAAACTTAAAACCAAAAACATAATGTCTATATGAATCACATGTATTTGAAGCAATGGTTAGGCATCCTGTACACTTAGGAATTAGAACTGTAAGATAGGTTTTTTTCAGTTACTTGAGGCTCACTCATCGCTTGTCTTACTACAACATGAAAGGATTTTTCACAAACACAGGAAAACACCTTTTTTTATACCCAGACTTCTATACATGCACAAATCTCTCTGCCATGAAAGGTAGTCTATGTTTTTAAATATAGAAAAAAGGTTCGTCCCGATATTAGAAAGTAATATTTTTTAGAGTGAGAACAATCATTCACTAGAATAGTCTCCCAAGGGACGTTGTAGAGTCCTCATCACTGGAAGTTTTCAAAGTGCAATTGGACAGGCTGCTAAAACAATCTCATCTAGGCTCCCGTTTCCCAGTAAAGGTTGGACTAGATGAACTTTGGAGGTCCATTCCAACCTCTGCTGTTCTATGATTCTAGTTACTTCTATTAGTTTCATAGACTCGCAGTTTAATTATACAGACACATGAGTGAAGAAATGGAGCAACCACCAGTATGGGAGTCATGTACAAACAAACAGGCTATCATTTTCAGTCAAGAGAACCAGAAGGAAGTTTTTAAGAAGAACACAAAAATACAGGCTGTTTTATCCATGTGTAAATTGGAAGCAAAATTAAACTGAATTACCTGTTCATGTCCCTTTTAAATCAACCCAGTTTGTGTAACTACAGATGCCATCCTACTCAAATACCTGTGCCTGAGGCATTACCAGTCTCTTGTAAAATAAACAGCAAAAAGAAATAAGGTCAAACCCAAAGAACTTTTGCACTAAACAAATGCTTCCTTTAAACTTGTGTCTTGTTTTTCATCTGAGTACTTTTAGCCGTAGATGGAGTGCCAATAGAGAAAATGGGTCTGTGTATACTTATAGACCTCTTTGTATTCCTATTTGCTGCTCCAAAAACTAAAATTGCAACAGTTTCAAAACTTTTCAATTATGCTGCAAATCAATTTTACGTTGGGATACTGTGCCCCATGATAAGACACATGTTGTTGAATATGACTATCTCAATGTTGACACAATGTTCCTTTATGAACTCACTGGCTTACCTTGTTCCTCATTGATGAGGCCCATATTTACATGTGCTTGTGCCTCTCTTTTCCCACCATCAATTTTTATCAGTTGAGCAGTGTTAAAGCATTGCTCATAAAAGTAATTACTTAACCATTTATCCGCAGGGTTATTGAAACAGTAGGCCAAGTTAAGCTGATTATCGTACATCTCCTCATAATGCCCTTTAAAAAAAAAAAAAAAAAATTACAATCAAAATGTTAGATTATCATTAGCTTTCAGAAATCTTACATATTACACTAGTAACCTTATAATGAAAACCAAGAGCTATTTATATTTCCACCACTCAAATACCACCAAGTTCTACATGTCCACTCAAAGAAATATAAGGTAGAAATGATAGCCTTACAGATTATTGAATCAATAATTTATTTTAGCAAAACCACAATAAATTCCTCATTTCTGTAGGCAAAACCAAAATTCAGTTCAATAAAACATGCAAACCCTGGATAAGACGTTGATAAGACATTGACTAGTCAAAAGAGAGAAGCTAGAGTGAGAAAAAAAAAAATAAATGAATGCAGTCACTGCTGGAGAAGTAGATTAGTACCTTATCACTCTTAGAAATTAAGGAAAAATTGAAATTTTACACCTTGCCACGAAAACGACAGTTCATCAAGGTATTGTTCTCAGAACAAAGGCGGAAAGCAGGGGAGACTCAGTCACAGATTTCCTTTATGATCTGAAGAAATAAACTACATTTAGCTCCCACTCTATCATCACAGATAAATGAACACACATTATCCTTAAAATTTATAAAAACACTGCAAGTCCCAAATATAAGTAGCATTACAAAATTATCAAAAAATATATTATTTGCAATTGAAAATTACAGAATGAGAGCTTCTATGGAATTAGAATAATTTCTCTCAGAAAAGCACCTTTAAAAAAAAAAAAAATCCACAAAAACCCCTCTTTGGATTATTCCAAAACCACATTAATTTGGCACATAGATCTAAAACTTACCTGAAAACTCTTATACTGCTTCTCCCTAAGGAAGATTTGAAATATATATTCCCTACATGATGCTGAAGAATCTATGAGATAAAGTACAGTATGAACCTATGTTTCACAGCTAAATTTATCGCTGGCTAAACTAAATGGATTTTCTTTCCAAACTCTGATCATTTCAGGTGCAAATGGGAATAATTAGCTAAAATTCCACTGTTGTTTTGCTTCGCTACTTACTGTGTTTGTGCCTGTTAAATGTATGTACTCCAAACAGTCAGGTTTTAAAGGAATTTTTATGTACTTGGGTAAAGAAGGAGTTAAGAAGCATAAGTCTTGCAGCAGGTAAGAGAATGTTTGGTTAAGCTAGATGTGTGAAGAGAACTGATTTGCTTTTGTGAGTTCTGCAATTTGTAAGCTTTGCTCAACAAAGAGAGAAAAGGGGAAAAATGAAAAAACCCCTCTTACCCCTGGGTATGGAACACCACACAGAAATCAACAGGGGAAAAAAACAACCTGATTTCAATACAGGCAAGATCTCACTCAAAGTCCAAAACTTCTCCAAGTATTTTAAAACTATGATACCATATAGAAAGACTTTGATCAAAAGATCCATTTAAATTATCTTCTTTTGTTATCTGCAGGAAGAATTGGGCAAAATCCAACTTTACAATAAGACTAATTTCTCAACGGTAAATTCTTTAATCTATGCTAGTCACTTGCATTGTTTGGAAAAAATAGCAGCAATTATTCAAAAAAGTGCTTTGAATGCATCACTAAACCACACACAAAGGTGTTTCTTCAGCCTCATCTCTTATAAATTCTGTCTCAAAATTAAAAATTACAAGTTACATATGGTCTAATAGAATGTAATCCATATCTCTCATCCTGTCTATTGTCATGCCTAAGCTCTTTGACTTCAGAACATGTTGATAAAGCTCTTCAATGTGTTGTACAACACAATAAGAACTTTATCCCTTCTTCTGAAAAAATTCTGTTACCACCTAATCATGTCTGAAGTCTTAAAGAACTTTATCTAGTATTTGTTCCTCCTCCATTTTTACCCATTGGCCATTTTGGACATTGGCTGAATTTTGCCTGCTTAAAATTTTCTGAAATCAAGCTGAAATGTCTTTTCCCTGTTCTTGAATACTCTCTGGTTGTGCCTTTTGATTTACAAATTCATTCCTCTTCTTTATTGGTAAACAATACTTTTTTTTGTTGCTTTCACTTTTTTATTTATTATTTTGCTTGCCTATTTATTTTCCCCAGAGTTTTTCCTCCATGAAGTGGTACTTCATATTTCTACCTTTTAAATAATTCCCATTAAAATACATAAAATCATGATTTTTGAACCAGTTTGTGTTACACACATTTCCACTACTGGTATTTTAAATAAGATAATACCCCTTCCAAGATGTTTCACAATCTCTTTAGAATCATCAAAATAGAAATACATCAAAAATTACATCTAGACTATCATCTCATCATTTGTATCTAAGGTTTGGTACCAAAACATGCCAAAACATCAGTTTAATTTTAGAAATTTGGCTTTGAGAGGAATAATTATCAATATATAGACTTCATGTATTCCTAATCAGAACATTCTTCATGGCTGTAAATTTTCATGCCTTTTGTTCCCCCTCAAGGCTGAAAAAGTACCTCTGAGGTACCTCCTCTTCAGAATATCCAGAAGCATATATCATATAAAATTTACTTATACATTAGAATTTAGGTCTATTTTGGTACAACAGCCTCATGAAAACCACTGCAAATGATCCTGGAACGGATGTAACATTACTGGTTTGGGCTTAATAAACTTCTATCTATCTGTGTGCACATGCACATAAATGTGTGTGTGTGTAAGCACATCTATACATATGTAGATAAAAAAGTCAAGACATAGTTGGGATTCATCCAAGCTAACCAATTTAGATACAGGTATGGGTTACCTATGATCCCTTTATTCTCAGTGAAGGAAAACAGATACTACTTAGCTGTGATTTATCTCATGCCAACTTAAACATCTTTTGCAGCACAAAGGAGCACTTTTGAAGATTATCTCTAAAGTAAAAGGCAGAGGTTCCCATGAAAATTACAAGTACGTAAACAAATAACCACATGAACAGAGAAATAAAAAACCTAATTATAATGACTAACATAAAGATAACAATACACATTATATATAGATTACAGCTAAGTGAAAATGTGCTTGGAAGATACCAGAGGATACATACAAAAGGGGAAAGATAATTGGATCGTCATTGGGGTAGAACACTAGATACAGATTTGTTGCCTTTGAAATCTTTGCTACAAAGTATCAAGGCACTAATGCTACATAAAATTACGCAAATAACTTCAGGTAGTGCCCTGCAAATCTCAAGAGATAGAACTGACCTGAGGCAGACTATTGCTACTGCCGCAGCTTTGATTGAATGAACTTTAATGTGACCCTCTGATGACTATCCTGCCAGTGAATAACAATGAGAAGTGCACAAAGACAACCATTTCTCTGTAATTGTCTTGGACAGTGGCTGACCAGATATGCTGGTCATAAAACAAACCCCAGAAGATAGACTTTTAAGAGATGTATTGTCTTCTGGATTCTGATTTACAAATCAAGAAATTCGTAGATATTATCCTGACAGTTATAAAGCTAGCATGTCAGACTTAGTAAAAGTGAACTTTTACCTCCCCAGGAGAAGAAAAATATTAGAATAGGTAAATATTCTCTTCCATAAAATATCCCATAGGTAGTTCAGTTGTTAAAGCTTTGACCTCTCTGATTTTGTATAGTAAGTGCTCTTCAACTGATAATAGAACACATGTAGACAAGTTATCTTTATGTATCTGTTGATACAAAAAAAATAATTATCTGTAGCACGTATCAGAGAGGAAATGATGGCACTGGAATATGATACTGAATGAACAGAAAGAGAAGTTTGAATCATATGGGCAATTGTAAAATGGTTCCTGTTTTTAAATAAGAAACAATTAAGAAAACACATAGATAAAGGTTCAAAGTCTGATCCATTATCTTTCAACAAATAGATTGATTTTGTAAAATACTGGAAGCTAAACTCAAGTCTTCCACAACTTTAAAGTCACAGGATTGTGAGAACACTGTAAAGATTAACATCTACCCAAAATGGCAGCTACACAGAACAAACAGAATTTCATGGAGCATAATATGAGGCCGGATAGTTTGCAGTTTTCAACTTGATTGAAAATATGAAGCAGGGTTAAGAACACACCTTATGGGCAACTATCCAACAGAACATTTACCAATGCCAAATTACCAAATTGAAAGCAGCAATATTTCACAAAAATTAAGCAAAACCCAAATTAACAGTTATGCTATGTTGCAGTATTTGTTTTATAATATTTTTATGTTTTTATGTTTTTGTCACAGAATAGAAATGAAGTCAATTCTCTGTAATTTTGTTTGAATTTGAACTTTCCAAAATATTTTGGTTTCATTATCCTTCGCAATGAAAAACAGCTTTTAAACTGTCTACGCACCAAAAGAATATGTCTCTGTTAAACTTTACTGAGATCTTATTTTTAAACAGAGATTTAAAAAAAACCCAACAAATCCCTTCAACTTGAGCTTAAACATTAAACCCCATATGTTAAACACATATAGTATTTCCTGCTGTGCATCAGCATCTCTTCAGGTGCTCTCAGCTGTCAAGCAGGATCTCCCCCTGTTTTGCTCAAGTCACAGTCCCAGATTGGCCCACTGAACAATATCTTTGTTTGTTCCTGGGCTCTTCTCAAGAACTCTTCCTTTGGCAAAGGTGTGCATGGAACAGAGGATCATTCAAACCCGTGGTCTGCATGTTTGTTGGGTTCAGTCAGACAACTATTAAGTAGTGTAATGCACAGTGAGGTGGAGTTTGAGTATGACAATCACAACAGAGCTAAGATGAGAGAAGAGAAACATACAGGAGATCTGCAGGCCATACTAGCGTGATTTAAATACAAATACTGCCACATCTGTATGATCACGACATAGTATGATCAGGATGTAGTAGAAGAAAGGAAAAGTAGTACAGAAATGGTCTTTAGAGAACAGATGAAAACAACATCGTGAAGATAGCTTGGCTTGGTAATTTTCTTAAAGAAGAAAAGAAAGAAGCTGCAGTTCTTGTTAATGGAAAACAGAACATGTGCTTATTTTTAAAATACAGGTATCAGAAAGAAATTTTTCAATATCTATTTATGGCTCAATAGTTTCCACTCAAACCACCAGTCACTCATTTGTTCCTGTCAGATGAAGGTCATATGGAAACTTTTGGACAGCACTCATTTTCCAGTTCAGATAGTTGTTTTTAGCGAATATGACTTGATTATAACTGATCATTTACTCTTGAAGACATATAAAGGAGTGGCCTAAGGTCAATTAAGTCATTAGGAGTAATTTTTGATGTCAGAATGAGACACCATTAATACTGGAAGTTTCATTTTCCTTTTGCCAGTGATCAATACCAATGACTTAGTAGCAAGACAGCTGATGCTGTGAAGAATTCACACACAGAAGGATCCAGGGTGGAGGCTACTGGGCCAAAAAGCAGCATGAATGGTAATAGACTATGGCGCTGCAATCAGTTTGTTTCCACCTGGATCCACACATGACAAAGAATCAGTCCCATTTGCTTGCTCAGGACTATCATGCCTCTAAAGCTACAGATAGAAGACCACCCAACCATTCATTTTTCCAGAAAGTTCATCCATAAGCTAAACTCACACTCAAATGAATAGAGGTTGCTGTGGGGTAGCATGCTGACACTATCGAGTTTCAGGTAGAGTCTTGGTTTCCTAGATATCATGAAGCAGAGTGGACACAGCACACGCCTCCCAACACTGTTAAGTACATAAGGGGAATATATTCAACAAAAGTACAATCTATACAAAGATGTTAAGGAAACAGCCAGGATATAATTTTGCCAAGTAAGGATAAAGCTATCTAATGATAACAATACAAGGCAATCAACTGGTAATTTGAGACACCAAAGGGGGGATTCAAGCAACTGCAATGAAAACACACTACTGAAATATTCTAAGAAATGCTGCAACTGTTGAAGTCAGTGATAGCTCCACAATTAGCTACATTTTGAGAAGCTGGGCTTCTTTTGTGGGTAGAATCACATCACGTTTTGTAAGATAATTACAAAAATAATGAGCTCCTCCATTGGTCTCTAGCAGCTGCTACGTTTTTTCCTGTGATACAATATTAAGCAGAGAACAACAAACCTGCTTAGAAAACAAGTGTTCTGTCCCCATCCCCCAAACCCAAACAAAAGTATGCCTCCTCCAAGCAAATATTAAAAGAGGTTTTGCTATGTTTATCCTTTTTCTCTTTTAATGCATAACCTCTTTCTATTTTTTTTTTGCCAAAATAGCACGGGTAATATGGTTATTGCAATGTTTCTAGCTCAGCCTAAGGCATAAGAGTGAATTCTTACAGAAAAGCTTTCCACTGTAAAATGCTAAACTCTGTTTTCAATCTTAAGTACCGCATATAAAGAAAGATTATCCAGTGCAAGCACATCAAATACGCATGCTTTCTTCATATAGTTTATGAAAAGTCATCTTTTACAACAACAAATGGTAAATCATACTGTTAAAAGTTTTCTCTACACTGAAGTGAGGAAAAAAGAGCCAAGTTAGCACTTTCTTCTAATTTTTTGAGTCTGATATTCTCCAGAACAAGGGTCAGCAGCTTGTAGCACATGCAGAGATTTAGCATTTATCATACAGCATACCACAAAGGTTGAATGGAGTCAGGAACCAGGAGCATATGGAATTTGAGAAAGGCAACACTTTCCAGGTCTTAACTCCTACTCTCCACCAGCTGCCTCAATGATCAAGTAATAAGCAGCACCTTGCCCTTTTGAAGGCACATTCATAACTGAGGAAGGTTCCGTGCATTGGCTTTGGCACAGTGAACACAGTGATCTGCCACTACAGTGTTGACTGCTCAATACAAGTTGCAGCCACTGAACTGTGGCATTTTCTCTGGTTTTGCTTCCCTGCTCTGGCAAAGTAGAGCCAATGGTGGAGACATCTCTCCCTTTGTTTTTGAGTTGTAACTTGCCTTGCATTTCCCTCGACTTGTACAATACAAGTAAACCAGCTCACTCTAGCAAGCACTGATCATATGAGTTCTTCAGGGCCTCTGCTAGTCCTAGGTAAGGATTCAGTTAGGGTTCAAGCCCACATGTAATATGTAATTCAGATGTAATCTGACTAGCAACACTTTTCAAGCCCTTCTGAAGTAATACTGGGACAGGTGATCTCTAATTAGACAAAACACAGATTTGGCACACTATCACTGAGAGGTCAGCCTCAGTGAACAATACACAATTGATGCTTTACAGTATAATCTGCATACTATCAATCATTCTTCTGGTAGGCTCAGTGCTAACTAACTAAAGTTGTTACACAATACTTCGATGACAGGATTCAAAAAGTGGCTCATCGTAATGAGCATACAGGCTCAACAAGTAAATTAACAATGCATTTTAAAACAATAAGACAGACTGTAGCAGGCAAGTAGTGATTTAAAGAATCAGTTACATCAATATGGTAAAAGTCTGTGCAAATACCATCTTAAAGGTTTTAATTTCACTTTTAAATAATTTATCTGAGGAACAGCAACATTACCATTATAATGAACTGTTCTCCCAGGCACACATTACACTGGGTGCTGTTCAAAAATTCTAAAATACAAGTGAAAGACTTCTTAGCTGGATTTTCTTTGTTCCTACTTCTTCCCTATGACTCACCCAAACACAGAGAGATAAAGGGTCAAATTTTGACCGAGTCTTAGACAGATAGAAATAATTCTATTTAGTTGGCCCACCTCTATAGAGTACTGTCATCATCAGTTCACAAGGTGCCAGCAGCCAAATGATATTTAGCTAGCAACCCTCAATGTCAGACAAGGATGAACTGTGGCTTCAAACTCTCCCTCCTGCTAACTCACACAATGGTAGTGAGTAAAGGCTATGGAGCTATGACTCTTCAAAGGGATAGCAACAACAACATGCCAGCACAGTATTATACCTTTCAAGGACAATTACACCTTTAAGTGAAATGACTCTGAGCAGTAAAATCAGGCAGACAAGCAGGCAATCAGGCAGGCCATTCCATGGCCTCAAAATATAACTTTATTTTTTTAAAACCCCCCAACATTTTCATACATGCCAAGAAATAACTCTGTATGTCAAATGTTGAGCTACATAGATACACTGCTGTGGCATTTATGCTGCATTCTTCCATAAAAAACCTTACAACTATACATATTTAGACAGCTAAACTATGTCCTTTTTTCTTTTTTTTTTTAAGCTACTGAGACCAGAACTAGTAAAAAGAGGTTACTCCATGATAATGAAGGAAGGCCAAGGAACAATTAGAAACAACTCAATTTTATAGTCAGAAACATTTACAATATTTGCATCAAGAAAGACCAAATAGGAATGTAGTCAAGTATTGCCAGTATTTCTGCCAGGGTTTTGGGGATAATACTGTACGTAGGGCAAAATAACTCTGTCAGATATTTTTCTGAGAAGTTGCAAGGATTAATGCTAAACCTTTATTTTTAAATACTTGGGGGATACTAAAATACAACAATAATGAAATCAAGTTGGACAGAAAAAAAGATGTTTTCTTTACACACAGTATAATATTGGTAATAGCCAATTAAAAAAAAACCAACACAACAACAACTCCTGTATGACTTGGAGTTCAATGAAAATGTTCTATTAAAAATGAAAACAGAGAGAACATTCACTGCTATACATAAAGGCAAACTGTACAACGTAACACTGGTAAACAAAACGTCACTATTTTCAAACCCAGTAGTAAAGAAAATAATTGCTCTTTGATATCAGTTTCCACATCATGGTGGATGGCATTGATTCTGTTCAAGCAATTAATTTCTGTTCAGAATTAGAGTCCTATAACTACAAACTATCAAAAAAGGGAAAAGATTAACATAGTCCATCAAAAGTGAATGGAAAAAAAAAAAGTGTATGGAAAGTGAATGAATACCTAACTTTCTCTGTGCACTATGGTAACAATCATAAAACTCTAAACATAAGAGCAGCAGTTCTAACTTATATTCACAATTAAGACAGCAACACTCAAAAAAATACAAAAATATCAGGTGAGAAAAATTAAATAACAAGAAAAATATTTACTGACATAATAAGCAAAGGTTTGTTTTCCACTTACCACTTTGGATTCAAAAACAATCCCTTAATGAAATTCAAATTTATCAAAAACAAGTCATGAAGAATTTTAAATTTTTTTTTTTACTAACTCTTCTTCAACACAGCTGTTAGCTCAGGCCAGTATACCTGAGACAGGTAAACTTTCAGCTAGCTCAATATTAGTGACATCAGCCACACTAAGAAATTCTCACAGTTTGCAGCCCTAAATATTACTTTCAGCCTTTTAAGCTCAAACTGTGGTGGCTGAAGAGCAAATGCAGGTCAGCTGCTGTTGTGACTGCTACATCACGGTAAGTTCCAGCTGACGTGAACTGCAGAACACTTCTTAAATGGTGTCAACTAGAGTTGTCAGCAGATCATAAGACAGAGCCCCAAGCAATTTGATTAGAATCAGAGTAACTGGATTAGTGGAACTACTGAATTAGTATTTGATGAGCTGTATAATTACAATGTTATCTTCACAGCACTACTAGCTCTAACACCTGCAACATGAATTAGCACCCACTCCTTCATATGCCAGGTGGCTCAAGCCTCACTTAATACAAACAAGAGATTTGTGCAAAGGTTTGCATTGAATATGGTGAAGAAAAATCACAACTAACTATACCTGCATCTAGCAATTCAGTAAAGATGCTTCCCAACTCTATTGGCACATTATTATTTTATCTTCTTTCATTTTAACCAACTTGAACATGCAAAGTCAGGAGATACTCTCTTCTAGAGGCAAAATATCATAAGTCAGACAATAGGTAATATCTTGCCTCTCTGAGAGGTGAAAGACTTACCGAGCCCAGCACACAACGAACGCTGGGTTCAGCAAGAGAAAGAGCCCCTGCCTTTCATAGGGGCAGAAATGGCACAATCAGCAGCGATTCCACTCTCTGGTGGCAACTCTGTTGTCACACTGAAGTTGTAACACTGAAAAATATCATGCACTGAATGAAGGCAAAATGCTCTCCTCAAGCAGCTGGGGAAGCAGACCCATCAAGACAAGCCAGATGAACTACTTTTTGAACATCAAAGTGTTGGTAGTATGCCTCTGTCAGGGCAGTCTGAGTACAAAACTTCTCCCTTGTACTCCTGCAAGCTACAGGGGCACCTATTCAGGTTTCAGTCATACTCTAGACAGATCTGAAGATTCCTTCCAATCATGGGCTGACTAGACTTCCTGCCTAGAATTACAGAGAATTAAATAAAGAAACACAACTTTTGGCTTTCAAGTAAACATAAAATAAGCATTTTAAATGAACATTGTTTTCAAGTGCTGAAAGGGTTGGGTTTTTTTCCGCTCCTTTTAAAAATGAAGTTGTCTGTTTCTAAATTTCAGCCAAAAAGCTTAGGTACCAAACTCACAGGTTTTATTGTAGATTTTCGTATTTGTAATGATCAAAACACTACTTGAAACAAGCCAGCTATAGTGCAATCAGCTCAGCCATGAAGCAGGATTGCAGTTAGAGCTTTATCTGCCTCCACCCCTACAATTATTCCAAAGGAGAAAGACAAAGTAAATTATGTTACTATTTATAGTAAAAGGAAATGATAAATATGAGAGTTTAGTAAATAGTAGGCAAGAGAGAAAATATAGTAATTTAGAGTTATGTCTTCACTAACATCTAGTAATTCACAGGTGGCATGTTACATCTGTGTGCTGTATTTTATTTGACATGTTCACAATCCTTTTTAAGTCAGTCACAAATCCAAACACAGTTAGCAGACATGGTATTTAATAAAATCAGATTTATAAAACTATTACTGTGTGAAACAGCATTTCACCTATTAAATTTTTGTAATACTAAAGCAGCCACTCAAATCAATAGAGAAAAAAAAGCAATAAATAATGAAACTATGAGAAAATAATTGAGATGCTATCAAAGCTATAAAAACATCAAACATTTCTGATGATAGCATAATGCGCTCTACATGTTTTTCCTTTTTTTTTTCTTCATAAAACCTTTCCTGATATCTGCAGTTCCTAATCATTTATTCTATAAATACAGCTTAGTTGACTAAGGCTGAAATGTGCTAAGATGCAGTAACGTTTCAAATTCATACATGAAACAATTTGGAAGCTTCCCCCAGGCATACGCGGCTGCGGCTCCCGCTGCTCTGCTACCCACAATCCCCCCACGTACCTGCTCCCTGGGCTGCCTCAGCCCTGGTCAGGAAGTGGTAAAGCTGATCCAGCTTATCAGGCTGCTCCTCCAGGGACTTCTGCTGCCATATGGCTGACCCAGGCCCTGCAGCCTCCCTCAAGGCATTCCACTTCTGTATCAGAGTGAAGAGCTCGGAGAAGGACTTGTGATAACCCTGTTGCAGCATGTCTATGCAGATGTTCTTCTTGTATGAATTCCTGTTACTGGGAATAAGAAAGATAGATTTTAAGCCTTTAAACCTGAATTCTGTTCTCCACCTTACCGAGTAAGTACAGATAACTAAAATGGCTTTCAAGAAGAGACCTCTGCAGTTCAGCAATGAGGAAGGGGTATTTTACCCCCCGCTCAAAAAGCATTCTGCTATAATATGATTAAGAATGTCACACTCTAGGGAAGTAAATATGGCAATAATGAATAAATACCAATATATATACTGAAAACATGTTAAAAATATACTGGTATTCTTTAGCTGGTATTGGTAAAAAAGGCTGACTGATGATAAAAAAACCCCACATTTACATTAGTTCATGAAAACACAATGAACTCTTAGTTTGCTTTAAAACAGTGCACAGGGAAAAATGAGGCACATTCCACATGTCAAAACAATGTATATGTTAAATAGTTTTGCTGTAGGACATGATGGTTTGGTTTAAAACGTCAAACAAATGCTATGCCAGAAACATAATCATTAGATATTGGTTTGCTTCTGTTCAGCACATAACTTCACCTGAGACTGGTTTACTGATGCAAAAGTTTGATAATTTCTCCCTAATTTTAAAATCAAATGATGCAATGATGAATTTATATCAAAGTTATCTCAATCATAAACTCTGCTAAGATATACATATCAAAAAGTTGTGTAGTCAAATATTCTCAAGAGGTAATATATCTTTTGAGGTATTATTTATGGAAATAATCAAAATATTTCCTTTACGTGGCACGAAACAATCATTGTGTCCTATCCTGCAGAAAACTATGAGTCCAGTGGGATTGCCTGCAACACTAAAGTACAGATGTAAAGGTTTGCAGGCGTAGGTATCTCGTGCGAGAAAACAAACCTTTGTCCCAATAAAATGGCAAGGACCCAGATGTGTTAATTTAATTTTATATATTTCATTAAGTTTCCAAACAGCTTTCAAGACTGCATTTTTGATTAAAATCCATTTAACTTCAAATTCTCAGCAGCTTAAAAATAAATACAGAATTTTGAAAACTGAGATTTACAGTGTATGTAATAAATTCAGATGACCTCATGCCAACAATAGCCTAATGAGGCTAATACTTCTAGCCTAAAAAAAGATACTGCAGTTCTTTTACAATGCTAATAAGATGGAAGTGATCTAAAAAACCTCTTAGATAGATGTCAATGAAATAAACAGTAATGTGAGATGTAAGAAGCAAATAATCTGCATTATTTCATATTTAATATGATGAAAATAAAATCTATTAATTGCTACATAGATGCACATTAATCCTTCATAGGTATTTTTTACATTTCAGTTGCAGAACTGAACATAAAAAAATATTACAAAAGCCTGATACGATTTAGACTAGACAGCACTGAATTTAAGTTTAATATAGAAATAGGTATTTTTTGAGACTGAAAAGCACACATTGTTCACAGACAAGGATATATATATATATATTCTTTAACAGAAAACATTTGCAACATCTATTTTAGAAAAGTAAATGAGAAATATCTTTAAACATATAAATTTTAATTTACCAGAATATGATATATTTGTCATATATCAGATGCAGAGTATATAGCTTTGAAATACTGTAAAGATATTATGTTAATTCCATACAATGCATTCTCTACTCTGTATAAGGAATGCTTCTTTTATCTGTTTTAAAAGTCTAACTAAAAAAAATATTGAAGAATATAGGTAAAAAATTCCTACCAACTTCCAAAGGCCTAGGACTGAATCCTACAGTAATGTAACTCAGAGCAGTGGAATGACAGTCTGCAAAGCAGACACACATACATGCATATTTATTTATATAATGTGATCTATATATGTGTATATGTGTGCATGCATTAGATCATTAGATGTATTGGAAGTCAAGAAAGTACTGCTAAAAGATCTTAACAGTGACTAAACAAAACATCATTTGGTTAATTTGTAACACTCACTGCATACTCACTGAGCACAGTACTAATATTTGTATAAACAGAAAAACTGTGTCCATGTAACATGTTATTTCCTGTAGACTGCTGCATTTTACTTGAAGTCAAAGCACATTTCCCCCACAAGACAACATTATTAGCAAACCAATTCAGGAAAACAAAACATACAGTAAAATAGGTCCATTTTAATAATCAGTGCCAATATTCTTTTAATAAATCCCATCCTAGTTAATAAAGAAATTGAAACAAAGCTGAAGTAATCATACGGTACAGAGCACATTTAGGTAAAGATAACTGATTTTAACTCACAAGCAATGAAGCTATCTGCTGTATAACCATGCACATTTCAGAGGCATAAAGACAAAAGTTATCTGTCAGTTACACTTAAAGCAGAAAATACATAAAGCGCAAAAATAATAATACTATTGTTTCCTTAAGTTTCTGCAATATCTAAGCCTCAAGTGACTGATAGCACACAAACAATAAAATAGGGCTAGAAATGAATGATGTTATTGGGATGAATGGTATTTGTGACACCTAAGAGAGCTTGACACAGCAACGAGTTCTGAAATTGTTTGTTATCAAAGTGGTTCCAGATGGAACCAGTGTCTTTTTTTCCCAACAAACAGTGCTTCCGAACAGAGGAGTTGTGTAGGTGACAGCAGTAAACTTTTCATATCTTGAGATTAACTATAAATCCTCAGTCCTCACAATCCTTTTCAAAATGCTTTTTATGATGTCATGCAGCATGTAAAATGAGAGGTTAAAGAGAACATCTCATGTTTTACATAACCAAAGATTACTTTATTTCTAATAACAATTTCAAAAACTGATACCTAAATAGACGTGCATGATTTATTTTATAAAATCCAAGTGTTAACAGTATGTTTCTACTACACTAATAAACTAGTTTACACCAAACCCTTTGAACCCTAAAATCTAATAAATGATGACATATTATTAAACAAGTAAGTTTGTTTTTCTGCTTTGTGTCCACACCGATTTTAGGTTTCCTTTGAACAATTCTGTTACTTCAAGAAGCAAAATGAGAGAAGACTGCCCTTTCATTCGGTCGGAGACGTTCGAGGGGTTTACTGGTCTCTGGGGGCATCTACTGGAAATGTGGAAAACTGCAGCCAGGACATGTTAATCCTGCGGTTGTCAACGCAGAGAGGCACGGCCGCAGAACAAAGGCAGGCACCGGCAGGGATTAAAGGCAGGGCGCGTATCGCTGCGGGCAGCGCGCAGGAGAACCGCGGGTGCGCTTCTTGCGCTGCCGCGGGCTCCGGTTTGCGCTACGCAGCGCCACAACAGCACAGTGCCAACACCGCCGGCACGGCTGCCTGCAAGCGACTGCACTATTCGAATTAGCATGAGCACACAGCTTTGTACCGTTAGCTGTGTTTAATTTTAAAATTGGACCGTGATATGAATATAAACCTAAAGTCCTCTTTCCCCTTTGAACGATCATATGTGCACACCAGGAGAAAAAGGTTTCAGCTGGATTTTAAAAAACATATTATTTTTTAATGAAATCTGGAGTACATCTATGTATTTATGGTTAAAACAAAGATACCAATTAATCTGTTTTTAATTTAAAGCAGATTTGGTTTATTTTTTTTTTAATCCATGAAATTCAACAGATGAAAACCATAATACTTAACACAAACATAGACGATGCCGAGAATCCACTGCTCCTCTGACTGTACACTTATCAGTTATTAGTGAAACCATGTTGATGTTGCTACATGTTTATTTACACAGGTTGGGTAAAACAGTGAAATGAGGTCCACTTCGTGGGTGTGGTCGGGTATCCTGCATTTGTCCTACATCAGCAGGTACTGCGATGCAGTATTTTATGTATGAGGTGCTGAGAAATTCTGTGCGCTTCCGTGTGTGTGTCATGGGGTGCGTGTACTCGTGTCAGAAGAATTTTTAGCACCAAATAAATAACCACCAAAAGTTAAAGTTGCCATTTTAGTGGTACCCTGTTAGAGGTGATGATTTCATGTAGTATAATACTAGATGGGTGGAAGCAGCTATTCATTGAATGTCGAACTGTGAGCATGAAAAGCATTGCTATTGTTAACACTGTGCATTAAGTGTACCTGGATATTGCTACAGGCATTTTACTCAAACTATACAGCTACTTATATAATTTTCTTATATGGATTTTTAAAATTATTATCATTGCTATTCTCAAATGATCTAGAGTCATGCTGAGGAATCACAGAAACCTGATTCTAATCTGCCTTTACCAGTGCAAAAATCATAAATACTAACCCTCAGTGAGACTAATGAAATTACACTCTTCTTGCAATCTCAAGGACCTTCCTATGTTATGGTATTGTACTTTTACAAGACTCTTAAGCATTGCTGAGAGATCAGGACAATACCATACTACATTCCCTTTAACTTAAAATCCTGCACTACAAGGCTATTCACATTCTACCCTTTACACTGGAAGAGAGAAAAGAAAAAAGAAATTAAGAGGCCAAGGGGCAGGTACTGGCAGTAGATATAATCAAAACAGTCAGTATAGCATAACAGAATTATTTATCATGAACTTAAATCTCCATGCCCCCTGTCTGTCTGGTGTGGTAAATTAGACATGCAAAATAAGTGCAAAAGTCTACTATGTTCAGATGACAGATTTTTTTTTTTTTTTTTTTAATATCAAGGTTCATATCTTTAGATTTTGCAGGATTTAATTAGTACTATAGGTTAATTCCAGATTCTGATTACAAGTGTAGTGTAGCAATCCCATTTTGTAAAGCACAAAATGGCATAGATTAAAGAATGATAGTATATAAAACATAAAGGGTACTTCCAATGTAAAATAATTACCAATTATTATAATGTTTAAAAACTGTATTCAAACAGGTTTCATCCACTTGGGATTTCCTTCTGCAATTCGCAAGTCAATGACTGATATAAATGCCTTGGATAAGGATCACAAAATCACCAAAAAATAATCAAGATATTTTTACTTAAATTTATTTAAACAACTACATTTTACTTTCCCCCCCACATTCCTGTCTATAAATCTACAAGAAAATTAAAATTACCTCAAGTATGTGAATGCTTAGCTACTTTGTCCTTAACATACATGCAAACAAACACAGTGTAAGCAAGGAGACACCAGAATTTCCTTACTAAAATTTGTAAAATATATGCATTAAGCAAAAAAAACCACTACCATACAAAACACTAAAAAGTCAAGCATTCTGTAAGAGTTTGTAACTTCAGGTTGCTCTGCCTAAAAATCAAAAGAGGAATTATTAGTTATAGCTGGAGAGCCAAAACCCATCAGTTTTGCAATATCACATCTAGAAGATAGTTAAAACTTCTGCAGGGCATTGCTGAAGACGAAAAACACTTATGCAAATACTTGGTAAATACGGAAGCTGAAGATTTGAGTATCGCATTCAGCGATGCTACGATCCAGGTTACAGTGGTACAAAACCACATACTCACACGGTTGAAATCTACATTGTCATGTGTTTGGGCTGCTATCCACCTAAGTTAGGTACACAGCTAGCCTGAAAATATATCTGAGTCGTCTGAGTATCTAAGTTCAGTGGGAAAATGTACGTGCATAAGTGCTTTGGTGAGTGAAGCCCTTGGTTAGGCAAGGTACTCTGCACATTTTCACCCTGTACTGCTACTGATACAAAGCCGTTTAACTGAATTTGGGCACAGCCTTCTTTAATCCTAGTTTAAAGACTGTCCATTTAAATACTTTCCTTTTAATTAAATATTTACTGGATGGTAATAAGTTAAATTGTAGACTATAGTAATCTCATTAAAGAGAGATATGAAAGTACAGTAAATGTCATTAAGTAGTAATAGACAGCTTACACATCAGAATTTTTGATGACTTAGGCTGAGAATTAAATTATATTGGGGTGGGGTGCATGTTTTTAAATTACAAATTATAAAGCTGAAATAGCTAATGCCCTAATACAAAGACCACAAAATCCACAACACCTCCAAATGTTATAAAAAGAACTCCCTACTCTAAATAGGAAATAAAAATGCATGACAATTTGTACATATCACAAGAGGGAAGAACATCTACTTAAAATGGACTTCTGTAACAATTCAGATTTTTTTAAACAAGAAAAGGTTAATGGAGCTATGTGTTCAGAACTATTAATAGAAAGATGAAAATAAAGTATATCAGAAAAAAAATATATAGGTACTTTATACCATATATATATAGGTACAATAACTTTCAGCATAAGTAATGCAGTATTTTTCATCTACTGCCTCACAGTCTCTGAATGTTGTCAAACCACACTTTAACCTAAATCATACAATCAAAGGTGGATGCATAACCTGTCAGTAGGATCCTGCAAAGAAAACATATATCGAACTCGCTTCCTTTTGTTCAAAGCTACACTGCCACTTTAATACTACAGAAAATGAAAAATTAATCAATTATAAACATCAAAGGATGACACAGAAGAAGTACTTTAAAATGAATGTAAGTACTGTAATAATTAAGAATCCTCATTAACCCAGAAAATGGAAATATAAATTTAGCAATGAACTTTTGGAACATTCTGTCCCTAAACATAAATGCAAAGAAAGCATTAAAAATAAAGATAAAAGTGCTACCCTTATAGATATGTTCTTCACACAAGAGCAAGCACACCTGTGATTATTTCAAGCATAATCAGAAAAAAACCATTATCTTCATTAATCTTTCTACTTTTCTTTCTAAATTAATTATGTTCATTAACAAAAAGTAATTCCAACCATATTTTATGGACTATTATTTATCAAAATGAAGTATTTCTCAACTTCCCTCTTTTATTTCAGAGCTGACCTAGTGGACTCAGAACTAGAAACATCTGAGTTTGGAACTCTTTCCATTTGACTTGCGTGATATTGGAGAAGTCATTGTATTTCTCTGCAGGTTTCTTTCACAGTGTGCAAAATTATATTTAGAAAAAGGTAATAATGATTATTTACTTTCTGTATCATCTCAAGCTAGTGCTATGAATTACCATAAAACCCTATACAAGGCTATGCATTTATTATACTGTTGCTGTGAACAATTCCCACAGTATTTTTGCTCTCGTTTAGGATATCTCATTCAAGTCCCCAACAGAGTTTAGAAGTCTAAGGACAAACAGACCACACACAGATTAAGAAAAAAAGAAAAAAAGAAAAAAAGAGTTTACACAATTCAGAAGGATTCACTATGAGAATTATTAGGAAGCCGTGATTGTACCAAGGCAAATTAGACCATCTTTCTTTATTTCAGACTCTTTTTGTATGTTAGAGATGCTTCACTTTTATGGAGTGTTTTAAAAATAGAAGTCAATTGTGTATTGCTTGTATATTATCTTCAGTACTAAATATTGTTGAACTATTGAGAAATGAAAGCACTAGAAAACTGTAAGACCAAACTTAGTAAAAACAACAAGTTACATAAAAAAAAAGAAAAACTTCAGCTCACTGTGTTCTTCTTTATTAAAGTATGTCATGTATTTTATCTTTGCAAGAGTTTGATGAGTTTTTGCAAGTAAAATTCTGTTTCCTCTATACTTGCTAATAGTCATGAGAATCTGTAGTTTGCACCTTCCCATTAAAAATGTATTGTATTTTTTGAAATTATTCACCCCGCCTTTTATCCAGATCATGTCTTTGAAAGGAGGAAGTAGATAATAAATGGAATAATTCATGATTTCCCATTAAATATGAAACTTTCTTTTGCAGAGTTTAGAAAATGAAGTTCTACATAATGTACAGAAGTTGATTAGAACTTTTTTTAACCTTTTCAAGAAAAACCTTTCACATTACACAAGTGCACAGAGAAGTTTCTTTAGGAAAGGCAAACCATTCACTTCCCACACAGTTCTGTTCTTTATAGCACTGCCTAATTACACTAAATAGTATGTTTATCAGGCCTGAAATTCACAGAGATCATTCATTTGACCAAAAAGAATGTGCGCCTTTAAGTGCTAAAATCTCTTTTTGAAAGTTGTTTAATAAACATTGAATCCTGGTCATGGGAAGCAAGATTGTTAGGAATTATTCAGACAGAAAAAAATACATATTTAAATAATATTGTGAAAGAAATTCAAAATTTATCATCTAGCTTAATAAGTAACTTGTGCTGTCTCCCTTTCCACAAGCTTCACATCAGCAGGGAGTTTGGGATAGAGTGCCTTAATTTAAAATTTCTTTTACTATGAAAGGATACATTTCTTTGGTTCTGATTTAGCCTTTTCCATAGTTTTTAGTTTTTCAGAAGTGAAAAAATATCCTCATAAAATGTAAACGAGTTGACACAACATTCCACCAGTTCTCAGAGTAATGTGAACAAAGATGATCATGAGGTGCTCACAGGACATATCCAAAGACTGACATCAGAAAAAGCAGCAAAATCTTGCTAGGACCTGATTACAAAAGGGAAAGAATGATTTACTTCTGTCTCCTTTTGCTGCTATATCCTTCTTTAGCTGCCTTGAGATCTCCACCCTCCTTCTGTCTTCATAGTGCTACACACAGAAGAAATGGAAGCAGCTCAAATCAGTGCATCACTAGAATTGAGTACTTGGCAGTCAAGGACTGAAATACAAATGAAATACAGAATCTGCACCTACACATTATCTGTCTGTGTCTGAAATTCCCTTTTGCAAGCTTTTCAGTAATAGCAATTGCCCCTCCTCCTTCCTTGCCTTAACCCCACACGAACAAGATATTTTTCCTAAATTATTCTTGGAAGTGTCCCTCCACTGTCTGTTGAGAGCCTCAGTTCATAACACAGAAGCAGTTAAATCCACCTTCCCACACGAAATTATGCATGTGCAAATCGGGAAGCCCCAGTAAAGATTTCAGGTTGTAAAAAAGAAAACATGGCGATATGACAAACTGTCAATGAAAAAAAGGTCCCAATGTATTTGTTGAGTAAAAGATTTCATCAGTCACCTGTGAAGTCACCTTACTAATCTATTTGGCAGAGGTGACAGCTACTAGAAAGTCTGGATTAATCAACCCCCTGATCAGCTATTTGTATTTAGCTTCTTTAAAGAACTGGTCCATCAGCACAAAAGAACAGAATAAGGACAAACAGAAAAGCAAATAAATCTAAAACTGAGTACCAAAACTCTCATGATTTAAATAACTTACGAACAGAGGACAAGATCAGAAGCCCAGTCTAATAGAAGGGCTTCCTAGTCTGTCATGCCTATGAAGAAAATAAAGAACAAAACACCCTTCAAGATCAGCCTTCTCCTTTCCATCAGCCCATAAACCCCATTCTTCCCCCTCAGTGGATTCTCCACATCATCCTGGACTCTAATCAGGTGAGGCAGCTTCTTTCTCTTCAGTCTTGGACGACAGTTGGGGTTTAATATTCAGAGACCTATTGGTAGAAGAAGTAAGGATGTAGGGAATTTCCACAGACTTCCCTTGAGCACTAACACTCATTAATTTCCCGACATCTTTTTACCTTAACTCTACCTAGCTCATATCGGCACTGAAAACAGCAGAAATTTTGGGGGTGGAGGGTGGTTAATAATTTGCCCCCTTTAATTTTCTCACTGAAGAATGGAAAAATAATCTTCTATCAGATGGCACTAACAGAAGATTTAAAATGGATGCCAGGTCATTCTTGTTGTGGACTTGCCAGCTTCTTGTAGAAATGATGCCTCAGGAATTAGTGAATGCAACTCTCCAAGACTTCAATCTGATCCTTTCACAGCTTTCAAAATTCAGTAGTTCTCCAGTGTGAGATTCAGTTTTAAATATACATGTCTACATCTGAGCCGGTTACCCCAAACTCGCTATATAAGCAATGGAGAGAAACAGGTACTTCAAAAGTATAATTCACCTTATTCTAAAGCAGTTGTCTGAATCCTAAAAGATGGGGCTCAACTAATCAAATTACTTATTCTTAATTATTTCCATTGATTATATAGGGCGATCAACCTAGTCCTCTGAATCAGTTAAATTAGGTGAAAATCTCTTTGCTCTTTTTGCAGAGGACAAAGAGAGAAAACAAAAATACAAATTTTCTGCATATCTAGGTCAGTCTGTACCATCTCTGTATAATAAGTTAGAAGTCATCTGACTACCAATGAGTCTTCAGTGAGAACATTAGAGGACATTGTCCAATTCACAGAAATATATCTAGTAAAATCACCAATTTGATTGTTTTTTTGTCACTACTGTTCCTCTCATCAAAGAGATTTCAAAGTCTCTCTAGTCTTCAACTCTTTTTTGATGATATGGTCATCTTTGCACAATTTTCATTTGTATGAAGAGGAGAGAACTGTTACTTGAGCTTTCTGGCCCTGACAAAAAGATCAGGAAACTGGAATGACAGTATCAAATTCTGGTCCATCCTAGGCTCCAATCTCATTTGAAGATTCAACCCTGGAATCAACCTCTTGATGGAAAATGCCTTACTTCACAGCTCATCATGAACTTTTTGACTCTTAGATCAGTCATAAGGGCAATTTTGAATTTTTACTACAACCTGATTTTGAGCCATGGATGATTTGGTCAGTCAAGAACAAGAACAGAAAGTATCACGGAAAATACACTGAAGGCCAGTGGAGTCAGCCAGCCTCCTCATAAGCTTACAAAAGTCTAATTCTGTGGCCAGAAAACAGTCGCATTCTGCATTAATGGGAACATTTACTTTTTTTCCATTTCCAGCTTCTGATACCACATTCACTTCTTTTTTCAAAGTTAAAGTCTTAGAGAATGAAACAAAACCAAATCGATGAAAAAACAAAGCAATATCCTGTTTTAATATTATTAAAGTACTATCTTTCTTAAGCACTATTTTTTCTTTCTCTTCTATCATATCACTCCGGGATGAAAAATTATTACAAAGAAAAAAACTGAAAAACATCTCCACATTTTTCCACAGAATGAGTTTATAACGTGGGCACACTTAAAGGAATTATTCTTATTTGCTGAAGTTTGGAACAGAGTACAGTACTCTATAACAGAAGGATAACAGTTAGTGTTTTTCCCTTCAACTATGAAGAAACTAGCTTATCTTAAAGAATATTGTGCAGGATGCAGTTTTAGGAAACAGCTTTAAAGAATGTTTCCATGAGTGTGATACTACCCATACATTCCTTTATTTAGGAGGTAATACATTTGTTATCTGCCCAATATGCACCTAAAAAAATAAAGGGTGTTTAATATTAAGCAGGAGTGTGGCTACAAGAATTTGTCTTGACAAAGTAATGAATGACTTATTAAGTTGGCCTTCATATTAAACAAAAGTACAGATATTCAGGTGGCAAAAGAAAGATATCTGGTCCTTTTATAATAAAGTACAATAATCTACTTCTGAAACGGAAATAATATTTTAAAACCCACACAGCATATTATAAGCCATTTCTCACACTTTTTTAAAATAAAAAAAAATCTGCTAAGGTATACAAAGCATAATACTGATTTCAGTAACAACATTTATAGATATGGCATTGCCTTACTTTATAAATTGGTTTAAAATTACAGTTGATGCATTTATTTTTTTATAACTAGATTAGCCTCATAATGATATAACTGTGTTACCATTTGCTCTCAAATAATTGTATCAGGTGTATGGAACAGCATTAGTAAAATACATACTATAGATATTTTGAAACTGCTGAGCTATTATCAAAAAATAAAGTTCTGAGAATAATTATGTACACCGAACATTAACATAATATTTTAAAATATGTACTTAAAAAACCTCCATAGAAATAAACCAGAATATGTATATTTCCATTTAATCTTCTGAGATGCTTTGATAACTTTCAAAAAACAGCCTATTACAAAACACTAAAGAAACAGCCAACTTTGCATAGGTATTGCAGAACAGATAAAATTCTCACTCTGTTGTGGATTTCCTTGCTGGTTTGCTTTTCCAGAACCTCCAGACTCAGGGTCTGGACACAAAAAGAAAAATCATATGTGAGGGGGTTTTGTGTTGTGTTTTGTTTTCTTTTGTTTTGTTTCTGGTGTGTTTTTAGCAGTAAAAGGCAGACCTGAACAAATCAGAGCTGTAAAATGTACTTTGAAGCCTCAAGGCCTCCCTAAAATAGCAGTGAATTCCTATGTAATCACAGAGAGAACACTTCTGTCCCTAGCATGGTACATGTACTGTGGAAATCCACTGGGAAACAGCTCACTGGGAAGGCAAGTCAGTCTGCAACAATTGTTGTAGCATAATGACTACAGCAGCTGCATAGCTGGTACAGCACTACGGTGACAATAAGTGAATGTACTTATTTTTGTGCTTGCTCCCTGAAGTTTGATACTTCTGCCCTCACAGAACAACCCTTAATTCAGGGGACAGGAGCTCTGTCCACACACCATTTGCTCTGGAAGGATCTGTTCCTTATGTTGGTCCAGCGCATGCAGAACATGACTGAGCCACAGACCAATCTTAGCTTCCTTCTCTTTAAGCAGGGAATATTTAAACCAGCTATGACACCTAGCACGGTTAGTACGACAGCATGACCAAAGGTAACTGTTCCACATCAACCATGTGTACTCACAGAGCAGTAACATGGCAATTCCCACTGCCTCACCTAACTCACTTTCCTGTCACTGCCAGACTGCTCTCTCCCACAGACTGTGACCATGGTGAGAGTTTCTCCTACAGAAACAAAGGAACAAATTGAACTTTGCAAAGCCTAGGATGACTTATTGAGAAGATCCTGCCCAATCTCATCATCGAACTAATCTTTAGTCCATCATCTTTGAACCTAGTTTTAATTAAAATAAAAGCAGTAGGGCATGAGCTTGCTTTAAACAGATTGCTCTTCTAGATCATCAGACCAGATACATTACCATCTTTGTACTGACAGTCAGAACACTTACAAGTTTTATCATGTTACCATTGTAAAAATAAAGGTGCTAAAGTTATTACCCCTCAATTCAAATTTGGTAATTTTCTAGGTTTTCATTTGAAAGTTTTTAGGGAAGGTTTGCAGGTACATTCTTGGGCTAGGAAGGAGAAAAGAAACATCGTTTTGCAGGAAACTAGCTGGTCAAATTCCTGTCTGATTGATAGAAAGTTTTTATGCTGCAAGGATGATCTTGCAATATTAATTGTTAAGGTGCCTAGAGTCCTTGAATATGCCTATTTTTATTATTTAAATATTGAAATAAATAAATCATCTCGCTTAAGCAACCAACAATTCAGATTTGTTAGAATTCTTTCATTAATTTTGATGGTGCTGAACCCCAGATCTGTTAAAAGACTCCAGAAGAATAATTCAGTCATAGTCTCTTGTAACTTCTAAATGTAAATACGTCAGCTGTAAGAAATCAAAAGTTATCTAGATTTCTTTCATTCATTAGGTTTTTAAATAACTAATGATGTGTTAAATGCTTCACCACAGAAGTCAGCACTTGGGCTTGGCTAAATAATAATTCAAAATTACAAGAAAGAGTGTATCAGTATATTAAGCTACCACCCCAGAGGAGATATTTCACAGAGGCTCAGGGAAAAAAAAAAAAAGCAAAAAGAGAGCACAATTTCAAATACAATTACTGACATAATCTTAACAATAATGTTACAAATGTGATCTAATTCTTTGGTAAATATACAAATTAGTAAAACCAAAGAGTTAAATGCTTTGATATATATAAGATCAGGAGAAATGAACCATGATTATTTAATATCAATTTCAATTTTTAAATGCCAAGTTCCACTAAAAAGGGTACGGCCCCGGGAACTTTAAATTTAAATCATTATGATGACTAGAAACAAAGGAAACAATAAACTTCTAGATGTTAAAATGCCTCAAAAAAGTCAACTTACGCAGCAGCTTCTTGCTTTGACAACCCTTTGATATTCTTCACCAAATAATCATCTATGGTATCTTTGTCTTTGATCAAATGAATCCTAAATTTAAATGAAAAAAATTAAAAGAAACACTGTGAGGTGCTAACATAGGCTTCTGCAGCATGTATAATATATTAGTATTGCCAAGTAGAGCTAAATACTGAAATATTGACAAAGTAATATATCAGACATTCTATAAACACATACAAATATCTTTTTAATTTTTTGGTCTGTAGCTATTTTAAATCTTTATTTCTGAAAGAAAACAGAGTTGGTATTAGCTTTCAAGGAACTGGTTAGCTGATATTTCTGTCTACGCTACAAGAAATTGTGTATTAGCTAAATCAATAATAATTGATTAAGCTATCCATATTTAAACTGTTTTCTAAACCAGAACCATTACAATTTTGCATTATCAGTATGGATTAGAGTGGTCCAATCTATTTTGTATTTAACTTTTTCAAAATTATAAAAGAGAAAAATCAACAAAAAAATCCCAAACCCAACTCAAAATGTTTTCCTTAGTGCAATGCAGACTTTTAATAGTGCGCTCAGCTTTCCACAGTTTGAGCAGCATATTGCAAAAGGTGGCCCACTATGTGAGTGATCCAATGGGTGTTAAAATAAACAGCAAATTTCAGGATGCATGGATCTAATTTTAAAATTTGAACTGTACATCATTTCTCCTTTCACTTGAGACATCATCTCTTCGCATCTCCACTCTGATACACAAGAGGTGCCTTGAATTTTAAAGGGTAATATGAACTTACTGACCATAAAGTGTGTTTAAATGGATTCTGATATCCTGACTGTAGAGGATATTATCTTTATAAAAGTAATGTGAATTTATTTTTATTCTTCTTTAAAAGAGCATAAAGATTGTCTGGTTAATCACTCAAAGATAAAAGAAATTCAGCATTAGCGTTCCACATAAATCTATTACTTTCCTCTTTCCCTGTCGGTCTTACACTACTGTCTTTCATTACAGGGATGAGAGTAAATTCTTTTCATAATGTTAGCTAATATAAGCGTCATGCTCCTTATCACTCTGAGAATACCAAAGACATTTCATGAAGTTCATTTAAATGAAAACAAAATAGCTAAGCAATGTAGAGATATTTTGACATGTCTGTATTTAAAACAATGTAATAGTGAAAACTTCCGGCACAAATAGGACATTTAAATTTGTTCCAGAATTTACTACTACTGAGCTGCACCAACAGAGGCTTATGCTTTCCAGCTGTATATAACACAATCCATATGAATTGCTGCTGATCATGCAAAATGTACACCTTATGGATGTTGCCATAAAAATTCAGTTATAATCAATACTAAAATGTAATCAATATCAAAATTTTCACACCAAAATAGTCACAATTTAGGAAGATACATAATGTCATTAGGTTTATGAAGATAAGGTAATTATTGTACATTTAAATGGATGTAAAACATATTTGGAGATACAATAGGTTTGTATGAGGCAACAGAAAAACTGAAAAATAGTATATCTGGGTAATTAAATATAAAGTATTTAGTGGACAACACAAAAACCCCGTCTGATCTTTGTACTTTAAGACTGCAAAAATGATATTTCTGCACATCAGTAGCATGCAGAGAACACATCAGACGGGGGGGGAGCGGGTGGAGTCCAGCCCCCAAACTGAGTCAACTACAACAAGCAAATTCCTAGGCATCACTGTCAGCTTGGTACAATTTAATCTACACTGCAGTTAAAAATCACCTCAAACTGGAACAAAGGAAAGGCTGATGCCTTCTCATTATCTTCCCAGAGGTATTTAAAAAAAAAAATAATGAGGGGAAAAGCCCCTAGAATCATATACAATTTAAAATGTCACCTGCCTTATAGTTTAGATATAAATTTCTGAGTTCTGAAAGACCCTCTAAAGACAACTACAGCCAAGGAGAAAAAAACAAAAGCAACAGCTTACAAACCAGTTATTATTTACATAAGTTCTGCAATACCCTGTACTGGACTGATGCAATTACAAACATTGTCATCTATCATAAAGAATTTAAGTTACTAAAAATAATAAATACTTATATCATCCTGGCTGTTGTTATCAATGATGTTAATGTAGCATTGCACAGAAAAGACAGGCAGTTGACACATAGGAAAAAATACACAGTAGAAAATTCCTTCAACTCAAATAATTCCTATTTAAAATGACTTCTTATATGCAATGAGAATTAAAAGCAATAAAAATAATTACTGTAAAGAGCTCAGACTGTGACTTGGAATGGACATTGTTTCTTAATAAAGAAATGATGTGAGGATGGCACTAGCTAAGAGGCATTGTTTCTTTTCTTCCAGAAGTTGTCACTTTTTCTAAACTGTTTTAGCCTTATTTCTCCAGTGTTTCCATGATGACTCACTAGATTTCATAAATAGTTTATTAAAAAGTCTACTTTAGCTGTAAATTGGCTCCTATTTAATTTTAAATCACTCACTTTATTAAAGACAAATATATTTTAATCTGAAGGACACCTCTCCCAGAGTTAACATTTTACACCATGCCTTCCTATAAGAATCTGTGTTACCAGTCCACAGCAAAATTATAGCTACTGATTTTTTTCTAGAAATAAACTTCATAATAAATACATCTGGCTTTGTAATCAAAGAACAGAACAAAGTCGCATTAAGGACCAAACTGATTCCCACATAGCTTTCTATCCCCACTGTTAACTCAGACTCCAGTTTTCTCAAAATTTCCTATTAAGGAAAATGGCAGAGCTTGTCTTGCTCTTATCACTAAGCATCTACAGCACGGTCTATACTATTACAGAATCACACATGTCTTTTCTGCAAATAGGTGCAACTTCTATAGGACTGCTGCAGAAAGATCTTCTTGAACATTTAACTGCCCAAGTAAAGGGAAGAAACAAGCCTCCTACCTCTGGGGTGAGTTCTCCAGCAATGTAGTTACTGGAAAAAGTGATGGCTGTAGAACACAGCTCCAGTCATAAAATATTTAAAAAATTAAAAAAAAATTGTATGACATTACTGCATGTCCTTATTCTATCAATGTGTGAGAGGACACCTATCAGTATAAGCCTCTCAGAAAGACTGGGCTCAAGGATATCGTGTTTCTAGATCCTTACTACTTTCAGATGTGGACATGCAGCTGATGGATTCTGAGATGCCCCAGACCTCTCCACCAAAGGTTAAGGGGAATGCTAGGATTGGGAGAGGGCAGGAGGAATAGACAAAAAATAAATAAATAAAAGGAAGAAGAAGAAAATAATCACAATTCTTTCTGAAATGGAGGCAATTCCAGGTAAAAGAGCGTAGTGAGGTAGAGTAGTAACTGAGAAACCAGAACTCACTGAAGGAAACAAAAATGTATGGATACAAGTAAGAGGAGAAATGAGAGGAACAGGATGGAAAGCCATGTAGGCATGTGCAATAAGACGATGGCCTGAGGATATTATGGTACTGTTGTTAACTCTCTCAGTTGTTAAGCACAAGATAATGTTTTTTAAGCCAGTTTTATTTATTATATTTTGAGACACGTGAAACTCTTTTGTGCCTGCATGAAAAAAAAAAATCTTGTTTTTTCATCCAAATAAGTACATTTTCAATGACCTACATTTGTATCAATGCTAAATGGAAATAACTTCCTATGGTTCTCAAAGGGGTTTTTAAAAATTAGGATGAAGTATCTACCTTAAACAGAACATATTTCCTATTTTGTATTTTTCCCTTTTAATTATGAAACTTTCCTAATAAAGAATTTCCTTGCCTCTGATTTTTGCAATTTTAAATATTGCAAAAAAGCAAACATAATTTGTCACCTCAGCATAGCTGATTGAAGCTAGTCACAGTAAAAATGATACTATGAAAGAAAAAAGGTACATACCTTGCAAAGTCTAATGGGGGGCAAACAGTCTGCTCTATGAACCTGGGATGCTCCCCTGGGCTTTGTAGGATCATCTGAGGCAACACATTCATTTTAACTAAAACAAACAAACCCAACGTTACTTGAAACAATATCTTCACAGTGATGCAGTTTCTTATCCCTCTTGCGCTGCTTCCCAGTCAAATCTCTTTAATTTTCAGTGCACTACATGTAAAATTGGACTCCAGTTCTACACAAATCTTTTCAGGCCTCAGCATTACTTCAGAAGGACATAATGCATAGGAATGGCCATGATCTTACTTTCAATAGTTTTCTCTCTTTCATTGGAGTGCTTTTGATTTGCACGGGGACAACTGATCCAGGAACCTTACTTGCATGTGATTCCCTTGTGCTTCTGCAAGCTATCTAGGTCCAATATTAATAATATTTTAAATTAATACATAGAGAAATGATTGAACACACAGTGTGCAATACAACAACAGGCACTGTATTAACGTTCAAAATAATACATAATCGTAATAGTAACAATCCTTTGAATAAAAAATGTAAGTTATGCTATACTTACAACGCAGGATTTTACTTAAAACAAAAGCCGAAAGCCCTACAGTTATGTAGAATCGTCTAGCTTGTCATTTTGAAGTACATAAATGCTAATAAGACTTTTTTGTCATATAGAGCTACTGTGTTTTTCCCCAAGTATTCAGTCTACACTCCCTACCATTAAAGTTTCAGCTGCCAGTTCCTTCATTTTGCATGTCTGTGATCTGAGAACGTTAGCAGCAGGAGCACCCTTACTTTTAAATTTGGTTTAATGTAGGTATTGCATGCCCTGCTGGTAGGCCTCAAGGCACAAACTTTTAATAGGGATGGGAAACAGAATATAATAGGAGAGGGGAGAAGAATTTAACTATTTGCTACATTTAGTGAATGGAAATTTATTTTATGGGCAATAAACGTTAGCTATGAATCAACTTGATACTGAATGACCAACATCAGACTAGCAGATATTTTATATATTAGCCTTTCTGGGATCAAAAGCCATTTCATTGATGCAATATTTTGCTACAGTTATAATGATGCCATTTTAAAAATTGTGTTACTTGGAATGAAATAACAAAGACAAATATAGGTTGAAAAGATGACAGGATATGATATTTCCCCTAAGTCATTCTTTTAAGGCTTAGTACTAATGATAACATTTGTTACAGAAAGAAAAAAAAATAAATTACTTATAAATAAAATAATCTCCAATTGGAGGCAGCAACATTTTACACAAGTGTGTCATGGAAAAAAATCAATAGAATAAAAACATATGGGTAATTCATCACTATAAAAAATTATACTTCTTATAGAGAATGACAGGTTTGTATCCAGAAGCAATATAGAAAGGAAAATCTCTTTTTAGGAAGATGCTATTCAGTGAGAAACAGTAATTAAACTTTGGAACAACAATATTGAAGCTCAAAGAAGATGCAAAGCTTTCTACAAGCCTCTTAGTTTTGAGGTATTAAGTGAGAAAAAGCAAACAGATCATGGCTTAATAGCAGCTGTTAAATTTAGCAAGGCAGGAGAGCTGACCATCTACCTTTTCTGCCCCATAGTTGCAGAGTTAAGCAGCTGAAAGGAGGCCCTGAAAGCCCTGATAGAGCTAGTGCAACCACAGAAAGCTATTGATGGGTAGGTGTACTTTGTGACATGCCACAGGATGCAGACTTCAGGTTGTACCCACTGGGACCTGGCTGGAGCATATGCTCCATGCGGGCCCACACGCTCCTGGTTCCTACTCCACAGAAATCAAGTATATGATAAGACAGGCTGGCACACACACAGGTCTCACTAACATAAGGCACACATGCAGATATTTTTCTGAGTTCATTACTGTCTCACAAGGATTAAAACTATTGCCCTCACTCCTACTGAAAACTCAAAGCTTGAGAATGAAAAAAAATAATAAATCTGCTTCATAAAAATGTCAATTGAATTTTTATTTTAGATGTGGGAGGTTGCTTTCACAGCGAAATGGATGGTGTTTTTCCCTCATTCCCAAGGTAACTGTAATCTTTACATGTAAATTACAACCAGAGACACACATGGCAGAAGGTATCAGCAACACATCCTTCTGAAACGTGTGCTATTGCCTTCACATAAATTCCATTGCTGATCGTTTGAAGAAGCTAACCCCTTTACATCTTACTCTGTTACTACAAGGCCCACGCCACACCTCATTTACTTAATCAAACACTCACAGAATTCAGCAAAAGACAAGGCAGTGCAGTTTGTTTCTAAAGAACTGCTCTATTTAATCACATGATCAAGGGAACCTTCCCACAGGCTGGAATCGCTCCAACCTGCACTGGAACTAAAGGTAAAACATCCACTGTTTGTAACGGCCTTTCCTGGCGCGTTTTAGGAAACCTGTTCGCCACTGCCTAGCTCTTCCTACATGTTTTCCGAGGCATGCATAAACCCCACCAGAGGCTGAGGAGTTCTCAGAAAGAGAAGCAGCCGAGGAAGCAGGCATGGCTACACCCAGCTGCCTCTGGGGACATATTTGCTGCTACCTGGCACCCCATGAAATAAAAGAATGTCAGAGTGTGACAGGACAGACTTGCAGCCACACCGCTTTATTACACTGAAAGCGCTGATACGATTGATTAAACAAAAAAAACATTAAATTTTTTAAATCTATAGCCAGCATGACAGATATAATTACATGACGGGTGCGATTTGTTCCAAGTAACCCAGATGAGGTCACAGCCCTGACCAGCGCCTGGTTTCGCAGAGCTGGGCCCACATCCTGACCCTCCTCTGGCCTCGTGGCTCTCCAGCCCTGGCTGAGGGAAGACGGGTGCATAAATGAATAAATAAATAAACAAACAAACATTAGCTGAATTTCCCAGGGTAACGGACCTCTACTCATGGCGTGGCAGCAGGACAAGGTCTTCCCCGGTGTGCCCGCCGCACCTGGTGTTTAACAGCTCCGTCACCCCCCGCCGCCCAAGGGCAGCCAGAGGGTGCGCCCCGCTGGGGGGCAGCAGAAGGAGAAAGGGGAGGCCAACAGCCCGGATCCCCGCGCCGGCTCGGCCCCGCTGCCGCCGCCTGCAACCGGGCGCTTCCGCGGGACGCCCGCGGCCTCGCCATGGCAACGGGGGCGGTTGACGCTGAGGGCCGGCCTCCCGCCTCGCAGCCGTTCCCCAGCCCGGCATCGTCAGAGCCCGCCTGCCCCCTGCGGCCGGCCGGGGTGAGGCACCGCTGCGGCGGTCCTCTGTGAGGCGGCCGGCCGCCGGGGGTAAGGGACAAGCCCGGCGATTCCCTTCTGGCAGAAACCCTCAGGCCATCTAAAGCTGGCGAAGTCGGCTTCAGACCATGAAAAATGAGGAAGCTGTGAGAAATCAGCACAGCTTGAGGAGATCAGCATTAATGGGTCTTCCAGCTCCCGGAATGTCTTTGTGTGCCTTCTCGGAGCTCAAATGAGCTTATCTCAAATGGGAGCATCTCTCACAGCTAAGTCAGTTTCTGAAGCTGGGAAGCAAAGAATCAGTGGCAATATCATATCAGTACTTAAAGGAAGGTTTGTGGGCAGTCTCTTAGATTAGAGATGAGCACTCACAGTGAGCAGGCTTTTTCCTTTCAGGCCCTCTGATCTTCTCCGACATCCTTCAGGACTTTATGAGCGATGGAAAAGAGCAAGTAGAAAAGACTAGACTTAATCTCTAAGTCATGTAACATGAAGGCTTTGGGTTTGTGGAAAATTCTGTCACTTTCTGTTGATGAGAGCCTGCTGCTTAATTCACTCTTGCAAAGGAAATGTTCTACGGGAGTGAGTGGTTAAGGAGTCTGGGAGCTTGTAAGAAATGGAAATAGTGAGAAGCAACCAGTGAGCTTTTGGTGTTAATGAAAATGGTAAGAGAAACCATAATCAGGATGCTAAAGAACACAGTGAGCAGAGATTTTTTCAGTAGCCTCTATTCTACTGTTGGAAACTTGACACCAGCAGAAAAGGACATTTTTTAGCAGTTTTGACCTAGTTTTTATTGCTAAAACTGGCTGGAAAACTGGGATGTCAAAATCAATTGTTATAATCTATTTTAGAAGGATCAAGTGGACAGAAAGCACTTCAAAAATGGCATTACCTGTTTCTGAGTTGATGGCAATCAGAAGCAAATGATCTCGAATGTTTATGGGTCAATGTTCTAACGGATAAGTCAGAAGTTGACAGGGTACTTAGCTGATATCAAATCACACTAGAGAACAGCATGACCTATGCCTTACCCATCTACAACATATAGGGGAAGCACTGCTGTACTGCAGTGAATTACAATCTGAGTGACACATGCTGGAGGTCTCATGCTGCCAGTGTTGAAATGTACTTGGAATTTCAAAATATTTTAGATGTCTGTTTCCTAACTCAAAAAGTGATGCATCCGACACAAGGGAATTCTGTATTGGACCTCATCTTGACAGATGAAAAGGAATTGATCACAGAACTAAAAATTAGCCATAGTTTAGATATAACTGATAATGATTTGATCACATTTGTTATGTGCAAACAGAATTAAGCCTAAACCAATAATATATATACTTAGTACTTTGAAAGGCCTAATTTTATAAAGGTGAATATTGTTATAAGGTGACTCTGTTGGGAGAAAGAATTTAATCTGAAATGGAAGAATTATAATTGGAAATCATTTAACAGTGTTATCCCAGATACCCCCAAAGCCATAATCCCACAACTGAGGAATACATTTGCTGAAAAGCTAGGGTAGTTTACAGGGAAAATGTCTATGAAACAGACGAAGGAATGTGGTATTATATATGTACACTGGAAACAGGAACTGTAGAAAATTACTGTGGAAAGTAAAAGGTTTTGAGGGAAGTATATACATGGTCAACAGTGTTAAAATAAGGAAAATGAAAGTTATTTTAAAAGTATAGAATATAGAAAATGATCTGAATAGTGAGAAGACTCTATTAGGGATCAAGATATCAGCTTTAACCATAATTAGTGACAAATTTGGAATGTTAAAACATATACATAATTATTCTATGCATTTGGGAAGAGGGCAACTGATATGTTGTATGGTATTGAAGAGTTGATTTCTATTCAAATGATAATGTAGGAGGATGGTTCAACTTCAGTTACTGAAACAAAACTGGCAACAGAGAGTTTAGAGAGTTTTGAATGAACATGTCAAGAAGTGGCATGCACTATCAGTCTTCATATTCAGGTCTTGGAAAACTAAGACATTTACATGAAGAGGGTAAAGCTAGTATTTTCCTAGCTTTAAAAGAATAAGCGGGATAATAGTAGTCTATCAACGCGATGCTGATCACAGAAAAAATGTGGAATAGCCAATATAAAACTCAGAATTAACAAAGCTAACAAAGAATTTAAAAGACGACAGATAATTCCAATTAACATGGGCTTCTGCTAATAAACAAACAAACAAATATTTTGACAGAAAAACAGAGTCTGGAAAACAGATTTTTTCTTACTGAGGCTCCCTTTTTAGCTTTCTATTTGAATGATGAGATGGAGACAGCAGTGCTGATGAAGAACAAACAAACTTACAGAGTGAAAATTACTATAAGGCTCTCTAGTCTTGCCTTCATTGAATACATATTCTGCACCAATATACTAGATCATTGTCAAGTTCCATTGCTGGCATAGTAGGCTCAGGAAAGAGCCAAATATTTACAGAGAATGCAAGTCTCCAAAATCTTTACTTCATGGTTCTTGTCATGTTTCATCTTACTGTGGCTTGCAGCTAGTATTTAGATGGAAGTGTTTCACAGTAGCATTAGAGCAAAAGGATTAGACACTACAAGCTTTTGTTTTATCAGCATTTTCCTTTTCTTTTTGCTTATGTCAGTTCAAACACTGTAATGGGAAACTAAGCAAAATAGGACTGTGTTAACACTACTCTAATGTGCTAGTGTGCATTTATTTATGCAAGTTGTTCCATTCACTTCAAATGGAACCACTCACATGACTAAAAACTTGCTAACATTAAGTAGCAACCCTTCACTGCTCTAAACAAATAGGTCTAAGGGCTGATAGAGTTAAACGTAGGATAAATATAATTATGGTTTACTAAAACAAGCTATAGTTACTTCGGTAACAATCTAGTCTGAGTGTTTATAGAAGTACAGAATGTGCCTTGGAAGAAATAGGCACTAGGGAAGAGGATATGCACAAAAAGTGAGAAAAGATATTGTTATTTTTGTTTTTACAAAAGTAGCATTTCCTCAGCCATTGAAATAAGGACTACAGTGGGGAAAAATTTCTCCTTTTCAGGCCTTATTGTTCTGCATGTCTATAAATTTGAGTTTTGCATTGTTAAAAAGAGGACAGAAACATTAATTTGTAGTCCTGGAATACCCAGAGATACTGCACTTCAGTTTTATGGCTCTTACAAATAACTGGATTCATGGTAAACTAACACATCTCAGAAGTGCCTAAATCAGTCTTTCTTTAACCTGAGAGACATGTATAGGATAAACAAAGAGGTGACATTGTACAAAGGTTTTATTAGCATTTCCCTGAGATCACCTAATAAACTTATTAATGAATGATGGAGTTGCAAGTAATACTGCTTTCCAAAACTGGTGCTGTTAAGTCTTTTATATCATGCCATTGTAGGCCATATATTCTACATGTATTACACAGAAAACTGCCCCAGCACGCACTTTATATGTTTGCTCCCACCCCCTTTCCCACTCCCTCTCTTTACAATCAACTGAAATTTATGCCATTAATATGTCCTCCTGGTTTTGTGGTAATCTTTATTTCAGGTATTTGTACTCATAGACTTATAGGTATGAATCAGACTGATTTTTCACCTACTGAAACATTTGTAGCATTATCAACTTATTTGTTTTGCCTTCTGTTGAAAGCTGTCTAGAAAGATTTATATAAAAAGTTAATCAAACTACATCACTGACTCAGCTCATCAGTACAACTTTTTCATCACCATAACAATATCTGTGACATCTAGCTTATCATCATGAATTCTGGGGGAAAGGATAAACAACCCATTAAGAAATTAAAGGCCCACAAAGGTGCAGTTTGATAAAGGATAAAAAAACCCCACAGGGCACATATAATAAGATCTCTCTCCCCTGAAGAGTGCATGTTATCTTTCTTTCATGAGCGTCAAAGACCTGGAGCTTCTCAGTGCCTCAGGCAAGTGAGTTTGAAGGTCTCCTTCATGATAGAATGGAAAATAGTAATCAGAATTAGGTTAAGACTGTTTATCCTATAGAGCATTTTAAAAAAAATGTTTTATGTGTAGAACTGCTGGTAGTAACTGATAGAAACAGCCACTGTAGTCACATCTAGAAAACTACTGTGTTTTGTGTATTCAGTGTGTCATTGTCTGTTTATTCTGGTATATGTTGGGCAAGCTGTGTTTCATGGAGAACTGAGCTAAATAGCTCAAATACTTTCCTTTGTATAGTCTTCATTCTGTAATAAATGGAAGCCTGTGTAAAAGAACGGTGACTTACAGATAAAGAAGTCTTCATAACCCCAAGAGAAATAAGTTATTCTTAAATAAGTTTTCAATTCCTGAGACAAAATATACAGCCAATATTCTTAATGTACTGTAATTAATTATACCTTTCTTTATACTAATAGAAGACAGCAGTATTTTTAGTCTTTTGAATTCCTCTGAGTGAATTTCATGATTCTTTATGTGGTATGACTTGTGGCTGAACAAGAATCTAAATCAAAGGAAATACCATCAAAATGAGTGATGACAACAGAACTACCCTGTACAGTTCTCTTCCTTGTCTGTTGGATTATGCTTGGTGAAAAATCATTTGAGGTAATCAGAAAGACTACCATATTAAGTTGTGCTGAAGGATAATTTTTTTCCCCCAATAAGTTTTGCACTTGCTCCCTGAAGACTATTTATTCTTAACTGCTATTAAACTCTTCTTCCATTATTGCTTTATAGTTCTGGTCACACTTGTTGATTGTTTCCCATCTTAAACACTGACACAGACAAGTAACTACATGTTATTTACAGATAACATTTCATGGTGGAGTCCAGCCCTGAGGCCTTTGTGCACTACTGCAGTGTAAATGATAAATAACAGTATGTTAACTGTGTGGAAGAGATGTCTTTTGAGGTCAGGAGATCTGAAATTCTCTTTTTTTCTGGCTTCTGGAATACTGTCAGTGATGGTCAACATTGCCTTTGACCTGTTCTCTGTTGGACTGTGATTTATATAATGTACACAGGTGGAAGAGTACCCAGCAGAGGCTCACCTACATTTTAAATGCTTACCTACTGAGGTTTATAACTTAAACTAGCAGGAGTGAAAAAGGCATGGAAAGGCCATGTCTAGGAAAATAATGTGTGGTTGTTACATAGTCCTAAGACATTTAGTGTATCATGCCAGAGATAGTTCAAATCCTTTCAGCTCAGTAGGTCTGCAGATTAATGGATGTTTTTCACCACTCTGTAAACTCTTTTGTATCCATGAGGCTAAGAAGTGTTGCTCTTTTTAGTTACAGTAGATGTTTAAATTGAACTTTGGAAAATTTGGGGATGAAAAGTACTTAGTAAGCATACACTTCCACATTAAGTACTTCTAGGTACTGACCTCCAAACTGAACTTAAAATTAATTAAACATTGTGATTAAAAACTTTGCATTATATTAATGTAATTTCACCTTAATTTCCTTACCAAATTATTTTGTGGAAGTTTCTGATACATTAGATTGTTGTTATCAACCACCCACAAAAGTGATACTGAAATTCTAATGGAGGCCATTTTAACATTCCCTATCGGTGACGTGAATATAGGCTTCATTTATTAATTGTAGCTGATTAGCCACAAGGCAAACATTTAATTAAACCTTGAGAGACAATAACATTGCACATAAATTATCCATTTAAGAGCACATAGGTCTTTATATTTCATTAAAAATTGTTTAACCAATAACCACACATCTTAAGATCAATCTGTATTTGTACAGATTTGAAGTCAGAAAATCCCCCAGTGTATTCCTGGGTTTTTTTCAGACATTTATTTCTTGATGCATTTTGATTTGTATTTACTTACCTCTTGTTCAAGCTGCTTTCCTGATTAGCGAGACTGCCACTCAAATCATGGATTAACAAATGATTTTAAAAGTCCTACCAAATTATTTACTTTTAAAATTATTTCAAAATAGTCTAAAAGGTATGTTAGGTGTTATTGTGATTCAGAAAAGCAAAAATCAAAACAAATACAATGTTATATTGCTATATATCGAAGGCTTCTGCTTTGAATAATTCTTGCCCCTGTGCAGCTATTTTCTATTCTTCTAGTACTGAGATTTCTTTTTTCCCTACAAGAATACATACTTGTTTTACATGTTTTGTTTTGGGTTTTTTTCATGGGACACTGGTATTGTATTAAATGCATGTTTGAGTATGAAATTCAGCAAGATGACTGCATAACAAAATATTTTATAAGTCTCAATACAAAATTTTCCCTAAAAGCCCTGATACTTTCCATGAGTTTGAACAGATCATTATCTGTTCTGTGAAGTAACTTTAAGTGAGAACACCCTCAAAATACTCGTGGTCAGCCATAAGCTTTGTGGGCAGGTAATTTTTCTTCAGTGTATGTTTTCTACTCACTACATTTTCTGAATAATGTAGACTGAGGCAAAGACATCTGACATGCAGGTGAGGAAAAAAAAATACTTGATAAAAAGAAAGATTTTGATAATGTAGTACACTGATTCTTAATTTCAGATGATTTTAAGACTTACAGCCAACCTCAAAGTTATAAGGATTTGATACTAGATTCTATTTCACTATCCTGTGATACTGTATAAGAAACATAGGGAAGCATGATGTGAGGTTTACTTGATTTTCCTTCAATGTATTTTTATTGCTATAAAAAGAAATACACAAAAATCAAACACATTTATGTGTATCAGACACTGCAAATATTTTCTGAAAATAAGTCAAAGGAGATTTGTATAAATGTCAATGCCAGTCCATATGCCTGCTGCCTTCTTTCTCTGGTTTTTGTCTGTGTAGGCAGTACAGGGATCTTGCTTCTCTGTTTTCAAATCATCTGGTTTTTAAGGAGTAGTGGGAAAATAACTTCTACTTAATTGTGGGATGAAAGCACTTCTGAAAATCAGTCTTGCAGGGTACCACAAGCTTTGCACATAATTACTGCTACTACTAAGACATTAAAGCCAGACAAGATACCCTTTCTTTTAATAGACATTTTAAAAAACATTTCCGAGCTTATGTACGTGAACTCCAGCAAGGGAGCCAGTATGAGAAATAAACCTATTAGGTCAGATGGGCCCTCTAATATCCTAAGCTAACCACTTTCCCTTCAGGTTTAGGAATAGGCTCTGTGACTTATTTCCTAACCTTCCTCCCCACCCCCCACCCCCCTTTTTTTTTAAAGAGTGTTTTATTTTCGATTTGGAAAGCAGAGGAAAAAACAGCTAGAAATCAATTATCAAATAAAAGCAAGCAGACAAAAAAATCTGAAACCTGAAATACAGTAGATTTGCACAGCTGTCTGTGAAGTTAAATGTAGGTTACTCCATTCATGTACAAAGATATTTAGATGGCAAATGGAAACTAGCTGTTGTGAAGCACATCACGTTCATATATAATTGAAGCACCCAAGAGTAAAACACTGAGGCACAATAGGTGACAACTGATAAAAACAAGAGAAGAAGTATAAAACAGGATACAAAACTCTGGGGAGTATAGAGAGTATCTAACACAGGCTGAAGAACCTACAATAATTGTATCTAAATTACCAGATAATACAAAAATAATAACTGAAGTGCTGAAGCCAGAGAATTCAGTGAAGTACTGCCAAGGCAGGGCTTCTGTTGGAACAATATATTACTGGAATCAATAACATTTCCCTGATTTTCTTCACTACCATGCAAAGAGAAGGAAGATTTTTAATTTGCTGCAAGATGTCCGGAACAGGGAAGCAGGAGTTCCCCACCATAAGCCACTGTCCCTGTGCCCTGGAAGAACATCTTCACTTATTCTTTATGGATCTACCTCAAAAGAAAGTGTTTGGAGGTGGAGGTAACATATACTGTCCCCCAATCTGCAGGGACGTCTAAGTGTAACTCAAGGTAATCCTGGTCCAGTCTAGCCTTACCCTTTTTCTGCTTGGTTATCCAGTCAAAGTAACGTTTTTTGGAGAGTGAAATTGAAAACAGAGGCTGGCAATGACAGTTGAGGACCATAAATCCTGAAAAAGACATACTGCTATGTAATAGCTGAACTTGGATCTATGTGCAGTTGCAGTAGGCTTTGACGTAAATGCCTTTGTCTTGTGGTGGCCACATTGGCCAAAACTATCGAGTCAAATTCTTTCCTAAATGTGAAACAGAAGTTTGTATTGGACAGTTTCTTATTAATTAGGCTTTGGGAGAGCACACTGTTTATTGAAAATGGATGTTCTTGGCATTGTTTCTTCTGTAGACAAACTTTACACTGCTGTAACTTTGGTACACATATATGTTGCGTTTTTTCACCACAATTTCCTCAGATGCAGAGAATTCAGGCATATTGTATACCTTGCTCTTTTCCCACAAATGTACAGGCTTTCTCTCATTTACAGATAATTTTTGATTCTTCCTGGAACTCAATGGTCCTTCTTCCTATTGGAGCAGTCCCTTGGTTTTGCCTTCTTTATCTTAGTAAATTTTTCCCAGTATATTGATATAATCTCTTGAGGGACAAAATTCTGTATCCCTACAGACAGGGACTAGGCAAGCAGGACTGCAGGGACACCCGGAAACACTGAAAACTAAGTTCACAGCCAGACATGCCCAGGCATGTCCAGGCCCCCCCATACTGCTTATGACATAGTCATATCCATGTGAAAGTTAAATAAGAATTATGTACATTGTTCTTTGCCAGGAAAGATTTTTTCAAGGTCCATTCATCTCAGAGGACTTATTTATGTACATGAAAACACATCAAGACACCACTTACAGTGTCTAGTACAGCTGTGGATGGCTTATAAAAATAAATTAATTAAATAATTGATGAAATAAAATGAAAACCACACATATGTTCTTATATGGCCACTGATTGCTTAATGGAACAATTCTGATTTAAACTTTTTAAGTCTTTGCAGAGTATCTGCTTCACTGAAGTGAAGAAGCTCCTATCAAACCTGACATTCAGTCTTAAATAGGTAGTTTCTTAGCCAAAAATCTTGTATTTTTTTAAAAAGGTGGAATAATTTCTCATTATTATAAGGCCAGTAAGTGTCAGGTTAGAAAAGCAGTCTTTAGAAGAACTTGCTGTCAGCTGTATTTTCACTAATTGATAAGATAGATAGAAGTGTTATACTTTTGTATGTTTGCATAGTTGAAGCAGAGGAGAAATATAGCTGATAATTGTATATATGATTTGAAAGTTAAACTGACTAACTATTGTTATTTTTCCTGTGCATTGAAACAGTTTTGGGAATGCAGGATTTAAGTTATCATACCATCATAATTAAGGTTAGGGACTGTAAGTTAGTCTAAGCTAGTGTCCTAGATGTCTTTATATCCAAGAGCTTTGTATGCTGATGAGAGAATTCTTGAACACACATTGCTTGCTTTTACATACAATTTTTTGTACTTTAAATCATTCTTTCTCTTTCCTGCACATATATCTGTGGTGTTTTAGTCCTTATTTTCTTTTCAAGCGTTAGCATCATAAGCAGAACAAAGAGCCGATGTCAGGTGTCAGTTTGCATATCCTTTTTTGATTCCAGTCTTGTGCTCTGATTCAAGCATTCCCACTGCTTATTCCAGTTACATCTTTTGAACTTCCTGTTACCGTATAGATAATTGGGTATCTTGCACAGTGTTTTTCTATACAGAGTAAATGTGCCACTTTTGGGTTGTAAGTAAAATCTATGGTCAGTTCTTATGCAGTATTTATGCATGTCTTTCCAGAAAGGTTATTTTGGTGCTAATTTAGGCCACTGAGGAGCAGTGAGTCATCACTAGTAAATAAAAAGTAGACAAATCAGATCTGTTATTTCATATTTTTCAAAATGATGACAACTAACAACTAAATGATGTATGACTAACACATCTATCTCCCCCTCCTCCAAGCCCTTCCCAAATCCTGTCAGTGACATAGAAATGTACAATTTTTATGGTTTCATTTCTGTGCACTTTCCCAGGGTTCTACTATTTATGAAGTGGTAGGTACTTCTGGAAAGTAGGGCTTGGTCTAACAAGTAAGAGTAAAAGAAAAGATCTTCAGACACACAACTTTTTCCACTTTGTTCTCCAGAAATTTGCAGACACAGCTGGTAGAAATTCTGAAACATTATTGATTAAATATATTATTTGGCAAAGACCACTGTGTATAATATTTCAAAATTGCTTCAGCACTATGGACTAAAACACAATTTAAAATCATCCCAGTGGAGTAATCAGAATTTTTACATTATACTATTACTATAGCACTAGTTAAAGGAAGCAAACTGTGGCCATGTGATAAATTTTAAAGATCTGGGTTTGTTTGTTTTCTAAGGACATCATTGATACAATAATGCAAATAACTCTGGTAATGTGGCCATGCAAACCTCTCAATTTGTTTTACTTTTTTTTATAGTTATGTATTATTCATGTTGCATTAGTATATGCACTGTTTATTTCCCTAATTGTAACAAGCACTTAATTAATTACACTGTAACCTCTTGAATCTATAGGCCAACTGTTGCGTCTTTAGTTAATATTTTAAAGTCTCATCTTTTTCCATTTTTCCTTGTGTCTTTGATGTTTTGTTTCTTACCCTTCTTGTTTGGGTTCTCTGTGGAATACTCTCAGAAAAATCCTGCAGTTCTCTTTTATGACTGAAACTTTGCATTTTAACAGTTGTCTGGAGATAGTTTCCTCCTTGTGAAATATCAGTTTTAATAACAAGAAAAGAAAAATGCCATAAATCTGCACTAACCACATAAAGCTGAAGTCTCTGAGAGACTGATTAACATTGAGACTCTACACAGGTTTTTCAATAATTAGAGGACGTGCTTGCATGGAGCCATGGCTGCTCTGGCCTTGATGCCATTTCCCAGGGCAGACAGCAATTATTACAGCCCACAGTAAATTTCCTACATTTCCTGCCTCCAGCCACTGAAGATCTTTTTGGAGTAAAGTTCTCTTAATTTTCCACACTCTTGTCATCAGCTTGGATTAGCAACGTGTACTACTTGTTTTCTTCAGTTGGTTTAGAAACAATTGACAGCTGTAGCATTTTCTTTGCATCTGAGGTTGTCAGGATCATGATCATTGCTTTGAGTATGTTAACGTAGTAGATAACAGTCTTGGCATTTTCAGCAGGGCAGCTAGAACCAAACTGTTTCCACTATCTTTGAGCTCAAGTGATTAGCTCCCCCTCAGCACTCCCAAGCTTTGTGGTGTAGATTATATTTATTTATTGTTCTCCGATTTTTATCACCTTCATGGTTCACAAATGAATTATTCATTGAGGTAGAGGGCTCTTTCTTCTATGATACAGTGTCTTCACCTTGTATATACATTCTATGGTTATTTTGACTAGAATTTTATTGTATTATAATAACTCAAACTATAAAACTGACTCACCTAATTCAAAATTAAGAAAAATATGTTCTCATGGCTAGGAAATTAAATGTTAAGTGGTTACATTTAAAGTGATTATATTGGTCTTTAATTATACAGGTGAGATCCTGCTAGAGTTATTAGTAGCAAGAAAATATCCAGATTGCTTTTTGTAACACAACATTGGACTGGGCTGTGTAAGATATGGGAAGCATTGCTATGTCTTGCAGACCTCAGATCTGACCAGAAGAACGGGCAGATTCACATAGTGTTCCTTTCTGGATAGGCAGCTTCACCCTTCGTCATCTGGCATACGTCATAATTTGCCTCTACATCTGATGTTGTCAGTTCATGCTAAGCCTCTCCACAGTATTACAGTTAAATATAGCAAAGGAATTTTCTAAACAAGAAGGGACTTCAAATAATCACAAGATCCAGTGTAACAGATGGCACTTTTAGTGGAAATCTGTATACGTTCATAAATGCTTTGAGCTGACCTGAAACTTATCATGAGGTAAACCAAAAGATGTGGAAATTGAGAGTCCTTAGCATCTCCTAGTTGTTTTTCATTCCAGCTAGGTCACAGCATGTAAACATAGACAAATAGTGATGTAAAACAGGGCTCTAGCTCTCCCTGAGCATAGTGGTGCTGGTGCAGAACTAGGGCCTTGGGCTCCTGGCTGCTTTATGCCTGTTAGACTTCTTTAGCAAATTTTAAGATGTTTTACGTGTGGATGCAAGGAGTGTTAGAGTTCTTATTGCTACTTGGATATCATATCAACATATATGAGTAGGTTTGCCCTAAACAACAGTTGCTGCAGATATCTAACTAGGTGACTCAGTGCCAGCTGAGTGTAATGCAGACAGACAGTAAGGAGAACTGAATAATGAAGAATAACCTCCACGAAGAAGAAAGGAACATAACTTTATGGATTAGTGAACTGATTATAAGTCCTTTATGTGGAAACCGAGAATGACTTTTCAAAAACAGACAGAGATTGAAATAAAGATTGACATTGAGATAAAGACTGGAAGAGGAGGAGAGGAAGAATAAAATTCTAACATGAAATAGGTAATTCAAAGAAATACAAATGGTTAGTGAAGAGAGATCAGGAAGTGTGGAGGAGGATGAAAGATTTAAAGATAGTAGAATGTGAAGAAAAGAAGGCATAACTGATGTTAGTGGAAAAAGGTAAGTTACTAGAAACCGGTTGAATAAACTTCTGGAGAGAAAACAGAGGAAAAACACTGTCAAGCTAGGTACTGGCTGAGGAAAAAAGTTTATACTTCATCCTTTTCCAAATAAAAAAGGAGGAAACAAGCAGACTCTGAAATGGAGAAGAGCGGTCTTCCTAAGCCACTTTAGAAAGAAAATATCACTGATGCACCCAACAGAGATGAGAAGAGATATCCAGTCCTAGGTAAAGAGAAGGCCACAAAGTAGTATTGCTTGGAGCTGACCTTTTCTATACAGCATTGCAAGAGCTGAGATAATGGAGTGACTGATGCTGGACGAAGAAATTCAAGCAAAGCAGGTAGACTTAAAGGAGAAGATAGGATTTATATTTAAGAATCCCCGTGTAAGATTTTGATGTGACAAGTATTCTTATAAAAACCATACCACTGTATGTTTCTAATAGTTTATTTGTTATAGAATGTGAGCAGTTACAGCTGGTTGAAGAATTAAGCAGAAAATTTAAAATTATGGCATTGATAAAGAACATTCCAGCAAACACTCAAACCAAACAGTCAGATATGTAGCTGCGAAGCAGCTGCTGCTCAGCTCAGTTCTTCAAACCTGTTTTGCCAGGGATAAAGATAAGCAAAAGCAAGCCCTAAAAATCTCAAGTCTTCGCATGGTATTAGCTGCTAGAGCATCAGAGGAAATCTGGTAAGCTAGCAAATGCAGAGATAGCCTGTTTCTTCCTGCCAGAGGTGGGATTAGCTGAGCTGAAGGTGACTTAGAAAAGTGCAAATAATGTGATACTGATAAACACCTTTTAGTCCAAGATCTCAAATGAGACTGCAGGCAGAACCCTGCGTTCCTTCACTACATGCCCTGTATTTCATGCCTCCAAAGTTGTCACCAAAATATGTAATTCTCATGTACTGCAACTTCTTTCTCCAGGCTTTAAATATTTACATAACAGTAACTCTGAAAATTGAACGTGCTCAGGAGTTTAACTTGATCTTGCAGAGGCATTCTCCATGTTTAGTCCCTGAAGATGTTATTTTGTATTCTGTACTTTTAAATTTTATGCTATTGAAATCAGTCCAGCCTTCAGAGTAATTTTATTTTCTGGTTATTTGAATCCTTCTCTATGTTTAAAACTTCACCTCAGCTTTCACTCATTTATTCCTAATTGCCAAGACAATTTTTGAATGTATTGCGTATGATGTACTCCCTCACCACTACTTTACAAATCCTATATATAGCCTCATTTTAGCTTGGCTATTTCTCCTTCAACATAGTACATCACTATCTCCTCTTCAGTAAATTCTCTACATACTTTCTTGTATAAATTCCACTGTAGAAAGTTACTCCCATGTAGCACTGTATTAGGCTCCATTCTAAAGTGCAGGTAAGAAATATTTTGCATTTCTTTTGTCTAGAAGGAACATTGATTATCTTAGCAAAGACTAATTTTAGGTATTAATCTGACATTCATTTCTGTAATTACAAACAGTATGCTTCACAGCTTTCTGTGTATATATTCCAAATTCCATTGGCTCATAGTCTTTAAATTAAAAATGTTTTAAAATAGCAAATCAGTAATGTTTAGAAATGTGGGGCTAGATTCTCAGCTGGCATAAAGCATCTTTCTGTTAGCTATGCCATTTTTTTGCCAGTTGAGAACATAGCCTATGACTTCCTTTCACTTATTTTGTCATGTGATGGAAACAGAAACAAATGAAATTAAGGTGAATTTCAGATTTAGTCTCTAAATAAATAAAGTCAGGAAAACAGATGTTTCAGAGTGTATGCCTCTTAAAAAATATTTTTAGGAAATAAAATATTTTTGCTTTCAGAATGGTTCATAGTGCATTGCTTTTTAGTAGTTTTGTAGTTATTGAGATCATAATTAGTAATACATTTCCTAAATAAAGGGTGTTCTAAATAGATTAGCATATATAAATATATATGTGTTTTCATATGCACATAATAAGTCTAGTAGCTCATCACTGTACTGTGTTCCAGACTTTAATAGAATTTTAAAAAGGAATAAACATTTTTATTTAGGAAGCAACAAATAGGAAATTAAAAAAAATAGTTTAGAATTCAACCATAGAACTTTATTTGGCTTTGAAAAGGGGTAGAGACTTTTTATAACTGTTTCAGAATGTAAACCAGAAGTAATTGGAAGTGTGAGAAGGAAACATCCAAAGAGGGAAAATTCTGTTGTAATTCTGCACTGAGATGTCATATACGTTTTTATAGGTCAGAGACACATTATCACACACAGAAGACATCTGTTTCTGCCTGATTTGGCAGGTATTATGTTATGCTCTTCAGAGGATAAGTGATATTACATAAACAGTGTAGAAAATGTTTTAGTAAAAAATTATGATACTGCAATGTGGTATTTTGGGATAAAAATAATTATCGACAGAGTATTTAACCATACTCACAACTCCTCCATTTGCTTCAGGGTAGTGGGTGGGATCCGCAGCAGCAGAGACTGCATGTATTAAATAAAATTAGGAAGAAAGGAATTCTCAGACTAGAATATTGAATAAGGACCTCATGAAAGAGTAGTTCCTCAATTTGATGTGGTCAGATGAAGGGCTGTGCTGGCCTGCTGCAACCAAAGTACGATGTTTCCAAGGATCCTGGGAAAAGGATTCTGTGGACTCCTGCCTTGCAAAGCTCATGTTGCACCCTTCTTATTGGGCTATTGTTTCCAGTGCTAGCTGGGTTTAGCTAACCAGGGATGCTGACACATGATAATGAAGTTATGTCTTCATTTTACTAGGTAGACAGCAGCTCTGAAGTTAGGATGTTATGGGATTCCAAGAAGTTTAATTTTTTTAAAGGCAAAACAGGTAATGATAGAGTTTGATGTTAAAATTGATGAAACAGACTATCTAAATAGACTTGTTCAGAAATATGGGCAGGAAAGAAAACAATACACCAGGGTAAAGCAACACTCAAGACAGATTGATCAGAGGGAGTAGAAAAAGATACAGTTAGAACTGTAGACTGAATAAATTCTCAAGCTGTTTAGTACTATTCTGGAAAAGTATGTCTGGCTGTGACAAGAGTGTTCTGAAGACTTAACAGAAGAAGGGGTGATCAAGGTCACAGTTAAGACACTAGAAAAAAATTACACTGAAAGTGTAGTGAGTTTTTGTCAACAGGAGAAGCACATAAAAAAAAATAGAGGAGAGGAAGATATTATATCACAGAAACAGGCTAGTTATATTTTTCAAATTTGAGTTAAATTTTTAATTTATCCCGAAATATACACAGACAATTTAAAAATTATAAATAAAACTTAATGGAAAAGTATGTTAAATTCCTTCTACACTTAGATATGCCCTCTCTCAAAAATGTAATGTCTGAAAGTACAGTTTCTATAGATGTTTTCTCTTTAACTTCCATACGGTGTTTGCTCAGTTTACCAGCCAAAATAAGTTTTTGATCTTTTCAACATTGTAGATCCTAACAGATGCAAAACTATATTTGTTTGGTTTCAGAAATAATTTTCAACAATAGGGAACAAAATTCAGATCTAAGAATGCCTTCCCCCCCCCCCCCCCCCCCCCCCAGTGATGCTGCCAAAAGCACAAAGAATGCAGTCAGCCTCTTTAAAGCAACGTAACTCCCAGGGCACTGCTCAGCATCACACACTCGGACCTTTGCTAACTCTCTGTAAGTAACTTGCAGTGTCTTCTGCTTTACTAGTTTTTATGAGCAAAGCTGCCCCTTACAATTACAGCCAGCACTTTTGTTCCTCTTCTCAGCAAAGATCACTTTTTATGTCAGATTTGCATAGTCATTGTAGAACATTGACTTTTCTAAATTCTAAAATGCTCTCTCTAAAGTCCTTAATGTTAGGCTAGAATAAAAATACTCTTAGGAGAGTGCAGACCAATAGGATGTGAAGAAATGGGTTGAATATATAATCCCACTTCTTTAAAAGAAATATATTCTTAGAATGATCTGACAAGCAAATCTGAAGAGGATACGCAAGATAAAGAAAGACCTTTTGCAAGGCAGAGAAAATTGTGTCTTATTACTAGATTGTTCCCTTCTGTAGTATCTAAACCATTTCAAATTATTTAATATTAAGACTATTGTTCATCATCTGTAGCACGTTAGAGGAAGAGCTTATTTTCTCATCCTTAGATATGTTCTGTGTTGCTAGTTCTGTTGCTGATTCACGTAATTGTACTGAGTCTCATTTATATTTACTTGTTAAAAATATTAAGGATTAAATATAAAATGATGTGAAGTTTAAATTTCAGTAGTTTTATTAACTTACAATTTTTCTTTGGTTTAAATTTTTAGCTATATGAAATTTTTTTCCCTAAGACTCCTTTCTTGGAGTTTTATGATTCTGTGAACTTTACAGCTTTACTTAAGGAAGGGTCTCCAACTTCATGCTTTCCAAAAAAATCACCCTGGAAAATTCTGTTGATAGCTCACTAAAGAAACAAAAAGGCAAATAGCAAGAGGCTGTAATGCTGTGTACGCGTTAATATGAATGTACATATAATTATAGTTTTAAATAAACACTTCTCTACTGCTTAGATTTATGATACTGTTTTCATAATAGAGACTTTGTCTAAACAAACACTACAGCAGAAGGAAGAAAGAATAATTTTACTGAATCCAGTGAGATTCAGTATTTAATTCTGTTGCTTGTGACATGAATTTCATCACATATCTGCATATATGTTGTGGGGACTCAGCCCTGTTTTTTTTTTGATTAAGAGCCTCATAACTTTAAGGGTAACAGTTATTGGTGAGATTATTATCATTGAAGAAAAGGAGATTTTCCTTAGTAGCTATAGCGATTCATGTGAATTCAAGTTCCTTCCACTTCAGGATATGGCAGCTTCCACTATTTAGATAAATGCCAGTTGGCCATGTGCAGGAATGTCCTAATTTATTTGAAATTATTTAAACTAAGTTTCTTGATAATGTTTTGTCAATAGCTGCTGTGTGATTATTTTCTTTCTAGTTTCCAAACTATAAGGACTCTTACCTCTGTCTGGCCACCCAGGTCACACATCTTTTTGTTCCCCGAGTGGGTGAGTGTAATCTTTTGAACCATCTATCTTTGATTCTGTTCTCTGCTCTAAGCTTAAATTAGGTTGTTTTTAAGAGAGTTAAAAGAATGTTTCTTCTTGCCCTAGACTTGTCCTGATTTTGGTATCAGGAACATTCTGAACTTTCCTTGTTAAAATAATTTCTGAAGAAAAATCCCTTTAATAGATCACATGTAATATTTTCCTGCTAAAGCAAATTGCACAGAGTCTCTGTGGTGTGTCATACTGTGCTTTAGTTTCTGGACCAGCACATTTATGAAACTTCACAGTTTTATATTCCTAAGAGCAGGATGGACTGGGCAGACAGACTGGCCATTGATCATTTTTCAGGAGATAGTACTGTGTATATAATTCTCCTGTTATTGGTGACATTCCCCCTGGAAGTCCGTCCTTGGATCTGTGCATAATCATCTAGACAACTGAGAATGGGGAATAGTTTCTGTAAGAGAAAGGCTTACATAAACTAGAAAGAGTTGACTAAAAGAAGAATAGTGGAGGCCTTTGTAATAAATACCAGTATGAAGAAAGTAGTCAAGGAATGATTGCTCATTGTCTCTTTAAGAACAAAAATTTGGGAAAGAATCATTTCTTGTGAACATCAGATGTAATCTATCTGCTAAAAAGATTAAGAAATCATCTTCATTCATTTTAAAAAAATCTCATAAATTTGAACATATTGTTTCAACTTTCCTTTTTGGCCCAATTGCAGTTCCCATATAGAAATATATTTTGAAATGATCCATAAAGATTACCTCTGACAGATCCCATTGTACTCATTACTTTAAGTTGTATCACATTACACATCACCTTAATTTATTTTTTTTTCACATGATTTGAGTGATAAGAATATAAAATGTGCATAAAATCTGGACCCCATCTTTCTTAAGGGAATCATACATATATTAATATTGTGTTCAATTTTTCTCGGCTATTTTTGGAGTACCCCAACTTTATATGAGCTTAATTGTATTATTTTATTATTTGCATTCTATTTTGTTATTTAGTAAGCTCCTAGTTGGCATGAGAAATAATGAGAAGGCTTTCAGAATGCACATTAATGCAGGAGTTTTTTTTTTTCCTCTGGCTGACATTTCCTATAGACCTACTGTACAAGTGTCATCTGGGAAAATAATATTTGTCACATATGTATTAGCATGAGGAGAAAAAGATTTTAAACAAAACCAAGTTGTTGTGTGCTTTTTTTAATTTTTTTTTTTTTTTTTAAATGAGAGCACTATGTTTCTCACATCATTGCTAATATTGAAGCAATCATGGTAGAGATCACTTCATTACTGACCACTTTGGCAGTATGTGGCCGAAGCTTTGACAGAACAGTCAGTGCAAAGGGTCACATAATACTATGCAATTCTGTTTGAGCCTGAAGATTTGAAAGGAGGATCAACCATGAAATAGGAGTTCTTTTCCCGTGTTCCATCATCTTACTGAGATTTAAATAAAACATTGGGAAGTGAAACAAGTTGAGAGTTCTTTGGAGAATGTAAGGAACAAAGCAAGCAAGAAAGAATCACTGCTTTGGCACCAGCAGGGCAGTTGTCTGCCAGTCTTCCTAAGCAAAAAACTTCCTGCAAAACAACTGGCAATACAGCCACCCTTATGGTAAAATACTCTTAAGAAGTAACTTTAAAACGTTTATTTTTGTACCTGGCAATTTATATATCTCTGTAAATTGCCATAACACTGTTAAACACAAAATCCACCAGCTACAATCTCTTCAAATTCCCACGTCAGTCATCAGCTGTTGCTCTATCACTGGTGGAAGAAAATTATCTAGAAATCAAGTTGCTATCGCCAGTCCAGCTCTTACTACGGAGTCTATCAGAGGTAGGAACGTTTCTTACAGCAGATGTCACTTGCAGTGAATCTGACAGAAATCGTCAGCTTAACATAAAACAAATACTGCTGCATCCAAAGTCACAGCAGAATTAGGATTTTACAATGATTAAGATTTCTACAGCCAAAAGAGAAATGCCCCAGCTTCCAGGTGTCTTTAAATTTAACATAATTTTTTTTATTTTGAATATGGATGATCCAAATTGCACACAAGTAATTCTGCTTTCAAAATATCCAAATCAGATACCAAGGAGCCAGCTCTGCTGCCAAGAAAAAGCCTTTCTTCTCTCTTATCTCTTTCTCTTGCTTTTACTCCATTCTTTTCCTTCAGCTCAGCTTTTGATCCATGAAGTCCCTCAGCTCAAAGGAACTAGCCTTCAGTTTGATGTTTTGAAACCTTGCCTGGCCTCAGACAAGTGGATGTACAGCTCAGCCCCTTGTAAGGGTTAGAGACAAAACAATGTCCAGTGGAGCCCAGATTTCCTCCAATCCTCTTCTATCCAGAGTGCTTGACCTATACAGTTACCTGAACGATGAGGCCCTTTATGTTTAGCACCTTCTCTGGACAGTTTAATATGAAGTAATTCCATTAATGTTTCATACTTGTTTCATTAATTTTTTGAAGGAAGAATGTATTATTAAATGTTCAGTCCCTTCTCTCTTATCACTTCAATTAAGGTATAGGAGGTACAACCACGAAGATGTTCTCCAGCAAAACCAGAATTAACACCTGATATTTTGAGGATTAAGAAGGGTGGAAAAACCACAAAACCTGAAAGATTTTTAAGCTCCTCTTACATATAACAAACGAAGGGAAAAACAGAGCTGTTACTCTTCTCTTACTAAAGAAAAAATGTTTCAGCATGTAATTGTAAATTGTAAATGTGACTAAGATCTCCTCTTTAAAGTTAGTACTTTTCTAGATTAGGGCCTTTCCCAAGGGTATTCAGCCTTTGCTTCCCGTGAAATCCTTTGTCTCTGCTCTCAAAACATAAGCCCTTGTCTCCACTTCGTGCTAGTTTTCTTTGTCCTCTTCACATTTCCACCTAACTATATTAAAATTCCAGTGTTACTACCTAATTGTTCCATTTCAGTCATTTTTAATGCTGCTTATTACCACTATTTATTTACTTAAGACATCCCATGACTGACTTAACTGCCTGAACGGTGTGTTTGCAACAAACACCATGCCTGTTTATTTCTAAATTTTTGTTTGCAATATAGTTCATTCTACTCACCATAATTCAGTTAACTTTACAGTTAGATGATACAGTAAGAAAGAACAGCCCACCTCAGCATGAGAATGCAGTTTTAAAACATTGATAGTTCTGTAAAATGATAGTCCACTGCATATAGTAGTTATGGTAGATCCAAAATTGCTGGGAATAGGATTCTCCCTAGAGACTTCAACTGGGACTTGACAGCCAAAAGTCCTCCAGTAGCACTTTTAAAAAAGCAAGGTTCATGAAAATGCCAGTTTCACTAGGTCTTACCACATATAATGCAGATGGGTAGGGGTGCCAGCTGCTCGACTGATGCAGGCTGTGCACGAACGGAATAATTCTGTCCCAACAACCCCTCACATCAGTCTCCTGCACAAAGGTAACTTCACTCGGGAATGTGCCATCTACAGCCTTTCACCAAAGCTATCAGGCAGGTTTTCAGAGCTCCCCAGAACTCATTCCTTCTATTTGTGCTGGGACTCCAGAAGCCTCAGATTCTCTCCAGTCACGCCCACTTCCCTACACATTACACGTGGTTCTTTTCTTTATCATTCCTTCATCCTATATAGCACAAGAAAAGATGCAGAATATTTTGTTTGGGGTTTTTTTTAATATGCTGTGCCTAATGAGAGCCTATATTCCTGTGTGTATGTTACAGAGTGTTCTGTGTAATGCCAATCATTCCTTTGACTTGATTGCCATACTCGGGAAAAAGTTTCTGATTAATGAGTCTTTTTGCCCATGTGAGCAAAAAATGCAGAGATACCATTTAAACCCAGTGAGTTGTGGAGGCAGGCAGAGGAATCGGCATAGTGTTGTTTATATGTTTGTCTGACTTACAGGTTGTTACACAACTATAATAGTGAGGGAATATTCTTGGTTTACCTTTTAATAGAGCACTGTGCTGTACTATATTTTCACCTACTGAAAAAGTTTTTCTTATAAAGCATGGATAAATATGTATATTTAAAAAAAAAAATTCCCACTTACATAAGCCTGTACATCAATGACATAGTTGGAAGCACTTTATGAAACAATGTATTAACTCAGTAAAATACAAATGAAAACTGTATATTGATTGTTTTATATGCCCTCCTGTGCTCATGTTTTATTAACTTTCTAATATTACCATGTATCATGCTAGCATGTGATACTCTTCCAAATAAGGTGCTATTTCTATTTGGTTTATGAAAATAAATGAGCATTTCAGATTAGCATTTTGACTTTACATGAAAGCACATAATGTTTTTTCTTGTGCTCCCTGATTGTTTCAAGGGCATCATATCATACCATAAAGCTGAAGACACTTTCATCTTCCTTCAGATAAAGTTGCTAATTACTTTTAATTTTACATTATATCTAAAGACACTAAAATTTATTATTACTATCAGTACCAAACCCTAACATCGTTCAGAGTAGTAAGACATTCAATAACTTTTCTTTTTAATGTTTCTGTTACAAAGTACAGTGATGACATACTCCACTGCTGCCTCATTCCCTTCCCTGACTAGAATTTTATCAGAGTACAAATGTTAGGAAGCTCAATGAAAATATAGTTTAATGCAGCCAGTTAAATTGCCTGAGAGGAAACAGTGAATACAGCTTTTTTAAAGCCTTTCCCCTCAGGCCATTAACTAAGAAACTGGTCACTAACTGCTGGTAACAAACCATTTTGGAGGGATTATTGCTATTACCAGTATTCAGTGGTTTATAGCTACATTTTGTTAAAGACATTAGGAACTGCAACATGGATGGGCCCACAGTATTGGAAAAGTCATTCTTTTCCCTTGTGATTAACAACAGTTTTTCTTCCAGTCTAGATGTCTTGGATAGTGGGTTCATTATTTGTCATATCTCTCAATGCTGGAGAAAAGACTTTTCATTATGGCTAGGAGTCAAATGAAAAGAGTGAAACTATAATACTGACTTCTGGGAAAGTATGACTCATGTAGAAACCACCACACGTAGACTAGATTTCAACTGTTTCCAAGAATTTTAGCTGCCACTGAGAACTGGTTGACAGAACAATATACAGTAGCTTTCACTTCCTGTGATCAGCTGTTTCTTGGTGAAGGCATCAGCACTGCTGAAGAAATAAACAAGGTTATATATTCATTCTATATAACGATGTAGTGCAAGTTTCGGTGTAAGAAAGGGATTTTGATCAGTATGTTTCTAGCACTCTGCAGTTAGTTCCATTTCTTAATTATTGCAATTTACATAATCTATAGTATTGTCAAAGAAGGGTCAGCCTTAATTGTAACGAAAAAATGCAGAATTGTAGGAAGTTCAGTGCTTAATTAAGAAAAGTTCTGTGGAGCTCCAGAAATATTTCTTTTATTCTTTTCTTAAGGAACTCCATCTAAGAAGGTATTTTGACAGCTTAGTTGTATAAATGATGTTGTTGAGTTAGAATACAGATTACAAACACATTATTTGCATGGGAAATGTGTTTTTCACTCTATTCTATCCCCCTCCATCTTTTAATTTTTTTAAAAAAACATAGATCAGAACATATCATTAGCTATGCTTCTTAGTGAACCTGACTTTTCTCAAGAAATTTACATCTTTCTCTCATTTTCTGTTAAGGTTTCTTACCCTGTTTTCTCACCTAAGGAATTATAATGAGGTAGAGTGAATGAGATCTATGGGGAAAGCAGTGGACCTAGAGACTAAAGGTAAAAGGATGATTGATGGTATGAAATTACCATAAAAGTACAATCAGGATCAGATTTTAAAATGAATTTTTAAGCAGTCTAAGAGATACTCTTTGATTTGTAGTCTGGTGGAATGGATAATGTCTCATTCAGTGGATAAAGTTTCTCACTGTGTGACTTGAGCTTTTTCTGATCTTTCTGACTGGAAGTAAAATGGAACCAAAGCATAAAGAGGTTTTTAATGCTGAAAATATCAAACACAATATTCTTAATGTCAAAACCTAGGCATAGCAGGTGAGAAAAGAAAAATAAATATAAGAAAATGATTGTGTTGGTATTATTGTATTAGATAAATATACTACCTTCTTAAGCACCCTCTTGATCTATAAAAATATTTTTAAACGTAAGAAAAGGGTCAGATCTTTAAGTTCATATGAAAAATCCTTGAATCTTTAAACAGCTTTAGATTTAAATACTTGTAAATTTGTTAAAACAATCATTCAAACCTACCAAAATATTCAAATACAAGAAAAATACCATAATTTATGTCTATTTGAGCAATGCATGGTGTAAGTCTTGTGATCTTTATAAAACTAACAACAATGTACAGTGTATTCAGTGGGTCAATTAAAACAGAGCTTAGTGGGAATTTAAGAGTGTAAAATATTCTGTGAAATTATTCCTATACAATTGCATCAAATATTAAAATAAATTTAGGAAAGTTTTAAGTTGAAACTAGTATATTTTTATCTTTATAATTTAGTACCTTCATGTGAAGCAACTAATTATCTCTGTAGGACTGATGTTAGAAATGATTACTTTATCGACAGGCTTTTTCTTTTTACAAAATTCTTGCAACTGTGAATTCTTGTTTTTTCTCCCCCCCCTGCCCCCCCTTCACCCTCTGCTTTTATTTAATTTAGAGTATTTAAATATGATGGTGATATTTTAGAATAGGGATTATTTTTTTTTTGGTAAGTTAATTCACTGTTCTTTCAAGTAAGAGGAAATTTAATGATTAATTTAATTTCTATTATATACATTATAAAGAAGGATGTGTATACCATTTATGGTATAACCTCAAAGGATTCCATTTATTATATGGATACTTATTATATGGTTGAGTATTGTGATATTAAAATTACAGACAATATTTTAAAATAGTTTAGCATTATAAAAAAATCCTAAGATTTTCAACAGTTGCTTCTTCTGACAGTTTTCATTTTTTTCCCTCCTACTGACAGTTCCCATAATGACTTTAATCATATAGTCTGGAAATGGAGCAGGTTACTGAACAGCAACAAACTCAATGGTCAATGCTGGTGTCACTTTTCTGGGAGCAGGACTTTTTGAGCATCAAGGAACTAATTTTAACAGTCTGCTGGAAAAGTGTTAAATGCATTAACTCCCTGTCAATCACATTTTTAGCATGCTGGCCAAATTATTATTATTTGGCTCGAGACATTCTATTGAAATTTATTTGTGTGGTATTCTTATCTGTGTACCTTATGTGACTAATGATGATTGTTTATGGAGAGGTGCCTGTCCAATTATTTTTGAAGGAACACAAGAATGCAGAATGACTGGAAGCATCAGGTTTTTGCCAGAGAATGCCTCAGGTAAGAGGAGAATGGCTAGAGGCTATAAGGAATCACAAGAGACAAGTCAGAGTCGTAAATTGGGAAACTGACATATCTCATCTAATATACTTGCTAACTAGGCCTTTAAAAACCTTGACATTTAACCAAGTTTGTGGAAAAGTTATAGATTTTGTCCTTTTCTATTGGCTATAACTCATTAATATGATGAACTGAGGTGTTTATAATCATTCCTAACATTAGCAGACTAGCATTTGGGATCATTTAGAGATCCAGTTAAGCACCTAACAACTGCTTGGTTGTTTATGTAGGTTGGGCCTTTTTCAAAGTCAAGTCAGTCAAAAATGATATTGCAAGTTATTTACCCTTTTGGTACTTCAGTGTGTGAAACGGATGAAAGAATGCTGGTATTCAGCTGAGGCATTTAAATAATGCTTTGGAAGTCCCAGCCTGCTTAGAACAAACTGCAATTGTTACTGTAAAACGGAAATATCTGATGGTTTCAAGAAAAAAAAGGTAGTATGAAAACAAACTTTGCAGTGAAAGCTGCCTATTAACTCAAATTGATTTAAATACATTAGGAACTAAACTTTGTGAAAATAAACTTTATCTTTATCCATTACATTTTAAGCATAAGTTATACTGTGTAATTAAATACATACCCTGCTCTGGTTCTCATCTTGTGTATACAGATTTTTATATAGGTGAAAAGATCTAATTTCTGTGTGAAAAATAAACCAACAAAAAAATCAAGCCAGAGAATTCTGTGACGTGAACAACAAAAGGAACTCATCGCAGTATTAAAAGTGGTGATGATCACAAAAAAGGCAGGAGGAGGCATTATAGCACAATAGCTAGAAAATAGTATGTTTTAATTTCTGAATAGCTTTCCTCTCTGAAGAATTAATTTAAGACAGTATTATTTGCAAGAAAACATTCTTATGCTTAGGAATTGCTATAATCATTCCAAAAATCAGGGAAAATGTGAAGGGAGCTAGTCAATGGCGGGTGGGGGGAAGCTATTAGGGATTATTTTTGCAGGGCAGGAAACTGAAATTCAGTAGGAAATGGCACTTTGACAAGCACTTTGTATTTCCAACCAAAATGGAATCTCGCTCAATTTAGTGCAACTGGTCAAACATTAATTGAGGCAAAAGCCCCACCTTAATCTTAAACATGAGAAACTGTATTGACTTTTATAGGATTTGAATTAACTCTTCCAAGCACTATGAATTCATTACTTTTACTTAATGTACTTTGGAACATGAATAAATTATACTGTAACATATTACAGTAGGAGAGAAAATGACTACTACTGTTCAGGTTGTGTGGCGCTTTCCATGCTACCCCCATTTTCAGCAGCTCATAACTTTCTGAAAACTTCTGGCTGCCAGGTGAGATTTTCTTAGTTTAGGTCTCTGTTGGATGACAATTATTTTTTGAAAGTTTGAGGGACTGGTTCCATTATTTCTGGATGCGTGTGAATAAAAACATATAGCCCATCATGCAAACATTCTTATTTCTTCTGCACTATACTGTTGTCCAAGTGCAGAGTGAGAGAGAGATCATTTTACGTGAATTTGTGGACTGCAAATGAAAAATTGCATCTCTGCAATTGAGCAGATTAGTTACTTTTGAAAATAATGAAAATCTTAGACAAATTTCCATTTTTGTCATATGCTGCTGAATTCCCTAAGCTCTTTGTCCTCAACATATTTTTTATGTGATAATTGCACAAAATTGTTAAATATCGCGTTTCTTAACTGCTCACTTATGATCAAAAATTGCTTGGCAGTATTTTGACTGGTCTGAGATTGCTGAAGAGTGTATGTTGGGTTATACTCAAGTAAGATTTCAGATGAAATGAAATCACGTTTCAGTAGGTGTAGGCTCTTTGAAATGCGACAGATCTACCCAGTAATTCCATCATGAATGTAATCTTTCAGAGGAACATGTTCAGATGGCATGTTAATTTTCTTCCAGTTACAATGGAAGGCATTATCCAGTTAAAGAAATAAGTGTAGGCAACTTTGACAAGACATTTAGGCTTGCAAAAAACAAATTAAAAAAATCTGACTGTTCTGTTGGTCCCACCCTCTTCAGCTGAGGAATTCAGTTCCAGAGGTGTTCTGGTAAGAACATTCACAGAAGTGTCAGACTCCTAAATATTAGTATTTATATCAGAAACTTGTCTACAAATTATTCCCAGCCAGTGAAGAAATGACATGCATATGATATCATTCAATGTCCACAGAAAAAGAGTAAGATATTTTAACAAGCTGCTTGCAGGTCATCTGCAGAACAAGAATGATCTTAAAAATTATTTGGTATCTAAATGCTTTAGGTAAGAAAGGAAATAATTCCTACCTCAAGAGGCTGCAAATCAGGCAAGCGGTCAAGGCAAAAAACAGGCAAACGATGCACGAACACATATATAAGTGTTTGTGTCTACTTTAAAATTCCTTTACCTTCTTTTTTGTGAACACAACATGAGAGGTGTGTGAAGACAACTGTGAAACCTTAAGGCCACATCTTTCCCAATCTACAGACATTGTCTTTAAGGAACAAGAGTTTTACTATGAAGAGCAATGTGTAGCAGTAAATGCACAATATATAGGCCTCTATTTCTGCTGTACAGGTCTCTGTCACTGAATACTCTGAAAAGACCTTGGAACATCTTACAACTTGTTCCCACTTTTTTCTGTCAGACAATAGTTTTCCTATTACTAGTAACTCAACAGAAGGAACTCTTAGTTCTTGTTCAGTATAATTTCTTCATCTTCTCCTAGGTCATGTAGACAGGAGAAGACAGGAAACGACAGGTATCCCAGGCATACTTTGCTGTGCTTTTTCCATCATCACAACAATGTATCATAATTCTTCAAAGATCTCCCCTAATTCTTGATTAGAACTTCTCCAGACATCATCCTCATTCACTGGGCTGAAATTAATCTTATTTTGGTGTCATTCAGTTAGTGTTTTCTTTATCCTTCCTAGTAAGTTCTTCTGGTGTCACTTTTGTATAAATCAGCAGGCATTATAAAATGTTGTTAGCCTTGTCTTTTGGTAGATGTTTACAATCAAAAAACTCTCTGAAAACAAAAGAGCTAAACATTATCACTCTGCCTGCCATGATCTTTCATTACTCATTGGTAAAATAATTTTCCTTGCCAGTAAAGTCATGACTGTCATAATCAGTCCCTCCCTGAGAACCTTTAGGACATTCAGATATCAAAATATTTTTAGAGGGGCTCTGACAGATAACCTATGGCAAATTAAACTGTGATGGGTTGCTCCTCCTTGTTCTTTTAGCTTTCTGCTCTTGGTTTAATACTTCAGCAGATGGGTAGCAGAATAGAAGATTTTAGTGGGCATCGGTTCACAGGTTAACATCTTAGCATAAACATTTTTACATCAGCCTTTTAAGATACTATGCTAGCATGGGAAACTAAGCAGCTGAGAAACAGTCACAGAACCTGATCTGCTGCCTCAGCAAGGTGCGCAACTGAATAGAGGGCTGAAATGCTGCAAACTGCACTAGAGCTTGTAGGACAAGTGACATACTTGTGAGTTTTCTTAGTTACAAGTGCAGCGAGGCTGCTTTATCCTACAAACTTAATGACACTTCTGTAATATTCTATGTGTATCACTTCTGTGATACTCAGCTCTGGAGGTGGGTTCATTAATTTAAATGAAATGACTAAATAATAGCATGTAAGGGAAATACTGACTGCAATCACTAGAAATAAGCCCTTCTGAAGAGACAACGTGGAAAGGAGGACATCTTACCTCCAGAATGAAAAAAAGGATGAGGAAGACTTGTTTTCTTACCTTCTTAACAGAATTAAGTGTCTTAACAGATGAGGCTTAATTGATAGATTAGGAGAAGAGATTGGGAAAATGGTTTCATTTAAAATTCTGAATGTAATCTCCCTTTCTGCATTTACAAAGAAAATGTATAAAGAGAAAAGAGGAAAAACAATATTCCAGTTCCTGCTAATTCTTTGTGTTTGGATTAATTCTGTAAAATACATCTCCATAAATGAAAATGGATTATTACACCTTTCCCTGGGAAGTCAATGTGAATCACACTATGCTGAGTTTTTATGCTGGGTCTAAACTTGCAGTTAGCCTTTTCTGTAATGTTGTAGACTAAAACCTCAGTCCCCAACTTGACCAAAATTCTAGCTCCAACCACAAGCTTAATTGTTTAGATAATATATCTTGTTTCAGTATTATTGTATAGCTCTTATATCCTGCTCTCTGTTGTTTGATTGATAGGAATAAGTAAGTAGAAGTTAATTATTTGGAGTAATAGTAGCAGTAAATTAAAAAAGAGATTAAAAATGTTATTGTTTCAGTATGAAGTACTGTCTGAAGGTCAGTGAAGTTAGCAAAGAAAGTTAACACAAGATGCATACAGTATATGAGCTAAATTTGTAAGAGCATTTTCTAGAAAGGTGTATATATAAATCTTCCAGTAGAAAGTGGCTCGGTACATTCAAACTCTACAAGTTTCCAAGTGCTCTAAATGCATTGGGCTGTCCATGTTGTTTTCAGATTGGGTGGTCTGTTTGGCATGCTGGCTTAACATTGCGTGAGTAACAGCTGCTGATTTCAGTGGGGCCTTCAATCCTCCACCTGAGTATCTCACTTTCTGCTTTACAATTCCAAGATTCATTTAATCAGATCTGAGACATGTGCATCACTGGACATGGATGGAATAATTATAGAGAAGGGACTAGATAAGTATATGGAACATTCATATTTTTAGCAAAAAACCACTTGCGGATACGCTTTATAACTAGTGCTTACATTTTCTTGTCTTATTAGGGTATATAAGAAGAGAACAACAACACATAACCTGTTCTGTACAAGTCTTCCTTCATTCTGTCATATATGAATGTTTAAGAGTGAGGAATGGAGAATCAGCAGCCGTGGTATCCCCTGTGGCATTTCGGCTGCCCCTCCAACCTCTATGCATACAGAAGTAGAGCTGTGGGTTGATGTTGTGGTGTGGGAGAACGGAGAGACATTGCTAGAAGTTGGATTAAACTCTATACCTGCTACCCCCTTTCCCAGCAATGCCTCTTTTGTACCACTGCCTTTCAGTATTTTGGGGAGGGAAAGAAGGAGGGTCCTGTGGAGCCTCAGAGCTGTGAGAAGTGAGAAATGTATTACAGCACAGATGGGAGTTTCAAGATGAGCTAGAGCTGAGATGAAAGGTAAGAAGTGAAGGCACTGAGGAAGAGAAGACAAAGCCTTTGGACCTGCTAACCTGCTAAAAAGAAAAAGGAAGAAAAAGGCACTTCTTTTCTACTAGAGAGCCACAACTAGGCAGGAGGGAATGGATAACCTAATATATCTTCCTTCATAACAAATTTCTGTGATCTGAGGTTGCAGATAGTTTGTTTTGAAACATGATACATAAGTTAGGTATTATTATATGGCTTGATCTTGATCCACTTAAGTTAGGAAGCACTTTTGCTCACTTTTATTCTATATATGCAGAGCATAAACCATTATTTCTATTAAGCAGCTAATCCCATACATTTAAAAAAATGTGGTATTTGATTTCTCTAATACATGCAGTCCTTGCCTAAGAGGAATCAACATGACCGAGGGGCAGAAGCATCAGGTTTGGGTCCATTCCTGACTCTGGTGGACTCTGTCGCTACCCTGCAGGACAAGCTTATTCTAATCACATAACAATCAGTGTCTTAGTTTCCTCATTGGTAGGACTTGGGTAATAACTTTCATTTTATTTGTAAATATATAAGAACACTTTAGAGAAATAGGTGTTGTTATTTTTAATTGAACCAATTATGCCTGAATCCCAAGGTATTTATTAAATTGAGGCAACACCTTTCACTGGATGAATGAGTGAAAAAATTCTGTGATCTGTAATGAAGCCACCAGGCTCAGACAGAACACATAAGTCCATGTGAATGGAACTATTAATTTAATCTACTTATTTTTACCTTTTTTCTTCCTTCTCCTATAATGAAACTGTTGTGCATGAGAAATCTAAGCTTGTCCAGTTAAAGTAACTACGTTGAACATAGTTCTTTATAAATAACATTAAAGCACCTTTGTAGTATCCAAGACAAGAAACATTCAACTCCCCTTATACTATTCTGATCAATTCCTTATCTCAGTGCATTCTTGGTACACATGCAAATAATTCGCCTGGTTTACTAGAGGGTACATCACATGATTTTATTGGTGAAAGCAGTTTTAATAGGCTGCCTTTCTGAAAATAACTCTGGAACTCTGACATCTCTGTTAGATTCATGTGCAGTTTACTGAATTGATGTTCTCCCAACAGCCTGTTGTGTTTTCCCTCTTTCAGTCATTCATTGCCAGTAAAGCAGCCCCAAGAGCCACTTTAACTGTGTCCCAAATTATCTTTAGTTGCATCAACAGTATTATTTAGATCAGAGTAATGCTTAATTACTTATGCAATTTTATTTTTATCAACACTTAAGTGATTCTTTAAAAGGCAGTTGTTATATCTTCAAAACTCTCTGTCTGTGTTTCTATCTCCTGTCTTCGAGATAAAATTGCCTGATACTCAGTACACTTGGCTGTAAGAGGTAGCATTTATTTCCTCTGTTGATAAAATGATTTTTCAGAAAAGAACTGCAAGGAGTATACTTAATTTTTTCCCCCTAGCAGGGGACACTTGCAGCAGTACCAGGGAAAGGGTACTATTTACTATCTTTAAAAATTGTTTACCTAGTGCAGATTTAATCGCAACAATCTTCTGGTAATGGCAACCTTCTCTTATATCTATCCTAATCTGTATTCAGATAGGTTAGCATAAACTGCTTCAAACAGTGTGTAATTGATATTAAAAAGCACTAATTAATTTTATGAATGCAGCTTGCCTCGGTTTCCCTTTAAACAATTATGTTTACCGTTCACTTTTTAATAATTATAGTTTGCATAAGTCTTATTTGCAGCTTAGAATCTTCCCTGCCCCCAAGTTTATATTTTTCTAAAACTCTCTCAAAAAGACAATTAAAAAACCCTAAACATTGCCACCTCCATATTATCAAGAAACCATCTGTTACTTACACATTTCTCAGGACGATAAACATGAGCAAAGAAGGGAGACATGTTTTAAAGCACATGCTTTTAGCCTCTGAGTATCAAGCTTATCAGTAAATTTTTGCCAACATCCATCTGTCATGAAATGCACTGTTATACCCATTTATTGATGGAGAACTGAAGCAGAAGAAAACAATTTACTCCATCTCATACTGAAAGTTAGAACTAGGACAGAGCCTGAATTCCCTGATCTTGGTAGAAAGCTTTAACGACACATCACACAAAATTGCTAACTGAAAAGATAAAAATTCGGCAACTGAATAATGCCTCCATCATAATATAAGGAGGAAAAGAACAATTTGTCTTACTTTTATATTACACTTCTTGTTTTACGTGTCTTTAAAAGTCTCTCTTAAATTGCATATGTCTTGGCGTGTCTGATTTTATTGGGGCTGATTTTTGGGAGAATAAGCAATTTCTGGAATAGTTAGGGACTGATGGAAGAGTGATTTTCAACTCAACAGCTTTAAGAGTGGCAGATGCCAGTGCACCTCTGCTTTACATAGCCTGCTTGCAACTATCGCTATGGGTTTGCAGATCTCCTGGAAGGATGGAGCTGGAGAAATAGTGTTTGATTGCTGTGAAGCAGTTTGTGTTGGATTATTTGTGGGTAAAAAGAGGCTTCTCTTGTCTAGTGCTGCTACTACCCTTCATTGTATTCTGGAGATTGCAACTAATTAAAATAAGAAACAGATAGTCATTTTTCAAAACAAATGATAAGTCTATAAATAAAACATAACCTGACTGCAAAGTCATTATTTTAGGGAATTACTGTGTTGCCATATTCATTACAGCATATGATAATATCTACATATTTGTAAATTTATCTTGTTAGTTCATTGGCATGCTTGTCCTCCCAGGAAAATTTTAAGACTTTTAAGTAACGTGTTTTCGTCCTAAATCTTCAAATTACAATCCAGGTTTTAATATTGACCATTAAACTGCTGATGCATTGCCTATGGTAAATATAAACAAACTTTCTGGAAAATGAACACCATTTTATTTATTAAAAGTATCTGGCAGATTAATGAAATATTGTGTCAAGAATTTTGGGCTGAATTCTCTTGTGTCACTATGGACAGGTAGATGAGCACTCTAAAACAGCTCTGATAAGAACCAGCCTATAATCTTTTGGTGGTCTAGGCTTTATGCTCTAATTTTTATAGCATATGAGATGTTTTGATTGTTAGACAGGGTCACTTGGAGTAGACCTGTTGTCTCATTCTTAGAAAGATGTAAACAACATTTTTGGTGTCTGGGCTTAGCTCTTCTGTGTTTTTCTCACTGTTGGTTTTATTGTGAGGACAGTTTTTGAGGACAGTTGAGAAAAGCCACTGACAACAGCAGATTCTTTAATCATTTTGGTTTTTCTATCCTCTGACAAGGTTGAGAGTCAGCAACTGAATATGCAACAGCTCTAAATCTTGTGAAATGATTAGCCAAAGGCTATCATAATTCATACACTCCTGAAGATTGAGAACTGTTCTACCTCACTGGGGTGCCCTTCCAGATTTAATTCAAATACTCTTTGAGTTAGCCTAACTGAAATGGAACAGCCACTTTGCAAATTTAAAAAAAAACCCAACCTGTGTGTAATTTATTTTATGTTTGTAGGCCTACACCTACTGAAAGCTTAACTTTGGAGATCACAGAGGATCAGAATATATAAACATCACCTTTATATGTTAATAATGTTAATAAAAATGTAGAAAAAAGTGAATTACAACTCCTGTATTACCTATTGCTTTCTGCCTAATCTAAATACATTTTTTCTTGTCTTTGTAGAGCCAGGAGATGATTAAACAGCTGCAGTAAGTTTCTTTTCTTTCCCACTAAAATAGAGCAGTTATCTTTAGCAACAGGTAAATACAGTAAAAAATGATTGTAGTTTTCCTTAGCATGCACTTTCAAGTTGAAAAGAAAGCCAATAAGTAATGCATAATACTGTACAGCTTTGGTACTTTAACTGTTTCCTTTTTCTATTTGACTTATGAAGTCTTTAAAAGATTTTATTGGTGTTCATTGCCACAAGACTAAGAACACTGAAAATTTCTATGCAGAATCAGCACTTAATGTTTTAGTGTTACACAGCTAGAGAGTCAAATTAACACTTCTGGCTTCTGCATCCAAAAGCCATAATACCAACCGAGTGTAGAATTAGACTGTTCAGAGCATATTTTTGTCTCCCTTGTACTAGAGTAAGGCAATCATTTCCATGAATTATTGTATGAGAATTCTCTGTTTTCTTCATACATGTGGGGTAATTTGGGGAAAGCAAGGGAAGGAAGTGGAACTTCTGTTGAGCTAATCTGCAGCCATATTATTGCATAGTTACATTAACAACTGATGTGTTCACTGAAATTCTGGCAAACATCTTTCTGATGGCCATTTGAAGTGAGAAGAGCCGCTGACCGCCTTTCCCCAGCCCTATGAAAGCACAGTGAGATCTGATAGTCCTGTAGTCATTCAGTGCACTGCCCCATGAGGCTTTTGTGACCTGAAACCAGAAGTGTAGTTTAAAATCATCAGGCACAGGTACGTGAGTGTCACTAGGCCAGATCCATTTGAGGAATCATTTTACTGCAGTCACTGAACAGACAAGAATGGTGAATGTTGATAATTAATTGTAGTTTACACTTCAATGCAATTAACACTTTTTCATGTGAATAACATTTTTCATGTGAAGAGGTTACTTTGTAATGCCATTTTTATTTCATGCTTATTGCCATATGCTGTATATTTTGTTCTTTTAAATAGTGTTAATATTCTCTTTGACTGCATTACATACAATAGAGCATCTCCCTTTTGATTTATAAAATATGCTTATGAGACTGAAAGCATGTATGGTATTAAAATACATTAGACTAATAGAGTCACTGCCAATTAAAAGACTCCTCCAAAAATGCAGTTTATGGGCTCAACAAAGTCTCTTCAAACAGATCAGCCCTGAAGCTGCTGGGGGAACAGTCTGGGGCTTTTTCAGTCAGCAGGGAGCTGAACTCTGAGCTCTCACTGCTCAGCACAATTCATAACTGCCTAAATAGCTTTATAATTCAAGAATTCATCTCATCTGAAGTGTCAAAGTAGAATACAAATAAAGGAGTGACCTTTAATCAGTAACACAAACCATAAAACCATGTATTTGGAAACAATCTGCAAGCAACTGCAAGCTTCCCTGTAAGCAATCTCACCACAGCAAGCAAGCAAGCACATCCTGCACTATACAAAGAGACACCAGATTTAGCTTGGCTTGAATGCGTTACAGGGTGGAGATGAATCTCTGAAAGAAAAATTTGTGTTTTTCTTTGCCAAATAAATGTACGAAGAAAAAGCTCTTGGCTCCTGATATTATTATTTGTCCAGAAAAAATAGCCCAAATCCTAGTTTGCACACATTTCCAACAAAAATATGTCTCTTCCAGCAGGTATATTTTACCAGAAGCCATTTTCTCATAATAAAAAGCAAAAATTCTAGCAACCATTAGAGTGTTTGCTGTCTCTCTAAAATGCACTTAGCAGCAATAGCTTCAATGTGGGTTTTATTGATTTTCATTTAAATAAAAGACATTTTCTAAAAATAAAATTTTTGATAAAGATGAAAGCAAATTCTTTTAATGAAAAGACTGGACTAATTCAATTCAACTAATGTAACAAAAGCTGCTTCAAAATTATAATACGACAAAAATTTCTATTCATTTTCCAGACACAGTTTTCACAAACCAGATATGCACAAAGTAATCCTTTGTAACTGTTGCTTAAAGCTACCCCTGGCTCCAAAAAATATTTCTGTACTGGACCAAAGTATGCATGCAGCGTCTGGTAGCTTTATTATACTTAAAGAAAACTACAGAAGGATGTGCAGTGTAATATGACTAGGAGAAAAGAGGTTTTTAGATTTTTCTGTGTTTTCTCTGTGAGGCTGTGTTGGCGGTGCTCATATTAATTTAATTTTGTGACTATGTTACTTCAGTAAATATTCAGTCCTACTGTAAAGGATGATTTGGGATTGTGTTGGCAGAAGCTGCTTCAGCTTTCATTTTTACATTCTGCTGTTGGTCATTTCAGGCAGCATTCGAGGAATGTGCATATTAAAAGAAAAGGCACTTCAAGCATGCTCTTGCTTCTTACTGCTGTATGAGTGGCGCCTTCATTTACATCACTGGAATGTAGAACTAGTTTCAGAAGATTAAGATGAGGCCCATGAGGCTCAAGTCCTCACAAACTTACAGACTAGTGAGGACTAGTTAGCATCTAGTTATTCATCAATGCCAACTGGTTCTATATGCACAGAGGGGCTCAGAGAGGACAATACTTCCATTTGAGTATAGACTCGGGTAAAAGACAACAGTAAGACTCATATCTTGCCAGTCAAGGGTACAATAAATGAAGAATTAATCTATAATACAAATCTCCATTTGGACATTTCTAAATGGGTACTACCTTCATCAAGCAGCTTCTGAGTACCAGATACTGTTATTTAAAGAAAGAAAGCCTGTATGCTGAAAGAGCGACTGCTGATTGCCACATTGATATAGATTAACAAATCCTGTCTACCGGCAATAAGTATCAGAAATGCTTACTGAAAGATCCAAAGTCACAAAACTGTACCTGAGCAAGAATACACAGTCTGAGCATAGGTTAACATCAACGTTCGAGTGAATTAGAAGATAGGATGCTTGCCCAAGCAAGCAGATAGGATGCTTGCCCAAGAGAAAATTCTGGCATTTCTGGATTTTTGTCTTGAACCAGAACAAGAAGGCAGCATCTCTAAATTTGCTACTAAACTCCTCCAAACCTTGGAGAGAAAAGATTTGGAACAATTCAAAGTAATATAACAATATAGAAGCAATCTATATAAAAATACAATAATGCAAATTATAAACTTTAATTATTATTATTTTTTTAAGTGTCAACTATATGAAGGCAATTACTGGAGCTGTGAGAATCCTGACATCCAGAAGGGCTGTGCAAGGTAGATCTGAGAAAGGTAAAGTAGAGATATATCTGAGTAATACTCAAAATAAAGCCTCATTACATACAGCTGTTCTCCTGCCACTGGAAGTAGTAACAAAGTAGAACTTATCTTTTCCTTATGACATTTCGTTTAATGTCAGTTAACCTGAGGAGGCTCCAAAGTTTCTCAGTGGAATTTCTTCTGCCAGAACACACACACACAATCTTCATAAAAGTCAATATTAAAACATGAGGAATCAGTCATAAAAGACCCCTACAAAAAACATGGATGCCCAGTTCCACGTTTTATTGCATGGTAAACTACTGCTAGAGTTTCTCAGAAGGAGTCATCAATATAGCCCCAAGAGACCAAATGACATCTTTGAGACTGACTATTTATCTCTATCTCACTTATGTCAAGGAAATTTGTACTAAAAGCATAACAAATGATTCTTGAATTTGTAATATCTAATTCATGTGATATAACTAACTGCTCAGTGATATATTAATGTCAATCTCAGTTAAACTGGTCCAATTTTGTTTCAGTTCCTTCCAGAAATGAATGTCACCCTTACAAACTGTATTCATTTTGAATGCATTGAGTATAATGCAGCACAATGTTACCTTCCAAAACCAATTTACAATGATTTTAGAATATATATGTGTTAACATGTTAACCTGCACCAGCCCTTTAGCCAGTGAGGAATTAAACAACTAAGATTAATAAAAGCAGATTTTAAAAGCTTTTTTTTTTCAGCAATATCAGTGTAAGAACAGAGGAGGAAGCTGTGAACCTTTTTTTAAGTGGGGGCAGTTGCTGATACAATGCAGTAAAAGAGAGAACAACACTGCGCTTTGAGGAAGAAGAAAAACGGTCAAAGCAAATTTCATTGAAGAATAAGCAACAAAAGGCCTGAAATGGCCATATTCTCACTGGCATTTTTATGTCATTCTGGTTCATATGTATTTACAGAACTGTATCATAAAATGAATAAAGAACATATACTTGGAAGAGTAAAGTTACTTTCTGAGGTAAGGGGGAGGGAAACGTGTCCTGTGCAGGGGGTACAGGGGAAACGTATGTAGGCAAAGAATGAACACTTGCAGAGAAGAAAGTGGGAGCTATGAAGAACTAGAAGGCTTTAAAAGAGACTGCAAGACATGTAGCATGAAAGAGGTGAAAAAGAAATCTTGGGGGGACAGAACAGGCCAAAGACTGGGAATGAAGGACATGGTTTAGAAGGAGAAGAATGATGCATAGCCAAAGGCTATTTTGGTCATACAGAAAAGAGAATGAAAATAGATGGAAAGTAGGATGAACGAAACTTTAAAAAATATTAGCATTCAAAGGATTCTATGATAGTTTTTTAATCCAGATTCTCATACAGAGCACAGATCTGACTGCAAGCATAAACTACAGGCTGTCTGCAGGATGCCCTGTTGTGAGTAATTGTCCCACCACACAGAGGATCTCTTAAGCAGCCTTTGTGTGTTCTGGTTTAGAATAACAGTCTCTAAATATAAGAATTTCCCTTTCCTGAGGTTGTTAAATTACAGATGTAAATGAAGCAAAAGGTTGTCTTTTTTATAAGATTTAGAAGCTGCAGGCTAATTTCTGTAGGCTTTTGGATTTCCTCTGGCTTGCAGATGGATAGAAACTATTAAACATCAGTGACAATTTTGAAAACAGGACTTAGACAAAATGTCTTTGCTTTTAAGCAAATTGAAATAATACTACTGAGGTATATGAATTTTTCTTGCATGTCTTGGGCAGATATTACTTTTGAGCCTTATTTAATGCTTCAAATACAGGCATGACATTTCAGAACTGACTATTTTGCTGAAAGATCAAGTTAAACACACATATCCAAGATAGCACATCATACTGACTGGTTTAGGACTAGGTAAACCAAGGATTAAGAACTGTCAAGATTTTCTGGAGAATATAAAAAAAATTTCAGCTCTTCTTTAATCTTAAAATCATTTTCCTCCCTTCTCAACTCAAAAGAGATTTCCCAAGTAATTATGTTACCGTTTTCTAGGGCTTGTAGGGACTGCTGATGTACAGTAAGCTCACTGTAGCTTACAGGATAAAAGAAACTGACCACATCTGGAAAAGTTTGGTCCCTGTTTCACTATATGAAAGAAGATAAACTGGTTGGAGGAAGAGCATTGAGATATGAAAAACAAATTTTAGAATCTTTGTCTTAGCATGAATATGCCCAAAAGCAACACCCAAACTCTTGTCATGGTGATTTCAGGAATGATGATATCACTTCATAAATGCTCTCAGTATTCTGCAGCCTTAGTTTCCCTGCAGTTATCATCTCTACTGTCTTATGAAGCAATCTTCAGGGCTTTTTTGCATAACTCATTTACATGATTGCTGGTCCAATATGTTACGCGCTACATGCGTACATTCCCCCAGTATATTAGTTCATGAATGATTACTGGCTGAACAGGGCTTCAGAGGGTGTTGATCGCAGTGTGTAAATGTTTACAATCAGTGAGGGCAAATATAAAGAATTGCCACAATTTATTAAGTGAAATTTAAGTGACTTCAAGAATCAGATCAAGCATATTTTCCTCTATGAACATGGTGCAGCAATAAGCATCTCTCTTACCCCACCAACTGCAGAGAAGCTATTTTGTTTTCCATTTTATATTACATTTCAGGGAGCATATGGTGACTAAATGTCTTTCATAGTTTGTGCTATATGTTTAAGTTGTGAAGGTTTACAGAGAGTAAGAGTCAAGCAGCTATGTAGCTGCTCCAGCAAAAGTGTCAGGGAAAGCAAAGGAAACCTTCACTGTCCCCCAGCCAAACTTACATTTTTGCAGACGTGTCCCCTCAGACCATAAGTTTGCCACTAAACTTTGGATGCCAGTCTTGGATGTTTCCATATTCAGTTCACAGTCATGCAGCAGAATTATTTAGACAAGCTCTGACTTCCCCAGTTTGAAAAGGGAGGGAAAATTGTATGGTGCTACTAGGTAGAATATTGTATCTTTGTTTTGGTGGAGGTTTCAGGCTCTTTAGAGAGCTGTGGTTGTGGCTGTCACTCTCTGCCACACTCAGAGGCTTTTTTTATTGTCCCTGTCAGTTAGCAGCCCAAGGTTACTGCCAGCTCTCTGTCAGTGCTTTGATTTTTGTCAGCTATGGCCAGGTCCTTTTAGTTATCTGCTATCTTTTCAGCTTTGTTCAGCCTGAGCTCTACTTGTCTACTAATTAGCTCTTTGGAGATTTCCCTTTTAAAACTCACTATCACAGAGGACAGGAACCGTTCAAAAGTTTTGTGCTTCATAGAAATTCCATATTCATCCACATCCCATACAGACATCTTTTTAAAATTAAAAGTGGCAGGTCAGGCCAATTTAAGGTATATAAGCACCATAGCCTGTAAAAAGATACCTTCAGGTTCTTGATCAGGTATGTAGATGAATGACAGAAAAAGAAAAAAGGTTTCCACTGAAAGGACCAAGGTGTGCAAATAAAAAAGCAACTATCATTCTGTGTAACATATTCTCATTTTCTTTATCTTCTGGTGTGCAAATATTGTGCTAGCTGAATATAAAAGTAGCACAACTTTAGGGTACAAAAAAAACCCACACTGTAACAACATCAAGAGTGGTCTTACATCAAGGAGGGCCCTGAGGATGTCTTTGTTGTCAACTTCAGAAGAAAAGAGAGGAACAGAAGAGGAAACTGGCAGAAGGAATAGATGCCAAAGAGAACTCAAAGGATTAGGTCCGGGTGAGGTGATCGGTATTCGAAAACAGTCTGCCTTCTGGCTCTGATCTAAGGGAATAGGCTGGCAGCAAAGCCAGAGGGCATAACAGCACAAACACACCTTCAGCACACTGCTGGAGGCTTGCCTCAGTGCCTTAAAAATTGTGGTAGCAATTAGAAATAAAGGTATATAGGAGCAATAGGCAAAAGTGCTCTATTTATGAATAAAAGTCTTCTTTTTACATAATACTCAATCTACTTGTATCTTTTTTTCCTTCTTTTTTTGCCACTTAGTACGTTTTTCTTGTGGTATCTTATCGATGCTGTAAGTTGCGCCTACATTGCACTTACATAGTGTTAATGCCTGGAAGATGAAAGTAAAAACCTTTGAATATATTAATGCTATAACACAGATGTCTTACTTTTTATACTCTTTTTTTAGAAATATGGTGTGGTTAATAATGATGCAGATTGTGCTGGATGGATGAGCAGATGAAACAGGGGAATACAGATTAAATAAAAATTTCTTCAAAGCTTACGTTTGCTTCATAATTTAACTTCTGTACTTGTCATGATAGTAGCAGCTAGGTGCAGCCATGCATAATCACATTGTTCTAAAATATCCTGGTGAAATAGAACAAACCTAATCTAAACAGCACTGCCACACTTGTTCAGATAACTGGAACGAAAGTAATTAGGAAATGTCAGCTGGGCTCCATGGTTGATGATAATTAGAAATCTATAGTTACAATAAAAAGTACACAAATAGTTTTACAGCTGATAACCAAATATTTCTTACTGAAGGGAAGACTGCAAAGAGACCATGGAATAATCTGACCAGACCTTTTTTGACACATCTCATGCAGTCTGTGTCTAGTTTCTTATTTTTCTGCTTTCATATTTGTCTTATGCATTGGACACCAGAAAGCAATACAGATTTGGCAGCTTTTGCTTTGCTAACAGGAAAGCTCCTTCCTCAGGTCACTGCTAACCTGGGTGATGTTTGGCCAGCATGTGGTCACCCTGCCTCCTCAGAGAACTCACACTTCTACCTGAGAGCTGTTCTTGTTCTTCAGAGCTCAGATTTTCAATGACTTGGGTATTACAAGGAGTTATTGGTATAACCTTTGGACTCCCCATGTACATGGGGTCCTTTGCTCCTGATGTCTGCCAGACTGACAGAATGACAAACATTCAGTGGTTTCTTGTTGTTTACATCTTTGAATGTTTTCAGCCTCTCTTAAAACTGGCCTCATAACTACTCTGGTTGATAGATTTGGAGGCTTTGTGCATTTTTCTTCTATTTCTCACAGGTTGAAAATTTCAAATATATTCTATTAAAATACTATAATTCTGCTATTCTCAAGGTTGGATATATACCATAATATTTTCCTTTTTGGATTAATCTAAATTAGGGCCTATTAGTGGCATAAAACCAGCACAGATATTTCAGTTGCATGCACTGAAGGCATTCTGAAGCCACTCCTACTAGTTTTAAGAAAAGTTCTGGATAGTCATGCTCATTTTCAAATTGATTTGCAAAATTGAACTGGCCAAATTTTGCATTTGAAAAGCCAATTCATGACTTTCATAATTTGTGTTCCATTGATAACAGCAGGTTTGATATGAAAGCTACCTGGTGACCTTTTAGGAAAAGCAACAATCCAGACACTTTCTCATTGGCAGCACATTATTTGTTTGTCCTTACTTTCTGAATCTAGCATTTATACATTAATAATCTAGCATTTATACTGGTCACTTGCTCCTAGAGTTACGTACTGGATGCATCAAGCTGAAGCAGTTATGTCTGCATTGCATCTTTGTTCAACTGACACCTTTTCTTGGAAGCACTTTGGACTAGAAAACTTGCAGATATTAATAGTCTGTTAGTCTCTCCTTCCTCACTAGGAAGACGACATACTTCAGGTACGGGTAGCTGTTGGATTGATTTAGCCTTTCCAGGTTCAATGTATACTCGTAACAGACAGCAAGTGACCCCTGTTTAACACTGCTGCCGGTCATTACTTCTCTAGTTATGCTTCCCTAGCTCACTCTTAGAAGCAAACGGATGTTGCAGACATGATCTGCCTTGAGTTTCTGCTAACTTCAAATTGCTGTACCTGAGCATACTGATCATCTGGATATTTATCTCAAGGAGTCCTCTTAGCATATTTGACTGGTAGCGTTAATATTCTTTTACAGCAAATTTAATCCATATTGTCTCTCTCTGCCATCCATTTCTACTCTGCAGTGTGGAGATGAGCGTAAGTAATTGCTTGCTTAATACAAAATTGCCTGGTTGCAAGACAGTCTGTGCTTTTGCCAGCCAATTCAGATATTATTTCCTCAATTGCAGGCATCTGTTATTGAGCTCATCTCTGTACCATCCTCTATAAACGAATTGCTCTATGCAAAAGTATTTTGTCAGTTTTTTCACCAGCTGTCATGCTGCTTACCTGACTCAAGGGCTCTATCTCTTCACTGAGTTTTTCCACTTGCTTATACTGAAAGCATTTAATGCATCAGTTGAATCATTTAATCTAGTTCTAGTACGACATGTCTGACAGACATTACAGTCCTTGAAGTACCTCTCAGTAATCTTTTAATAGCTTTGTTCCAAGGTGCGCATTTTGCTTTGACTTACTTTATTTCTTGTTCTGTGTTTATTTTATGGATTGTTTGTTGTATTGTAACAACTGAGGCAACATATACCCTGCAGGTGAGCAGTGATTCAGCTGGTCAAAGACAGGGTGAGATCTCAAACAATATTACAAATACCAGTTCATTTGCAGCATGGTTGGGAATTTTCTGAGAAATGCCTCATTGGCTGGGCACTGGCAGATTGGCTGTACTGGATTGTAATAGAAAGAAGAGGGGGACTCAAGAGAAATAGTCACTAGAAGCACATTACTGTCACCATTAAAACAATCAGTCCATGCTGAAACCTGCTCCTAGGAAAGGAGAATGCCAACACTGGTGGAAGTTCTAGAGAGGACCTTATATCTCTGGTCTTAATGATTTAAAAAGGTACCCCCTCTCCTCCAAAAAATAGAAGTCTCTTACCACTATCTTGGGATTGTCTAAAGATCAAGGGTAGTAAAAGGAAGTATACAAATTTAATTGATTGAAATTGGTTTTAGAAATTAGGTTTATCTAGTGGACAAAACAACGAATAGTGCACTATGCTGCTCCTTTCCCATATCCATCCTATCCCCCTGAGCAGGTGTGTATTTCTGCACAGAGAACAGCAGGTCCTGAGGATACGCTGTGTGTTGTGGCTACAGGAAGAACTACAGGCCTGTACCTCCCAGTCAAGGTTCATGAATTCTCAGTTCAACAGAATCACACCTTTTGTTGCAATACAATGCTTCTAACCATAAAGAAAAAAATCCAGAATATGATCTAAATGAAATCACTGATAGCTGCTTAAGTTTGCAGAGAACTGCGTTAGTATTTCTGTGTAAGAAAAAAACTGATTTATTAATCTCATTACTGTTTTAAATGGCAAGCAAACCCCACCCCAGCAGGAGAACAGAACTAGCCCTCAAGACAAGGAGGAACACCTAAACTACTGCTCCTAAAGAGCAAGGCTGCTGTTCTGGCGGTGAGGATATCTTCGGTTATTGCTTCGAAAGCTTACCTTCCTCCTGAGTGTGTACATACTGAGGGCCACAGGGTAAGAGCAGGGAAGGGAGGCACATCACAGAGCTGGAATCACGCCCTTCCCATGTCACAAGGCAGGTACAGCTCTGTCTTGCCTTACTCTATCCTTGTTACTGTGAAGGCAATGGCATCAGCACCCCAGGACCAACCCAAAGGAGTTATCTAGCAGAAGGGCAGGTGGAAGCCATGACAAGGAGATAATGCTTTCTATTGCAATCACTTACTTGAGTGAAATGGCAATGTGTTTTTATGGGCATGAAACCCACATTTGAAAACAAAGGTTAATTTAAAAGATGAAAAAAACCACATCCCTATTAACATGCTTCTTTTCTTCTGCAGGCAAACATCTATTTTGCTGCAAGATGACTGTAAAAAAATTGCAAAGCTCCCATAAGGCAAAATTTCATGTTGTTCTACTTCCATATTTGAAGTGCAATACAGGCCATTTACTGGGGACCAGGACAGCCCTCTAGGGGAAGGACAGGCAGAGAGGATCTTGTTAACACCAAACTTGCTTCCTTCCCAAGAACTTCATTAAAGAGAACAGACAGTATTTCTTCAGGGCTTTAACAAATACTGAAAGATCTAAAACACATTTTTTGAGGCATGTAACTCTTAATATCCTTACTTGACAGAGAGGCAAAACCAAGACAGAAATTTTGACTAAACATTTGTTAGTGTTCTTCATTTTAGGTCCACTGCATTTTGGATATCCAGGTCTATATTTCCTCCTGCTGTGCTTCTCCTGCTCCACCTTCTTAATCTAAAAGATGCTGGGGTCCCACAACTACAGCTGAGAAGAGTTGTGTCAGTGATCAGCATCACAGAAAACTAAACTCAAATCATTTCAGGCAGAAGCCTAAGTATTAAGAGCTTCACTGCAAGAAACTGGACTCTCAGCATCTTACCCAGGTGTTTGAGTTTTTATTTCCTCTAGCTCAGCATTCCTGCACCAGAAATTCATAGTGCTGCCACCATGTACCTATGTGAGTGCAAAAAATCATTTATACAGAAAGGCCAAAGGGCAAACAGCGGCTGCATAAATACTTTGAAAGTCAGCCTCTGAAGCGATGAATGGTTATGGGGACATCTACAGTCTTTCAAATAGACAAGAGGCTACTTTGCTCATTCTCTGAGCTTACCAGGCACAGATCACTTCATACTGAAATCCTGCAGCCACAGGTAAATTCTTTGATGAACCCAAGGGCAACAGGCCCTGCAGCAGAATCAGCGTTACAGTAGTGTTATTATTTGGCTACAGCTACTCAAACTGCAGGCACAGCCTTTTCTCATCCTATTCCAAAGAATTCATAGACATATCCTAAACAACAGCTGTTGCTTTACTCTCTCAGAAATAAAGAAATACAACATTACAGAAGCATCATCTTCCTCCTGTCATGGTAAGTTATACACATTTTTGCTCCATACAAAACCATTTTTATATCCTTTTTTTCTCTGTAAAAATTAATATTTTATTCTTCCAAAGAGTGAAGCTGCTCTCTAAGGTGAAGAGTGCTGTGGAAAGAAGACACAGCAGGAGTTTAGGAAGCTTGGGAGTTATCCACATCACCATTTTTTTCCTGACTGTGAGTGCAGCAAAATAATTAAGATCCTTGTAATTGATTAAATAAGAAATCTGCATAATTTATGACTCTCTATATGCAATGATACATTAAAAATGGTGATTCACCTGGTTTGTACTGCTAAGATAAAGTGACATGATTTATTTTTTTTGAGCAGTTAAAAGAAGTCCCTCAGTAAATAAAGTATAAATACTTGACTAGCTTTTTATTTCCTAAGACATTCAAATATCACCCACCCGGAACTATATAGCAAGTAATATTTTGGTAATTTTATCTTTGCTGTTTGTTAAATAAGGAAGGGAGACTCTTTTTTTTTTTTTTTTTTTTAAATAGCAGCAAGAATTTAAAAGCCTTCAGCAACCTCTGTATCAGACTAAATGATGCAACACACCTTGAAGCTGAGATGCCCACATTTGTTTCCTTCTAGACCTGCTTTAAAAGTCATTTTTGCTGCAACATTCACAGAAAGCCCCAAGACAACTGTGAGGTTAGTAGAGACTTGCCGTTACGTTTAGCAGTTATCTATGTATGCATATGGGTGGTTCAAAGATCTTGTTGTTCCATCCTTGCCATCTTGGTCTTTTCTCCTTTCTGTGCTTTATGGATTTTCTCACAGACCCCAGTAAAGTTAAAGAGAAGCCCAACTGTTCCAACAGGGCCCAGTGATTTCATAAGGATTTCACTTGAGCGGAGAAGTCTACCTCTGCGACAGTGTAAGATAAAACATAAACCCCCTGAATGCTATTGCTCTCTCACTTTCACTTCAGCAATGCAGAAACTATTAAAATAAATGTAACTATTTGTAATGAAAGTCCTGTACTTGTTGTATTTGCGAAGAAACTGAGATTAGAACTTTTAGTTCCAGTTGTAGTTTTCTGTTTTAAATCTTTTAGTAGTCCTTGTGTCCTATTAGAAGACCTGGCTGATCCCTAACAAGTACTACCCCATTTTATAACAGCTGAACTATAGCTTAACTTTCATCCTGACAGGGCAAAAATCCTGGTGATATCTGGAAAAGTCAGGGAGGATAATACAGATGTCTGTATAGAGATGTTTGAATCCCAGAGGAAATGAGAAGAGGAAAACAAGCAAACAGGAGATAATCCCAAATTGACATGCTTTCAGCCTGGAGAGTTTGCAAGAGCCTAAATTAGGCACCTCTCTGCTGAACAGACCATTTTATCTGTAGTAATTTAAAGAACTTCTGTATTTCATAATCTGTTTCACCCAGCTGTTGTTACATGCTAGCGAGCATTATACATACAATAGTCCATTCTTGGAGAAGGAACACATCTACATTGACATACACTAGATGCCACAGTCCAACATCATGTGGTGGTTCCCTTTCCAAATCCCAAGACACATACATGGGTGCAGTGTCCAAAGCTACATTTTCAGGATTCTACTATGATTTATTCCCAGCTTTGCAAATTACTGCTGTTTTTTGAACGGCACTAGAAAGATTTAATTTCCTATTGTGTTTGTGATGTAACCTGCCTGTCGCCTACTTCTAGACCAGTAGATAAATGGGATGTAATACACTCAGCCTAACACTAATTCAGAATTAAACACTGTCCATCCTATGGCTCCACCAGAGAACTTTTACATGCAATTTATAAAAGGAAGAGGACATACCTTTTCTCGCAATTAGAAAAGTATGCAGGGATTGACATGTATGGGTGCATCAGGTAATTAACTCCTTCAGGAGTAGGAAAATGGGGCATAATCAAACTATGTGTAGTTTTATCAATGTTTAATGAATATACAAACTAATAATCAACATGACAGCTGATTGTTCTTGTACCAATTCTCAGTAGTTCCTTAATCTTCACTTTATTCAGGAAGAAAAGGATTTTTGAAAGAGGAAAGGGTAAAATTATTTTTCAAATTAGAAGAAAAGAGAAGCCAAACACTTTCAGATTAATCTAGAAAATGGATCACCTTGCATTGATTCCATCTGCATGTTCTTCTGATGACACAGATGTTTTCCTTGGTACAACAGCAACATGTTCAAGAAATTAGAGGAGCTCTCATGACTCAAATTAATAGAATACAAAGATTTCATATCTTCCATATTCTGTTCTGGTGGATTACAACTTTAAAAGTATTTTTGTCTCCCAAACAATGTAGTGGAATATGAGAAGGGTGAAAAGTATAATTAATACCAAGTAGGATATGTAAAAACACAACTTCCCTGGGCCAGAGAAGCAAAGAGTTTCTACCTGGTCCCTTTTGGGCTAAGCTGTTTGATCAGCTTCCCTCAGTCTCTGTGGATGTCCTTATACCAGTCTAATTGAAGGACCCCTGTTCTCTTTTTATTTTTGCTCTATGAAAAATGCATTGGAGATGTCTTATAATGAACTTTGATATGGTGAAATGATAATAATGTCCTAATTATATATAAAAATGTAATTACACTTGCTACTATTATAGAAAAACTCCCTTTATAATGAAGTGTTATGTTAGAAAAAAAGATTTCATTATAGGCAGATTCCTTTACTTGTTAATTTGGCCTGTGATTCATCACTTTAATATTAAAAAAATTTCTCTCTAAGTTACTTTTGATGTTTCTCATTTATGGTTCATTTCTCTGCTCTGGCACCTTAAGATGCCAAAAATTACAAACTTATTTAAGATATACTTTAAAATGTACTAGTTATTTAAAAGGAAGATAGGAAAAAAAGGAGTAAGAGTCCTTTTTCTGGGAAAAATGTTTTATAATGGAACATGGAACCAGGTTAAATACCATGGCCATGTTCTCACTGACCGGTTGCCTTTGCTGTTAAAACTTTTTTTCTTCAACATATTATTAAAGAAAGGTGTTATTGAATACCTAAAATTGCTAACAAAAGGAAGAATAGCATTAAAAATAAAAAGTTCAATGAAAGAATCATCCAGTCACTTCTGAAAGTTGCAATAAATCATAGAATCACAGAATCATTAAGGTTGGAAAGGACCTCCAAGATCATCAAGTCCGACTGTCAACCCAACACCACCATACCCACTAAGCCATGTCCCAGAGTGCCACATCTACATGCTTTTTGAACACCTCCAGGGATGGGGACTCCACCACTTCCCTGAGCAGCCTGTGCCAGTGCTTGACCACTCTTGGTAAAGAAATTTTCAGTAAAGAAATTTTTCCTAATATCCAATCTAAACCTCTCCTGATGCGACTTGAGGCCATTCCCTCTTGTCTTATTGTTAGTTATGTGGCAGAAAAGACCAATACCCACCTCACTACAACCTCCTTCCAGGTAGTAATAGGGACTGAGATCTCCCCAAAAGTGATAATCCTGAACAAAATCTGAAGGAAGGGAGGGGAAGGGAAGGGAAGGGAAGGGAAAGGAGAAAGAGAAGAGGAAGAAGGAGAAAGAGAAGGAACATAATGTGATCTCAGGTGTTATATATTACTACTGATATGAGTTCAGAATAAGAATATTTTCCCTCTTGTACCATGAAAAAAGTACTTCAGGTGTTTTTATGAGCCAGAAAGTTTTCCTCTACATTATAAGATAGTTTGCAACTAATACCCTATTTAAAAATCCAGAAGGGGAGGGTAATGGTAAGGCTGTGATTTGCAAATAATTGAAAAATATAACAGTAATTTTCTGGAACAGGAAATAACATTTCACAACCCAAAACATAACATGGTTATGAGGAGATAGAATGTCTGTTCAACTCCACTGAACTACATAGTCACTGTAAAAAGACATCTCCTCAGAGATTTTAAATTGGAAAAAAAAAAAAAGGATTTTAAATAAAGCACACATCCCAGTTTGTATCATCTTTCCGAGTACAGAGTTTCAGTTTCCTTTTGCATGGAAGTGTCCTGCTCCTGTCTGTTTGCTGTTTCCTCCTTTTTGCTGTATTCAAGGTGGCCTTGCTAAAAGAAGATCTTCCCCACTAGCCAGCAGCTCTCGGGGCTCCAGCCCTTGCTGGAGTGGGTAAAGGATCTATCTTGTTACAGTGCATTAACAGAAGTAAAGAAAGTGTGGGGGAGAGGTGCATGCACCTGAAAGCTTCTCTGTACTGAAGACATAATGGAAGATACTACTTTTCCTTACAAGCCTTGCCTCATTTCTGTCTTTAGACCATCACAGCTGTAACACCATTGATAATAAAATGTATTTATCTATGGATAAGGCTAATGTATTCTGTATGATGCTTACACTGCATCATGGTCTCCACTCTTGCTCCCTTGACAGATACTTGTTCAGAAACAGCTTTGTGCTCTCTTTATAGTTCACAGCCATGTATGCCTGCTAGCCTGCATATAAAGATAGAAAGACTCTGAGGGTCAGTCTCTATGAGGTTTTAGTAGTGTCTTGCATGTTTGCCTCATTTTACACTCTTGCAAAGCTGCACAAGGCAAGACTCTCAATCCTGTGAAGGTTCTCACAGATAACATCTACATACCAAGAGTTTTGGTCCACATAACTTTCCTTGCTTCATTTTGCTTATTTGAATATAGAGGGATCCAGGACCACTTACTGTTTAACAGCTATGAAAAAGAAGTGAACTTGAACTTAAATATTCTGCCCATCTACATGGTTTTATCTGCAGTGGTCAGGAGTTCTGGATGTTATTTTCCTGGCCCACAACATACGTAGTGTCTATTAAAGTAATACAGAACTACTCATATCTTGTGGTGACAGAATTGGGTCTGACATTTTATTCATATTCTCTGTATAGCCTGAGTTTGCATAGTCCAAATAATTGGGGCAAAATTTCATTATTTGCTGCTCTAATATTTAGAAAGGAAAAAAAAAAGGGGTGGGGTGGGGTGGTGGTGGTGGGTGGGGCGGGGTGGTGGTGGTGAGTGGGGCGGGGAGTAAGGGGACCAGATCCAAATTTTGGAGTCCTCACTGAGCTAAAATCAGGGCATTACACTTCAGAAGTTGTTCAGCAATTTCACTCTGTCAAAAAAATAATACTGTGAGAAGTTTCAGTTAAAAAGATATTCTTGCCTTAAGTGAAGTTAGTGTGAAACAGGCATTTGTTAAAACAATGTTCTTGGGGATGGTGTCACTCTCTTTCTGCATGACACCACTATCTCACATCCCAAAAGACAATGGTACCATTCTGTTACACTGTTGTATTACTAGATAAGAATATTTCTTTCCTGCTTAGAAAATGGACATTTTAAAAATACACATGCAAACTAAAATAATATATTATACCGAAAAAGAAAATCACTCTGATAGATACTAAGCATAAGCAGTTGGTGTAGATTCAGATGTATGATATTGTGCTTTTGTCTATAAGGTATAAAAAATCGTGATCATGGTACAAGAATATTTAGCTACTCCAGAGCATTCTTTCAAAACACTCTCTTAATGAGTTTTTACAGGAGCCCCGTGTAGCATACTTAGTGATTCATTTCTCCAGAGTCAGCAAATCAGATTCTCATCTTAGTGTGCATTTAGGTTTATATAATTCATTCATGAAAATAACTTAAATGAGGCCCTACACCTGGCAGTCTGAGAGAAGGGATATGTCTAAGGCCATAGAACTGGTCACCTGTAAGACTAGGAGATGGGCAACATCAATAAGGTAGACTGTTCTTCCAGCTGCCCTAAAAGAACAGTTGGTTCCTTTTCCAGTTAAAACCCCCCAAACTTATTAGTCAACACGCTTGCACAATCAGCCCATGCATTTGCATATCTAGTGGCCTAAGTTTTGAGGATATTTTTGGTTTTGCAGTTGAGTAGTCTAGATATACAATTAAAGAAAAATGAGATCCGCTTAAGAGACTGTACTGAATATATGTGTTCCCGTAACTCTATTCTCCCTCCAGCTGGGAAAAAAAAAAAAAAAAATCAATGGGGATGTGAGGAAGGGCAGAATAGAGACTTCTAAAATGGAGTGACAGATGTAGTCTGCAATAGAGCAGCCAGTGTCACCAGAGGAGATGCAGTCTCATGCACCACCACAATGCAGAGTTTCCCCTCATTTTTTTCTCCTTTGTCAAAGAAGCATTCACATGAGTAACTGCAGATGAAGCAAAATTGGTTTTATAGAAGAAAACTAGTTACAATTTTAATCACAGAAAAAGTCTGCATTAATAAAAAGGCATACTTTATTCTGTTCCCTTTCAGCACCACGAAGAGTGTGTTGGGATTCCTCTGATGTTTTTTTGAGGGAGATTTTTGGAGTGTTATTTCTGATCATATTAATGTCATTGGAAATTGAGGGCCTTATTTTCTGCTTGGTTAAAAACACAGTGAAACATCTTAAGAAATGCCTATTTCAGCCTTAATTTTGTCCCTGCTCCTCCTGGCTATGTAACTTCTAATTCCAAACAGCCATCCAGTGGTGGAGGGAGTCCTCTCTGCCAGCTGTGCTTACTCCCAGACCCTTGCAGCACCTATCTCAATATACTTGCCTGGTAGCTGATGGGGCCCTGGCAGGTCTACAAGTCCAATGGCTGCAGAGCTCAACAGACATTTAAAACTAATTTATTGATGACACTTGCAGCATTCAGAAATGCTAATGTTGACATACAAGGCAAGTATTTCTTCTGTTAGCAAAGCCTCATATAGCAGAGCCATCACAGTGATTTTCGACAGAAAGCACACCTTTGAAGGCTTTAAGATCCTTGCAGCCTTTAAAAATTTCATTCTAAGCTAGCCAGTTGCAAGATATTTCAAAAGCTTAAGCTTCCCATGATCAAAGGCACTCTTGAATAACACTATTATGTTCTCCTCCTTAAATCCTGTCTACTTGGCAGTGTTGGTGAGGAATTCGGCAATTTATTGCTTCTACTAGTGAAGCATATTGAAACATGCAAACTGCATGCATATAACTCCTCAACAGTGTCATGTATTGTGTTGACATATCAGGATCTGACAACATGTAGCTATATTTTGAGAAAACTAGATTGCTGTTTATTTCACCATTTAATTTAGAAAGCAGAAAAGTGATCAAGGTTTAGTAATACCATTGTAGGCAAGACAAGTATGTATTTGCTGCTTTGTAGTCATACTTTGAAAGCAACATCTATTTGAAAATAAAATTGGGGACCGAATTTTCAATCTCTGACTTAAAAATTTCTTACACAGTTTTGCTTGCTGTCTTGTCTGCAAAGGCGAGGTGTATTCAGACAGCTGTTTGCAGGTGCCAGGTGGTTTACCTTATCTTCTCATTAGTGTATACAAAGACAAGTTTTGTATTATAGAAACCAGATGTTCATTCACGTGGCTCATGTACCCAGTTTTGGCAATAACGAATGCTGATAGTGTTGAGCTTGTGGTAGACCTTACAGCTCCTCACCTATGTTTTATGTATACTGCATTTATTAGCATAAAGTAAAAACATTCAGTGCCACAACTGACCTGTACAACTTATGTCAACATATGGTCTCCCATCTCAGCAAGGCTGTAATCACTAGATGTTTTTAGTTCAGACTGTTTCCTTTGGGGGGCACTCCTCTGTCACTATCAGAATATCTCAGACAGGCGATCTTTGTCTTGGTCTCCCACATTTTCATTTGTTAGAAACTATTTTATCTCAATTTTTGTATTACACAGCTGAATATGACTAAATGGGTAATTTGTCCATGAAAACTACATGATTATTCATTCTTGCCATTATGACAAACACAACTTCTCTTCTTGCCAGAAGGGGAGAAAGAGGGTGGGACAAAAAAATAGGTATACTGCAGTCTACTGCTGGTCTGTAATTCCTATCTGTTGGCTCAAGTTTGAGGAAGAGCGAAAACAGGAAGGCAAGAGCTGTTCCCACCAAGAAAACGAGCTGCTGGGAAAGCTACCAACTAGACTCAGCTCGCTTTCTTACACAGGTCTGTGACCTACTGCTATGTATTTATATTTGTTGCAGTCTAAGCCCTGATCTTGGCTTTTAATTCCTTGGTTTCCTCAAATACAAAATAACTCATTTTAAAATTGCAAAATATAAGCACCTGTGGGCACCTCTGAAAGATTTGAAACAGACTCTCATATTCTGCATGCAAAATGAACCGGCAAGCAAATACATAAGCATGAGCATTATCATCTGCCAGTATCTACAAGTTTTACAGCTATCTACGCAACACAAACACACATCTGGTTCTGTTTTTACATATATCTATTAATTAGAAGTTATGACATTTTTTATCTTCATCTTATCTGAAGTCATATTGGGGAACATGCACTGTTTTTGGAAGTACCAGCAATCTCCACTTGCAAAATGGAGAAAGAATCATCTAGTACACTCTGGCAGGCCAATGCTCTGGCATTTCAAGTTTATTCCAGAACTAATTTGTGTGAAAGTGCAATATGAGATGTAAGTCTATTCCTTAACAGTTTGGAAAGCATACAAAAGGACAACTTCAGATGAGATAAGTATCCTAGTTCAGTAACAAAGGCCCACCCTTCATTTACCAGGACAGGCTGCTTCTTACATTAATACAAGTGTAGTCATGTTCATACTCAAACTCCTCACCATGGTTTTGCACATACAGAAAACCCACTCACTAGAGAGAGGGACAGACTGCATAACCAAGGATCATCTACCTCTTTGCTTTTCCTCACCAAACAACACTAAGCACTGGCCCAAACCCATTGTAGCCAACAAATTAAAAGGTATGAGGAAATAATAATGGGTTATTTTGTAGCAATCAGGATAAAGACATTTTTAGGCTGCAAAAGAATTTATACTCTCTAGCAATTATGTCTGACCAGACAACTAATCTATCATAAAACAGGGTTTTGTCTAAGCCAAAAAAACCCACTTCAATAAAAGTTCATATTGTTTCTATGTTGTATTTGAAGAGCAGAGACTCTGTGTAGCAGGAGCAACTGTATTTTGGGGAAGCAGAAAGGGTAATATTTGCCTGTGTTGCAATGCCATCTGCATATAAAGCAGTAAGGACAATAGAGAAGCACTGCTAACACCGTTCTCCTTCAGGGAATGATGCTCAGCAAGTCAGAGAAACAATGCATGCCAACCAGTGCTGTAACTGCCAAAGAGCTGGAGCTGAGTATTTGCCAGCAGTGACTGGATCAGTGGTGCTGAAGACACCGATCTATTCGCCATCTCAAAAGAGGGGTGAGAACAACAGAGCCTTGCCAAAACCTTTAGCTGTTTTGGCAAATTTACTTTTGCGAGTAGACTTCTCTCATCTCCTATAACATTTTATGGGGCATGGACATTATCACAGATATTACTGCAACAGCCACAGTTGAGAAGTGAAGAGAATCTAAAAGAATGATACAAATGATGCAAACAGAAATAAACTACTGTGTGGCCACAATATAAAATAGTGGCCAAGGCAAAGGAAAGAGAAATGCATTAAAGACTGCTTTCCTAGATAGCTGTTAGTTTTACTTGAAATAAATCTCACATATTCCCATCCTACAAAGAAATTAGAAGATATTTCCTATCCTCTGACCTTCTCAAGAAAAAACAAACAGTATCTGGAAAAACACTATAGTTTGCAGTTTTAAATTCCTGGAGTTTCTTTACAGAGTGATTTCATGCACATTACTTGCACGTGGTCCTGTAAGGACGACCCACCACTGAATAAACAGTATAGATTGCTAAGATGTTCTTACAACACAAGTGACAGAAAAAAAGCATTAAGTTTGTGGAGATGTGGGGGCAACTTCAGTCAGCTCAGTAAGGGAGTCCAGGTCATTTTCTAAGTCCTGACAAATCCGAACACTATCAATGCATACCACTGTCCAAAAACTTGGAAGGCTGTAAGCAGAAGCTCAATAGTACAGCAAGGAAAGTCACACACACTCATGGCTCTCTTAAAGCTTTGTGCTCAGCACTGGAAAGTCACAAGACACTTTCGTTCATCGTGGCATGGAGGAAGCACTGTCTTCATAGCAACACTAGCAAATTTGCTGTAATTTTAAGTTCCTCAGTATAGATAATCACTTGCTTTCTGAAGAGTCTACTAAATTCCATTTGGAGTTATTAAGACTGTTCACAGAGTGAAGCCTATTCAGCTTAATAAAGTGCAGCAAAACACTCTGTGAAGTTTGCAAAGAATTCAGATAGCTGAGTGATAATGTAACTGTTTGACAGCTGGGAGTATAATGCAAACAAGAAACACCGCATAATAGAATATTACTTTGTCATTCCAAAATAAATGGAAAATCAGATATTTGGGAAAGAAAAACATCTTAAATGAAAAAATGGGGAATGAATGGGGAAATTCTGTTAAGGTTACATCTTGAAAGAGAAGCAACAGCAATAATTTTCAGGATATACAGTACTAATACAGGAGCTCCTGCATTTCATCATAAAGCTGCGGTGTTCAAGCAGGGCAAGATACTGTTGTTGAAGTAAACCAGGAAGTCAATAAACTCTGCATAGAAGCTTTGCTAACTTTTGAAGGGTTATTCATTGTCAATGGGTTTCAATTTTTCAATTGACATTTTTCCATTTTTTCAATAATTTCAATTATTTCAATTGAAGAGTATTCATTTGCAAATTCTGACTGAACATCCATGATGAAGGTGGGAATTGTGGAGGGTCCCAGACACATACTAATCACAAAACCAAGATCCTTTTTAAAAAGTATTAATTGAGAATTCCAGTTGCAAGCAATCTGTTACAGATTTTCACAGAGGTCTTTTTCTTGTTGCAAATAAAACTATCAATACACCTGTAATAAACTGGAATGTCAATTATTTTTAGCCAGATAAATGTCATAAAAGACAGGCATTCTGCCCTAGGAGCTGCACAAACTGCAGACTGAGGCTAAGATGTCTGCAATGTGTAGCAAATAGCAACATTTAGCTAAAGCACTGATCCTGCTATTTTTAAAATTCTCCTGATTTTGCGTACTGCCGACATCTTACTCAGAATTACTGCAGCTTGAGTCCTAGTCTTTGGGGAATATCTGCAAGACATTTCAGTGTCTGATTCTTCAAGTAGCTCATTAGGGTGATGAAAAGCCACATGATGAAGGGGCAGTGCCATGCTTGAAGAGCTAGGGGTTCCTGTTGTCTTGAATTATTAACAAGTCAATATTTAGTGGACTGTTCCTGCCTGCCTGCCTACAGCAGGTGGTACCCCACTGCCTTTCACTTGGAAAGCATCTGCTTGCTCTGAGCCTCCCCAGAGCTTGCTACAGTCATTTGTTCGATTTAAGACAGACACTGTCATTATTCTGTGCAGCACTTCACAGAAATATTTCCTACTAAATGCTTGAACCATCTGAGCAGCACTAGGCAGGCTGGAGGCTTCATTAATAATGCATCTCTGCTTATCAATAGATTTAGACAACTTGTATTTAGAAGCTTCTTCAGAAGGAGTGGGGTTTTTTCACACCAGTTAGCTTCATTCTGTCAGTTCCTTGATGTAGACATTACATCCAACTGAGTTCTGAAAAGCAGAGGTGCTAAAATTGTATTTGAGCTACTCCCTTGCTTTGGAGCACCATTTGACTGATGTAACTCTTAAGATCAACCCCTCTGTTGTGTCATTCTTTGCTGGTTTTGGGGCTTGGTGGGAGGGGTGGAGGCATTTACATTACAACAGAAATTTGCCTTTATGGTACTTAAAATACATGGAAGCATTGGCTTTGCATTCTCAACAAATTCAGCTTCCACTAAAACTTCTCTGGACTCGGCTCACAAATGAGGGAAGAACCACAGAACCACAGAATGTCAGGGATTGGAAGGGACCTCAAAAGATCACCTAGTCCAATCCCCCTGCCAGAGCAGGAACACCTAGGTCAGGTCACACAGGAACATGTCCAGGTGGGTTTGGAATGTCTCCAGAGAAGGAGACTCCACAACCTCTCTGGGCAGCCTGTGCCAGTGTTCTGTTACCCTCACTGTGAAGAAATTCTTCCTCACATTTATGTGGAACCTCCTATGTTCCAGCTTGCACCCATTGCCCCTTGTCCTATCATTGGATGTCACTGGGAAGAGCCTGGCTCCATCCTCATGACACTCACCCTTTACATATTTATAAACATTAATGAGGTCACCCCTCAGTCTCGTCCAAGCTGAAGAGACCCAGCTCCCTCAGCCTTTCCTCATAAGGGAGATGTTCAACTCCCTTCATCATCTTTGTGGCTCTGTGCTGGACTCTCTCAAGCAGTTCCCTGTCCTTCTTGAACTGGGGGGCCCAGAACTGGACACAATACTCCAGTATTAGCTTGTGACTTGCAGAGGAGTGGCAACCACATTTGGCAAAGCATTCAGGATGCTAAAAACAGAGTGAAAAATACCAAACTGCTGCCCGGATCAAGCAGCAGAGTCAACAAAGCAGTTGTTGTACATATTTATAAACATTAATGAGGTCACCCCTCAGTCTCGTCCAAGCTGAAGAGACCCAGCTCCCTCAGCCTTTCCTCATAAGGGAGATGTTCAACTCCCTTCATCATCTTTGTGGCTCTGTGCTGGACTCTCTCAAGCAGTTCCCTGTCCTTCTTGAACTGGGGGGCCCAGAACTGGACACAATACTCCAGTATTAGCTTGTGACTTGCAGAGGAGTGGCAACCACATTTGGCAAAGCATTCAGGATGCTAAAAACAGAGTGAAAAATACCAAACTGCTGCCCGGATCAAGCAGCAGAGTCAACAAAGCAGTTGTTGTACAAATTAATATAAGGAATGAGAAAAAAACAAGGATAGAGTTCCATTTTGGAAAAAAAAAAGAAGAAAAAAAAGCAGCCTCGAATAGCTGTGTCATAATTACAGGGAAGACACGCTCGGATCTGGTTTAGTTCTGCCACTAAGCCTTCATTCTGGATCAAATTTCCCCTCCATCACCCAGCTAGTGAATCCCATAGCCTTCAGGTGGATTTCTGCACTGCTGGTTCTACTTGATAGTCACAAATCAACGTTGGGTTTGGTTTTCTTTGTTTGCTTTCAATGAAACACTCAAGCAAAGGGTTATAAAAAACTTAATATTCACAGATCTTATCTACACTATTATCTTTGTTAAAAGCTTACATAAGGCTTTTTCAGCCCTGTTATCTTCATCCCTGCATGAGGAGAAGCTGCTGTTTGCTGCAGTTTCCGCCTATTCGTCTCTAGAGATACTCATCTCTAGCTGATGTGAATAAATCCACCCAGCAACTTCACATTTTTTGGACCTGGAATCCTTCAGTGGTTTCATATCCTTCACCCATGACTTGCACAAGGAAGCCAGGCTACATAGTTAGTTAGTTAGTTATTTAGCTAGTTAGTTTCTTTCTTTCACAAGCTGCTTGACAAATTCCTTGACTCTTCATGTTAGGAAATTTTCTAAGTTTTTTTCCTTCAACTACAGAAATGAATTTAAACAGGAAGACTTTTGCAGAGAATATGGAACTATTAATACACAACAGCAACGGACAAAGTTTGCTGTCAGGCTAATTGCAGACTGCTTTTATTATAGATTGGTTTCAGTGTAGAATTGCTGGTTACTAATGAAATAATTACATAACCCCTTATGCACATTAGATTTAATACCTCTTAGACCTATCAGAAATACCATGTACATCAAGCAAAACTCCACGTGAGCAGCTATCCAATCTGCTGTTCAAAGCTTAGGGCGTTTAAATGAAGGTCTCAGTCCTGTACCCATCAATTTGAGAAATACTCAACCACCACCAGAAGAATTAGATGCTGTTTGTACACTGTACTTTTTGAATAAACAAATACTGGTTAAAATGTTGACACTGGCACGTGACTAGGGGCTGCTTTATGCAGTTTCAGCATCTGTTGAAGTTCATGGGAAGCTAGTTTGTCCAAAAAGGATAGAATTTGGCTTTAATGAATAGGATGACATTCACACCCTAAACAAGCGAAGCTGAGCTGTAGCTGCAGCTGCTTCTGTGCTTACAACAGAAGTGCCCCTTTCAAATATCTGTCAAGAATTGAACATGAAACCAAATTCTGTGATGCTCCAAGGATGGAATTCCGATATGGGGAATAAAGTCACAGTTTTAAAAAAATATATTTAGTTCTAACATACAAGAAACAAAATTATTTCAAATCACAACTCTTCTAACTCCTTTGAATTACACAATGGATTAAGATTTTCATGACACTTATTACAGGGTATTGAACATCCATGCTGAAAGGACCTCTTTGGAAGGAGTTTGTATCCTGTCCCTGTCCACAGCAACTAGGTGTCACATGACTTCTCCAAAGATGCAAGAGCATATTTCAGAAGGATGACTTCTGGATCAAAAGGCAGTTCAATCTCTTTGCCTCTTAACTCCTCAGCCTAGCTGAGAGGTGCCAGTGGTAACTAATTCACAGGTCTGTCCACCGGTGACTATGCTGTTGTCAAAATTTTGTTTAATAAATTAAGGATGATTATTCAAGCAGTGGTACTGTAAGGTACAGGGGGTCAGAGTATTAATTACTTTATTTTATTTTATTTTGAAGGAATAAATGATCTTTTGCCACCATTATATCACTCTAACAGGGTAAAATTCACCTGTTATGTAGAAAGCAAGCACAAGATCTTCCACCTTATCTATGTACAATCTTGATACATATCTTCACATCCTCAGTGGACAGAAAAAATGCAGTAGGCAATAGGCATGTGCAAAAGCAATGAAGAAGCAAAGAAGCAAGAAACTGTGCATGGGCCTCTTTCTGCAGATTCCGTACCTCTAAACAGACAGAAAGAGCAGCAGCTTTTCCTGAAGCTGAAGCAGTACCCACCTAGGAATAGGAGCACTGAGATTCATATTTTGACTTGGAGAACACCTGCTACTAAGTCAGTCTGGTCTTTCATCAGCACAGCACAATACCTCTGCCCTACCATGGAAAATTATTTCACCCTCAGACTAGTCTGATTTCCAACTGCCATCAAATCAGAATAAAAATTCTAATTTTTTTACAGACTCAGATTTTTTTACAGATTTTTTTTATTGCTTCATGTACAGTTAAAAAAACCCCCAAACCCCCCCAAAAAACCCCAACAATAAAACAAAACTGGTTTAATAATTTTTAAAGAGATTTTAAATGATACTCATTTTATCAAGGCTGATGAAAATGACAGTAGTGTCAGAGGGTAACAGGTTGCTAATAAATACAATAGTTTAGGAAAGTGCTATTCTTGTCACGGAAAAATATATTCTGAGAAAAATAATACCACCGTAATTCATTTTTGAAAGCTATAGAGACTTCTTGGATGAGGAATGCAGTTATTAAAGGCAAAAGTACACAATATGTTGTAATGAAATGGTTGTGCTACACACTTCATTAAACGTTTTGTGAGTCGCCTGGGAAATTCCAGCTCTCCCCCTCAGAAAGGAATGTTTTACATGGTTGGATCACTAGAGGGAGCACACACAGCAAGACTGAAAACAAAACCATACCGCCTTGGTGACCAGCCTGCAAGCAAAGCTGAACATGTGGAAAGATTGACCAGGGGCCTCCATAATTTGTATCTGTTCTTCCAGTGCAAGAATTATGGTTACAGGATTCATTGAGAAAGACCAGAACACTTCCAGTTATCAAAAATAAATTCATGTGGCAGTGCTGAAGTTCGTTCTGAGCGACAGAGTTGGGAAAAAGCTGACAGACTGTGCACTGCATGTTCGTTGGAAGAAAACATACTTGTCATATGTGATGCTGAAAAGCTTAAAAATTCAGAGAGCACAGTAGGGAGTCTTCCAGAAGGATTCAAAGAACTGATATGTTTTGAATATGTTGACTGTTTGATTTACAATATTTAAAGGTAGAAAATAAAGTGGAAAGAAACCCAACCAGTCAGGAACAGGAGCTAAGGAGGGGCTGAACTGCAGATGTACTGGAATATCTCTGACACTTGCCTGATCATTTCAAAAGCTCATCATTTGTGTAAAAAATGACCCAAAAACACCACAAAGGAAAACAAGTTCCTAACTCTGTGCTTTAACATTATGAGCAGTACTGCTGAAGTAATACTCTTTACAAAGCACATTTTATAATTTTCTTTCACTTTAATCCACTATTCTTTTTAGATGAGCAACAAAAGCGACATTACAGACAAAAGAAGCAGTGCAGAAGAAACTACACTTCTATCACAGAAGGCAGTGAGCTGCCAAAGTGCTGTGTCTTCCCTAAAAGAATTTACAACCATGCTGTAAACTTGAGATGCATACCCAGCAGAGTGTATAAGGCAAGTATGAAGTAGTTATTGTACAATGTGGTAGAAATAATATGTAATACAAATAATGGAAACTTCTCTTTTTGCTCATTGTTTATCAAAGGCTGCAGCCTATTAACTTTATTGTTTTCCCTCAACTAGAATTTACAATATGCTCATTTGAATACTGTAGCAGAAAATAAAGATTGAAATTTTAAATCAATACTTTCATTGGCAAAGCTTTTATTAGTGTCTTAGAGTAACTGCAGTAACAGTTATCTCTGCCCATATCCATAGACTAACACTCAGAAGGCCCCTGTGGATATGAATACCAGCTGGCACCAGAAGTGCACCACCTGGCACCCTCAGGCTTCGCTTAGACAATTCTACATTGAATCCAGTGAAACTGAGTAAAGACTGACTTCAGTTTGAGTGAGTCTTGCTCCCCAGCCCTTGTGGAAGGGTCGGTACTGTCGCACACCGACACAGTGCACGTAGAACAGAGTATTTCAGTCTTAAACTTCTCTCCTTGAAATGGCAATTAGGAATTTTAGCAGTGAAATGCTATTAAGGGTCAACAATCAAGTCTACCTGTCAGCATCCCTCCTGCATCCCCTCACAAACGTGTTTGTGTGTAAACAAGCAAGTGTAGGGGTGGGCACGCACTTCAGCGTGCGGCAATTTCATCTCTGTGTGGAACTCTTGCTGGGTGGTCCTGCAGAATTTTGTGGCAGGAGATAAACCCAAGTCCTAAACTCTCGGTAACTTGCTGATCCCAGTAGCATTCATTTCTAGGACATTCATGACTTTTGATATTCCATGTAGAATTTTCTTCCTTTAGGCACAATGTTAATCTCAGCCTATGAATGGTTTCTTTGATTGTTTACTGTGATTATCTCACTGGTAGACAGCTCATTGGTTGAGCCATATCTGTTTGGATAAGAGGCTATAACACAAGCCTATTCCCATCCTAAGAGTAATTTTTTTTTTTTTTTTCTGGTATATACATACGTAATAAAACTCCATATGTGCATATATATATATATATATATACACACATATGATACATTAAAACTAGTCTGAAATATATAAAGACTGCAGAGTCAATCACTCACAAAGTGACAAAAATACTTAAAAAACAAAGGAAACACTGGTCTTAAGGTTATTTGTACAGCATTCAATTTCTCCAGGAAGCACCAGTGTAGTACAATCTTAAACATCATTACCACTTCTCTTCTTTTTCTCCCTACAAAATCACTGCCTCATTCAACAAACATTTATGTATTAAATACTCCTCAGTGAATGGATCATTCCAAACCTTATTCTCACACACTCCACATTGCTGCACTCAGAATAAAATTATTGATTTCTGCATCACCAGTTTCATCGTGCTTTATAGCAAGAATGCATGTATTTTCATATACATAGCCTCCACCAGCAGAAAAATTATTATTATTCCCATTTTATAGATGGAGAGCTAAAAGCCAGAGAGGTAAAAGTCAAAATGTCAAGTGACCACTAATTTTCTCAACACCACTGAGACTGAAATGAATTCTACAGGAGTAAACTCATCTTTATTCACCCTGAGACCATTTACTTTTTCTTTTTTCTTGTCCTGTAACTTCCTCTTGAATTTATTACATACTTTCAAAATGGTACAGTGAAAAAGGTAGGAGTCTCATACACGAGTCTCCTCTTGCCTTGCCTTTTTCTGAGAGACTTTTCGTCTCTGCCATGGCACTAAGTGTACTGCCACATACAAGTCCCATTTCACCTAGCTCTCCGAATGGCAAGCCAGAGGGCTTATGTTAAGCTTTGTTTATTGATATTCTACTAACAAATCAAACAAGGTGAGTTTTCTTGATCAGTTGTTTAAAGCCATCACACATTCTTCTACTTGGTGTGTGTATGCTCCTTAGGAAAGACACAGGATGAGAATTATCCCTCCTTGTTCAATTTTTGTTTGCAAAGCTGAAGAGCTCTGCGGGGAACTGAAATGAACAGTAAAGTCTGGTGTAACACAGCTTTTGGCCATCTTTGCTTGAGTTATGTATCTTTTAACCTCCAGGGCATAATTCTTCCTCCTATTCAATCCTCTTTTGCATTTCTTATGGATTCTTTTCTTACTTTTAACACACAGTTTAAGATGACTATAATTCCAGGGAGATCTATACTCCTTCCTACTAGTATCATCTTGCTTGCTGCTAAAACTTTTTTGATTCAAAGTTATTATATGCCTCCTCCAAGTTCAAATGTGTAAGCTTCCCAATACTCACTAAATATCCTCATTTTTTCAGTTTGCCTTTCTAAGGCCCCAGAAGAACAGATTTGTCTTTTACTTTTCTCAGAAAGAGAAATGGACAAAATTGAATCTACTCTAGGTTTAGTTTTTATGAACAACCCCTTTAGATCTTGCTGTTCAGTGAACCTATGAATAAGACATCATTGTTTTTGCTAGTCTACTGATTGTTTGGAAAAAAAATAATCTACTTTAATTAATTTCCGTATCTGAGACTTGACTTTATTGCAAAATAAATGTGGGAATTAAGTGACAGTATTCAAATATCCAGTTTTTCAATGGACTTCTCTTTATGTCTTGGTCTGGGAAATTTAAAGTATCCTATGATCACATAAATTCCATTAGTACTTCCTGCCTGATGCCCTGCCCCACCGCCTCACAAAATTGGGTATCACTATCCAGTTCTGAACCTTGGCCTTTTCTCAACATCCCTCTTCCCAGTAGTCCCATTTTTTATTACACTAAGAGACAATGTTATCTCACTGCCTGTGTATATATTTCTCACTTTCCTAATCAGTTTAGACCTTTCAATTCTTTAATCCAGAGTATGAAATGGCTACCATTTTTCTATCACTACTATAAGATTTGGTTTTGTATCCAGTACTAGGTTTTTTACTTCATTCTGCTATTGCTCAGGCTTCCAGCAGTGGGAGGAACAGCCAGTTCCAGTGACGCAGCCAGCGTACGTGATGAATCCTTTCATTTGTCATTGTTAAACATCACTCTGCTCCATTTCACTCTCATGCAACTATGCCTCTTTCTCTTTTACTGTCTGTAGCAGGCTTAAGTAGTTAAGAAGTTTTAGCAGCATTCTTCCCCAGCTTCCTAGTTCAGAGCTTGTTTTACCAGTCATGTCTGCCATCAGCCTAGGAAGCTTTTCCCTGTAAATTAACTGGAGTCCCTTCTTTGAGGAAAGAAACATAATTCCTACATGCTTCACAGAGGCCAAACACTGTCATACCTTCATAAAAGCATCACACCCTGATTTGTCAAAGTTTCAGGTCAAAATGCCTGAATCTACCTTCTCCAAAGGCCAAGTCAGGTTCTCATGAGCTTCAAATAAACTAAACAGAAATGAGGGTTGATTTTATGGGAGCACCAAATAAAAGCAAGCAATGTTTACAAACATTATACTTTATCACAAGTGCAGCATAAGGTTTACATCCACCATTAGCGGAAACCCAATAAGTTATCCACCCCCAGTCCTTGCAATAGGGTTTCACACACCCTTGACTATGCTTCTCTATGTACCCATTTTGCCACTACAGTCCCATTGGCCTCTGTCTATTAGCATCTCATTTAGGAAACTAAGATCAGAGAGGTGCAAAAGAGAGCAGCGAGGGCCCAGGGAGAATCTATTATTCTTCTCAGTCTGTTCAGAAGTTCTAAGTGCCCTGAAAGCAATTAAATGCAGTTAATATAAATATACCTCCTGGTGGCACAATATATTAAGGTAAAATTTCAGCCAACACAGCATCAATCTCCTTGCTACCAAATCTATCCCTAACCTTCTACTCTTTCCAGGAGAGAGATACTTCCCAGGAGTATCTTTTAATAGGATTAGGAAAATAATATGAATTAATTTCATACTTAAATAGTTGAGAATTAAATCCAAATGTAAAAGGAAATAAATGTTGCTTCAGACTAAGGAACAGTAACACTTTTTTTTTTTTTTAAACATTAATAAGGCAGCAAGATCCTACCGGACAAAGCCTTTTGCCATATGAAATCCACATTTTGAAGTGCTCAGATAAGAAAATGTCTGCAGTTCCCTGAAAGCTCTCTGTGGTGTTTCCATCATCATTGCTCCTGTCCTAAAAGCATTTGCCTTGACATCCCTTACTGCCAGTGACACCACACACTCACAGTCAATAGGGCACAGTCTGGGCCTTCTTACACTGAGATGTGAAAAATCAATTGAATCCCCAGCAGATGGAATCACTGGTGCAGACAATGACTAAACACTAAAAGTTATTCTGTGATACCAAAGTCTTAAAAGAGGATACTGCAAACACATACACTACAAGGGAAAAAAAAAAAAAAAAAAAAAAAAAAAGGTGATTTAATTTACAATAACTCTCTGCATGGTATTGTTATTTTGGGGCTATGTCCTTCTACAGAGATGCTACTATGCACTGGTAAATTAAGAACAACAGACAGAGATATATGATATATTACATTATCACCTCAGGATAATAAAACATACAGAATATTTCTATGCCCTTACCATTATGCATAGACAAGACTGACAGCAGAGTCTTCACATACTGTGACAGGAAACGTGATTTTTATTTCTGTTCCAGACTTGTGTGATTCTAGGTTCTATATGCTTATTTTAATAAAGAATGTCTAATTATTACATCCTGTGCATAGTATCTATAATATACAGTTTAGTCCTGGGTATGAATAAATCCAGTCTCACTCCTCTTTCTTCCCTTTTTTTTTTCTTCCTTCTCTTTTTCTGTCATTCTCTATATTTTCTGCTGATTTTACCTACATCTTCTCACCTCTCATTCCAATTCTTTGTTTCTGTCTTTCACTTTACATATTGCCTTATGTATCTGTGCTAACATCCAGCTGAGCTGCAGGGAGGATTTATTTAGTGTACTCTGTGTCAGTCTTATTATAACATACTCAGAATGTTATATTACACTTGAAAGCTTCTAGTATAAATATAAAGAAGCCATATTACCTATTCCCAAAAGAATATGATTAAAGGCTTATAATTAACAGTCATACACATATTTGGAAAAAAAACAACAACAATATTGTATAGCTGAGCATAGGAATAGATGTTAGAAGATACATATTCTCATCTTGGCTTTTGCACAAACAGTCTTGTGGTCACAAGGAAACTATCTGATTGTGTTTTCTATGTTTAGTTGACCTGTCAAAATGCATGAATAATACTGGCCTACTTGATTGGGCGATTCAGCTAATGTTTATAAAGGCTTTGAAAACATTGACTATGCAAGGCTAAAAAGGTGCAAAGTATTATTAGCTGTCCATTATGTTTTATGGAAAACACACCACGGTTGAACATTCATAAAAGCTAGGAAATTGGTAGAAAGAAGAAAAATGGAGAGAAGAGAAGAAAGAGAGAGTAAAGACAAGCTTGAAACAGAATATATTGGAGCCCAAGTGTGATCTGAGACAAAAAACTTCTGCCTGAAATCTTCACAATCTGCACAGCTACTCCTCACCCAAAGTGAAACTGCAGCGTATGCACACAGACTGGTCAAAATGAAACTTTCCAGTTTTAAATTCTCCAGCTTTCTGTATAAACTCTGTGCTGTAACTATACTGATGCTAATGGTATGAGGTCAATTAACTTTGATCTATAATGACAAGAGCACTAGCTCCCTACTTCAGTGGCAAAAATAAACTTTCAGCAACCTATGCACTACTACGTGCGCTTCCTACTAGACTTATAGTTGAGCACACTCTAGCGGTCTCTAGCATGGCAAGAAAGCTGTGCACACAGAAGTACAGTCAAACAGAACAAACAGGTTTGTACATTTAACTGTGTGATGTGAAACAATGGTTCAGCTGCGGACAACTCACCCACGGACTTCCAGCGGTTCGAGAACCTCTGGCCTAAAGACTGACGATATTCAATATTTGCAATTTCTGCTTTCGGAAGCTTGTTTCTCAATGAGATTATATAATCCTTTATTAACCAGCTAGGGCAATTTATGGAAAAAAAAATAATGCACGTCACCAGATTAACCAGTTTTAGATCATAATTTATCTCTAATGGCCTTCCTTTGACAACAAGAAAACAAAAGAAAATTAAAGCTGATAGGGCTGTTCTAGTAATGTCAAACATTGGCATTCTTTATCAGTCTTTAACTTAAAAGCAGTCCTTGTCAGAATAATGATAAAGGCATCACAGAAATTTTGCTTTTCATCTGTCTGACATATAAATCAATGATCCCAAACCCAAATCATTATATATGTATTTATTTTTTTTTTAAAAAGCAAATATAAACCAAGCCAGCTTGTCTATGTTTTGTATTCATCTTTGACAGAGCCAGTTACACCATTTCTCAGAGCACTCACTCATGGTTGAAACTGCTGCCTCCTCCCAGCTGTAACACTGACCTCGTTTAGAGAGCACATCACAAATAGATGCACTGAAATCAGTAGCCTTTTCCAGGGTGTGAGCTGACATAATGGGCGGCTTTGCTTTCTCTTGGGACCAAGCACTCTCTTTATTGCTAGGACAAATGACCTGTAGGAGAGGTATCCAAGGCCAGACACACTATTTCCTTATAAATGCCAGATCAGATCATAACACATTACTGTGACTCACCGTGTTAATGACCAAGCACTTCGATTTGCAGTGAAAGCATGAAGATGTAGCAGACTGCAGCCAAGCTCCCTGTATTTTAGAGCACACTTTCTAAGCAGGCAGTTTTAAAACTTCCCTTTCCCTTTTCAGTAGACAGCTTTGAAATTCAGTTACAAACAGACCAAACCACTTAATTACCAAATAAGAGAGGCTTACCTTACAGCAATTGTGATGTGTTAGAAAAGCTATAAATGACATGTTTTTCACAGCAGAGAAGGGTGCTTCTCAGCTCTCAAGAGGGCTCCTCTAGGATTCTTCACTTTGGAGTTTTTCTTTTCTTTCATTCTTTCTTTTTTTTTTTTTTTTTTTTTGAGAAGACTTACTGAGCCTAAAAATAAAAAAAAAAATAATTTATTTTTCAAGCTTGAATGAATCAGGAAAATAGAACTATTTTGGAGGAAGAAAAAAACCAAACTCTACTATAGGAACAATTAAAGGCAAATTAAGAAAGAGGAGGAGAAGTAGAGAAGGAAAATAAAGATTAGATGATAGAATATATGAAAGAGAGAAAAGAAGAAGATGGAAACAAAAGATTAGAAACAAGAAAAGGAGGAGAGATATTTAGTAATAAAAAGGAAGTACTAGAAATAAAAATATTTACTTTCTCTTTGATGTGTCTCTTAAGAGTAACGGAAGTCTAAGAGAAAAAGGAAAATGTTAAATATCCACAGTGAATAGAAAAGCTTCCCAAAGCAAAAACCAGAAGAAACGCAGGAGGGCAGGAAAAATATAAAGGTGTCACATAAGGACATGGGCCTTCACATTGGTCACTGGTTCAGCCAACCTATAACCATAGACAGCCATATTATGGAAGCCTAGATCAGAACTGGCCACCAGATATTCAGTTCATGTCAGGCCATGAAACACTTCAGAGAGCACTGAAGTAAATGAAACACTTGTCACACCAAAATAATGTGTCAGAGGCAGAGAGCAATGTAGAACGCAGTATCTTAGGTCCCCACAAAAGAGATATTTTAGGTTAAAATTCTCAGAAAAAATCTCAGAAATGGTACCCCATGCTCTACAGGAAAATGTTTATTACTGCTGGCTTTTCTGACACCCTGACTTTCCATACAAAGACAACAAGATATATGTAAGTAGAGGTTAACAGAGACTTCAATTCAAGATCCTTTGATAACACAGTTCCTGGGATGCATCATTCTACTCAATGAAGGTATTCACAAGTTTGTATGCATTCCTCAATTTAGTGTTCAAACACATCCTTAGATGTAAAAAAATACTTAAATATTTTACCAAATTAGGAGCACAAGCATAACAGTGTTAATTTCTATTCATATCAGATGGACTATATTTACTTCCAAGTGTGAGAAATCTGGGAGAAAAGGTCTTGATTCTTTGAATACTTAATCCTAGACTGTTTTCAGAAACTCTCATTAACTGAACTATTCTAAAAACCAGTGTTCAAACTTAAGTACATATTGCAGTGAAGAGCTGCTAGAGCAATAGACCATGCAGATTATCTGTCTCCTTCCTTTACCAAGGATATTAGTCTTCTGCTTATTGTGCGTTTACCTGTGTTAGTCCTCTAAACTAAATTAATTGAGATCGTGCCTTTATCTTCTACCTCTTGGAAGTTCTTCCTGTTGTTTCCATCTTAAGGAAACTTCCTAGTGGAGCCCATTTTCTTTTCTATAAAAGTGGCATAAATAATAGTGCATGAAGAAACAGAACAAGTTGGTAAAACCGGTTAGTCGGTACATTCTAGATGGCAAAGGCTTAGATTTTCCAGCACAAAAATCGGGAATCAACATGAAACTTCTCCAGACATTACTTTTTAAAACAACAACTTAAGTAAAACCACTTATTTTGCTTTAAAAGTTGATGATGTTTTCTCCATACACATTGCATTATGTTAAAGATAAAGTAAGACCAAGTTCTAAAAAGAAATTTTTATCTGATGTAAACAGCTTTTTAAAGTAAGTCTCACAAAATCATTTCGAAATGATACACACCACTAATAGATAACAAATTATCGAAGCCTTGTGGTTTAGTCTTGTTTTTGTTGTGAAGATGATAAAGAGTTGTGCTTGTTCTCTTTTTTTCCCCTGTTGCCTTCATACAACTGCATGGAAATTCCTCTTAATCATATTTATATGGAACAAAAGTTTACTTTCCATTTTTAGAAAGGTGGATTACCCTTTCTACAAAGCTACTGAAAAATCACAGTTATGGGAAGGTTTGGATACAGCAAGCAAGAGAGAGGGAATCGAAGCTAAAGTGAATTTAATGTAAAAATATAAAATATTTGGCATTATTACTCCTGCTTTACTATTTATGTTTGCTTGCAAATAAACGTTCCTTTCTTTCCCTAACATGTTCTTGGTGTTTAAAAGGGTACATATATTACAAATCAGTTTGCATCTCTCAGAGAAAGATTTATATGTCAGAGACGCATTTACATGTCTGCGAGTCTATGTCAGAAGAGTTAGAAGAGTGAGTTGTTTTATATGTAGACATACTCAGACACAAACACATATATAGATGGTCTTTTTGGAACAACAGACAAAACTTAGGTATAGTCAAAAATGTTTCCCTATTCTACATAATACCAACCACGTGTTTGGTTTTGAGCAACACAATTACTCTTCCCTAGAGTCAGTGGGAAATAGACTCAGTAACAACATCTGAGCAGTACAGAATATGGATCAGTCTTTGTTAACTTTATATTTGATATGTCATGTTAGAGAAAAAGCACAAGCATAAACTCTCCAGACAGTAAAAATTGTCATTATTAGCTTTTTCCCAAGCAAGTCTGTGACACTTGTTTTCATACTTCTGATGAATCAGAAGTACCCTCAAACACATTAAAGAGTGAGACATAGAAGAAGACAGGTCAGAGGAAGAGAAAGATATATGGGTTGGAACCTTCATCCCTAAGAAAAGAAGAAAAAACCTACACATACTCTTAGCCTCAGTAAATTACCAGGTTTTGTTGATGTTTGCAGGGCTTTGTTTTGCTTCTTTTTTTTTTCTTTTTTCTGTATAAAGGCTATTACCATTTACCATCTTACAATGATATATTACATTTGGTTGAGCATACTGCCAGTTACATGATATTTTGCAATAATTTTTTACCTTATTACATTTTTTTAAAGAGAAGGTTAATGCAAGTGCTTTATTTGAACTTTAGAAACCTTCATGTTGATAGCATTTACTAGAAATACGAAAATTAGCTAAATAACAAAATGCAGTAGTCAAATCAGGATTTTTTCCAATTCCAAAAAATTATTTGCTAAGCTTATTGTGTAAGATATTTTAAACATCTGTGTAAATGGTGCCAGTCTTTTTTTTAAAAAAGCCTTGACTTTGTGGAAGGGATATTTTTGCAGAGTAGCTGTGATAAATAAGTGCTGGAATTTCTAATTCTATGAGTGATTTGCTGATGCAAACTGGGTACAAACGGATTTCAATCGCTTTTTTTTCTACTGGTTCTGTATACATATGATAGCATGCAAAACTTCATACCAGTGATTTGCACATGTAAGGCTACATACACATACACACATTACTCAGAGCGAGTCATGTCAGCAAATTACTTTCAAAGTTTCCTTTTCAGGAGTAACAGAAAGTGCCCTGCATAACACAGGCTGGAGACCCATTATATTCAACAGTATCTAATAAAGATAGTTTCTCAACTAATGAAACCATATATCTTTTGTTCACTCTACGATATGATATAAAGGTGATCCTTTAAATTAAACATATGTAAAGTAGCAGTGATAGTGGCTAAGCTGAGTTAGGCTAAATATCCACATGAACCTATGGAAATGCATGTTTCCTAGCTGTGGACAAAGATAACGGCATGCAAGGAACTGCTATTCCAGAAAATGATGTAGCTTTTCATCCTTAATAATCAAATAAAAAATGAGAAGTCAGTACTTCGGAAATACTCTAGCAAGCAGATCTCCAGGAAACAAGGTTCCCCACAGACTTGTCCTTGATCTTAAAGCTTAACGTGAAACATTTATATGCACGTAGCACCTGGCCAGAAGACGTGGGAAGGCACTTTTATCACACTGGCTGTATTTCTTTCTTAAATAATAGATTTCCTCTTTTTTTTCCCCCTCTCCTGGAAACAGAATACATGCTCAATAATGTTACTGCACTTTTTTTTTTTGTGTGTGTTTCTCTTTTCTTTTTTAAACAGTTTTAAAACAACCAGTCTTGAAAACCTCAACATCACACAGTCTTGAAAACCATTAACACCCCTCAGACTGTCAGGTTCTGAATTACATCTCCATTTTTGAAAGCAAAAATATGTAGTCAAAGTAAGGTAAGCATTATTTCAATGAAGAAGTTGGTTTTTGTTTGCACTTCTTTTTTAAAAAAAATGCATTCAGGTTAATTGAATACTAATCTGCCACCCACATTTATTGGATAAATGATGCACAGACTAACTAGGTCCAACTGAAACTACACAACAAATCAGTTGAATTATGTACAATATTTTCCCAAAGGCATTCCACAGGAGTGAAGAACAACAGTACATGAACCTGATGTTGTTACTCCAAACTATTGCCAGCTTCACAATGGTTGACTCACTTGTGTCTTAATGTATCAAACATATAACATGTTTGTAAACCTGTATATACTGCAGCAATATCTTTGCATTGAAATGATTTGTATTTTTATCTACATCCTTAATGTATCCTGCAATTATTTATATGTGAAAACCTCCATGATAACAGCATAAAGCAACCCTTATGTACATACTTCCACTGAAGCAAATTGGAAAACACACTTGGAATCAAATGACAAGTATCTTAGTGCAATGTTTATTTGCCTTTGACTGTATGAAGAATGAAAGGGGACTTCTGCATGGATTTTAATTTTTTTCAGTGTTAATATTTTCTTTACAAATAATACATCCCAAAATATGTTATCCATTAAGACCAGCACCTGTTGAGTGCATGGGCTGAGAAAATAAAGGTTTTTTTGTTTGTGCAAAACTACTCTTTGTATCTTTCTCAAACAAAAAGCTTTGATTTTGCTTCAGCTTTGCGAAGAAGTCCTGCATTTCAGCTGAGAGCAAACCACACACACAGAAGAATAAAATCCCAAATCAGATTACTCAAAACCGCACATTAGAGTATTTGTTCATTTGAGTTCCTGGCCTTGGCTCTATTGGTACTGTGATACAAAGAGATTTTTTTTCAGTTTAGATATGAGAGAACATACATTTAAAGAGGAACTGCAAAAGGAGTTTTACCCTGGTTACTTCTGTAGTCTGCAAAAGAAGTTTAATCCTGGTTACTTCTATGGTCTGGGACATGCAGAGTTTGGACACCAAATTTTAGCCTCAAACCACCTCTGGGTAATTACATCTCAACTTTTGCCCCTTTTTCAGGATTCTCAGGGGTTTGAGAAATAAACATTACAAAGATTACAAGTACACAAGAGGAAAAACATCTGTGGAGACTACATACAACTCTGGCAGCAACAAATGCAATTAGGTCCAGACAAAGCAAATGAAGAATACTGGAAAGCTTCATTGTCATTTTAGCTTCTCACTACATCAGAAGTCTTTGCTGCAAAGCATGGATTAGACTTGAATCACATAAGATCGTGATTTGAAATGAGAAAAAGCAGCAGCTCTCTTCCTCTGCAACAGGAGTAGAACGCGAAATATCTAAAAAGATTTGGGGTTAGTATAGCTATAACAATAGCACTCATCTCTCCAGCTGATTTTTCTAGATGTGCATATGTGTAGAAGAATAACAAATATTCCCCTTTTCTGCCTTCCCTTGTATTGTTTCCAGTTAGCATTTTGGAACCTGAGGCATGGGAAATTCTCTGCGCAAGCCAGCGGGAAATCAGCACTTCCCCCTGTGCTCCCTCCAACACTTTGAATGTATTTAAGAATGCTCACCAGTTTCTCTCTACTGCTCAGGAAAGAAACTTCAGAAGAATCAGCAAAAGTGAGGCTGCTGGTTTTCAGTTAGATGGTTTTGAATTTGGGCAGGTTAAGCTACCGACAGGAGTGCAGCAATAGTGAGCGAGTCATTGTGACTGGAGGTGCTGGGGTGCTTGGTCATTCCTGTGAAATGCTGCTGTGTTCCTTATGCTGGTATGTGGACAAACGTAGATGCTCTGGAATGAGATTCTAAAAAAAGAGCCCAGCAGGAAACCCACTGTATTTTTTGGCAAATAAAAGGAAGTGAACACAACCCCACATGTTCTAAACCCATTTAGTCAGACCAAACCCCAGCTTTCCTGGGCAAATATCACAATCACTCAGCAGCTGAACAGAAAGCAGCAATTGCTTCCCTCTCTCATGTATTTTGCAGAGCCTACTCTAAGAATAACAGAAGGCAGAGCACAGGAGCCTGGACAGGCAGAGAATCCCCAAATTTACAAATCCTTAGAGATGCATCTTTCCAGTACTGTCTCATTTGAGGCAGTTCAGATCATAAACCAAACCAGAGCTTTAGTTGTTTAGGGACTTCTTATGTAAATAAATGTAGGCATATATAGAAACCAGGCAAATACAGTGTCTAGCTGAGTCGAGACTTGTGAAGATTTAAATTTGGACACAGGCAGTCCAAAGGGCAGGCACCTCGGTGAACCCTAAGTCCCTGATGTAAATTTACACCTAAAACGTCACTGCTAAAGTTAGCTTATTTGCATTGCTAAATGCACTTATGAATCCATCTCCTTTACAGTGAAAACAGTTGCTTAGCATTAGGCTATTTTCTGCCCTCCTTAAGCATGTAGAGAGGAATTGCAAAGTCCTGCTGCTGCACTTTTACAGTCTGTCCAAAGGCTGGGTCTTGGTACACCCTTTTCAGCTGGAGACAGCCAAGATTGCTTCATAGCAGTATTACTTTTTCTAAAGGAACTAAAGAGGAGCTGGCAATGGTATCCAGCCTCTGCACCAATCAGTCTGTTAACTACTAGAGACCACAAAAGAAAGGCCAGGCTTGCGGCCAAGCCATTTGTTTGGTGGTCAATCTTATTCTTGGTACTAACTCAACTTTCTCTGTGACCATAGGCAAGTTGCCTGTCAGATTCTCAGTTTTCCAGCTATAAAGTGGGAATTCAGAGTACCTCCATGTTTCTTCACCATCTGCCAGGTCTATTTTCATTGTAAACATTGGGCAGCAAAAGTCTTCTATTATTCATAGACTAAGGCCAGACGGGACTAGAACACCTTCTTGTCTGACCTCCTGCATACCGCAGGCTGTTATGTGTATATACACAGTGGGGAGCTGATCACAAATGGGGTCTGTAGGTGCTCTTTCAAAATAAGAGAAATAATAGTATTAACTCGAACACAGCCATCATCCTCCCCTATCCACCCAAAACACTAGGCCTATTTAGAATTTTGAAGTAATTTTTGTTATTTTTATAAAGCTAGCAAACTTCTGCGTGTTTCTTCCTTATTTTGAAAGATGTTTCAGTAGATGAGTTTTTTTAAAGTGAAGTTACTGAAAGAGTTCATACACATTAGGATATTTTGAAGACAAAATACTTGAACACCCCAGCTCCTGAATTGATAATGCTGTGTCCTAATGCACTTAGCAGTAGTGAAATTGTTTCTAAATTAAACGTGATACAGCTTTAAGAGAAATTAAATTCTGGAAATTAGTTAGACTGTCTGGGTGTGATGCATACACCCGTATAATCAGAACTCATTAGATTAACTTACCCCACTCATGAATGTCTGAATAGTATAAGGCTTTCCCAAGTAAAATACCTGTATTCTCCTTGTTGCTATAGGTCAACAAACAGCGAGTCACTCAAGTTTAACCAAATCAGAGTGCTTCCCTTCCATGCATTTTCAGGTCATGTCCTCAGTGGCATTATTTGCTTTCTGCAGATTTATAATGGAGTACTTAAATGACACTCAAATCTACTTAGGAGAGGATCAAATAAAATTCAGCTTAATGAGAATTAAGTTTACTTCTCATTTCTGCTGGTATAAAAAAGAAAACTGTGCAATTACGCAAAGTAGCAGTAGAATTTTCATATCTTACACCTTAATGGACTGAAGAAAATAGTGCAAAAGAAAATACTGTGGCAAGAAATATGACAAAAAGTGTCATATACCTACTATGACATGATCTGTTTATTCATATTAAAATGGTATTACATACTTTTATCATGTCAGTTCTCAGAAAAACACCATCATAATGACAAAGGCAGTAATTCACATTGTTTCCCATTCAAATGTATGTGTGTTTTTCCTCAGGCTTTCCAATCCTTGTTTAAGGAACTATGATCATCTCTCTGTCAAAATTCAATTTATCAGATCCAATATATATTAAGAGAGTGAAATATAAGAGCTCGCAGCATGTAAGAGCTCAGACAAGATGACTTGATCATCTCCTCTGGACTTAAACGCTGTGATTCTGTGACACCTAGCACTGAAGTGAATGAGCTGGAAGATATGCTGTCCACTTTCTGTCTTCTTATAATACAACCAAGCTGATTTAACTATAAATTTGAGACAGAATGTAAGACAGTCCTCAAGTGCACTCCTTCTCACTCAATAGCTATGTAGGTATCGTCTCTGAGAACTTCTTTCAGGAAAGAGTACACTGAAGAAAGGAGGTAAAGATCACCAGATCCAAAGATAAAACCTACTTAACTTAAATAGAGGCAAGACAGTAACTTGGCTTGCAGGGAGGTTACATTCAGGAAAATACCCTATGGTCAAGGTCTCCAAGACTTACAATAGACCCTGTTACATAGGATGGAATGAGGGAAACTGGTACTGGAAGCAGAGGAAATGAAAAATGTGAGCAGAGGGGCAGTGTGGTACCACCCAGAGTAAGAGCCTAATATCAAGAGTAATCAGGGAGCTAACAGGAAAGCTGCACGTTCTGAAGTGATACAGCTCATGTAATCTAACTGTGGAGAGTACTGGGGTCAGAAGAAAGCAAACCAGGGAGAACTGAACCAAGAGTGAGCCAGGACACCGGAGAGAGCACTGAGGTAGTTACAAACAATAAAGAGAAACAAGACAAAGGATTCAAGGATGAAGAATATTGTGAAAAAACACAGTGGCAGCGAGGAGGATGAGATGGAAGAGTGAAGCAGGGAAATGAATAGTGAGACAAGGACAGAAAGGTTCAGTCTTTGAGGAGCTGGTCAATCGGCCAAGACTTCCTTCCCAGGGATTTGGATGGTATAGGAAAATTTCTTGACTCCCAGGAAGAGGTTAGGGAATCCACAGGACACATACCCTGTATTCCTTTCTACTGACAGTTAGTATAAAAGATAACTCTCTGCTACTGCTGCCAATGACACAGTTAGCTCAAGAAACAGATGGCTGTGAAATGTATACAAAGATTGCCAACCTGCTCATGACCCCTGTGGATGTTGTTATAATTCCACTAAATCTAGTTTTGCGTTTTCAGATTCCTTTTCTAAAAAACCTAGGGAATTACACAAAATATTAAAAAGAATATCATACTTGCTAGGAAAGAAATTCATAAGATAAGCAGTATCGAAATTACAAATGCCTGCTCCTTCTTAATGTGCTCTCTTCTGCACATACTCCTTGTGATGTACATCGCTCTACAGTGATCACAGCTGCATAGCCAAGACTGCTACTGTCCTTATAATTGTGTCTCATTTCTTTTCCTGTTGGTTTTGCTGTGTTTGTTTTTTAAATAATGCAGAAGATGGGTGGCAAATTAAGAAGATCACTGTAGGGAGAAAAAAAGTGTGTTCTTAGGGCCAAGGCAGATTGAATGCTGCCTGAAGAATGAGATCCTCTGTGCATAACACAAGGCAGGTCTCCGAATGGAAACTAGCACGGTGAGCACTAATTCTCTCACTTCTTACGCGTCCCATGTGAAATATCTGGCCAAGTTTTCTGAGTACTTACAGTTTCAGCCAGAGTTTAATGTATTACAATGGTTTTCTGAATACCTAATATGGTATAAAAATGCAGAGTGCTTTGAGAAGCATTTTCAAGACACCTCACTGTGACCACCAAAACTAACAGCAGTTTGGCAATTTTAAACTTCATTTAACAACACTGTCAAGGTTTCCCAGTAACGCTGCTGGATTTTACATGGATATTGTAAAGTATTACAAAAGTGTCCACAAAGAAATTACTAATTCAGCCATCATCACAGAATATGAATACTGTAACTCATCTTTTTCAATGAAGATAAAACAAAGCACTGAATGCTGATGAAGTAAAGACCATCTCATCTGAAGATGAAAGAACATGCTGACACTGCAAAAATAAGTGGTATATGTTTGTATACATAAACACTGTATTTCTATTTCTGTAGAAAGGAGAAAACACAGGATGCACAGGCAATCTTAAATTTCACATGTGTACTTGATTTTACAGCCTTAATAACAGTCTGTTAATCCAGATTTTTGAATGCAGTATGCTATAGATAAACTCATCTATGGAGTTTTGAAGAATTTACAGGGAAGAGACAAACCCTCAAAAGTTGAATCAAAGTGTAACCCATTTTGTATCAGTTTGGGAACTGTAACCTAATATGTTAGAGTCAGTGGTAACAAAGTTCTATCCAAGATTTGGGGGTGAATAACAAGAAACGCAAGATCAACTTAATTAAACAATACTGACTAATTTCCTGGCATTGAAACCATCTTACTTCATTCCAGTAAGAACTGAATCAAGCAATTGCATGATTGCCACTCGTGGTCTTCAGGCATAGTGAACTCAGAGGAGAAACTGAATTTTAGAGGTTTTATCTAGATTATCCTCTAGATAACCTTATCTAGATTAACCTCTAGATTATCTAGAGGTTTTAGGGGGTTTACTGAGCTGTTGGAGTGGGTCCAGAGGAGGGCCATGGAGATGATCAGAGTGCTGGAGCACATCTCCTATGAGGACAGCCTGAAGAAGACTCCAGGAAGATATTATAGCAACTTCCAGTACCTGAAGGGGCCTACAGGAAAGCTGGAGAGGGACTTTTTATAGGGGCTTGTACTGACAGGACAAGGGGCAATGGCTTTAAACTAATGTGGGGCAGATTTAGATTAGATATTCACAGAATCACAGAATCACAGAATGTTAGGGATTGGAAGGCACCTCAAAAGATCATCTAGTCCAATCCCCCTGCCAGAGCAGGAATACCTAGATCAGGTCACACAGGAACATGTCCAGGCGGGTTTTGAATGTCTCCAGAGAAGGAGACTCCACAACCTCTCTGGGCAGCCTGTTCCAGTGTTCTGTTACCCTCACTGTGAAGAAATTCCTCCTCACATTTATGTGGAACCTCCTATGTTCCAGCTTACACCCATTGCCCCTTGTCCTATCATTGGATGTCACTGAGAAGAGCCTGGCTCCATCCTCATGACACTCACCCTTGACATATTTATAAACATTAATGAGGTCACCCCTCAGTCTTCTCTTCTCCAAGCTAAAGAGACCAAGAAAATCTTGACCTTGATGGTGGTGAGACACTGAAACAGGTTGCCCAGGGAAGTTGTGGATGCTTCATCCCTGGAAGTGTTCAAGGCCAGGTTAGATGGGGCTTTGAGCAACCTGGTCTGGTGGGAGGTGTTCTTGCCCATAGCAGGGGGGTTGGAACTAGACCATCTTTAAGGTCTCTTACAACCCAAACCATTCTATAATTCTGTGATTCTATCCATAGGCAGGAGTATCCCTCCAAACCATTACAGTTCCATGTAAAACCAAGTGCAACAGCACTTCTGGAAAGCCACTTGATGATACCCGGCAAGCACAAGGGGGTGTTTTTCCTGGCACGTCAGCAGCCTGTGTGTCACCTTAGCTCCTTGGGTGTGCTCTGAAATACCTCGTCCCCTGGAAATCCAGTATGCGAATGCTCACATGTGCCTTGCCGCCTCGTTTGCCTGCGGATGGAGGGGGTTACCCCGCGGAGGGTGCTCCGAGCTCCCCTGCATGCAAGCTGCGGGTGCCGCACAGCCCTCTCGGCGGAGGTGACAAAGAGCAACGGTGACATCTAGCGGCGACCGCACCGCGATCGGGGGGGGAACGCCGTCGCTGCTTACAGCACCCATCGCTCTCGGGGGGAGGGAGGAAACACTCCTTTCTAGAGAGACCTCCCTTGTTAAAGAGTTCTTAATCGCTCTGAGGATACCATCGAAAGCCGTTTTAGATGAATGAGTGGTCCCATGTACCCCCGGGGAGATGGGGACAGAGACATCAGATTTCAAAGCATCCTCTGTTTTGGCCATAGGTGGCAATTTAAGATGACAAACTCTTAACAAGTCTCCAGTCGGCATACATGTTGGTTTTTTTTCTGGTGTTTGTTTGTTTTTCCCCAGATGAGAAAAAATAAGGGAAATCCTTGACACCACAACTCCCCCCTTGTCAGATTAATAAATAAATAAATAATAATAATGATAAAAATCAAAAACTACTTACTGAAGGCTATTAGGTATTTTCTGGACAGATGGACAAAATATATTTTCCCTCTTCCTATCTGAGAAAGCCAAATAGTTTTTGCTGTTTCTGGAAAGCTTCATTCAGCTTAATAGTGACACTTGCTGGAGAAACATGCCATGGAAATGCCAAGGCCAAATGGTTACAACTTGGCATGTAATAATCAGTTGAAACCAGAGGCTTACAAGTGGGAGTGCTGAGCAAACACACAGGCACAGTGCTGCTGCTTTGTAGTCTAGCCCTCCAAAACTTACACAGGCTACATGAGGAGATCAAATTAAATATGCTCTATTTTGCAGCTCAGATGTTTTACTACATCCATACAAGTTAATGTAAAATTTCTAAAAAAAAATGATGTTTCACTAAAATTTAGTGCTACTTGAACTCTTCTTGAAAAACAGGAGATTGTATGTACATGCCAAGAAGCTTTTGAGGATTCATTCAATGTAGTGCATCCATTAGCACATGAGATCAAGTCCTTGGGAAGAGTGACACAAGAAGTTTCTTTAGCCAAAACCAAACTTTTCTTTTGTGAACACACGAGCCCTGTGTTGACTTGTCATCCATACAGCCAGTGACACTTCTGCTTCTTTTTGGTTTTGTACCAGAACAGAGAGCTGCAGGTTAAGGAGACAGCTAAATCCCCAAGTCAAAAAAAAAAAAATCAGTAAAATTTTTACACTCACCTGGCTTACTCTAGCCTATAAGATGGCAGGGAGGGAGAAGGAAGAATTTCAGAAAACTGCGTATAAAGTATTTGGGAGAAAGCCAAAATGATTCACTGCCAAACGTATTGCAAGGCCTATCCACAACTAACTCTGCTTGGTCAAGCCTAGAATCTACGTCACAGGAAGTAGCACTGTTTTATGACTATACTTTTCTTAAAAGCAGTACACATGTTCTTAATATACTGGCAAAAACTTCTTGCACTCAAGAAGGCTCAGACGAAATATTTTCAAATACTTGCTGGGTCCCTCTGACTGAAAAGATCCTTACTCAACTCAACTAGCAGATTTCTTATACACAGAATGCAGGAAGGCTTCTTACACACATATCACAGAGCTGGACACATGTGAGGGCAGAAACTGAAAAAAGAACACAGCAACATGAAAGCCAGAGATAACCATAATAGTGAACCCCTTCCTTTTTCCTCCTAAAAACTAATAATAAGCACATGCTGGGTAGCAGCAGCTTGTCCACGTGCCAGAGGGAAACAAAATAGAACTAAAAAAAATTAAAAATGTCTAAGGAGTTACACAAGCCAAGCTGTTTGAGAGGAAAAACAGCCCTCTGAGTAAGCGAACACTGGGTCCTGGCATTAGTTTTTAGAGTTGTTATTCTTTTTCTACATGACTGCAGTAATCTCGAACGTCTACTTACCCTTCTGAGGTCCATGCAAGAATCTATTTATAATTGTGGGATACCAGTGCTAGTGCATCATGACACATGGCCTCTGTTACTGGAAATGATCCTGGTTGATTTACTAACAACAGAATGGGTTGCTGACATATCCTATGAGAACAAGAAGTACAATTCTTAGAGAGGAAGCAGTAAAGAGAAAAGAGAAGCCCTGAGATGCATTCAAAGGTACTCAAAAGAAAACAAACAAACCAACCAACCCAAAAGCAAAAAATCTCTGTTTGAAGGTAATTGCCCTCATTTACAGATAAATAACAGAGTAAAGAGCAAACCAAAGACCAGCAAAGATCAAAGTCTCTATCAGTTCTCTTACATCAGCTCTTGGATGCTCTAATCAAAATAAGAAGGGTATAATTTTTCAAAGGTGAAAATCATCCATAACCCCAAAAATAAAAGCCAAGGGAACCAGACCTGGTTTTAACCATTTAAAAAAAATGTTGCTCACAAGACTGTCCATGATCCCGCAGCAACTCCACAAAACTACTAGAATAAAACTCCTAAAACTGATTTTGCTGAAAGTTTAAGAGTTATTCTTCTCTGCAACCCACCAGGAGGATATCCTCACAGAACCAGAAAAAAAAAGTCCTACTGGGATATCAGCTGACACATTTTTGCATCTTCCACAACTTTCTCTTTTCCATTCCCTTGAGTGCTGTATCAGTCAACACTTCACAATGTCCACATTCCCTTATCAACAATCAGACAGTAGTGTTCATGGCATCCCCTGGCCAATAGACAGGCTTTTGACACATGCCTTATTTATTTTGGAGATATGATAAACTGTGATTCTTGGCTCTCAGTATCTCTAGGTTTGGGAGCTTTCCTTATCACTAGCTCTGAATTAAGGCTATTAAGCTTCTATGAAAATGCATAGATGGTCCCTTAGAGAAGAGCTGTGGAACTCTGCAAATTAAATGGTTAAGGACAATATCTGTTTAGTAATAAAAACAATTAAGCTGGCATGCTAAGGAGTAAGCCACACCAGTACTGACGTGACTGGAATGTTTGCCATTCTTTGTGATAACATAAGTCTATTTATATACTTTGGTGTACAGACCAGACACACTGTGATAAGCACAGGTGAGAGTAATAATACACAGCTATGAGCAGCCTTACCCTTTTTAAACTGCATTCTCGGGTTACAGAAATGAATCACTTTTAAGGTGTTTTTCCTAGAGTTTAAGTGAGCCAAAGGAAATCCACAGCATTCACACAGTTGTGAATGTTCCTGGGTATTCAAATGTCACCCAGTGGGAAAGCTACTTTGCACTGCTAGTGTCAGCAGGAAACTCTTACTGGGGTTTCTAAAGGGCATCCTCACGTCACAGTGACTACATGGACAAAGAAAGGTATTCCTTCACATACAGTGTTCCTTCCTGACACATCTCAGTATGGTTCATCTACAGCATTCAGGGTTGTGTATTCAGAGGAAGTTGGTGTTTCAGATAGTAGCAAACAGTGAACTTGCTTTTGCAGAGGTCAATGTTTCATGATAAAGGAGGCTGTTGCTTGGTCAGAGCAGAGTATCACTATAAACATCAGCTTCTAACAGTTATTTCTTCTCTTGGTAGTGGCTGATATCTGGAGTGGCAAATTAAAGAAAAGATGTAGTAACTACACCCTATATTGAAAAATCAATAAGTTAACAAGTCTCCTTGGATCTTTTAGTTTAATGCAAAGTCTGTCATTCCTTGTCTACAGTATAAGATATTTAACCTGGCAGTTCATATTGGAGGAGTCAACAATAGTCTGGAAAGTGCTTTGCCTCAGTTTGAAGATGACATGTTTATCAAAGAGCCATTTCTCCAAGGAAAATTAAAAGAACTGGTTAAGTCAATGTAGGCAGCTCTAAAGACAGTACTGATGGTTTTTGCAACCAAGATATTTAGGTTATACAGCACCATCCAAAGAGAGATTCAGGAATTTTCAGGCTAAGAAGGAAAACTTGCAGCTTAAGTAGATCATTAAACAATATATTATATCATTGGGGATTAGTTGCATCTTCTATTTCACCAGGGTTATTTGGTGTTTTCTTGGGTTCTGCTAACGTCTCGCACTGTTGTGCAAGCCGTCAGATTTGTGTTAATAATAAGAAACCTCTTGCCTGCAATGTTTCCTTTCCCTAAGTGAATTTGATACCCCTTGCTCCAGAATAGGGGCTGCACCTCTGTTTCTGTTACAATCCAATCCCATCAGATGGGGATTTGGTCTAAAAGGTGCAATTGCAGTAGATGCACGTCCACATTGCCAGAAGTTCAGTAAGAAAACATTTAGCTCTTTACTGCATTAATTTTGCCTGTCACTTCCAAGAACTGTTAGCAAGAAAGTAGTTTCAAACAGGTGTGAAAAGACGAACATCAGGAAAAGTTTTAGAAAGACAGAATCTTTCAGGACATAGAGGTAGGATTCAAAATAGCTGATGCTACCCTGGAGAATCAATACTGTAGAGCAACCTATGAGTTAGATGCTGGTGAACGTCAGGTCTGCTAAGGGAGGTAACTCAGAAACTAGTGAGGATAGTAGGGATTCCTCCTCGTCTCCCCAAGCCAGCATGCTGGCATCTTGGCACTCCTGACTGTAGGTACACATATACTTCTATGCACATTCTCTTGATAATTGTGGCCTGTCTTTTAACCTATACTTTCTGGAGTTAACAGTAATTCACAGATTTCTCTCCAGGTATCAGAGCCAGAATTTCCCTGTCAACAAGGCATTATTATTTATTTATTTTTAAATACTGGTGTGATGAATCTTGACAGTCTGATTTTGGGCCAGGTACTGCTTTCTAGGCAACTTCGTATCCTGCAGAGAAGACAGTAACTTGCAGGCCACATACCAGATAGTTCCTGAAAATTAAAGAACTATCTCAGGACAACCCTGCCTATCACCACGTGGTACCTCCACACGCAGAGCCTGGTATGGGGGGACAATTTCCCCATTTACATATTAAGGACTTGAATGATCTACACAGACACCAAAGAACAGTCAGAATCACTTTATCAGCTCTGCACTCAGCACACGGATCTAACTACTCAGCTCTAGAAGATTCTACGACTCCCAACAGCTGTGGCTACCCAGCACATCTGTTGGGAGAAGAGAAGCCTTTCTGAAGGTCCTCATCTTTGTTGCCTCTAAGTCTCATGTCCCAGCCTGCATAAAACCCATGACAGCCCAACAGTGCTCTGCAGCTGCTGTAACTTTAACCAAATATATTTTTGGCACTCTAAAGGATGTCTCTTGAGGAACTCTAGCCATTTATCCTCCAAGCTGCTAAAAAAGCTGAAATTTCCACTTACAGACCCTTCCCTCTGTCCTGTGTATACTGCCAACTATGAAGAGAACTGTTTCATCTCTATTTTCATGCAAATACCTTCCTGACTTCTATAATGTTTAAGTTACTCTGCCATCACTTATTTGATGATTTACCACCTTCATATCATTCATAGAAGATCCAATGGAATTCAATGACATTTATTAAAAGAAAGGTATAGGGTATAATATTGAACTGCGTATAGGGACAATACAACCCTTGGTGTCCTAGAAGGCAGCACACTTTGCACTTTCTTAAACCTATGCTGCTCTGGAGACTGAAAATTCCCAATTTCAGTACATGATTAAAATACGGGGCCCTCTGTGGGACACCCCCAAAGTGTTCTCTGTTCAAGTCGTATTCTTCACCCACACCTCTTACTTCCAGTCCAACCCATGCTAGAGCCGGGCCTAAGAAAACAACCTTAAAGGTGATTATTTTGAATGTTCACACGGGCTTCATCTGTCCAAGTAAAAAACACTTTTATGAACACCTAGATTTTCTTTCATTTGTTTAATGAGACCTAGCTTCCAGGGAATTTTCCTTCCTTTTTTTCTTTTTTAATTTCTGATTGCCCACAGGTTAACCATCATGACTAAATAGACAAAATTTAAATACCACTATTACTGTTAACCAATAAGATGCTTTTTTATTTATCCAGAAAAAAACCCCCCACGTAACCACCCATGTCAACAGAATTTCTGAGTGGGTCACAGCAGCACATTTTTCCCCAAGTTGACCCATAGAACACACTAAACTTCTGTTGAAGACAGTTTTAAAGTGTCTTCTGGTATTAGTTTGGCTTTCTCTCCATGTAATTCTTTTTTTAACTCAGAACAACTTTTTCCAGTCATCCAGAGGAATCTCCAGTAAAAACAGACAAGTCATGAGCTGATGTTTTTGATATTTTTGAGGTTAAACGAGCATTTTTATTTTTATTTACAGTAGATCAACATGGTTCCTACAGATTGCAGTGGAGACTTTTGATTGAACTGAAACTTTGTCTCACATGCTTTATGAGGCTGTATATACATCTCAGTAAAGAGGAAAAGGAGGGCATAAGTCTTATTTTTCTTTAAATTACAAATAGTTTAATTTTAGCCAGCTATGTTTTCCTTTGCTGTCAAGAATACTCCTTCCACATCACAGTTTATCCTAGGATTTACACCTCACATAAAAAGATCCCACAGTTTCACAGACATATGTAAGTTTGCAAGTTTTAAAACATACACACAGGAACGGACACAGTGCCAGTGAATATGGACATTACCAAGGGAGGGTTCATGTATGAAGAGGCAATGGTCAACAGGGGCTTAATGGATGACCACATGGCCAATTGAATTAAATTCACAGTAAGAATTCCTTCTTCAGCTGGACTGACTTGTTATTGAAGTGAGGCAGGTTTGACATTGTCTACTGCAAGAATAAATTTTTTACTTCACAGTTTGTTCTAGCATTCTGTTATGGAAACTGTTCCTTCTTCCAGCTGCCTAATCAGTTAGGGCCCCAGATAATATGCTTTGAAAAAATAATTTTACCTAAGCATTGAAAGACTCAAATTGGGCTGTTGTTTCTGACTTCTGATGGTCTAAGATCAGTTTCAAACACATTAGAGAAGTCTGAAACAATAATTTCTGGAAATAAAAACATTCATTTCCCCAAATAAATATGAGAATCTAAGGAGAAACAAAAGGTAGCCTAATTAAAAATACCACTTCTTTCACTATTCCTCCCACAACTGCGAGGAACTTCTTAGCAGATGCAAACATTCACCATTTACTAAATAAAATACCATTTTAAAGGCAAATTTATTTTTTTTAAACTTAATGCTTAATCTCTCTCAAACAAATTCTCAGAGAGCATTAATCAATATAGCTCCATGGAAATCAAGTGTGTTGTACAGATTTACTATATTCAAAGACTTTTTTTTTCCCCTCCCCTTAGCATCAAGCTGCTTGCCAGTCATATTGTCAATGAACACACTGCATTTCACAGTGTGGAATACCCGAAGAAACATTTGGTGCTTTGTTTTAGGAATAGCGTTGTTCTATGTGGCAACAGAGCGTTTCCACACAAGTAAGTCTCTGATCACTGACCTAATAATCCATTTCATCCATACTACCAAGGTGAGCATAATGAAGGAGATTAATTTGTTTATCCTGATGCAATGGTACTTGGATGATTGCTAGTAAGTTATGGGAACAGAGAAGGACTACATGTGTTAAAGGAATAGGGTGGCAAAAGACCAGATCATCCCCCCCCCCCCCCCAAAAAAGATGCAATGCTGGAAATTGAAAAAAAAAAGTTTTTAATAATTAAAACTATTATGAACTGAAGCAAAAATCCCTAACCATTTTAAGGGAAAAACCTGAGGGCGATTATGGAAAATAAAGTGACCATGTCAGATTAACAATATGTGTAAGCAAGGGAAGGCTAAGACAATTTTCTGTGGATATTTTTCAATCCTCTGAAAGGAGCATGAATGCAGGACAAAACAGCTGAGATCAAGTGATGGCTCAAGGACTTGTGTTAAAAGGAAAACTTGGGGATGTTCCACAATCTGAAGTAATTTACAAAAAGAAGGAACTGTCTTTGAAGGATAGCCTCTGACTAGATCACTTAAAAAAATAACCAAACAACCTTATTGGATCTAATTCAGTACAACCAGTGAGAAAAAAAAAATAACAGGAGAAATAAATCACATAAGCCTAAGAGCCTTTGATTGCCCAGTCCTGTTTCACACAAAAACAGGAGCACGTGTGACTGCTTACCTCCCAACCTCTTTTTCAAGCTACAAGAATCCTTGCAGTTACACTGGTGTTTTCTCCCTGAGTCATTTCCAGTTTATGGAAATCCTTCTTGAAGTTTAGCTTCCAGGGTGTAACTCAGTGTTCTAATAGTGGCTGAACTAGTACCAAACACAGTGATGTTTATCACTTTGTTCTTCCAAGAATTTCTGCTGCTTATTATACACATTTGTCCTAAGTTCTCCTGGAGCTTAAGCAAAGCTGATTAAGGAAGGCATAGGGTTTATGATGCATGAAGTTACTGCTTCTGTGGAGAAATCTCACTAAGTTCAGCCAACAGTCTTAGCTCCTAAATGTCTGACTTGTATGAAATGTCTTTTGGTTGCTTAGACCAAGTCAGCCCCAATCATTTCCTGATCCATGTCCACCTGTTTCTTTACTTGTAAGCTCCTATTCTTTTACTTTTTTTTGAATATGCTTTTAAATATTAAATACCTGAGGAACAAGAATTAGTTCTTGCAGGGCCCACTAGAAAGACTCTTGACTAATGAGTGCATCTCATTTACACTGAAGTATAGTCCATATTATACACTGCTTATTCTTAACGATACTTCCTCATCAATTATCACACATTGCAAAGGCAAAAGGCTGATGAAGGGCTTGGAACCAATAATTATATGTGGTCATTAGCCTTCATTAATGCAGCACTGAGATGCCTTTGTAAAACACAAGATTAAATAATATATTGCCCAGGGAATGAGGTAAGTGTCCCAGAATTGCCTCTGAGCAGAGACAGCCAGGTGCAGCAAGATGTTTCTGGGCTGTACTCCCAGTGCTCTGAGCTAAGGCAGGGTCCAGTTACCTGGAGACAGCCTTAGTCCCAAGCCCTCCGTGCATTCACACCACACTGAGCCAAAACTTTTCCTTCCTCCTGTAATCCAGCATGTCAAGGAGAAAGTTTTAGTGGCTTTGAAGGAATCGGCACAAGTGTAGGCTGGCTTCTAACAACTGTTTGAGTTCTAACAATGACAAATTCAAACGTTGTCTGTAGAGGGCCTTACAGCTGGTCTGCATCACATTCACAGTTCCAGGAACAGAAACATATTGAAGCTCACTTGGGATACATTTAAAGGTCCTTCCTTTGTCAGCCCTAGCATCCTTGTTACTTGGCTTACTGTTGCCAACTGAATGTTGACAAACATTGCAAGTGATGTTACCTTTTCTCAATGTGCAATCTCACCGGGGAAAGATACTTTTGATTGGGTTCATTTCCTCTGAACAAATGGCTGTTGAACTTCACTACATTTTTTGCACGATATTAATTTGTTCTCCTATTTTTCTTTCATGGTTCCCAAACACCAGGTTGAACATTGGTACAGCACAAACTCTTCCAGCCTGCTGACACCATCCCATAGCTGAAAAGATATTGCTAGCAGCTGGCTCACTGGTTTTAAAACTCTCAGATATATGTTTTCCAGACTTACATGTTTAAAAATAGTTGATTTGATGTCTAAATACACACAATGCTTACAGATAATGGAAACAACAGAATGTAGTGCTCACAGACCATGCTGACAAGGTTTAGCCAAGAGCTGAGCAATACAATCTATTGTTTTCCCTTATGACTGAATGGAAAACTAGAATCTTGGTTTACTGATTAAATGTATGGCAGAGTCAGAAAAAGACAGGTATAGGAAAGACCACAAGGAAGAAGAGTTTGGGAAGACTGCCCATACAGCACTGGTAACAGACTGCTTTTTGCATCAAAGGCTGTTCAGAACAAGACTTGAAAGCAAGAGCAATTTCTTGATAAATTTATCTTTCTCTACAAAAAAGATAGTGTGAGGATCTATTCATAACGGCCACTTATGTCTCAAACAACAACTTGCACAAAATGGCTTCCATAAGGGTTATGTCTCAAACAACAATGTACACACCATGGCTTCCTATCCCAAAGGGTTGAGGGGGACTGCTGATATGGCTGTTGCAGCAGGTGGTGGATTTCCTTCTGGGACCATTATGGGGGGAGAGCCATGCACAACAGCTTGGTGGCCTCATATGGATAGACTGAACTTAGAAAAAAGGAAAACTGCCCACTGTGATGTGTCTGGGGGAACAGCGAGTAGAACTGTGAACTGTGTGCAGTATCCCCAAAATTCTGAGAAGCAAGACTGTGGTCCCAAGATCTGCAGTGATGACTGGAGCAGTGTCAAAAGCAGAGCAAACTGGTGACTGGAGGCAACAAGCAGGTTGCCTGATGACTGGAGGAGCGGTGTGATGCCAGTGTAAAAAAAGGACACAGACACCCAGCTTTTGCCACCAAATCAGACCACCATGCCTGCCATGAGGAAGGACTGTCGGGACACCACTGGATCGTGGGTGGTGAAACTCTCTTCTCTCTCTCTGTTCCCCTTTTTTCCCTTTGAGCTTTTCTCTTGCTCTTTCATTCACAGTTGATAGGTAAAAAGATTTGCCAAGGTTATTGTTGCACATTCCTAAACATTACCTGCTAATCACCTGTTAAATAAAACAGTTCAGTTTGCACCCAACCTTTGTGGCTGGACTGTTTCCTCAAAAGAGTGGATGTGACAGGTAGAGACTTGTATTTAAAAAAAGTTATCCAGTATCCAGACCATAAGTATTTCTACTGACTTCAGCTGGACTAGCTGCAAGTTTAGAATTATAGATGTGCTCACAAGATCTTGAGTACAATTCAAGTCTGTTTAACTGACGTTGGCTATCTAGAGCTTATTGTTTGCTCTCTTAGGCATCTTCAGTGGTCAGCTGGCATCTAATCCTAAGGTTAGAACCTGGAAGTCACTCCCTGCTATACCTAACTGTTTGCATGGCAGGCATCTTTTTAGATTGCCCTATTCTCTTATTGAAAGTACTTTTTGATCCATTCCCTTCATTTATTTGTTTGGAAGAAGGCCATCATGCTTCCTCAAGAACCAAAGATAGAAGTTAAGAGGAGATTGTAAGACTCTGGAAACTGCTGAAAAGTACCACCTGGAAAAATCTTTGAATATCAAAGTGTGGGTCTTAGCAAGGGCAACATAACAATCCTCAGCAACCGACAAGCTGCTGTGACAAAAAGAAAAAAAAAAAAAAAATTAAAAAAAATTGTTCACTGTGTCCATGGCAGACAGAAAAGAAATAGTGGACTTACAAAGGCGTACAAAAAGAAGTGCCTCCTATTTAATGACATGTTTAGTGAAGCTCTGGAACAGATTACCTAAAAAGCTGTAGAGTTTCTGACATCACAAATCTTCAAGAACAGATGAGGAAAGTGTTGTTGGGAATGATGCAGGTACAGCACAGCCTGCTTTGACTGTCTTCTCATGAGGTCTACTCCTAGCCTATTTTTCCAGTAAATACTCCTTCTATTTTTTACTATATCTTTAGATGAATGAAGAGTCTGAAGAAAATAAAATTTGCTACCTGCCTGAACACAGAGTAAGGTTTGTATCAAAATTCATAACCTGCAATTCAACAAGATTTCAGCAAAATGTTTAAGCGTGTTCCTAGAGTTAGACACACATTCTTGCATGAGACTGATGACTAAGGAAGAATTTATTTAGGTGTGTGTTTTCTACAAAAGCAATATTTCATAATTTTTTTTCTGGAGTAAAAAAAAAACAAACCCTAGAACTTTAACATAAAATCCCAACAATTGGTGCAGAGTATTTTATATTTCTCGCAGTCTCTGCCTACACTTTGGTACAGGAAACGAAAGCTGTAGCAAGTAAAGGAAATTACAGCTTTTTCTTCATTCCTCCTACACATGCATTAAAAAAGGGATGTGTGGGAGGAACATAAACATATTAACCCATCTACATTCCTTTTGCTCCATTTTCTCCATCCAAAAATCAGGGTTCAAACGAAACATGAGAAGCATTTGCCCAAAACCAGAACATCTCAAAAAGTGTCAGAGGTTGTTATGGGAATGAGGACAGAGCTAGTTTAAAAGGCCTTCCAGAGTGCATCAGTTCCATTAACATCCACAAATTAATTACCTTACGTGCCCTGAACTTTAACTATGTACGTATGTTAAATCACTAGTGATCAAAAGTTAATGTTATATCATTGTAAACTATATGTGTCTCCTGAGCACATATATCAGTAGCTTTAATCCATACCACTTAAGACAGAAAAGGTTACACACTCTAAATTTCAGTTTTGTCACTACTTAGATACGAAGTTGAGACACTCTGACATTTGTTTACAGACAAAATATTTTACCTAACTGCAAACACTATATAAAAGTGACTGATCCAGTACATTTTTGACAACACATTTAACATATGACTAGTTTTCATACATTTATTATTTTCCTATAATGCCATTGGGTGTCAGAGTTATTCCCTACAACCACAACAGATTCAGAGTTTATCCAGGAAAACAAGCTTGGACTGCAGCCCACAGAAGAATTAAAATCTAGCAATGAACTTTGATGTTGACATGACCACTGTAATAACTTACTATAAAAACAATGCACTACGTCACGTTCATCTTCAACTGTTTGCTGTGAAAGTGAAGACTACATCATACTTACTGTACAGTATAAATCAACTGTTTATTAGAGTTATTTTTTAAAATGTCAAAATAAGTTACATTTTCCTTTTTGCATTAATTTTTCCAAGTTCTTTTTTTTAAAAAAATGTTGATTTTGGACTATGACAGCTAAAATAGAAATCTCTGACACAAGCTTAGCTTTCTGGTCTGAGGGCAAAATATAAAACTGTTGTTAAATTGGGGTGGACCAGAAAATGGATGGTGAAACCCTTCTGTGAAACTTTTGCTAATAACAAACATTTGTCATGTGATATGGATTGTAACTAACAGCTCATGACAAGGTCTGCATTACAATGTTACAGCAACAGGATTCAGGAGCATTTTGCTAAGTGAGTCTGAAGACCAAATACTTCTGATTCTAAGATATGTAGATGTTACACCATCAAATGTCTCACTTTGTTATATTTATTATCCACATACTTGCCATATGATGAATAGAACTTAAACTTTTGTAAGCTCCTTAATATTCATTTAATTGATCTTTTCTGTGTTCACTCAGATGTAACTGATTGAACATCCTCTTTAACTTTCAATACCATTTGCCTCAAATATACTGGCTGTTTGAACCTAAACTGGACAAATTGTTTTTGAAGTGCATGGCAACATAACAAAATACCCTAACTCTGGTGCTGCAGGAACAAATCTGACAATTTTACTTCCAGTTACAGTAAATCTCTTGAGAAATTTAAGCTTACAATAAAATCAAAAAGAAGTCAGCATAGTAATCAAAACACTTAAGTAGGCGCTTCCATTTCCAAGCAGAACAATTTCATCCCTTCTCTTCTTGCTCACTGTTATTTGCCCCACTGTTACAACTTTGTTTTCCTTGTGCAAGATATAAAGGAACGGGTCCATAAAGTTCTAGCTTTATAAAAGATTGGGTTGAACATAAGCCATCTCAAATATTATCCCAAAATGTGAACTAAACATGAACTTCATTAAAGTTCAAAAAGTTCAGTCCCCATGCTTCTTGATTTTAACATGACATAAAGTCCTTCTTATGTGGAGAAGGTGGTGTATTTGTAATTAAAGAGAGATTGTTAGAGATTTTCTATTATTTACAGAGCACAGAGGATCAAACCATTTATAAAATTACTATATTGAAAGTAAAGCCAGGATAGGGGTGCTACTAAGTGTAGGCTATAATCCAAGGCCAGATATTAAAGTAGGCTGGACTAATTTCAGGTTTCATTAAAAAGGAGCTGGCAACTCCTCTTGTAAGGAGTGAAGTTTCTTGCTCAGTAGGAATAGCAGCCAGTTATAAGCTTACAGTTACTTATGCTACTGCATACATGAGTCTGAGGTGTCACTACAGCTTGTGAAACTTGTCAACCATCCGTTTTTTGGTATGTTGAAGTATACTATGAAAATTCATTGCACAAATGTCACAACACTCAATTGATGATCAGTCTTCATCACCCTTGGTTGCCCTCAAGCACTAAATATTGCATGAACTTTTTTTTTGTTTATAAATGAAACAGGTAAAATAGAAGTACCATTACAGCTGTGATGACCTGAAGACATCACAGCAAGTGGAAAAATAGTATCTTGGGGCACTGAAGCACTTTGTCCAATAATTTCCACCTCCCCAACCCCCTCCCAGTGATATTGGTTATTCTAATTAAAGATATTTGTGCACAAAAGCCTCAACTCTGCTCTTTTGGAAACTGCATTAGGAAACTCTGGTGCTGACCATGACCTAGTCACTCATAAACAGCATAATGGCTCTGTTAGGAAAAACAGCCCCCAAACCTTTCCCCCTAAAGAAAAACCCAAACCACATACAAACAAAGAAATGGTTAGAAGACCACTGACTGTGTGCTTAACTGTCCTCCACACTGAATTCATCAGTAGTCCCAAATCACTGGGCCATTTTTCAGAATGAAGTACTTTTCTTTGAGCCACAACATCTTCCAGGCTCTTAAGTAGGAACTTATATTCTGTGGTGTTAGAATCAGAAATCTTGTTATAGGGAGAAGCTTTTGCTTCAGATTTTTTCATGATGATTTATGTAGCTGAGTTTTAAGGAGTATTATTGTACAGTTAGTGAATTCATCATTTTGCTCCTTCTTCCAGCACATAATTTCAACAGAAACAGACACCACATCCCACCTACCACTGACCACCACCACAATTTCTGGAAATGTTTGAAGTCAAACAATGTATTTGTGATTACTTTTCATCTTTGTCCAAGATGTGGCAGCCAGCTCACATATAACATTTAAGAGCATCATGACTGATAGTTGTTTCTTGAACTGTTTACTCAACATGGTTAAAAAGTTTTCTTCAGCTTTGGCTCAATTTCAGTCTTGAGCCAGAAACACAGTGTTCTTTGGGGATTTGCAAAGCATGAGTAGCTTTACAAAACCTAGGCAGTTTGCCAAAGGTGAACTTTATTTTTTAAAAAAAAAACAAAACAAACAACCACTGTTGAACTGTGGTGGAAGGTTAAACAATTCACACAGTTTTGATTCCCCCTACCCCCAATTTGCCTTGTACTTAATATCTTCTTGTCAAGAAATAAAGTAATTTCATAATGGGATGGATGGAATCATTTCAGCTATTACATAGCAATGATGGTATTGCTGGAAATCTGAAACATATGTTAACCTCAATCCTTCTCAGTTTAAAATAAATAAGTATATTTAAAATGCTGAAAAGTCTTTACATCGCATGGTATCAATTTTCTTATGGCTTGTTTTAAAAAAAAAAAAGACCAAAAAATCCAAACCCAGCATCATGCCCTCTGAGAATTGAAGTGCAGGAAGTGAACTGCTCCTGCCAAGGGACAATACTCACAAATTTGACTCGAGTGAAAGACTGCCTTGTTTCTCAAAACACTAATGAACACATCATACAGTACAAGCATGTTTCCAATACATGCATTTTAATTTATGTGTGCTTTGTGGCAAAAAAGGTCTATCAAAAAAAAGCAACCTGTCGAAAATTAATGTTTGAAAGCCCTGGGCCATATTGTGCCATTGATTTATAAGATGAAAAACAGATGTCTCCTTTCTGAAGTGCTCTGAATGACATATTGCTTCAGAGAACCCTCTCACTGGACATAGAGATTCTAAGTCCTATTGTGAGTCATAAAAATTTTGTAAGTCAATCCTTAAGTGAGTAGATACATCAGAAAAAAAAAAAACCACAACAGACTAATATCATAGAATGGTTTGGGTCTGAAGGGACCTCAAAGATCATCTAGTTCCAATCCCCCTGCCATGGGCAGGGACACCTCCCACCAGACCAGGTTGCTCAAAGCCCCACCCAACCTGGCCTTGAACACTTCCAGGGAGGGGGCAGCCACAACTTCCCTGGGCAACCTGTTCCAGTGTCTCACCACCCTCATTATAAAGAATTTCTTCCTAATATCTAATCTAAATCTACCCTCTTCCAGTTTAAAACTGTTATTTTTGCTATTTTGACAAATATTTTGTTCTTGATTGCTGTTTGAAATGTTCTCATGAATGCACTCTGGTGCATTTGGGGGTGGGGGGAAGACAGTCTCAACGAGAGACTGACTTTGAGGGCTTTTGCTGGCCTCTGCTAAGGAACCTCAGTAAGGAAATATGAAGAATGGGCCCTGTTTGTTCAAAATATAAAATTCCTGAATTCAACAAACATTAATTCATGAGGCCCCTTTACAGACTATATAAAGTTCAGCTGATAAATAGCTAGATAGATTTAGGATGAAATTTTCAATATGCAACTTATATCATTAGTGAAAAAAAAAAAATATATACTAATTCTTGCTTAGAAATATATACGCAGAAAGGGAACCTGGCATGAATGCCTTTAAAGCAAAGAAAAACCAAAAGGTAAGGTCAGTAACACTTTTTCCATTTTATACCTCCTCACCACACTTAGAAGGGGTCACTCCCATTTGCTCTTTCAGGTCTAATTATAGCCTGTAGCAGAGCTGTAAACAGTTGCATTAATAGGCATTCACTTATCTGCTTTTAATGTAAGAATAAATAGTAGCAGTAACATTATTTAGATTGCAACCATGATCATTTCCAGTGTAAACTAAGATAGGAATGTACCCTACTAACTTTTGCTTCTAGAAAAACACTGTCTGAAATGAAGGCCCACGTTCTTGCCAGGGTTTCAGTGGGTGAGCTGTGGGTGGGTGCTCCCATGAACAGGTTCACTAGCAATGCTAGGGAATGCCTGTGGAGGCAATCACCCAGAGAGAATGCTGCTCAACCTGGCCATGAATGACATTCCTAAATCTCTGTCAGCCATGCTTTGTATGCTAGCAATGTTGTCTCTTCCTCGCTCTTACGCCTTTTCACTTTCCCTGCTAGCAGTGCACAGGAAAAAGTAATGCGTGCTTCTTTTCTGGACTGAGAGCCTGGCCACTACACATTTTAACTTTGTGAGCAACCCCTCTAAGGTCCCATACCGTATGTTTTCCAAATTGTTGCCAAATTTCAAGCCACACTGCTAAAAATTCCTCCAGAAATGTTTTTATTTCTTTCTTCATTTCTTTATTTAATTTTTCAATAGCATCTTTCTATAAATACTCAGTAAGTGAGGGCATGCTTTGGCGTTTTTGCTCAAAAGGAGCATTTTCATTTATATCAGGAGGTTATAGGACTGCACATGGAACATTCACGATGAGCTGTTAACTCAAAGTGGCGTACATTACAGGCAAACATGTTTCTGCTGAGTAAGTTATTTAGAGGTCTAACTGGCTCTGGCTTTGGTGGAGCTATGTGACATTCCTTAGTTCACATTACCCCCTTCTACAGTATTATTTCTAACACCACATTTCCTTATCCATTCATACTTTATCCCAGTGTGCAATATTTCTGAAAGTGCTCATCCTTCGTTGACTAGGTATAGTATAGTAGAATAATTGTTCTGCATTCCAGTTTCAACACTAATCTTCAATACAAAGGCATGGATCATCACTGTATCTTTATGTGCAGCCTCTATGGAATTGATTATTCAAGCCTGTGTCACAAAAAACCCCTCATGTCTCTCTCAGGCTAGTCTGCAGACAGGATGCAAAACTCCATGAAACAAATACTCTGAAGGTGGACTATACCTTGAACAGATTAAATAACATTGTCCGTATTTTATAGTGTATTTTATATTAATGCAATACTTTTCTTTTACTATTCTCTACAAAGATCTTCCAGTTTAGTTTACTTGCTTAACATAGACAAATAACTGAAGTAAATTGTAAAGTCTTCACTTACTGATACTGTAATCCTCACTTTCCTACCTATTGCATAATCTGGTCACATTTTGGCATCTTGCTCCTGATGCAGCATCTCATATGCACATGTATATTGCCAGGAATAATATTCATAAATATTTTTACAGCTCAGACTCTGGAAACAGAGATTTGAAACAAATGTATGTTTATATCAACAGAAAGCCTTGTGGTAGTTAAATAAAATGAAATAAAATATATACAATAAAAATTGTGTGTCATTCCCTCACTCATGACCTAACATTATTTATATAATAAGTACATTTCACTTTAAGAAAACGGTAGTGCAGCTTTCAACTACACAGGAAAAAAAACCCTGATTTTTGCAGTTCCTTGAGGCTCACTACTTCAGCTTTATGACAGAGAAAATGCTTATAGTTGTGGCATTTCAAAAATTAAAGCTATTGATGGAGAGAATCAGAGCAAGTAAGCACATAGAGCAATTGCATTAAAATATTCTCATTTAACAGTATACTGGAGAGGTGGGAAAAGGGAATAAGCCATTTGCATGAGAGGCTGAACTCCCACATAAGCTGTCTCAAAGTGGTTTGGGGTTCTCTGACGCAAATGCAAAAAGCTGAGCATTTATGCTAATGAAAACCACTTAATCACTTGACAGTTATTAGACATGAAAATCTAACTGCATTATAGTCAGTTAATACCAGTGGGTAAGCTAATAAATTCATAACATACACAAGCAATTTACCTGAATAGTTTGCACTGTATATATAGGATCAAACTCAACCCTTTCTACTCTGGACATCACCACTTGGATGGCAAACAAGGAGAACATAGATTATTTTCACTATGAGAGTTCACCAGGATCCAACAAATTCTATTTTCAAGTTACATATGTATGACCCCAGTGACATTCAAGAAAAAAGTTTAGTGGAAACAGCAGACAACTTACATGCAGTGGATAAAGTCTTTCTAAGTATCATTGCTAAACAAGGATCATGGTTATGCTAGCTAGTGCTGGAACACAGAAGTTAGGCAAGTGCTGGACACCAAACTCCATTCCCCTGCTCAGGACTGTTCTGCACTGACTAGGCTCTGTCCTCTTTGACTCAAGAGCTGCTAGGATGCCATGCAGGAAATATCCATATGTGTCCAGAAGTGGTCAGATGCAGGGATCAGGCAGAATGGCACTTAAATCCCCAAAGGGCCTGCACCACTCACTGTGCACAGAAGATATCTAAAATATACATCAACATGATCACATTAATCTCACGAAGGGCCAGATCATGACAGATAGAATAGACGAGCAGTGAGAAAATTCCCACCAAAAGGTGGAGATGCAAAGCCCTTAGTCCAAGAGGGTTCCAACCCACTTTCTAGAAACTGTATCTGAAGAGGAGTCACAGAGTATAGGAGACATACAGGGCACCTATAGTTAGTCTTGCCCTTTTTCTGACGTGTATGTCAGGCAGGCATTGCGCCGCAGTGTCTGTAATGGTGACCTTAACCTGATGAGCAAGAGAATCCTCAGTTCTAGTCTCTCTCTGGATGTCCTGAATTCAGTCCAGTTTATAGGTGGTCTTAGCTTCCACCATGTCTATGAACAATTCTTATTTACTTTGACAAGTGAAAGACTGTTCTTGAAAAGAAACATAACCAGAGAAATGAATAAAAGTAGTAAGATATGACCACGGGATTTTTTTTTTTTTTTTTTTTTTTTTTTAAGAACATGAGACTAAACTGAAGCCTTGGTTTTGCCACACAGTTAAGGACGAATTTCATGGAGGCTGTCCAGTCATACTGGATCTATTAGGGCATCTACCTTAATCAGAAAGCCCACAAGGAAATACCACTGCACTAAATATATGAATGTTCTACTCCTGCAATTTTCAGGTTACTATTTTCCTCGTAGTACTATTCTAATTTCAACATAATGGCAAAAAAAAAAGGCAACATAAATCAAGTCTTCCTAGACAGAGAGAAAAACCAGATACCATACTTGTAGAGATGTTTATCTGAAGTCTTGCAAAAGGAACAAGCAATACACATCACCTCTTCAAGCGAGGCAAAAGATCCCAAGCAAACCTGTTCCATGTTTCCATTTGCAGTATATCCTGCAGAACATAATGAATAACATATGCCTATCTCAGCACTTCGATAAGTCAGTTGACATATCTTGATCTCACTGAGGAGGAAATGTTGGAGACTAGGATTTATTTCTCTGTTCAGCTTGCTTTTCATTTTTGGCACTCCTTTTTAGGGATACAGATACGGAATATATTTTCCCTTTGTTCATTATCATTGGTGGATATATTGAAAGGACAAAAGTGAATTGTGCTAGTAGCCTATTTAAACAGAACAATCCCTAAATTTAAAAGCAGAACTAGCCTTTGAAAGTAACACTTCTAGATGGTTAGCATAACTACAACAGAAAACTATGTTAACTCAAGCAAGAAGCAAAGAACCACACCCCCAGCCCTAGAACACATGAAAACTCCAACTGATCTCTGCCAAGAGATCATTTTCCCTTCATCTTGTTGTGTAGGTATTCATGATGCTTTTGTATTTTTCTCTTTCACAAGAGCAGCAAGAATTGATTATGACCCTATTGGCCTGTAATCTCTCTTTCTGTCTACCTCTACTGAACTAAGATGTAAAGATAAACCGCATGCAGGGAACATCTTTTTAAAGTATGTATAAAATGCTATTAGTAAAACATTTTATAAAAATCAGTTTGGCTTATCCTATGTGAATACCCAGTCCTGCAGGCAGTCTACACCAAGCAATACAAAGTAAATATCCTTTAAGACCTAGGTGGAAAGTTGTGCTGCAACACCTGACAGAGGCTTATCACCAGTGTTCAGAAAATTCTACGCTCCTCCAAGAAGCACGCTCATGTCTTCTCTCACAGCACTTTTACCAGAGCAAGTGCTGCAAAGTTGCTTATGTTTTCTTTCAAACCCCATCTCATAGCTTCTATTAGGGACTCAATTAACTGGAACCATTACATGGCAAGGGGTGAGCTGTGATATTTCAGCCCGACAAGGTAAGATGCTGTGTACCATGGTATTTTTCTTGTTCTGACATTATTCTGTATTCTTACACACATACTTGTCTTGCACATCTGCTTTTTCTCATTCCTTCCTAATCCTAAGGGTGGGGACATACTTCTGTGTGCCTAAAACACATTGTCTCTAGGCCTTATCACAATATAAATAGCCAATAAGTGCAGCAAACACTGCTGAAGGTAAGAAGTGTTTCTATAACTCATAGCTCTCTGAGTGTTAATGTATCACTTCCATCTAACTGTGCCTCTGAAAATACTTTTTACTAAGAAAAGGAAATGAGGCTTTAAAGAATAGGGATCTAGTTGGTCTTTTAAACTTCCATGTTTCACTTTTGAGGTAAATAATCTATCATCCTTTTACTAGAAATGATAATATTTTCTAGATGGATATCATGAATGCTGCTGACTCAAGGTTTCAAAGAAAACTGGTAACTTTAATAAACAATCAAGTATGTTTTTCTGAGAATGCTTCCCCTCACACTACAACACTAATGTAGCCACTAAAAAGTTGGCTATTAAAAACCTGCAAGTAAAAAACCTGTGCTAAAAACCCACTAAAACCTGTGATTTGGCGAGTCCAAGGTGCACTTTCGGTTTTCCAGGTTATCAGACATCCAAGTGGCCATTAGTAACGTGATAACCTACTGGTACATTAGGCACACATGCAAATTCAGGATAATTTTACACACACACACAGTTGTGCAAACTCAAACTTCAGGAACTTTGTGTCTTAACCTGCCTAATGGCAGCAAGTAGAATGATAAAATGGTACCACTGCATTTGTTCAGTAGAGCACTTCTAGTAATTCTCATTGGTTACCTTATGAGTTAATGCCATAATCTTACTAGAAATTCTGCCTGGGAAAACTACAGTTCCCCGATAATGCTTTTTGCCACTGTTGACATTTTCTTCTCCTGGAACTCAGGAGTGAATCCCCATTAGTATTGTTAAGACTTTAAAAACTGTTTTCCTTTCAAGCAGCTGGCTATAAACTTCACAGGGAAATCAATCGACCTTCCATAGTTGGCATTCAAAATTAGTTGAGAGCCAAGGAAAACAAATACTTCAAGATTATACTTCAACTAGGAGTCAACTGGATTCTGTTTTATGTCATTAAAATACAAGGAGGAATAACCACACACCTCCTCATATTTTGTCCCTTACATGAAGGAGTGCTCTGCTGATACCCCCTTTATGGGCAGCAGTTTAACCTGTACCCGGGGCTAAAACTACAGCAGTTGTTCTACCACCTGATGACCCCTCCCCAGCTGAGAAGGGGAATCAGGATAAAAAGGGAGAAGCCCCATGGGTAGAAACAAGCCCCCCAAGTAGAAACAGATTTAATGTAATAACAAAACTAATACAGTCACCAGCATAAAGTGTACAAGGTTCTACTCAGCCTCATCCTTAGGATAAGCAGCAGGAGCAGAAGGCCAAGAGGAAGGAGCCCCAGGAAGAACTACTCTACCCTCAGTGAACTCCCTCCTTTTATAATGAGCAGATGAAGTGGTATGGGATACACCTGTGAGACAGCTGCCTTCATTGGATCTCCCAGCTGACTCAGAGCTACTCATGGCCTGCCTGCATGGCTGACCCATGGGAAACCAGGACAGTCACCAACTGACTTTCCCATTTTGTTTCTTGTTTAGAAGAATTTTTAAAGTTATATTTATAAGGTGCTTATGGGAATCACATTTCAGCATGTTTCAAATCTACTTGCACTGGTTAGTAGCTCTGGTTTGTGCTATGTACAGCCTATTAATTGAAGCAAACACAAAAGGAAGCCCAGGTATGCGACTTCAGGAATTCATCTAAGCACTGAGCCAAAACTGACAGCCCTAATTTTCTTGATGCCAAAGAACCTTCCAGAAGTCTACTGCTAGCGTAAATCAAAGAGTATGTCAAGATTTTTCCAGGTATTGGCACATAGGTGGAATGGCAAAAGAAAGCCTCTCGTTCCCCAAAGACGTAATTTTGTACAGCAAGCAACAACACAAGCTCCTTTCTCATGCCCAGAGAACAGGGGGTGAGGGGGAGGAATGACATGACACAACCAAAACCCAACCACTCTCACCATGCAATATATGTGCAACTTTAGTTGACATCAGACAATACCACATCCCTCCAAATCAGTCTGTCAGATTAGAAGTGGCCTCCTTAACCTTGTACACGTGGTTCCCATTTAGAACATCTACACTGACCTTAGAGCATTAAGTGATGAGGAATAACTTGTTTACATTCAGAGTCAAATCCACAGTCCTCACACTGACCATGTAACAACTTACTTATCTTTAAAATTTGAGCTGTTTTCCCTCTTCACACCAGAACAGAACAGACCACTTTTCAGGGTGATGAAAACGACTTTAAAATTAATCAGTCATGCCCAGGACATTCAGGATTTAACAGCATGGTTTCCTTTCTATATGCTTTCTCCCCTCATCAGCGTTATTCACACAGCTTAGGTTAAGAAACAGATTTTTCTTTCTGATATACAACAGTTAAACTGGGACATTCAAACATGGGTTTATAACTTCTAGACTAAAAACTCTGTACAGTTACACTGCAACTCTGTACAGTTACAGTGCAGTTACACTACAAATCCTTCTGGAAGCAGAGTGGCAACGGGACTTATTTGACAGCGAGGACTTCTATATTTGTAATGAAACAGAGCACAATCAGGATTTTTCTTGATGTGACATATTAACAGGCAGGTTTAAAAACAGTTTATTTGTCTCTCTTAAGTATTCTGCTAAAGGAAAAATAATGTTACTGAATTACATGCACTCATAAATAATAGACAGCAGCTGGAATATGATTTACTAGGGGGCAACCCAGCAAAAGTACTTAAAGTCCAGTGCCTAACTTTAAGCAAGGGATTGTCCTGCTGAAGCAGAAAGATTTAGCTCACATGTTTGAGTTAGGCAAATATTTCAAATGTTTCATTAAGACTTCAGAATTTGCATTCTCTATTCTTCCAAGTTCAAAGTAAGCTTCAGTGAATTCACAGCAATGTTTTTATTTAAAGAGAGATTCTTCCATGGACAGGATTCTTCATCAGTGTAAAGTAGGTAAATGTAACACAGCACTTTCTATGCCAGGATGAAGAGTACTGGAAATGTACTCCATTGCACCTGAACTCAGATTAACATTGGTGAATGTGCAGAGGCAATAAATCTTAGGGGAGGTGGTGAGCAGATATACACTAAGGAAACACTGCATCTGTGCCACAGCATACAAGCGCAGCTTAAAAAAACCCCTAGGGCTCCAACTTAAAGCAAAAAATTTAGGATAATGACTGGAATATGGTTTTACTGAGACACAGTGGAAAGAGCTGTGGTATCCTGGTTTCACTGGAACAGTCATTGCACGATGTGAGCAGTAGGAAGGACGTACAGGAAACATCCTCTAACATCAGCAAAGATATTGTTCTGAGAATTTTGACACCTTTGCCAGAAAAATATTTACCATTTTGAGTAAAAATGGTAAATACACTCAATTTTCAACATTTAATATCTTCATCCAAGAAAACCTGCATCTTTCTAAGGAAGGTAGAATAGAACACAACAATCTCAACTTGCACATACTCATAGCCTTTTTGAAACAGAAATACTGGAAGTGCAGTGGGGAATCAAGCTTTCCTGACTGGAAGCAGCAGTGAAATATGCCCTTCAGAAATCATGAAGTTATTTCTCACCTTTGAATACTTAGTATAGATTATACACTGGAAATATCCACAACTAAAAGCAAACTCTGTTTTCAATTCAGTTTGATATTTTAAACTAATATTAGGAACGCCAAAAGTCAGAAAACTGGTGCCAAAGTAAACCATATAGAGAATTTTGCCCTAAACCAATAAAGGTTATTATGAGGTTTCTACCATGAACAAGGCCATTGTATCTGAACAGCTTTCCTGTTCTTGCAATTTTCAGACATTTAAGATATGCTTTCAGAATAGATTATATTTGCTTCATTGCTTTCATCTCTGAAGACATTTATAAGATGTAACAGGGCTATTCATAGCAGAGTGTACTCCATTCCACTACTATACAAAAGAAAAACCCACAAACCTTCACATATATATTGATCTCGACTATGTGATTCTATCAAAATCCACCATGCAGCAGCAAAGACACAAGAGTTGATAGGCTGGTAACTACGGAAGCATCTGAGAATGGTCTGGTGGGAATTAGGGCTTCCTCCAAAAAGATGGCAGGACTATTAGCCCAACTGAAGTGCATCTATACCAATGCACACAGCATGGGCAACAAGCAGGAGGAACTGGAGGCCACTGAGCAGCAAGAAAACTGTGATATAGTTCCCATCACAGAAACATGGTGGGATGACTCACATAACTGGAGTGCTGCAATTGATGGCTACCAACATTTCAGAAGGGACAGGTAAAGAAGAAAGGGTGATGGGATGGCCCACTATGTCAGGGAGAGATATGAACATCTAATACTTTATGATGGTGATGACAGGGCTGTGTGTCTATGGGTAAGGCTAACAAGGCAGGTATCACTGTGGGAGTTTGTTACAGACTGCCCAGTCAGGATGATGAGGCTCCTGAAATCCTCTATAAGCAGTTGAGAGAGGTTTTACCATCATTACCTCTTTTTCTTTTGGGGGACTTCAACTACCCAGAAGCGTGCTGGGGAATACAATAGAGCTGAGAGGGAGCAGTCGCAGAGGATCTTGGAGCGTGTGGAGCATAACTTCCTGACACAGCTAGTGAAGAAGCCAACTACAGAAGGTGCCAAGTTTTGTGAGACATTCTTTGGCCAGCAATACCAGCTGAAGCGGCTCTTACTCTGTCCATCCAACTTTCTCCTCCTAGATCTCTTCCGAAACCACGATCACCATTAAACAGCTATTTGGGTGGTCATTTTATAAGCCAGTTTGTAGAGCTGAACTGGCTCGATAACAATATACAGCGTTTTCCCCCTCCTGTTTCCCCATAAATCTTGCTTTAAAACGAGTTCTGTTCCCTGAACTGGTTCACAGCACAACCATACTGGCAGAACTGACAGCATTATAAAAAGACAGGAAAAACAATCACCAGTGATCACCTGTCATTTCCTTATTTCTGTTAAGGAAATCAGTCTGGCAATAGCTATTCCCCCTGTTTCATTGCTTTCATTTCAGAATGGCACACCATTTCCCCTGATTGCTCAGTCCTGTTACATAGTTAAAAAAATAACATAAAAAGAGTTCTTACCTCTGTCTACAGGTCTTTCCTCACTCAGTAAAGGGGGAGGAAAAAAAACCAACCAAAAAACCCCCCAAATAAATCCCTCAAAAGCACTCCACTCAAGCCTGAAGTCTCTCTAGAGGTTTAATTGCAGTGAAAAGTAGCCGCTAAATGTTACGTAGAAGTTGCTAATTTTTAATTTTTATGCCACAGGAAGACACTTCACCAACGGTCTGCAAAGGCTGACTAAAAAGCGTGCAAGTGACTTCCCACATCCACACTTTTTTCCTAGCCACTCCTGGTTATACACATGCATTTTTATCAAGTACCTATGAATATTGCTAATCATATGTAGCACTTGGCTGCACGTCAGACCTTTGAGTACAGTCAAATGTGCTATGGATGGGACTTGGGACATTATGAGCATATCCTGAGATATCTACAGTGTAAGAAGTTCACACCCAAGCTAGTCACCTTGATTCCTTTTGGAGTCAACAGAAGGAACAGACACTGCCAAAGTGAAGTTCAACTCATCCCAAAGTAGATATCCAGGCCGTACTAAGAAGCTGAATTTGTTCATAGAGCTGATGATTATAGAACTTGCCCACCCAGAGGGATTCAGGAGCTGGACATGAGCAGACAATAACAGGAAGTTAGGCTTTTATTCTTCATATTCAGAGTAAAATTGGCAAAGACATGGTATGACAGAATTTGATAGTGGTATTTGGCCAAGTCCCCAAATCATCCAAATATTTATCTGCCCATCTTGCCCCACCTGCTGTTATCTCTTCTTTCCAACCCACTTCTTTGCTGTCTCAGAGCAACATGTTTTTCCTCCAGTTTCAAAGCTGGGCACTAGAAGTTACACTAATGGCTTTCCAAGAGCACATAGCATTTCACAGTCTTACTGCTTCGACAACAATTTCTTGAGACCCAATACTAAACATACACTTAGGCTTCTCTTTTTTTTTCAAAAACCAACAAACATTTTGCAACCTAGTTTCAACTTAGGTTCTCTTGCCAGGGCTAGAAGAGCCTAAAGACACCATATTGCATTGAGAGACCCAGAAACAATATTATATTCCCTCTCTGGCAATACTGTTCACATTGCAATACAATAGATGGATAATCACCAAAGAACAAGATTCCCATTGTCCTTGTTTCCCTCCCCTTCCCTGCTTCTCTGCCCCTTATGATCTTTTCCTGTATGAGGGTTGCTTGTCAACATCCTAATTGCCAGGACCATCAATCCTGCCCCAGGACCTTTAGTCCATTTCCCCATTTGTCAGATTTCTTTCCGTTTCTAGCCACTTCCTCTCCAGTATACCCTTAAAACCCCACATTTTTGCCTTTGGCGTTACACTGCCTCCTCTCCTTTGCATATTTGTTTTCTTCTTCTCTGGCTATGTTTCCTTTTTTCCATTGCAAGCCAGAGGGCAAATGAGCAGTGACCTCCGTAGCTGGCACCAGGATCTCTCCTGTGGCTAAAGAGGAGCCAGTCCCTGCATGAGAGGCAGCCAAGTCCCTTTCCCAAGAGAGGATATTCACCTCCTCACAGCAGTTCCTCTCTGCTGAGAAGATGAACAGAGTCAAGACAAATTTAGGTATTGATTAATCTTGTGGTTTTCTATTTTCTTCAACGTGAATCTGTGGCCTCTTTCTGTGAAGCATGGATCCTCTCAGGAGAAGGAGGTTACTATAATAAAGAGAGGGTTTTTCCACATTTTTATCACTGAATTGCATACTATATCAAGAAGAAACAAACAAACAAAAAAATCAATTTATCAGATTAAAAAAAATAATTAAAAGATTATTAAATTTAAGTGTCTGCATTCCACCAGAGATGTATCAGAAGTACCACAACAGTACAGCTGGTCATTTATTCTCTTGCAAATCATATATGCTGTAAGATGTGTTGCTTTCAGTGAGCAAGTGTTCAACCATGCATGTTTCTGCTTTTCAGCCAGGTTGCCCTTGTGCTATTTATGAAGCCAGGAAAACAAGAAGCACCCTTAAAAAAACCTCATGGGATATTTTTTCCTTGTCATTAAGATTCAAGATTAAAATTGAAGGAGGTCAGGTCTGACTTGCATAGGTTTTTTCAAACCTGTTTGTGAAACCGCTGTCACAAGCCTGCACTTACTCAACTGTCCAACAAAACTATGTCATATTCTTCACCAAGTTGCACAGCACACTTGTAAGTGGCATTTGCATTTGAAGCACGGAGGTTGTACGGTTACTGGCCCTTGCAGGGCCTCAGTCCATACCCCAGGCAACATTAGCCCTTGCGATTTACACGGCCTGTGGCTTTAGAAAGTGCAAATTCAGCACTGAATAGGTTGAAACAAAGATGGACACACAAAGAGCCAGTTTTACAAGACTCCTAATGCTAAAAAAACCCCAAATCATACATTAGTTACGCTTTTGGTTTGGCATTCAGGGTCTGTATCACCCACAGGGCACAGATTCTGTTATGATCTTAATTGCCTTCAAATCCCTTTTGATTTAAATAGGAAATGGAGACAATTATAATCTTTCAAGGCTTCTGGCTCTCCCCAGGTTTGTTGCAGGACTTTCTGTTTCAAGGTTAATTTTGACTTCATCGAGTGAAAACAGGTCACAGTGACACACAGTGCTAGAGCTGTCCTGCTTCCTCAAACTCATTATATGAACTGTCTGCATTATTCTAGCCCTGTTTTGCCTCTTTCCCTGCAGTCATAATCTAACTGATTAGCACACGATAAATTCAGCAGCTATTGGGCCAAACAATTGCAAGCATTTTGCATGGCAGATGCTTTTTCTAAATTGATTTTAGCTGATAAACACAGGAATGTCAGTTCAGTCCCTGTAAAAGAGAGTGATGGGTGGCACATCTGAAGTGCCTGGTGCTGGCTTCCTGTCACAGGAATGCCACACTCCAGACTGCGATAAGCCCATCTATCTTTAGTAGCTTTCACCAGCAAGCTGTATATCAGAACAACCAAAGCTGCTGTTTGATGTGTTGGGTGTCCCGTCAGCACAAAAATGTTTTAAACTTTAGTTGGCCTTGCACATACTGTTACTGTTAGAGCCACGTATAAATCTAGGTCATCTCAGGAAAACGGTAAGGTGGGAGGGAGGTTAAAAATTACTATGAATTAAATAATGAATTTGTTTGAGGGAGCTGAGACACATAGATCTCTCTGTAGTACTTTGGTAATGAGAAATTGAGTTCATGGTTTTGCTGACGTTGCTATAAAGTCCTGTGAGATTTACAGTTTGAGTTGTGGGAAACAAACTTTATCAGAACAGAGAACCCTGGAAACCAAACTTAAAAGACAAAACAAGATACAGACATTAGTTTTCTCTACATAAAAGCTGTTCTAGAAAAGTTAATTCTGCACTAATAGTCACAGAAATACAGAGTCATTTGAAACAAAAACACCCTAAGGTATCTAATGAAATGCATTTTCTTTAAAGCTGTAAGCACTGACACAAAAGCATAAGTGGTATATGATCTAAAAGTCCAGGGTGATTTGCTGCAAGAAATGTTCGGACTTGTCAGCTGTTGACATCTTATCATCAAGGTCAAGACCTTGAACAAAAAAAAAAATAACAGATGAACAATAGAAACTAAGATACAAGCTAAAAAAATAGCTGCAGTTCTTTTTTCTGTCGGTTAGAAGCAAGAGCTACCAGAAAATTTCAAATCATATTTGGTCAGTAAGTTCTATTTGAATTAAAGTTTTCAAAAAAGTTAACAAATTTAAATGAAATCCTATTTCTAATGACCTAATTCTCAGAGTGCCTTAATCTGATATTTGGAGATCTTAGATTCTTTCATTTTGAAATAAACATTATTTCACATTTATTAAAAGTAAAATAAATTTTGGTAAAAATTGAAAAAGTATGAAGTGAACCAAGACCTTTTTCCTCTAGATTCCATTTCTAAAACCTTGGAGACCTTTGCCTTTGTCACAATTCAGGATTTAACATAACAATGCATTCAGTACATTAAAAAAAGATATTCTGAAAAATTGTATTTGTGATAAATAGCTTCTAAATATTGGGAAACAAGAAAGAAGGCCAAAAACTTGGGGATTTCTCCTAAGGCAGAATATAAACAAGCAACAATAAGCAAAGAGACAATAAAAACCTAGTTGTCCAATACTATCATTCTTTCTGTGGTTAAAACAAACAGAACATGGTGCCAGATTATGCTGATTGCCACTGGTATACGAATTAAAAAATTAATTTTTTATAGATTTTGCTTTTAATGATAAAACAGTGGTATCTAGTGCTGCTCAGAACGAATCAAAGACTTCAAACTGAATCATGACTGGTAGAAGAGATGCAGGTGTGGGATTATGTCAAATACTCTCTATCCTCCATTAACTTTTAAGAGAAAGACACACACAAAGCTAGCACAAAGACTCACATTCAGGTGCCAACCAGAGCTGCAGCAGAAAATTAAGAAGTAGCATGGGGAAAACTTAACTCCTCCCCACACTGAAATACAATTGCTGAGGAGTAATCAAAGTATAAGAAAGACACTAAAGTGCTGGAGAAGGTAAAAAACATACCTGAACTCAGGCTGAAAAAGAAACTGTATATGGGTTTCACTATAGTAAATTAACAAGAATCATTACACTGGAGTATAAAAACAAGGAAAAGAAAAAGCCTGTGTCTGGGAATCAAGCACTGAAGATAGCACTTCTACTATGATAATGCTGCTGTTAAACTTGCATGCAGCATTAAACACGTAATTCATGACGCTCAGGTGAGTTTTGGGTTAGAATAATGCCAAAGCGAGAGCAGAGCATACTTAGAGTAATTGGCACATCACAGAGGCAATGCAAGTTGGACTGTCCCAAGGGTTTCTTCAGCAAGAGAGGGAAAAGGTTACTAATAAAAACAAATTTAAGATTTGATGATAGCAAAGTTACACCACCCAAATCAGAAACCACAGGATTTTGCCTAAGATGACAGCAGAGCTGTGTCAAGTCAAAATCCAATATGCCAGGCCGAGGCATCATGTGACAGCCAATATGGCCAAGGGTACCTGAGACACAAAAAGCAGTTAGAGTTGAACGGCATGGGAGTACGCAGGAAACGTAGGGAATTAAAATAAACAGCATTTCTAACATTAAAGAGCAAAGATCTTCTCACTGCAAACCATAGACTATTGATCCCCTCATTACAGAGAACTAATCAGGTTTTGAGGAACTTGACCTCACTACAGCAGCTAGAATGAACACAGCAATGAAGCACACATGGTTTTCCACACTGCTTTTTCAGAAGCTGACTTGTGCTTCTGCTCAGTGCCTCAGATATTGGAAACTAAGCGTATCACATTTGACTATATCAGAGCAGTTAATTTATGAGGCTGCAAACAGAAGTTGGAAGACATTCAATATAGTACTAAAGAAAGATGCAGTGACATATGGCAGCTACTCCTGAACCTACAGTTTGCACAGGGAGAGCTTTGAATCTTGGAACAGTAATGCTGTAGCTCCAGCATTACTAGAACTCACAGCAGAGTAAGGGATATGCCAGGAAGCCAAGGTCTATGGCAACCATCAAGTGAAGGACCTCTTCAAAGCACTACTATTTGAGCAAAATTCACTTCACATGACTGCTCTGTGACATTTGTAGGGAAGCAATAAAGTACAATGATGTGTTTGAGATGCAATCCACATATATTCAAGCTCATCTGTGGCTTTTAAAGCTCACTTGCATGGAGTAGAGACAGTAGTGAGCTGCACCATTACAAGCACAGAATCACAGTAAACATTCTCTAAGATGTAGTTGCTCACAGGCAGCGGGAGGTTTAAGTTGTGCTCCTATGAAGCTACAAGGAGGACACTTCTGGAGCAAAGCCTCTGGTAGTGATAGAAACTATCTGGATAGAGAGGCACAACTGAAACCCTCCATGTTTATAAGGTCCCTTTCACGCCACCTTTAATGCTATTTGACAAGACCCCTCCCAGTTCCATAAGTGTGTTTGCCTCCACAAAAGTTTCTGCAAAGGTTTTAAAGTAAATTCACAGTTCTGCATTCTGACTCCTTGGAATTTGATAAGAGTGCTTTAGCAAAGAAATCAACAATGTTGCTGCATAACAGTTCAACTTAAATAATAGGTGTAAGAAGCCCTGCAGAGTCAGGTGTTGATCCAGTTTTTGGATTTTTGCCACTGAAGCTGAAGAGAACCAGAAGTCAGCCATTTGACTTCTCAAAGTCAGTTTACCATCATTCCCATCTCAGTTTTGGTGCAGATGATAAATATCTCTTAAATCAGCACCACTTCTCTTAAATCAGAAATGAAATTCTTGCAAGTGTACGCTTTCCCCTGAAAACAATGAATTTACAATTTACTTTGTTCCTTTTTTCTTTCCTCTTACAGTTAATCTTTTTCTTTCATAGTCCCAAACCAACAGGCTGAGCTTTCCCCATGGGCTATTGATGGTATTAAAGTGGACTGTTCAGCAGCTGTGCCCTACTGCCTGCCCTATCGATTGGGTTCTCACATGGCTCTTAATAGGTTTATTGATATTTTGGATTCATTTTGTCCTGATTTTTGTCAATCTTCACATTTTCACAGTCAGGTTCCATTTTGCTTGAGGAATGGATGCAATTAGTCCAGCTCTTAAAAGCCAAGTTCTCTTACTAATGATTTAGCTAGTGGCTTTATCTGTCCAGCTTCTTTTCCTTTTGTAGTGTTTCTTTTTTTCTTGGTTTGTTTTTTTTTTTTTGGCTCATGTATTAAGGTAGGATCTCTATTATCTGCTAATTTCTGAATGCAAGCAGCTTGGTTGCAAACTATCTCCAAACTAGTTTTTTTTCTTCTTGCAGATCTCAGTCTACCCTTCTTGTTTGACTATATTTTAAAACTATTTGTATATTTGTTGGACATTTTCACATCCATGAATTTTGAAATCCTTTGCTGGCATTGGCAGACATAGCATTACTGTTGTTACAAAGCAATTGTGCTTTACTTCAGCCAGAGATTAGTTTCTTTGCCTTTAAGCAGAAAGGCTAGCAAGGAAATGTATTTAAGTCTGAACTGTAACTCATATAAAAGTCTTACTGAAGAGCAGGAAACAGATCCAATGAAAATATTTGTCCCTAAGACTTCAGGGACTAATGAAATAGTGCAGCTTCTGGAACTTCATCAAAAGACAAAGTACTAAATGGGTTTACTGATCAATGACAAATATTCTGTCATAAAACCTTTCCAAGTTTCTCACATGTTGATTATTTTCATTGATTTTGGATAACTTTAAAAGATTATATGCTTATTTTCACTACTCATGTGGTGCTCTACCGGGCTTGATTTGAAAGAATTAAGACACTGTTTATCTTAAAGTTTGTTTTCTTGATATAAGAATCAACTTCATTTACAAGCCATATCTTCAGTTACTTTTATGACCTTTTTCCATAATGCTACCTCAAGTACTATATTGCTTTACATTTTTCACATAACCTTGCTGTCTACTTTTATAAGACTATACCTAATGTTCATTTACAAATTTATGGTAACAAGGTGCCTCGTTAATATCGAAGTTTTTAAATCAGTATGAATGTCACTTGTAGACTAAAGCAAAACAAAACCAACACCACCCTTCTGCTGTATTAAATGTCTGCAAAAGGATGCATTAATTTACATTCACTCAAGGAACAGGGGAAACCACAAGAGTGCACTCTCAATGCATAACCAAGATATAGGAATCATTTTCTTATGTTCTTAACATAATCTGTAATCAAATCTAATTTAGAACAGACAAATAATAACCTGCCTCACTGCAGGCTTTGTTAGAATCCTCTTGGTACTTCAGAGCCGGGTTAACTGCTAAAAGGAAGATCTTATTTTCTTAAGATCAGAAATCTCAGTGTAACTTTTATAATTTTTAATACTTATGGAGCAAAACCCCTCACAAAGTTAATGGAAATTTTTCCTCTGACCTGGCCAGATTTTCATCCTACTATCTGCAACAATTTAGGGTCTGAGGATGAACCAATAATTTTTTATATATAAAAGATGATCTTGAGGAAACTGAAAGCTTTATCATTTGCACCATAGAGTCATTAAACATATTTTTAAAAGCCCTACATTTAGGCAAGCTGATAAATTAGGGAAAACATCAGCATTTAGAGTAGTGCACAGAAGTTTTCATTTGAAGGGGTGCATCTTATGCTAGAGTAGGCTGTAACAAACAAATTGGAGGTTTAATAATGTCAAGATCTTTTTATGTGGGTGTTTTTTTTTAATCTTAAAGCTTTTACAAATATGACTTCATTCCATTTCAAATAAGTGTTTGTGTACACAATCATATGCTTTTCACTATCATCCTCCATGTTTCTTAGACAACTCTTCATCTGCTTTTAAAGTAAGCAAATTCTTCAGCATAGGCACTGCTTAACATCTGGCATAACAAAATCCTAATTGTAAATGAGGCCTCTGGGCTCTCCTGTAAAACAAATTAAAATATATTTGAGGAAGTGACATTTCTTCAGGTGTTCCTCAAACAGAGGACAGCAGAGGACAGCAATACAATTTCTTCAAAGTAAGAAACATGTTTCTGGAAAATAGGTCTATCTGTAAGTTACATTTATGTATTGACTTACTTCGATTTTTAGCTGAGTTGGAACCAAGATTGTGTCTGCCTTTTGTTTACACAGCAGGATTAGAACAGGAGGATAAATGAGGGGTTCTTGGCTGGCTGAGGATTACAGAAATAACAGAAAGACCTCATAAAACCAGATAGCATCCTGCTTCATATTTGCAGCTCCAAAAAGCTCAAGTTTGGCAGGCACACACTGTGGTTAAAGCTTCCTTATTTGGGAAAAAAAAAAGCAGCAATACTAAAAAGGTTGAGAGAGAAGCAGTGTTCTCTGAAAAGGCTTAAACTCAGATAAGCTAAAGCAGGCAAATATTAACTGGCCGCACATCAGACTGATGGTTTGATAACCACTACTTCCAATGCAAGAGTTTGGACTCTCAAACATGTTTCCAGTCAATTTTTATTAGACAGCAATATTTAATATCTGAATGCAACATGTTCAAGCTTCCTTCCCCTTTGAAGACTGGAGTGTTACGGCTGCACAAAAACAGGGAATTAGAAAACCTCCTGTTCAATTTGGTCAGCAGCATCTTGCTCGCAAGCCAGGAAGGAGGCAGTGCCAGCTGCTGGTCAATAAACAGCTGCATTTCCTGGAAAACTCTATGCTCTAAAAACACACCAAATGTGCAAACAATAAGGGTCAGCGTTCAGTCTGTGTCACATTGGAAAACTACCTGCTGTTTAATAAATTCAGGTCCTCAGTGAAATCATAGGATTGAAAGTGGCCTCTAAAATGTCATTTGGACTGTTCCTTTACCATGAGGTAACATCAGTTATTCCCATGTTGTTCCTGATCAACAGTTGCTTAATTTATTCTCAAAGGCCTCCCATGACAGACAGTCTACAGGGCTATCTGCTCCAGTGATTCACCATCCTGTTAAGTTCCCTGTAGTCTAATCCAAGTCTTTGCTGCAGTTTCAGCCCACAAAACTTATTGTCCTCTTACCCCAAACAAATGTGGGGAAAAGTTGTCCTCTGTCAATGCCTTTTTACAGACAATGACTACAGTGGTGATCCCAGTATTCTGTAGACTAAGCAGTTTCAACTTCTTTGACCTTTTTTTTGTAGCTCATGGTTTCTAGACTCATGACAATTTTAGTTGCTCTCATCTGAAACCAAACCTGACACACCATTCTAGTCAAGATGTTACCATGCTTAGCAGCTTTTCTTTTGTGTGATTACACACTTAATGAATTCAGATCTTTTGTGGGTCAACTCAACTTTCTACATTTGAGACCTCTAACTGAGTTTCAGGTAGATTTTGTAAAATTCTCACCAGATGATTAAAAAAAACACAAATCAAGTATACCTTTTCTGGTAAGAGCATCTTAGACATTAAAACCTTATTTTCAATTTCCAATTTAGTTTAAGATATTTCTGAAAATCCTCCCCACTTCAAACATTTCTGTAGCTGTCATAGGAGTCATGGAATCTAGAAAGCTTGGAGAAAGATATAATGTATCATATTTAGACTATATTCTGTTGTGCTCTACAGGGCACAACAACATCTACAGGGATGCCAACACCTTGCAGATCTCAGATACATTGAAAAACACTATCTTCACAATATAACCCTTGGCTTCTTATCTTCTCATTTGCTTGCTGTAGCCCCACTGTCTTGTGTTTGGTGTCTTCAGGAGACAGAGGGAGGCTGAAAAGGATCAGCAAAACTCTGGAAAACTCCTGATGCTGGGACACTGGGTAAGACAGGGTTCTTGCAGCAGTTTGTTTGATTGCTGGGACCCGCTTGTACACAAACAAAACATGACTAGGGGTGACTTAAGGCCTGACATTTTTATACTCACACAACATTCAAGAAAAGCTAGACCTTGAAGACTGATTTTTTTAAATTTTTTTTTTTTTTTTTTCCCCCTAGAGCAAGAGATCTAAGAGACAAATAGGCCATGGCATGTCCCTTTAGGAGTCCACAGTCCGTCTGATTAAGCTGGACATGCTGAAGTAGCTGGTAGAGAGAAGAATCAGTTAAATCTGTCTCTAAATTCCACGTAACTTGACCTGAGGTTCTGGTTCAGCAAAAATCCTGTAAGTGTTATTGTAGAAAACTGCAGCAACAAAAGAGAAATTTGGAACAGATTTCCTGAAGTGTTTCTAATGCATCTAACCTTTTCTCCCATAAAACTGGTAAGTATATTCCTTACACAGAGAGAAACAAGCATATGCATACAAATGTTTATTTGTAACTTGAAGGAGAAAAGAAATACATAGCTCCCTAATTGTTTTAAAAAGCCAGAAATGATCCTAAATATCTTTGTAAACAGATCTGACTGAATGCCTTCATAAGGTCAAAGGTCAGCTGTGTACTCGCAAGCTAATTTACTGTGTCATAAAACCTGAGATCAAAAGGTATTTAGAATGATAAAAGCAGAAGACTAGAAAGAATAGTAAGGATGATAACTCCCGATAAGGGATATAGTAATACATCAAATGGAAGAGTCCAGCATTTGTTTATTTCTAAAGAGCCTGGAAGCAATTATTAAAGCCAAAGAGCTGTGGTTTTAATGAACGTGGAAATTTATAACATGTCAAAAAGATCGAAATCCCTGATTTAAGAATATTAATAAACCAATCATTTCATTAGAATTGGTTTATGCAAAAGCCTAAGTAGGAAATATTTGAGAAAAGCAAATGTAGAATCTGGAAATTTAAAAAAAAAAAAAAAGAAAGAAAGAAAAAGGAAAAAATGAAGTTGCACTGTGAAACACGCCTTACTAATAAACAAATAAAACAGTAGAGGTTTGGAGAAGCTCCCAGCAGTGAGTTACATCATTTACTGCAATGTTTGACTAAATTTCAAATGGACTTTGAGTGCAGAATGTTCTTTGTGTAACACTAGCAAGCCAATGGTGGGCTCCAAATAAAAGGAAAGGATTCATCATTTACCATCCCTTCTGCAGCTTTCTTTTCATTACAACAAAAGGCTGTTTCAATTAGAGCTGGGCAGATTCTCCATGCTGGGTTTGGTTCAAAGTGTTTTTATGCAATGCCAGCATCTCCAGGGATTAGCTTCCCTGCAGGCCAAAGCTCTCCCAGCGCTGGGACTGTGATTTGTTTGGGCCAAGCTGTGCTTGCCATCTTTCCCCTCAGCTCTCTTGAGGGTACTAGTTCTCAGTGACAGGCCTGGTCTGACCTCCAACAAGTTAAACTCTGCAGCCTACCACCCAGTCTGAAAGACTGGATCTTGAGGCTACTGCAGCACACCAGAAATGCACCCTCTCGTTTCACCCTCTCCTGATGGGGCCCTGCAGCTCCACTATGCATGTTTGGTTCTGTGGTTAACCACATCCTTCTGCCTTCCACCTCCATTTTCCAGCCACATTAACATATGAGACCCAAATGCAATTGTCATCCTCCAGGTGCTTCTTGTTAAGTTAAAGGGATCGTAACAGGTTCTCTTAGAAAGACAGACACATGGACTCAGATGTGTCCAGCCTGTTTAGAAAAACTCATATAATACGCCAAAGCTCTGTATACCTAATGATATCTCCTACAGCACAGACAAAGAAGCTGACTTGGGCATGAAACAGATTGGAAGGGGTATGCAGACTGGAAGCAAATACATAAAGAACTGAAATTATAGCACTGTGCATTGTTAACAGTCATCTTCATTCTTGGAATTAATCCAATATGCTTGCCTCAGTCTAGGAGCTAAGACATGACGCCAATAATGTATTGCATTTCCTAACAGCTAGAAAGTATAAAACACTTTCAATAATTTAATGCCTGAGTCTCATTTGCAATTAAGTACAGTATTCTATAGCTGACAGGCAAAAATTAAATAGGATCCAACCTAGATGGCGAACGCCTGTAAACAGCTAAACACTCAGAGAGCCACAAGGCAGCAATTCTGCCCATTGCTGTTTAAATACAATAAACATAGCTGAAACAAATGCACAAGACAGCAAGCTTTATCAAGGAGCTCACAACTATTAGTGCTAACAATTCCTGTTCAATACTGTGAATAATGCAGGCACCTCTACGCAGTACTTTCAAAAATCAAACTGCATTGCCATAAGTATGTTGGGCTATAAATATGACTATATTATGTATGACATGTCCGTTACATTACGTCAGGCTCTGACAACTGAATCTAATAGGCTGTAAGAGCTAACATTGTTTATATTCCTGTATATAATATCTTTTCCACCAAAACCAAACCTCCTCCCCTTTCCCTGTTAATAAGTTAAAGTATTTAGCAAACTTTATACCCAGCACCAAAGCTCAAACCAATGCATTCAAAGGTACGTTCTGTTGTATAAGACTTTTCTTTTTTCACTTATTTTGGGATCTCATAGCAAGCCCTATATTTAGGCTAAATCTCTCAGTCTTAAAAGCTTCCTCTGACCTTTGCCTGAGAAGGTCCAACATTATTTTAATTAAGCATTTGAAATTGCTTGCAAAAGATGACTAGAAGACACCATTTTTGGAGATGAGTGATGTGCCTTAAACAATCACCTCCCCTGCCACATGCATTCCTCAGAAAGATGCTGGTAGCATCTCAAAAGAAAAAGATGGCCCTAACTATGGGAAAGAGCTGGACTCGCACCACTGCTCGGCCGCTGCAGCATACCAAGGAATTATTTTTTTCTCTTCTAAAATACTCAGCAGCTCAAATTTCTAAAAACAGTTTTCACTGTCTATGAGGACAGGCCAAAAGCTGGGCAACAGTAGATTTGCAATTACCTTTATGTCCTGATACAAATGTATTATCATACTGTCTGATTAGAGGACTACACATACATTTTCTCTGCAAGATGTTTGTCTCGGAAGGAGAGTAGGATTGATGCACAAAGTACCAAATTGAGACAGCAAGGGCAGTTCTGAATCTGAAATTTCTGGACTTTTGAGAGCCGAGATTGCAAACTAAGTATTTATATAAAAAAATCAACAAACCCACACTGCTGTTAATCTATAGTCTATAACATCATTTTGGTAACATCAGTGCTATTCCATTAGTGCAAAATTCAGTGCTAAGGAAGGTATGACTATCTAATATACATTGTACACAATTAAAGACTCAGGTTAATATTTATATGACCCTTTGACTGAGCTTGTGCAGCATTATCCTGTTTAGATGTTATTTTCCCCAAACCTGGGCCTTACTAGTGAAAACAAGGGATGGTGATGCCCACGGATTGGAAGCATGGGGCACCTTTGTTAACAGGGTTTGCAAAATTGCTTGTGGAGAACATCGGAAGTCACAGAATCACAGAGTATTTATGAATAAGATTTCTATATTTATTTTGTATGCCTTTAGATATGGAGATACATTAGTTTATCCTCCTTACTTGTTCAGCTTTGGGTTCAGCAGGCAAGAAAGGAACTATGGCACTCATTCTGCATGTGTCAGCTGGAAGTGGGTTGTAGCTTGGACCTAAGGGGAAATTGTCATGGAACTCTTGGAGAGTGCCTCAGCAAACCTTCGTCTTTCCTTCAGTACTTTATTAGACCCAGAACAATGAGGTTAGAAAAAAAAAAGGGGGCCCAATGCAGAGTACACACACATACAGTGGAAACATATTATTGTTAAAAAAAAAAAAAGTACTTGTAACAAGAAAGCAGCAATGTGTTTACAAACTCTAAACCCCTAAGATACAGGTATTTTAAAACATACGCTGAAAGACAGCATACAGAAAGCTATTCCCTTTCCACCATAATGCTGTACACAAACTATTAAATAGAAATACTGAACCTTAAAGAAAAGCAGTGATTAAACCATAACGGGAAATGATTTATGCCAGAGTCTTCCAATGAAAAAATATTTTGAAGAAAACAAAAGCAGAGCTGAACTGAAAGAAAAATGAAGAGTTTAAGAATGGCACTTAAATTTACTTGATCCTGACTCCTCTCAATTATATTAAAAATTGAGAGAGAATTGCAATTCAAACTCCCCCATACTATAGACAACTGAAAATATCCCATTCCCCCACCTCTGGAAAGTGACCAAGTCTTTCCCTTTAAAGGGGTAAAGACATTTAAGAAGAGACAGCCTTTCTTACACCAAAAGTCCTAATTGAAAGAACATGGCATGACCTGAAGCAAAATGCTAATTGAAACCACTCTGCATTTCTTTTCCAAGCAAAGTCCTTTTGTCTGACATTTATAGATTAATTTGACAGACTCCCTTCCCTTGCCTGGAAAGTTCTGGGGTTTTTTGTTTTTACTGTACAAAGCATGAAATTATTGTCCTTAATGCTTTGTTCTTTCTAATTGCATGAAATTTAGTGACATTTTGAAACATATTTGTAAGATGATGAAGGCCAGAGTTGCCATATAAAAAACATATGGGTATATCCATCTGCATGCAAAAAACCCCATACCCTCTATACACAAAAACTAGCACTGTAGTGGCTAATTGATATTTTGTCCTCAATGCACCTGTGCTAGCAATTAACACAATACACCTGCATGCTTCTCATGAAAATTCAGATGCAGAAGCATTAACTGTATAAACCCCTCAGTCATCATCCAAGACAAACATGTTCCTGTGCTTGCAACACACAAGAAAGTTAGCTTTATTTTGCAAGGCTTTAAAGAAAACTCACTCTAAATTTAGTGTTCTAATACTATTCCCTTTCTCTATAATGCCATATAGTCTCTTTTCTCTCCTTTTCAATTGAAAACTGGAAGTCTGACAGGATGTCATACCCCAACAGGCAACACCACTGAAAATGAGATCCATTCTAACCCTGTACTCTTCTAATCTCTCAGGTTCAAGCAGAAGACTGCCATTGTTTAGAGCATAGAACATTATCCCTGTACTTTCTGCCATCCAGAAAACTTTCCTGTGCTTAATTTCAAGGGCACTTTTCAACAAGTCAGCAGTAAAATCATCCAAAATGCATAAATCACCAAGAGATATTATTTTTTTTTTCCTGAAGGGCAACTTGAACAAACCATTTTAAACTCAGTAAAAATTCTATATTTTCCCTTTTAATACATTACCCACCACAAGAAATACAGGCTGCAAAGAACCAAGCAATAAAGGAATTAAACCCAAATTTCAGGAATATAACAAAAACACAATAACAAAACTGAAAAATATTTGAGAAGGAAGAAACATGCTCTTGGGCAATCTTATCTGATTTAACTAGATTATCAAACATAATTCTAAATGTAAACTACATACCATGGAGAAAAATCAGATGGTTGAATAAAGAGCATGCACCTTGCCAAATCTGTCTCTCCAGGAGAGAAGGGAAAAAAAAAGTGCTTCTCCCATGGTGCATCCTGAGCCCAGGTGGCAGTAGTCACCTCCCATACTTCATCCTGAAACCAGGTGGCAGCAATCACCTCCCAGGCAGCACCTTCAGCTGAGGCAAGGGAATGCAGTGGCTTAAATAAGAATCTCATGGCAAACAAAACATTTCTCTCTGGAGGAAAAAGATGGTGGGAAAAAAATCAAGGAAAGATCATCTAGGAAAATATTTGCTTGGACAGTTTAGAGTTTGGCTAATAGATAATCTTTAAAATACTTTTATTTACTTACATAGCTTTTAAATAAATGAAAGCTGTAAAGCACTTAATGCGCTTACACAGTTTGGCTGGAAGTTGCACTAGTTTGCGTATTTTGAATAAGTTACATGAATGGTTACCTCTGAGGAATTAATTTCTCAGCCTTAATCTAAATTAGTTAAAGTGGATAAAATAACTAAACTACTTGTGAATGTTTTGTCACACCATTTACTGTGAATTCTGGTTCATTCGTAGTTTACAGCCATGACATAATAAAGAGAATCCAGAGTATTTTTTTGGGCTACCTCCTGTTTTAAATTTCGGGTCAGAAAAATGAATGGAAGTTTAATTGAACATGTCCCTTACAATTTCTCCCTTCATAACAATTCCAAAATCAAATAGTGTTCTAAAGTGCAGATATGTAATCAAATAGTTGAGGTTTAAGTTAAGACTGGAAACAATTTTAATTTTAAAAATGATACAAGGGAATTATTAATTAAGAGACATGGAAATTTGCAATTATATTTTTTCTCTTCAGACTGAATAATTTCTGAGACCTAATTAGATTTTCTTACTCTGTTTACTTTCAGGGATTCCTTTCTTAAGTTTTCTACATACATTTTAATTAAGAGTTCCTATTAGTCTGCTTAAATTATGCTTTAACCTTAGGCAAAATTTGGAGGCCTAATTTTTGGAGGTAACTACTATATAGAACACTTGTTGTAGCCACAAGAGAAAAGTTTCCCCAGAACCTCTGATAAGTCTAATTGATTTTTGGCCAGAGTGATGGTAACAATTAGGAAAGCATGTTTTATATCAGTGATTGTGCTCAGGGTGACCAAAACTACTTGGATTCACTGCTCAGGAAACCTTCTGTCCATGTTTTACACCCTTGAAAGCAAAAGCTTTATTGAAAATGGGGCCATTAGCAATCTGCTTGCAACTGAACTTCATCTGCATTTTGCTGGGTTAACTGTTACAACAGCTTCCTCCCTGTATCATCATTCACAATATGTAGCACCAGGTCAGTTCTTTGCCTGCCTGCCTTCTTTACAAGGAAAGTGGGAGCTGGAGGGACAATCTTCTATTGTTGTCCTGCAGTTGATCTCTTTCTTCCTCATTCCACAACACCAAAACGTGAAACTTAATGAGAAAGTACACAGATAAAAATTATTTTAAAGTGAGATACTATTACAAAAAATAAGGAGTAAATACAAATTATTTCTTAAACTATTAGCATTCCCATGCAACATAAAATTATGACAGTCTTTTTACAAAACAAATTGCAAATTGTGCCTGCTCCCCATAATTTATTTACAACTAATAATTTCTAAACAACACACATATTCTGTTCTGGGCCTGTGAAATGGCTGGAAAAACACTTTGATTTTCAGAAAGAAAACTCACCTTATAAAATGAAAAAGTTAGTATAACTTTTGGGGGCATGAATTGAGAAAACACAATATAGGGCAATTTATATGCTCTATGGAAGGTTATCTAGTGGAATAAGCAAGTAATCCAACCAGTTATACCCAGCAAATATAAATGTACAACAGAGTGATGCCAGACTGTCCAGGAAGGTAACCTAAGAGCCAGTAATGGTCCCTAGAAGACCTTTAAATTTCTGTTAAATATCACAGCTGAGCTCTGTCTGCAGGTTGGGAAACTTTAAAATGGTCTTCTACCCTCCTTCCTAAAGCCCCTGAACCTTAACACTGTGCAAGATAAAAAGGGTCCTCCAAAAAAACCCCATCTGTGACATCTTAGAATATATGAATGGATATACTATTTCAGATGAAGAGTTTGCCTTGCCCTGTATAATCTCTCAGCCTCCAAGTAGAAGCAGTTTAGGGCATTTTCTGAGCTTCTTGTGGTTTGCGTGCTGTTACCCCAATAGGTATCTCTACCAAGTATTTGTTCAGTCTCCCTTAAAATCCGCATTAGGGAAGTAAAAGGAAGTAAAAAAAAAGATATTTTGATGAGGAGTCCCACAGGTCTACTAGCTATTTATTTTATCTAGTCAAACATTTGCGTAAAGCATAGCAGTCTCTTCAACGTGGGGCTCAATACAGCACCTTGTCTGTGGGGCTGAAAAGCCAACAGACTGACAAGAGTTCCTTCACCTTCTCCTTATGTACATCAGTGCCTTAAAAATCTGTTCCTTTTTTCATGCTCTAATTTTCCCCTTCCAGTTGTGTTCTTCCATCCATTTGCTCTGTTGTGACACCAAACATTCAAACTCAACAAAACATTAATCCAGCCCATCTTCTTCACTCTTGTCACAAAGTCACTGAAAAATTCACTTTGGTCTCTGGAGGTTGTTTTTTTTCTTTTTCTTTCTTCTTTCCTCCAAATCTCACATTTGGACTATTTCCAAATCTTGATGATTTTCCCTCCAAAAAGTTCCAGACCTCTACCCTGTATCATTGTAAGTAAAACTTGATATCCAAAGTGCCATGATTATTGCTTCATTGATGCAAATTCCTCTTGTCTGGCTTTCTTAACATCAGTGCTGCTTGGTCCAGTACAAATAAAATAGAGCTACAAAGATGTTAGAAAGGGAGAACAGATAAACCACAGGAACCACAGGTATATTTGGAAGTCAAACATAAGGAAAACTCCTGTGCAGCCCAGACACCCTGGGCTCTAGCTTATGGCCAGCACAGATAGAGTCTTCAGGTACTGTTGCTGCCAAACTCCCATAGAGGCTGTATAATAGGAAACTTTCAGACGCTTGTGATACAGCCAGATTTAAGCAGATTCCTGACTCCAGGCTGTCCAAGTACTCAAAAAGAAGATTTTTTTTTAACCACTGGTTAAACATGTTTTGTCTTAAATTTGTACTCTGACTACTGAAACTTTCCCAATAAAATCAGCTTAAGGCTGGTGCTAGCCATGAAGGATTCAGGTCCAATTTCTTCAAGTTATATGCTACCATAAAAAAGGTCTCATAAAGGAATGTATTAGGTAATGTCAATGACAGCCACCTCTGCAAGCTTCACCTATAACAACTTTTAACAATAATAAGAATTTTATTTTTTGTTTTCTCAGCAAAGGACCACCTAGGTCTGTGTTGTGTGACATTCTTCAAATGGTTCATATGGACACTTCGAGACAAACTGCAAGCCAAGGTTTCAATGTAAATCTTTTCTGATCTCCTACTGCAAAACAGTTTCTAAATTAAAATAAAATGAGCATGGTTTTTAACTGAGCCTCACTGGTTGTCGTAAGTGACTGAGGGCCCTTAGAATCATGGAATAGTTTGGGTTGGAAGGGAGCTTTGACGGTCATCTAGTTCAACCTCCCTGCAATGAGCAGGGACATCTCCAACTAGACCCCCATCCAACCTGACCTTGAATGTTTCCAGGGATGGGGCATATACCACCTCTCTGGGCAACTTGCTCCAGTATTTTACCATCATCATTGTGAAAAAATTCTTCCTTGTATCTAGTCTAAATCTACCCTCTTTTAGTTTAAAACTGTTACCCCATGTCCTATCACAACAGGCCCTACTTTCTTAGGGGCCCATCTTTCTTATCAGGCCCCTTTAAATACTGAAAGGCTGCAATAAGGTCTCCTCAGAGCCTTCTGTTATGCAGGCAGTACAACCCCCACTCTCTCAGCCTTTCTTCGTAGAAGAGGTGTTCCATCCCTCTGATTATTTTTGTGGCCCTCCTCTGGACCCGCTCCAACACATCCATATCTCTCCTGTACTGAGGACTCCAGAGCTGGATGCAGTACTCCAGGTGGGGTCTCACCAGAGCAGTAGAAAGGCAGAATCACCTCCCTCGACCTGCTGGCCATGCTTCTTTTGATGCCCAGGATATGGTTGGCTTTCTGGGCTGCAAGCACACATTGTTGGCACATATCGAGCTTTTCACCCACCAGTACCTCCAAGTCCTTCTCCTCAGGGCTGCTCTCAATCCTTTCATCCCTCAGCCTGTATTGATACCAAGGATTGCCCCACTCCATGTGCAGGACCTTGCACTTGGCCTTGTTGAACCTCATGAGGTTCACATGGGCCCACTTCTTGAGCTTGTCCAGGTCCCTCTGGCATCCTGTCCCTCAGGCATGTAACTACACCACTCAGCTTGGTGTCATCTGCCAATTTGCTGAGAGTGCACTCAATCCCACTGTCTGTGTCATTGATGAAGATATTAAACAGTACTGGTCCCAATACAGACCCCTAAGGGACACCACTCATTACTGATCTCTATTTGGACATTTAGCCGTTGACCACTACTCTCTGGATGTGACCGTCCAACAAATTCCTCATCCACTGAACAGTCCATCCATCAATCCTTAGAAGACTATAGTATGGTAGTATCTGTTTCCCTCTAATTTCCATGAGGAATCATGAACTCAAGAAATTTTAAACATTAAGAGAAGTATCAAAGGTACTTTCTTTACTTTTTTTTTCCCTCCCTTTGCAACAGATTTGAGGAGTGTGAAGGATTTCTCTTGGACAATGAGTATAATTACAACTAATCATTTCCTTCTTTCTCCTCAGAGCAAAATTCATCGACTTCTCTTCATTTCAAGGTAGTTGGCTGACACAATTCAAATTTAATTACTTTTTCTGCGTGATAAATTCAATCCTGTGAGCAAATATGTCTTGTTTTCAAGTTTGGCTAGACAGTAGCAGTGTAATAAAGACCTTTCCACCCCTGGTACAGCCTGTAGCTTTTGAAATCTTTCCTAGATGACAAAACAGCCTCCTCTGCCATGGAACTTTCTCATTACATCTTTCTTAAATAAACACCATATCCCTAAAAACCTGTAAACTAATCAACTGGCTGCCAATTATAATGACTTCTCCTTTTGGAATTGCCTAACGTGCAACCACAAGCAGGTAAACATTAATGTTGATGGTGACTTTCAGATTAAGGTTTACTAGGCAAGGATGAGAAATGTCACAGTCATTCTAAGTACACTGTAGTTTTTCTCCGACCAAGTAAAGAATTCCAGTCTCTGAATGGTTGTAGTAATCTAATTTGTATAATCACTGGATACAATACAGACAGCAAATTCTAACAGGGTTACTTGTGCTGTATAAATTCACACCTTGGCTTACCATACACTACTTTTCTGCTCTGATTCAAACTAATACAGCAGTATTAAAAAAGAGTATAATTCTTCTATTATTTTTTACTTCTCAATAGCATATCCAAATAGAAATTTCTATACTCTAATTCATCTTTGGATAGCCCTTAGAACCTGAGCAAAACATAGAGCACTGCAGTATCGGGGAGGGTCACTACCATTACACCTGAAAAATACTCAGACTGTCTTCCAAAAGGAGGCCAAGCAAAGACAAGCAGCATCTCTAGCCAGTCACATTTTCAAGCTGTTAGGAGGCAATTAAAATATTCTGATCATAGGCTGCCAAAGCACAAGCACTAACAGTTGCAACTCCCTTAGGAAAACATGTAAGAAGCAGAAGATTTCTCAGACATAAGGTCAAGAGCAGCATTTGACAGATACACTCAGTCTGCAAGACTCCGATGAAGGGAAGCATGAGAAACAGTTTAGGCCTCGTAAAATTGGCAAGTGAGCCATGCTTTTCCTTCCAATACTTTCAATCCATGAACCTCAATAGCTATTCATCTCTTCCTTGCTCAAACTGAGATTGGTATGAGACAGGTATCAGGCATGTGCCAACTGCAGTTTCTTTCAATGAGGGCTACAAGTGATCAGCATAGCTCTATTAATATAGATTTTGATACCCCAAAGTAATATAAAGAGGTGGTGGTAACATAAAAAGTAAACAAACAATTTTAATTACAAATTAATTACCTCCTCAATACATTAAAAAAATAAAATTGGCAAAACCACTTCAAATAAAATTAGCGCAGTAAAATGAAGCAAACACTGCATTTTAACTTAACTTCTCAAGAAGGGCCCAGTTTTGAGCTGGACCTATTTTGTACATCCCATTTATTTCTTAAGTGAGTGAATTTTGCATTCACTTTTTCTAGGAAATTCTAAGCAGGAGTGCAATAGAGTTGGATAAAGGATCAATCTTGTTTGAGTTCTGTTGCACCAGTGAAGGGTGTAGCTATTAGCACCGGTTAGCTCATCTTTCACGTACTATAAACCTTTTAACAGAATCATATTTAACATAAAAACACCACAATCCTTACTGGGATACTACCAAATAAGTATTAGACACCAGAGGTGCAGTTGTCAAAATGTGCTTACAAGGACAGATAATCCATTGACATTTAATTATAATTCTCTGAATCAAGGTTGGCTGGCTGGCTGTTAGAATATAAACCAAATCCTTAGACATCACAAAAACTGTTGGCTGACAGCATTCAAGGTTCTTATTTTATAGGGTATTTTTTAACTAACCTGAACTACACGTCAGGGCAATCTCCAGTTACCTACTTAGACAGGCAACTTCAGAGGTTGTACAACACCACGCACAGAATTCGCCTTCACAGCTTATTTAAACCAGGAACTCAGAAACTGCACTTTGCTTTTAATCAGTCAAGATACAGCTCTGAGAGAGCTCCATGGAAATAGAAAAAGGCAAAATAAATGTATTTGCATACATCACACGAAATTAGGCTGTGTTGCAGCAAGTTGTGTACGCATATGCACTGAATGTCAGCTAAGTTACTTTTTTCTCAAGGTGACATTGGTGCTTGTCGTGCCAAATTTGATACAACTGACAAGAGTTTTCATGTAAGGAGGGTCTATCCCTTCCATCACCTTGTCAAGCTGAGTGAAGGCGAGTTCCAGCATATTCCTTCCTGAAGCGATGAGGTGGTTTCGAGTCATTAAAAGTCACAAAGTTACACTGGGGCAACGTGCCATGCATACTAGATGAACTCAGCCAAGGCTGCCTTCCTCAGGTCTGGTGAAGGCTCCAGCTCTCAGTCCTCTTAGCTCCCACACAGACCCAGCCCTGGAATGTGGGTAAACTCTCCCTTGTTTTTCTTAATGTACCTCTCAAATTTTCTTGACAGCTGTGAATAGCACTTTGGTCAGTCTCAGTGCTGCTTGCTTTCTCATTAGGCAAGGATCTAATGGCTCTTTTTTACCCCAAGTATTCACAAACATAAGAGAGATGTCAGTGCTATCCAGGTGTGACTTTCCCTGCAGCTGTCTCCATAATTATATTGTCTTTCCTAGCAGTAGCAGTAAACAATTTAAAAGAAAAAATAAGCTTCCTATACAACACTTTATCTATCTCAGATTTTAATTTTTCACAGCAAAAGACTGACATGTATCATGTGCATGCTTACAGAATGTCACGGAAGATATGAAAGCAAAATTATTGTAAAATATTTTTGTGAAAGAAAAATAATCCAAAATACAACCCATTTTAAAAGAGGTGTAGAGAGATGCTATTACTGGACTTTGCTTCAAGTACATAATCTTACTGGGCTGAAACTTTTGGCTTGAAATAAGTTCCTTAGTGTTATTATGTGATGATGGTAAATATGATTGAGAATTCCAGCTAGACAGCATCATGCCGTTTCCTGTGCCCAGTGAAGTGTTCCTTAATTGGATTACATCATAAAGCACAGTGTCTAACTAATGGTGCAAGTTTATTTCCTTTTAAATAGTTATTTCATTAAGAATTTTACTTGAGTTTAGGTTTAAGGCAGCATAAATCTACACAATAATAGTAATAAATAAGATACTCTTAACAAAACATTAAAATCAAGCAAAGTATCAAACCGTGGACTCAAGGGGGATTACAAATAAAATAACATCTCCATTCTACATGGAAAAGAGGAAAATGAATATTACCAAATGTTAATTTTGTTATTAAATGTCTAAAAGCAGCTAAGGTTCAGATTTTTTAGTGAAAGTGTATATATAATATATTTATATATCCATATAGTGGTGGGTGACAGAAATCTTTACTGACAGACTATCCTGACTCCAGCGTTTTCAACTGTTGTCCCTATCTCTTAAAAAAAATAAAAAAGTGGTTTTAAAAACTATGTTCTCTAACTTTTAAGAAAAACAGAAAAAGTACACAAAACATCTTAGTGCTCCTAAACTACTTGAGCAACAAGACCTAAGGACACATAAGCAATATAAATTCTACCTATAGAAATGTAAGACACTTTTTTGGTAAAGTATGTACTTGGACTTTCTTCTGCTTTTTGTAGTTTTCAAAACATTTTCCTCTGCTGATACTGGGAAGTTTCACACCACCAAGAACAATGATAGGGCTCTACTCAGAAGCACAGATACCAATTAAACTTCATGTTACCACACAGACAAAAAACAAAAGTGAAAAAGAGGTTAATTGCTCCATGTAGCTATCTAATTTCTTTTAAAAGAATAAATTCTTGTATATATATACACACTCTGGAAAATAATCACAATAAACCTCTAAAATGGATTAGTAGAATCACATTAAACTGCCCTACATATAATGTGCTTATCCTAATTGTGGAAGTTAATTATAATAAACTGAAGAAAGCTATTTTATTTCTAAATAAGAATATGTACAATGTACTTAAACATCACTGAGTTAATCGTCTTTATTGCATTTTGTTTTCTTGAGCTCTCACTTTTAAGAAAGCTATTTGTTTGGGTACTTTTAAAAAATATAAAATTAAGCATGTGATTTTTAAAATAAACTCTCCTTTGAATAATTTATTTTCAATTAACGTACCCTAAGTTAAAGCACACAGCTTAAGAATGTTGAATTAAAGTCTTGATAAATCTCTACTTGAATTCATCTGTATACCTCAGATGGTCTTAATTATTATGCTATTTGTTGATGTGCAAGATGTTAAATTATTCTGTTAACCAGGAAAAAAAAAAAAAAAAAAGACATTCTATTGTGCATTTGCAAATGTCAACTTTTAAAATAATGAACCCATATTTCTGAATTTTAGCTTGTTTTTCACTCCAGCTTGAGAATGATGAAACAATCATACTTCAAGATTTATAACAACAGCTGTGTGTGTTACGAAAGCACAGAAGTATCATTTGGAGTACATGAAGACTGTAACTTTGCCTCACTCCAACTTCAAAACAGCTGAACATAATTTGCTTAAATTTTTCTGCAGACTGGACATTGTAGCTGAAGCCAGGCATAAAAAGTGTCAGGCAAAAACCTGTTTCAGAAACTTATGAGCAGATATATCACTCAGAATGAGTAAGTTAGTAAGACTTCAATGTTCATGACCAACTGATAATGCAGCTGGATTTTAATGGAAATTTCAAAGGTAAAACTCACATATTATATGGAAGTACAATTTGCTACACCATGACTCCACCATGGAAGGTGGACATGGACATCTGGAAGGAGTCATGTTACACCAGCTTCCCCTGTTTCTTTTCTTTTTTTTTCATCAGAGTAGTAACAAATTATTTTGACATCATTCTTACATCAGGACAAACAAAAAAACCCCATTTATTGTGTTCTCCCATTTGGCAATGTTAATTTAATGTGCTTCATAAGACTGCATAGTCATGAAAACTCACAACCTGCAGCATTTGTACCCCATCCTAGGAATAGCTTCTGATTTATTCCACCAAACACCTTTGTTCCTACACTGAATTCTACTTTCTCCTGTGTCAAAGTGCACATCATACTGTAAGAGCAAAGTTATTTGAAATCAATAATGAATCCATTTTTAGTCAATATCTAAAAGCATAGAACCAAAGAAAGAACCACTATAGCCAAAGAATAATGTGAGTGAGTGGTAGAAAAGCAGCCAAACTGTTTAGTTCTGAGGTCTGGACAAGCAGGTAGGATGCAAAAAAGAGAAGAGAATAAAAGGTGCAGAGTGTCCATGTTCATGGCTGATGTGAAAGAAAACAGGCCTAAAATAAAATGAAGGTAAAACCCAACCATCTCTTATATCCAATCGATATTGGGAATCAATGCAAAGTATCCCCATGAATACAGAAATTGGGTCTAGCTTATGCATCTTTCCAGCTTTTTTAATGTTAATGAAGTAAACGTGGCAATTTGACATAGATTTATTTTTTGTATTAAGCATTTGTTTTGTAAAATACTTTCATACTAGAGAATAGTAAATGTCATACAGTAACTGATTAACCAAATGCTGGGTTTTGTCCTGTGAGGAGAATAAACCATTATGGATTTTCTTAATTCTATAACAATTTCTTTCACAATGATGCCTACCAAGTTTTGATTTATAATTTATCAACAACTAAATAATTGGCTTTCAAATTGGTGCTACATTGGTTAGAATGGATGCAAACCACATGGTAGAGTTATAATTTACTTGCTAAGTGATGAACTCTTACAGTCAGGTTTCTTACAGAAATACTACTTACTGATGAATTCCAATTTACTTTAAGTTCAGTGAATTATTGTGGAAAATGAATTTCAGAAAAGCAGAAGTAGGATTAGAGACAGAGCTAACCAGCATTTGGTTCTTTACTTCAGAGAGTCTTTCAGAAATACTTTTTGCTGTAATCAGAGCCACCAACTCTCATGTTTCCACCAAGATTTATAAAATTCCTCCCACAAACATCACAGCTCTTGAAATCAAATGCATACCCAGGAACGTCCTCTTTCATTTAAAACAAAAGTTCTCTTCAGCAAACTGAAGTCCAAAACCAGAAGACAAACAAAAATAAAAGATGTTTTATCTTTAAAGATCTTATGAAATTAATCCAAACTGAAAATTTGAATGAGGAGGGGTAAAGGTGTCACTTTTGTGCAAGACCATGGTTGTCACTGCTGTGATTGGGATAGCCACACATTAATACTCAGGTAAACCCGAAGTATGTAAGCACAGCTGAAAACCAGCTGCAGCAGAAGCTGGATTCAATTGAAAACTCTACAGATGATTTATATTAACCTTACATGCTAAAATGGTGGTGGGTAAATGGGAAAAACATGAGATACTGAAAAATAAGGGAATAAGATGCAAGAAATGAACAAAGTGAGTGGATTTATGAGTACAAAAAGACTATTTACCAAAAGTTAGATGTGCAAGTGTAAAGCAGATTACAGTCATCCTCAGCAATTGGCAATGAAATAGCAAAAACTTCCAGGTCTTTTATGTCTTGGCCATAAGAAAGACATTCTTACCTAAGAAGTAATTCAATATAAGAAATACAAATGTGTTTGTCCTCTGTATAAGCCATGCTTGCTTTTGTTTGTAACTGTTTTCTGAACAATACCTTCCCCGTTCTTTTTTCTGGGCTCTGAAATAAAGTCCATACTTGTCCCAGTTCTACTTTTATTTAATAGAATATGAACCAACAGCAGGATCATAGTTTGATATGCTACTTGGATATCTTAGTCTGCAAAATCAGAATTATTGATATTGTGTAAAGTTCTTGCACAACATTTGCTCTTTCTTTTGGAGTAAAAATAGTTCTGCTCATGCCAAGTAAGACTCCAGATTGCATTATATGCCTGATCTCCTATGAGTCCACATCAGTGTGCTAGCTTGTAGGACAGAAATGAACATTACCTATTGACATGTACAAATTTAGAGAACTTTATAATATGAAAATTCTTTCTGCAGGCTTTGGCCCAGATTCCAGCTCTCAGTTTGAATGGCACACAGCTTGTCTCATGTGCTTTGAATTCTTTGGTGGGGTTAAGCTACCGTTCCAAGCTGAAGCAGCCCCTGCCAATTTCAGCTCAGCCACAGCCCGTAGGGAGATGGCTATTCTAGGATGGCGGAGCCCAGACAGTTGTGGTGAATGGAGTTAAATCCAGTTGGAGACCGGTCACAAGCAGTGTTCCTCAGGGCTCGGTCTTGGGGCCAGTCTTGTTTAATGTCTTTATCGATGACCTGAATGAGGGGATTGAATGCACCCTCAGTAAATTTGCAGACGACACGAAATTAAGTGGGAGTGTTGATGTGCCTGAGGGTAGGGAGGCTCTGCAGAGGGATTTGGACAGGCTGGAGTGATGGGCTGAGGCCAACTGTGTGAGGTTTAACAAAGGCAAGTGCCGGATCATGCACTTTGGTCACAACAACCCCATGCAGCGCTCCAGGCTTGGGGAGGAGTGGCTGGAAAGCTGCCTGGCAGAAAAGGACCTGGGGGTGCTGGTTGACAGCCAGCTGAGCCAGCAGTGTGCCCAGGTGGCCAAGAAGGCCAATGGCATCCTGGCCTGTATCAGAAACGGTGTGACCAGCAGGAGCAGGGAGGTGATTGTGCCCCTGTACTCGGCACTCATGAGTCCACACCTTGTGTACTGTGTTCAGTTCTGGGCACCACAGGATAAGAGGGACAGTGAGGTGCTGAAGCAAGTCCAGAGAAGGGCAATGAGGCTGGTGAGAGGTCTGGAAAACAGTCCTTATGGAGACCAGCTGAGGGAACTGGGATTGTTTAGTCTGGAGAAGAAGAGACTGAGAGGAGACCTTATTGCTCTCTACAACTACCTAAAAGGAGGCTGTAGTGAGGCTGGTGTTGGTCTCTTCTCCCAAATTACTAAAGATAGGACAAGGGGAAATGGCCACAAGTTGTGTCAGGGGAAGTTTAGGTTGGATATTAGGCAGAAGTTCTTTACTGAGAGGGTGGTTAGGCACTGGAACAGGCTGCCTAGGGAGGTGGTGGAGTTGTCATCCCTGGAGGTGTTTAAAAATTGAGTGGATGAAGCACTTGAGGCCATGGTCTGGTCTAGTGGTTAGGGAGATGATGGGATAAAGGTTGGACTTGATGATCCTGGGGGTCCTTTCCAACCATAGTGATTCTATGATTCTATTTCTAAGTGATATCATCCACTAGCTAAGAAAAATAGGGCTAGGGTGCTATCTTTGCATTGTATACCAGTACCACACATGTAACCAAATTTAAATATCTCAATGGCCTCTCAAAAATATTAATCTAATCTATGTGGGGATGCTCCTCACTTTTTACGCAAATAAATGGTGTTCGCCAAGTGTTTTTAACAGATACCAAAAGACTGAAGACTAGGACAATAATTCTAGGGTAGAAAAACATACTGTGACTTCAGGAAATGTTTAAGAAATACAAAAGAGACAAATATGAAAGATTGTTATCTGAGTCTTATGTGAAGTTCAAATCTACTATTTGATCGATGGTTTTCAAAATAAGATCAAGACTAGGGTTAGATACAAGTTAATCTACCACTTGCTAAGCTAAATAAAAAGCTAAATACTTAAATGAAAACTAAAGGAAGAACAGAACTGCTTTGCATATTATGTCATGGCACTGCACAGTTGCAAAAAATGGCCTGATGTAGTACTACAAAGTCTTTAAACAAAGTGGAATAGCCTGAATGTAAATAGCCACATATCTCCTCTCAAATTAATAAACTAATTCAAGACTTGTCTCACAGAATTGTTTTTCTGTCTTAATTTCAGATTATTATTATTCAGAAACATACAGGCCTACATCAGAGCATGTGCTGGCCTGAGTTATATTCCCAGCTGTGTCTGCTGGAGGTTGACTAAATTACTGTCCCCATGTAGCCACTTTTTTTTTCTTCTTATCTTATTCTACCTTACCTATTTGAACTGCACGCTTTTCTTTGCAATGACTCCCACTTCACTGACTAGCTTGTAAAGCAGCAGCACAACAGGGTCTGAACCTAATTTGAGTATCATGTATTAGCATACTAAACATTTTAAAAGCACGTCAAACAATGTATCTTAGAAAAAATCCAAAAGGCAGAAAAGACACAGATGAATATTTATGTTAAATACAGAAAACTCCTTGGGAGACCTGGTGAAACACTGTGCTTGTTCATTTCAAAGGGCCCAGAGCAAGTTCATTTGATTCACGATTTCAAATTGGTCAGTGCTCACAGTGGTACTGCTTTCTCTATTAATTCCAAAGGCTGCTTATTAGTCCAGCTTTGTACTGAAGTGTCAGAGCTCTTCTCATAGAAGCATGTGCATGAGCACAGAAGAAAAACACTGGACCATTTTGGAAAGCTGGATGACAATTACTGCAGTATGGAAAATCTTCTAAAAACAAAACAAAAAAGAGAGCTTAGAATTTAGCCACAATGAAGAGATCACAGCAGATTTGTAAACAATACTTCAAAGCATGATGGAAATTTGTTTCATTTTTTAAACATTTCAGGCACTATAAAAATGCAGATCCAATATTTTGCTGCTATGACCTTTTCAGCCATCTATCAACATACATATCCTTGCAAAGACAGAAAATGGTACATTGAAGAGATCAGTTATAACTTCAAGTTTTCAGCCCAGGGTGAAAGTCCTCATGGCTCCATTGTTTCTAACGATATAAATAGCACAAAATCATATCATAAGAAAAGTTATTACAAGTGTATTTTACTCAACAAATGCTAACACTACTATATTAGGCACTGGACTACACAACAGTACTTGTTGACACTGTTTATATGTGTTGTTTAATATGATAAACATTAGAGATGTGATTTTTATGTTTTTTTGGTTAGTCAGTGAAAGGTAAGAATTGGTTAAAGCGGTGGTGAAAAAACGAGACACAAGAAAAACTTAGAAAAAGCCATAAATACCTGTAAACTATTTTTTTTTTTAACCTGTAAGTAAACCTGTAACCACAAGAACTATTTTATTTACCATTTGTAGGGATTATTGAAAATGAGCTTTACAGGAAATCCTAAATTAAGTAAAAGGTAAAATTACCAAAATATCTGATGTTTCCCCAGAAAAATCTCAATATATTTGGCTGAAATGCTCAGTGATAGGCTAGTAAAGAAATAATAGAGTTTTATACCTAAAGTACTTTGGTCTTCAAAACTGTATATTTGCAGTCTTTTTATATTCATTTCAGCTAAACCTACCATCATCAGTTAATAGTTAAAATGGAATTAGTGAAGACAGTGGTTAATGCACACAGGTATAAAGACATAACTTGGGAGAAGCTTATATTTATTAGCAATCAGTAGTAAAAGATGAGAGAATAAAGTCTTTCCTCATTCTTTCTCTTGCTAAATCCTCATCCACAAAATGCCTTAACATTTCAGATACAGCTTCTTCAGCCTAATCTTCTTTTTGACATACATTATTTTAACTAGGATATGGGCTTTTACAAGCTATGACCAAATACATTTTTTTAATATACAGAGTTATACCAAACCTTGTTTAATTTGTATAAATCTAAATTTTTTTTTTCCAAATTCTTGCTTTCAGAGATGGAGAGAAAAGGTAGGAAAAAAACCAGCTGGATACAGAGGCATCAGAAATAGGAACAAAATTCTGCTTTATCAACAGTATATTAATAATTTCAAAAGAGCAATAAAGAGCTTAAAAAGAAGAAGAAAGAGACCTTCTAACATGATAAAAAGGTAGCCAGGTTCTGAGAGAAGGGTGCACTGCTCTGTGTAGAAATACAGTGCTTTTTCTTTTCTCATCACAGTTCTCCAATCACAAGCCCCCTTAGGCCTGCAGCAAAATGCTTCTTGGAGCTTGTTTCTCACTGAATTGGATACAAGTGTTTTCATAAGCTAAATTTGCTTTGTTCTCTGTGCAGTTCTAAAGTTGCTGATTCTGATGCCAATAAAATAAAATATGAGAGCTCTCTAGAGACTGTAGAGAGCTGGAAGCTCCAGAGAGAAAGAAGGAAGCACTGTTGCTGGTTTACAGAAAGAAAAACAATGGTATGGAGAATGAAGTGACTTCTCAAAGAGCACTTAGCTAGTGGGAAAACTAGAAATATAATGAAGTAAATATCCATGCAGAACAAATGTAGAAAAATAAAGAGTACAACACAGACAAGGATAATCTCTTGCCCCCCTTGCTACCCTTTATAAAATAATGTCCACTTCTAAAATCTTAAAATACTATAAGGATGTTTGGGAAAATCTGAAACATAAATCCAATCCCTTCAGTCATTTCAGTAACTTGTCACTCTTATGGTAGCTCTGCCAGTTCAGTTCCCTCCTAATCTACTGCATTCCAACTATGATGTTGAATTGGCTATTGTAGTAGTCTAAGCAAAACATTCTTCCAGTCGCCTTCCTTGACTTATAGCCCCACCATTTATTATGCTATAGCAAGCAGCGTTAGGAAGGTAAACAAATTAATTCTGTCTTATTTTAATTTGCCCTTGAAATGGGCAACACTTAAAAATTCCACACTTAGTACTTAATGAAATATTTTTTTCTGTGGTTTGACCCTTATCTCTACAAACTTCTTGATTTATACAGAGAGCTGCAAACTTACAAGAGATGTTTTCTAAGGGCTAACGTAGGCCCCCAAAGGGCCTTCTGAAGAAGAGATGGATCAGCCATTCAAGACATGGCATTCCCAGTTCCCAGGCACTTTATCCCATGTGTGCTGGAAGTATCATATGTTTAGAATCAACAGCTGAAGTTTTGGTATGATGAAGACTCATCTGTTTGCAAGATGAAGCCAGGAAATACATTTTGTCTTCTCCATGCCCAAAGGGGTTAGATGGTTTGCCACAGCAAAGACTTGTCTAGCCTGGAGTTGTCTAGGTTGTGAAGGAAATTTAGTAAACGAGGGAAATAATGCTTAGGCAGAAGAGTGTGAGGACTGGTTTGTGAATATCAGTGTCTCACAGGGCTTGTGGTTCCACTTGGCTGACTTCAGCTCTCAGGAGAAGAGGGGTCAGGGGCATTGGTGGTGAAGGCTCGGTTCCAGGAGGAGGATTACAATTTACCTCCCAGCTAGACTGGATAGTAGCCAATGCAGTACTGCCTGAGACTCTTTCAAGTTGAGGACACCATGAGAGAATAATTCTGAATTTTCTGGGTTTTTTTTAAACTTGAACTGCAGCCACAGAAATTTGTTGTGTTTGATTTCACATTGTTTCCCAGAGTCAATACATAATCATAGAATAATATAGGTTGGAATGGAACTCTAGATGCTAACTGGTAAAACCCACATGAAGTTCTCTATGAAGCTCTTGCAAGAGAAATCCTTCTCCAGCTTGCTTCTTCCTTTGACAGTCTCTTTGCAGCCACAATCCAACTGCAGATCTTGGCCCTGTCTCTCTATCAACCCCATCCCTTATCATAGGCAGTAACTGAGTCATATTAGAAGCCCTATAGACCTCCCCCACGGGAAGAATTTCTGAAGGGAGAAGTCTACTTGCAGACTGCCAATTTCTCTGGCAGCCCCTTTACATCCCCACTTCACCTACAGAGCTCTACACTTGGTCTCTTGACCAGCCCTAGCCCTAGGCCCATATATGTGCTGAGCCCTAGCTGAAGGTCCACAGCCTAGTCCTGCATGAAAAATTCCTCATGGGAAAACTTTTTTGGCAGCCTCTCTGCTTTTTGGCAGCCCATTTAGAGCCTCAGTCTACCTGCAGCCCTAAGCTTTGTCTCTCCTCACTTCACCATCCTAATCCTAGGCACTGGTGTGGACTAAACCTTAGGTCAAGCCACAGCCTAAGTCCCACATGAAGAAGTCCTCAGTGGACAATATTTTTGGCATCCCCACTCCAAATGATGACATCAGCGTTGTCTCTCTGCCATCTCCCATCCTCAGCATAATCCTTGACCTTATGGCAAGGTATGGGCTGAGATTTTAGCCCAAGGTCCCTGGTCCCTGCAGCATATGATGAATTTCTACAGTGAGAAGTCTTTCTGCAGCCTGTCCTTTCATTCAGCAAGTGGGTTATAGTCCCACTGGAATGGGTTGCACTCCGACTGGAATGCCAGGCTTTGTTTCTCTCCCATCCTTAATCTTAACCCTACCCTTCAGCATCAGTTTAGTTTTAGTCCAATTGCCCACCTCCAGTCTAGTCCCACATGAAACTTTCAGGAGATAACTCTTTGGCAGCATCACCCTTCTGTTGGTAGCTCTTTACTACTTGAAGCAGGACTATATATAGACTCTTCAAATTTGCTTTAACCACTGTTTGAAAAGAACTTGATGTGATATTTTAAGAAAGTGTAACCAATCCTATTTTGTTATACATAATATGTCACGACATTAATCCCACATTTGCTTAGTGGATTTGTGAAGTTCCGAGGAGGTTATTACACCATTACTAGTCTCTTAAATACCAGCTTTTGCTTTAATAGTATCTACACAGTCTAGGAGAATGCTCTTAGCCATTAACTTTTCAATAAATGTTTTTTTTGTCAGAGCTAAATTTTTTTTTCATGAATAAGAACCTCAAGATATTCAGGGTCACTAGGCTGTATTTTTTCACCTGTCCTTATTCTTTCTAACTTTTGGTAGAAATTAATCTCTAGACATTAATGTGATGATAATCATCACAATAATAACTAGTCAAAACTTTTACTCTTTAGACAGTTGTGAAATATAATAGATACTCTTTTGGTATAAAATCAGCTCAGCTCAAGTGAAGCCAATGAAGTTATAAACATACGCCAGCTGAGGAACTGAAATATAATTAAAACATTATGCAGCATTTCATAACATATAGATACAAATTTGTTGCAAAGATGCTTTGAGATTCACTTATCAGGGTGTTGTAGAGCCCTTTCGCATCTGTGGATGAAAGAGGTTATACAGTAGGGTGACTAAATTTCATTCTGTTGACTCAGTTTTGTTAAACATTACCATTTTTTACTGTTTAAACTAATTTCTCTATACCAAAGTCTGCTTTTGGTAGTCATTAGCCTAGACTGTCAAATATAGTTTAATTTCCAAGAAGGCTGGGGTGCCTAGAATCATTATTGGCTAGGTCTCACCTGAATTCTTAGAAAGCAATTCCACAAACACTTAAAATAATTTAATTCCAGGCTCCCAGCTCTCAATCGTCCCTGACCCTCAGCCACAGGTTTCCTGCTCCCACACATACACTAGCATTGACATTCAGTCAATGACAGGGAGAACCAACTCAGATTAACCGCTGAGGTAAATCTTGTTCATCCTGGTGAAGAACTGTGCTGAAGAAAAGAAAATTTATAATATTCAATGTTCTGAAGAGCACTACATGCTTTTAAAGGAAAACTTAGCTGGCATTTTTTCATTTAACAAGAACAAAGTATTTTCCCCTTCAAGGTCAAAAATGGTCTCTGAAAACATCCATGCCCATTCTTGTTGAAATGAAAAAGTAAAATGAACCAAACAAAATACCATCAGGTATTTATTCAACATGTAAAATTATAGCCCAAAGAATTTTCAAGTTCAGCAAATTTATAAACAATTTGAAATATTTAAGCAAGAAATGTCAAGCAACCTCGACAGTCAGCAGCACAGGCAGTAGTACCAGCACTGTCCTTCAGGTTTTCATTTTTTCACTGAACACGAATGTGATTCGTGAGAACCATCATTTGAATTTATTGATTTTTTGTATATGGACCCTATTACAACCACATCTGAACTGAATTATTTTGATCTTGTTTACAATTGTGCAAAGACAACAATCCCAAACCCATTTCACTACTGCCAATACCTTGTAAAATCCGTAATTAAAAGGAAAAGGCATCATTATCTCAGTGAAAAATTGTTTCTTGGTGGAAACTGTTTTGATCTTTCTCCTGTATACTGCAGTACATCATATTTTCATTCAATAATGTTGAGATCAGGACTGCAAGAAAGCCAAGCCATCTGCAAGTAAGAGAGTCAAGATTACTATACGCCGATGGAATTTAAGCCACACAACCCATTCTTCCAAATTTCTCCGAAATTCTCCTTGACAGGTGTTGGAGATTGTTCCTCCCTTTGCAGGTAATAAACTAAGATGCTTATCTTCTGTAATGATATTAATCTACAAATGTCCAAGACATCTGTGTACATTGTAACGGGCATACTTGCACCTAGCTCAGTGGACCCATGATTCAGGAAGTTAACTTGAATAGGTTGAAGGTAGACTTTGTGGCTGGTTTGGAGATCACACTTGAGCAGATACCTGAACTGGACACAGCCCCAGTGTGACTGTCTAGGCTGTGCAGCCAGGACTGTGGCACTTCCTTCCCTGGAGCAGGTTACAGCACCAGCCCTCAACCAGCTCCCTACCTGGTGATCCATGGTGCACCTTCTCTCCAAGCATACTGTGCCCAGCACACAGGATCCCATGGAAGCAAAAAGGCATAACTTCATGACAGAAATGGATTTAGTTAATTTTGTTGTAAGGTGGGGAGCTATAGTCCAGAGGGTCTTACTCTTGCCTGGATTTGAAATTTTGTTGGTTTCTTGGGTTTGTGTTTTTGTTTTGTTGTGGTTTCCAAACCCTCCCCCCCAGATTCCATGTTTTCTGTAAAAGGTTGCTCTCATGGTGCTCTAATTCTTATGTAGTTTCAGGATCACAGGTTACACTTTTGACACTTAAGGTGTTCAGAGTGAGCAGAAAGAACCTAACTGCAAAAATAAATGTCAGTTATACAGAATCATCAACACCTGTTTTCATCTCAGGTCTTTAAAAGACAGACAGTTTTGGTTTGGAATACCACTAGGATCAGATCCCTCAATGTCTTGAAAGGGGAGACTAAGACTTTGAACTTTGTCACTAAGACTGTGTGTGAAGCCAGAGTAGAGAGCAAACATGTGACTATGCAGTGTCAGTAACCTATGCTGATGAGCTACAGGACTCTCTATTACTCAGAGTGTATTAACTCGTATTAAGGATGCCATACCCAGTCGCATTTTGTTCTTATATTCTGCTTAAATGGTAAGGAATACACATTAAGTTGATTCTAGGCCAAGATCAGTTACAGTGGGGTGCAATGCTCAAAGCAGCTGGAGGGATTAGAAACTGTTAGTCACAGATACTGCTCTGTGAGAGTTCAAACCAAGGTCTTAAACAGTCTCAATCTACTACATTCTGTATAAACCAGCTACAAGAGAAAAACAATGCTAAGTGAAAGAGACATGGAAACTCTAGTCCAGGAAGAAGCTAGTAACAGATTTGGGAGTGGAGGCAAGCTCTCCTCACTCCCACCATTAAGCCTTATTCACTAGACCACCCTAGTTGTGGACACAACTGCTGCCAATGTATTTAGGACATATACAGCACTTAGTGGACAATGCCATGGAGTATATCTTTAACATCTTCATAAGGATAGCAGCCACTCTCCAAACACAGCCAAACAATTTTTTTTGCTAGGGACATGGAAAGTTTGTGGAGGTAAAAGGCATTAATTACCAGAAATTAACACATTATCTGTTCCCTTTTTTCCAGTAATTTGACAAACACATCTAATGCTTGCCAAATGGAAAAACACCTCTACTCAGCAGCTGAAGGAGAGATGCTTTGAGGTCAGCCCTTCCAGCACTTTCTGTAAACAGCTTTACAGTCTTTGGATAAAAAAAACTTTGTAAATGCCAAGTATTTTGTTTATTTTTGCATTTCTTGGTTGTATCTTTTTCAGCAAATATAGTTAGGTCACAGGTGACAGGCAGTGGTAGAATTAGGTAGATGCCTTGCATGTTTGCATGAAAACACATTACAGGCTTTTTTTCATCCAGAAACATCCCCTAAAGCTTAATAATGGACTCAGTTACAGATCCATATATTTTAAAATCATGCTACTTCAAAATTACCAAATAACAAACAAATTCTCTTTGTCATTATCACAGAAGAGTGATAATCTCATGTGTAAATAAATAGCATCTGTATATAAAAATATTTAGTTGGACTAGTTTTTAGGAATATGTCTAAACTGAAAACTCACAATGTACAAATAACGACGGTAATTCAAATCCAAATGTAAACCTACATACAAACTGTATGAATAGCTCTTCCTCTCTACTTTTCAACAGAAAAAAAATGAAGTTCTTGAATCTAAATATCCTGTCTTTCAGTATATTCCAGTCTAAATATTGTTTTAGATCTCATAGTTTGAACATTTATAACACGTAACAAAGTCAAAGCAATTTCCAGATTTTGCATGGAAAGGAAACAGCTGCTCCTTGAGGAATTCTGCTACTTCCCAGAAAAAAAAATTAAAAATCTATAAATAAAATTGCTTTCAGTAAGACCCTTGAAACATCGGACAACCATCACCACTTCTATTGCTTGGATGAAGCTGTATGACTGCTTCTACGACAATAAGACCACTTCAGAGGAGTGGCTGATATTAGGGGGGTCAGAAGATGGTTTTATTAATTTTTACAAAACTACATTATTATTATATGTTAAAATATATATTTATTCATAATTTGACATAATTTTTTTCAATTATCTCATGGTGTTCTAGGAGTGCCAGATCTATCTGACACAGCAGACTCCAAGCAAATCCACCAATGTAACTAACTGAAGCCCCTCCAAATCTAACATTCTATGAGACCCGCTTTGCAATACCAGAGACTTTCAGCAGGGCTGACTGGGCAGATGGCTGCATTCCCCCAGTGCTCTCATTTCCTGGACCTAGACTGGGCATCTCCACTAAGTACTGTTTATCTCCATGCCAGTCTTCAAACCTGCAAGTACTGTCTCCCTCTTAAAGCTCTTTTGCCATGTTTGATATTGACACAAGCTAACTACTTACATCTACATGATCACTATAACTGAGTTTCCATTTATATATTTATATTCAGGAAGAAAATTATTTTACAAGCTGACTAGGCATTTTTAACACGTTGGAATTTATCCCTTCCAAAGTTGTTCTGCTATATTTTCAACATGGTTTAATTTTTGACACATGCAATTTCTATTTAGTCCTCTTTTACTAATCTCTTAAAATTGCACTGCAGGAACTGTGTGTCATCCCATCAATGTATTTTGCAACCAAGGGTGTCCTGTATAGAAGGAGCAGGAAGTAAGGAAGTATTTAATTTTCATAGATATAAGCAGGGGTGAGGAATGACTATTGCTGTTTAGTCTGATAATTCTCGAAGGAAAACATTCACAGAAGAGTGGTATGAATATGGTACAGATTTTCCTTTTTTAAAAAATATATTTATTTTATGATACACTATTTCCTGGCCCTTATTTAGCCATTAACTCCTTGCCTTTCACTTTATTCTCCTGTGTTGCAAATATAATAATGATGTTACATTTGATTAAGTCTAGATATATATACTTTTTCTCATTGTTGTAATCTCTGAGAACACATAAAGTATATCAGGTATAATCTGTTTATCTGAGCTTGAGCTTCTCTTTGGTATCTTACCCTTTTGCAACAACTTACTCCCTAGGAATATTCAGAATCCGATTTTCAAATAATTTAATGCTCGGCTGTTTCTAAATCCTCATATGCCTTTTTCTCAAAAACAGAAGCACGAACCTCATTTATATGCACACACTAGCTGTCAAAAATGATAGATTTAGTATGTGGTATACAAATATAGTATTAGTCATGGAAAAAAAGAGACAAGTAACTCAAGTAATAATGAACTTCAGTGGCTGTGAAAAGGAAAACAGATTTTACATTTCCTGACCAACAATAATAAGTGGTTTCTACACAAACCAAAATCCCCTCCAACAGCAAGAATCTGTCTTACTCTTCTGCTCTAACTGTAAATGGAAGAGCAAAACAGAGTAGGAATTTTGATTTATTCATGGGTACCTTTGTCACATAACCAAGCAGTCAACTGGTTGTCTTTCAAGAACAGTATTTTAAGAACTTGATGGATGACAGTATTGCAAAATATAACCTAGCTGTTGAAACTGCAACAAAGATGTGTCCTTCAGACACATTGTGTCTTTTAAACAGCAGCAGAAAGAGAAAAAGGAATCAGCCTTTCTTCTGACTAAAGTTATGTTATGACTGTATGCATACGCCCATCTGTCCACTCCTGGATTCTTCAATAATACAGCCTTTGGCATTTGGTTTCAGAACGTGGTATACTACCATTCCATTGAATAAAGTGTTTCTTTGGTAGCTGTGTGAATATTTTTTGTTGGTGGTGGTGTTAAGACCCTTATCTCTTGATCAGATCCAGTTTATACAAAAGAACTGGGCAGTAAATTTGTTTGTTTCATATTAGTCAGTGAGTTTTCCATAACTTTGCTTACATAAGCAAATGTGAGTTAGATATAAGTATGTGCAGGTCAGCAGAAGTGTCTGCATCTTTTAATCTTGAAGGTGTGAAAGTAAATGCAGAGTATAGAGTCAGGATAATGTTTTAGCAAGAAACAAAAAAAATGAGACAAGTTTTGGAATTATAAAGAAGCTTTTGAAAAGTAATTTGAAATGTGGAAGGATGGTGAACAAAAAGAGCAAGCATCAGATGAAGAAGCACCTGGGTCAGATCTAATCAATATCTAAGCCCAGGGAATTTCCTGTTTAGCACACGCAGTTGCCATGCACCTGCATGATACCGTTTGACATGTGGAAAGCTTTGCCAGCACTAAATTATGTCACAGGTAGACCTGTGTGAATAACCCACAATTGAGTTACATATTCAGTTACACTGTCTTTCCAGCTCCAGGAATACCTACAAGCAGAGTGTGATCTCTTACCACGTCTCTGTTCAGATTAATTTTTTCTTTGAGTCAGTTAAAAATACATTATTATTTCAAAATTCGTCTAAATTACATTAACTGTATGCTGATGTTCAACTTCCTTATTTGTCCCTCGCTGGATGAACACCCAAGAACAGTTTGGATAAACACGTTTCACTTTCCATTTACACTAAAACATTTATTGAGATGCTAAACTGTTCCTGAGATGATAAATTGTTCCCAGCCTTACAGAAAGTCTATGTCTGTTCATAGTCTGACCTGGATGTCACCTAGGTAGGGCCCACATGTGCCACAATAAAAAAGATCTTAAAGCCAAGTCAATATATCCAGGAAATTACCTGCTGCAAACCTCCACGTAGATACTCTTGAAGTAATCTCAGAAAGGTGGAGAAGAAATTGATGAGGAAGAAACGGACACACAACGCTAATGCAACTAGTCTTGCAGAGGGAAAACTATGATTGAACTAGGTATTTAAAGCAGATCGTCTTCATTCCAAGCAGTTATACTGGGGAAGAAAATAATCACAAAACCAGAACTACATAGGAGCAATGTGCCACATGAAATAACTATTCATTGGAAGGCAAACCCCAATGTTGCTAAAGGATATTGCTGAAAGCATCAGACAATTTCATCAGTACAGAAAAGGAGAACTCTCATCCCTGCTGGAGAATACTGCATACTACATCTTTCTAGCTTGACCTGTGGTGACAGCATACACTAAACAGTATCATCTTAGAGATAATAGATTTCTCATGAGTCCAAAGCAATTTAGAAGCCTAAGTCCCCATAGGAAGTCCTAATCACCTGAACACTTCATGAATTCTATGAAACAGGAAAAGAGATAAGAATGTCAACAGTGCCTTGGCTCTCCAGTCATGTTTATCCTACTGTGCTAAGCACAGTCTAATATGTTCTTCATTTCCTATTGGTCATAAGCAGAAGTCTAGTGAAAAATGGAAACATATTTTAAACTTAAGAATTATATGATGGATCATGTAATTCAAGGATGTCATACTAAATATTGAATGTGGAAAGTAAAACCAAGAATAGGCTATTCATATATGAACCATATGCTGAAATAAAGTCTTATAAATATTTGTCCAAAACTTTTCAGTAAAAACATTTGAAAAATGAATTATTCACTTCAAGACCATTTCCACCAAGAAAAACAGAGCTAAATTCAAGAAAATGTTTACTGCAATTAATGTGATTAATTCTAGTAAAGAGTAATGTCTGTTTCTTCTGTCTTCAATAGGTCAAAATTTGCTGAGAAAATTTACATTTCATTCAGAGCCTTTAATTTCTATAGCAAATTGTATTTTGTACTATACTTCTCTCTTCCAGTCAAAACTGGTCTGCTTGTCACTGAAACTTCCCAATGTGCATCAAATTCACAGTTACTACACATGGGTTTTCATATTGCTGAGTTCAAAAACTCACCCAGCTCTCAATCATGCCACTTATGAATTTTTAGCAATATTTTGCTAATTACATTTAGGCTAATTAATGCTGTGTATTGGCCTCTCTGTGTGCCCTGGAGCCATTTGTTATGCTATTTTAGTACAGAGAGTGTTTTGCTGCTCATTTGTTCCCCTGCCTGGTACCATGACGGATGCTGGGAGAAAGGCTTGAGCCTCTAGTGTTTCCCTGCAGGGTCTGAATCCCTACTGCAAACTTTAGGCTGCAGCCCAGTTTGAATTTAGAAAAACATGCTGAATCATTGGCAGGTTTGGTGCAGCTTGTTTCTGTCACACAGTAAGGGACTGTTTTTGTTGAATCTTGAAAGAAAATCTTTCCTGTTCCTAGTGGCTTGATCAGGATACTGAGCACTCATGTCAGGACACTCATTTTTCAACACTTCAAAACTATAAATTACATCTGAAAATATAGAATGCAATTAAATTGAATATTGCAGAGTCTCTTGCTGCTGCTAGTCACTGTTTCTGGCAATTGTCATAATTTGTGACATAAGAAACAGCATGGGAGCCCAATGTCAGAGGCTGCATATCAGCTTCCATCCTGTCAGGAGAAATTTAATATTTATAGATGTATTCAGAATACTGATCCTGGAATAACACTAGTGCAATGCAGTGAAGAATCAGGCCCTTAATATTTAATCTAGCATTCAACATTTAAATACAAATTCTTTTCTTCTCACAGGATCAGAATAGATAGTCTTTAGTTCTGGAATCTTATAGAGTTGGAATTTCAGATATCACTCAGATATCACTTTTTTCTTTTTCATTTTCATCCAGGTATCAGACTCAGCAGACTCAAACTAGGCTCCTGGGCTAGACATCAGAGATGACAGAGGAAGTAATGCAATCCTTCTGCCACCCTCCTAAAAGCAGGCACACTGCTGTCCAGCATAGTGTGCCACACTTCCCAGGGTGGTCTTTGCTAAGGAAGGAACAAGACCAGCAAGAGATGGATAACACGTAATGGATACACCAGGAGCCACTCGTGGGCTGCCCATATTAGATCCTTCGGGTCAGCCTGCCACTGACAGTACTGTCTTTCATCTGAAGTGTTACACTCACTTCTGCACATACTCACTTATACAGTTCCTCCACACATCAATTGTACTTTAAAACGCCGTTTATTTTGAAATACAGTTGATAAATGGTAAAAATTACTCCTGGTATACACCGGTGTCAAGAAGGATCATGCAAACCCACCAGCACAAACTGAGGTCCTAAGCATAGATTTCCGTTTAACAGTTCCAGGAACAAACATCAAATGGAGACTGTACATGCTCTCTCTCTTCTCTTGTCATAATTTTCTAAGCACCAAAGAGGGGCTATCTCACCAAGTATAGCCTCACCTCTGGAGCACATTCCATCAGTCCACAAGAGCTTGGGTTTGGCAGCCAATAGAGCAAAGGCCACTCCTCTGCTTCCACTCTAGTCTAATATTTTGTGTGCCGTTTGTTGCTATGTATCTGGGCACAGTAATGTAACCCTGCTCCCACTCATTGCTAATAGCTTCTGTAACTCCCAGTCTCTACACATTTAACCTTAATCACCCATTACAGAGACAAAACCAAGACCCTAAACCAATAAATAATACTTAATGTTTGTTACTGCATATCTCCTCTGAATTTCAGCAAACTTTATTCTGTAACCTGAGAAACATGCAGTAAAAAACAACACAATAACTTCAAATTGCAATCTACGTACATCTGAAGTGATGTCATACCACAGCATTAAGTTCTGCAGTCTGTTACTGTTTTAAATAGTATACATCAAAAGCACAAATGAATAGCTCTCAAACTCAAGATGTTCTTGAAGCATGGAAAAGCAGAAATCTTCGTTGTTAGCACTTTTTTGTATATGGAATTAAATACTTTTTCTGAATTTTCTCTGGATAAGCATTTAGAATCATAGAAATCGTCTTTCACTGGAGACCCTCACCTTTTCTAAGAGTTGCTGCATCATTCCTGTACACGTTTCTAGCTTGTTTTTGAACAAGTGCAGATTTGGAACCTCATTTCTTACACTTGGGAGTTTACTGCTCAGCCCATACTTAATAATACTAATGGGATTTTCCCCCCCAGTTATATTGCCTACAGTTTTGTTTTCCCTTAGGTCATATATTTATCATTTCCTGTCCAAAATGAATTCTAATTCATCACAACTACTGGCACATTTTTTCAGCAGTTGGCTTGGGCTTTTTTTTTTTTTTTTTTTTTTTGTGTTGGACAAGCTGCAGGAACAGTTGTCTTTGAATCATATTTATTAAAATTGTATAATGACAGTAATTTGCATTCCTGTTATGTCTACCATTGACCTGATCCAGCAACGGACCCTCTAGGAACTGGTAAATTCTTTAAACTCTCCCTGAGGTAATGTGGATTTGCAGAGACCCTGTGCCTCACACAAAAGAAGTCAAAGATCTGGCAAAACCAATAATTTTCTCTCAACCAAAAAGCCATAAGAAAACATAGTTCTATAACCTGCTTAATTCATTAAAACTAATGCAAAGGGGAATGCTGTAGGCTGTCATTTATGATTTGGTTTCTTTTCCAGAATATGTGAAAACATCAACCGAACAGAATTAGATGTGCCATAGAAATGCTGACAGGATTTTCTCTTTATCATGGTACAGATTAACAGAGCTAAAATGCCCAACAACAAAAAAAATAATCTCCAATGCCACATAATCCAATTAGATTGCTTAGACCCAATCAGGATAAGCTCCAGACATTGCAAATGGAGGACAAGGTTCAGAATATACTTTCAGTCAGTTTAGGACAATGTACCCTGTTTAGAGCATAATAGGTATGCTAAAATGGTTGAGAGTTTCCAGAAGTACTATACCTTCCGCTCGAGCCATTCCTGTAGAAGAGCTCTTGCATAAGCCCACATAAAAGGTGAGTCTGGCCACCACGGTGTCACCTTGAAGAGCTGGAGGTCAGCAGCACCAAGTACAAAACATACACTCCTGGCGTCCCATTCCTGCCCAAGAGTCTCTGGTTGCATCCTCAGTGCCTGCAACTTCAGCAGGTGTGTTCTGTATGTCCTGGGAAAGAAAGAGAAAGTAGAAGGTTTAGCATATGGCTCTTTGTCTGTTTATATCATCCACCTATTTCTTTCGTAAATCCATGATTTTTCCCTTTGATCTTCAAACACTGTGCATTCAAATGTCTTCTACCTATTTACTGGTTATTCTGGTCAACAAGGAAAAAATGAAAGAAAGCTTAGCAACTGGAATCTATTGACCTAGCCAAGGTACAAAAGAAAGACCGAGAAAACAGACAACAGAATCAATAGTTCTGTCCTCCTTTGAAACCTTAAAATGGAATTTGGTCAGCCATTGCATAAAAACCCCACCTTCTGTAAAGATGTTTTTGTAAAGGACAATTTAATTAGACCTCTTTGCATACTCTTTCAATGATCTGCCTTTGGAATCCTAAGTTCAAAATAAACTTTGCTCCTTAATAAAACTGGAAAAGCAAAAGTTTTAAGAGATATATATAAAAACAGATTTGTCATCCATTAACATCCTTTCCCAAGACATATTTATTCTGGGTAAACTGTTACAAAGATAAAACTTTTTTTCAGTTATTCACTAGACCATCACTTGGATTTCAGGAGTAAAGTAATATGGCTGCATTTATGGTAGCAAGAGCTAAAGTGACTTCTTCTGTATTACAGTAAAGAAAAAGTTTAAAATTTGTGCAGTAGGAAAACTTTGTTATGAATAAACAATAAAAATCCCTCAGTGGGATAAAATAACATTATTGAAGGAAATACTAGATCTATTACCTATAAAGTACAGTGTATTGAAAATGCACAGCTGTTGTTGGAAATTCATAGTAGGATGAAAGTTAACGATATAAAAGTGAATCATTTATATATTAATAAGGAATACTTAATATTATTTGGCAATTAATTGGCACATATAAAATACATTAAAATATATGATAGATTAATCAAATAATTACATAAATAATATAGGATAAATTAATTCTAAATTAATCAATTCATTAGTAAGTGGTTTACAACAACAAGGACCTAAGTAATGAAATTCAGTAAGTTTTGAATTTTACAAGCACTGAAAACTGCATTTGAACTTCATTCTCATTTCTTTAGAGACATAGTGAGATTCTAGGTGAAACTGATGGGTTCTTTAAACTTCTTTGTGTTAGGAGTGGCCTCTCAAACAAGCTGCAGTGTGGTGTTAAGATTAATTTTGTAGACAGACACACAACAGCATAACTTTGTGGTTTGCAGTAAGCCAACAATACTGAAGTTCCCAAGGTTAATGCAGGGACTGAACAGTTATTTGTCCAAGCCCTTTTATGACATCTAAAACAACTTGATAAGATGGATTTTTAAAAAGGAAATGAGAGTTGTCACAACATAGGAAAAATAATTTATTAACACCTTGGTTCATTTTCTGCCTCAAATTTGACATTTAATTGTCTGCTAAGTCCAAAGGGAAATCTTAATTCTACAGAATAACGTGCATTACATCATTCCTATTTACACATCTGTTTATTCTAAGATACTCGTTCAAGATGAGCTATATATTTCTTTCTTCTGTTCTTCAGGGACACGTGTTCCCCAAATAATACTGAATTTACCTATTGATGGAAAACTGGCAGAAGCCTCTTATGTTGCTGCTATGAATGTCCTTTCATCCCCAGAGTGAAGACAAAAAGGGAGGCAAGTTACATCACATCTGCCACAGAGAGAGAGAACAGGGCAGGAAATTTGACAAGCTACCTCAGTTTAGCAGCTCTATAACTACACCTGCATACGTGCTTTCCCTGTTGCAAATCCGAGGTGATTCGCGGTTGCTTACCTGGAATTGATTAAATATCTTAGTGCTATTTTAAATAATCTTTCATCCTACACATGAATGCTTCTGCTCCTCTCAAAAAAGGATTAAAAAAAAGGAAAATGGTTTTGTTATTTAAAGAGCAAAATGTACCAATCTCAAATAAAATCATTATGTCATAAACTTCTATCCTGTCATTTGTCTGGTTGGTGTTTTAAAATATGCACTTTAAATTCAGAGAAGTCATCTGAAGAACTAAAGGATATACTGTCATTGCATCAGACTAAAAGGACTTAAGAAAAAAAACATTCCTGCACTCTAAAACCCTGATCGAATACTACTTAGCAGTATATTAGATCCAGAATCCTTTTTGTCTGAGGTAAATACCATACATGTACATTCATATTAATGAATCAATTAGTTCCTTCAGAACCAAAAATTACTTGCTGTTATGCAGTTGGTTTTATCTTCTATTATTGCTACAGTACTGAATTACTTTAAGACAAATTGGTAAGTTTTAACACTGAAAGGATCACTGAACAAATGAACAGTCTCTAATAAGCAGCTTTTGCTTTAAAAAGAAAAAGGAAACTTTCATATTTAGACTGCTAACTGCTGAATGCTAAGGGACATGGTTTAGTGTGGAATTGGTAGTGTTAGGTTAATGGTTGGACCTGATGATCTTAGAGGTCTCTTCCAACCAAGGCTGTTCTGTGATTCTGTGAAAAGAAATGTGCCCACTTCAGCAAGTGTATTGACATTGAAGTGGAACAGAGTACAATCACAGTACAGTAATTTTCTCAAATCCTAGTGTCAAAGATAAAAAAAAAAAAAAAAAAAAAAAAAAGAGCTGTTCTATGAGAAACACCAAGAACTAAAAGAAAACAGTCTTGGGCCACAAGATAGAAGTGATGGCAGAAGACACTTTCTCTATTAGTTCGTGTATGAACACATTAATTTGAGATTAAAGCCACATTTTAGAAGCTTCGCTTTTCTCCCTTTCCAGCACAAAAAAGGTAAGTATGACCATCAGATAAAATGTACAGTATCCTGGAAAATAACCAGAAATATAAGGTGGTGTTTGGTGAAAGCATAATTTTGCTTAAATAATTCATTTTTACTTGCTAAAATCATAATTCTTAGCTTTCATTAAATAAACCATAAAGTAGGGCTTTGTTTTATAGAAAATAATCAAGATGATACCATGAAAGGAAGTTCTTCAGTTTCAGTACTCACTTTCAATTGTTGTTAGCAGTTTGGAAAAAAATCCTTTATAATTCCACTACAGCTATTAAAGAAATGGGATATCTTCATAGTAACAGAAACTGTTTGATTGACTTGTAGCATTCAGAAACAGCTCTGGTTTTGTGGGGTTTTTTTTTCCATCTGCTGTTCACCACTACTCAGTTGCAGAAAATAGTCACAGCCTGCTTGATTCACAGGATACTGACTAATCTTGGATATGGCCACATTCTTTTCACAGCTAATCACAACAAAAGGTCAATATGATATTTAAATCAAGGCAGCAAATAAGTCCAGACCATCCTAGCCAAGAAGAAAGTTATTTCAAAATATTTGGTGATTTGAAAAACAAGCTTCATGTTTTTGTAATTTTTTAGATGTTTGAGGCAATTTGTTCTCCTCAAAGTTACCAGAAAAATATTTTCTTGCTGATAGACAAAATTACCAACTATTTTATAATGAACATACAGTAGACAGAGGGGTCTAACAGAGGTGGCAGGGGTAAGCCTAATTCTGGTATTTTATAATTTATGAGTGGTTTGAAAGCAAAAAATTTAAAATTTATTTTTTACTGTATTTATATATAAAGTTATTAAGGCTTCCTGAATTGCCAAAAGCTAGTTTCTCCTTAGTAACAATGTCAATATAGTCTAAGCTTATAAACACAGCAAAAACTCTGAAGGGAATGCAGACAGATTTCCCACTACAGATCACAAGAGTCCCGAAGTATTCCAAAAAGCCAAAGTATACAAATGGACGCAATTAAAAAAATAAATTATAACCACTTATTTCCAGATCCTAGCTTAACAAGTATGTTTCATGACAGATACAGACAGGTAGCAATGACATACGATCGTATGCAACAGAACAAAAAACAGTATTCAAGATAGCCCATATATATTTCCTGTATCGTACTGATTTGGGTTTTGCACTGATTTGGGTTTTGCACTGATTTGGGTTTTGCACTGATTTGGGTTTTGCACTGATTTGGGTTTTGCACTGATTTGGGTTTTGCACTGATTTGGGTTTTGCACTCAGTGCAGAATTCCATTTAGCAGTGCAAAGAAAATATTCTCATTTCCTATAACATTTCACCAAAATGACATCTTCTTCTCCTTTCCTCTCACCCCCTCATTTCTATCCAGTCATCTCACTCCACATAGCAACTGAATTCAAATTGTCTACAGAAGAAAGTAATCTGGTTCCATACTAAATGATGGCACTCACTCCATTTTTTTCTGTCTGGACTAAATTAGGGAGTGCATGTTAACAGCTCACAAAAGCCCTCTGTTACCCCTCCTTGAACGCATATTCTCTTATGCTATATCCATGATTGTGCTACTTTGTCCTCCTCCAGGGTAAATGGTACTATGATAAAGCCAATCTCATCTTCTTTCTCTGATGAAGAAAAATCATGACACATGTCATTCATGGATGAGAAACTCCCTCAGTGGACTGACCTGCCTCCATCCGCTTGAAATTAGAGAGCAGTCTATGTCATATCCTACGTGTTCAAAATGATCCCAGTTCCACCTCAGTGTCTGAGATGTCAAAATGAGTAGTCCACATATCTGGCCTTCAGTTCCCTTCAGAGACATTTCCCCCATTTGAGAGACCCGATTAGTGCAAATGTGTGCTTGTGCACACACATATGCACACTCACACACATGCAAGCACAAGAACAGGCACTTATGCACACACATCTACTATAGGGCTGTGCTGTTCCACAGCCCAACACTATCCTGTATTTTACAGTCAATGGTTATTTCCAGAAAATCTTTAAAAAAGGTTGCCATACAGAAGTCCTATAAAAATGTATTTAGCCTCTGAATGGAGGTAGGGATTTCCAGTGAGTCAAGAAGACGGGAGAAGTATATTACATACAGATGAAACTGCTCTACACGAAGAGCCAGGTATGTACAGGCTCACTGCTAAACATTCTCCTATACTTTTTTCTAAACAAATATCCATACTTTTTAAAACCGTGCCATTGTAGACAAAAGTCATATTGTCTTTAGAAAGAGCTAGTAAGTAATCTTTTTTCATGGCACTTTTTTTTTCCCAGCAGTTTGTGAAAATAAGAATGATTCAAGCCCTAACACTTACAGGCACCAATGACTTAATTATTTAACAGTTCCTGGACTGCTGATATTTCCAGCCTGTGGACTTAGTTACAAGCTCAGACCTAGGGAATTGTGTTACTGAAAACAGATTATTAAATAATGAAATACAGGCTTTGAAAAGCCTCAGAGATGTTTACCTTTAGGAATAAGACTAGCATTAAGAGATTTCTAATAAAATATTGAATGAATTAAGGGACTTCCTTTTTCTGTATGCAGAGGTTACATTTAAATCCCCTCACTGCATAGCAGCCTTAGGCAACACAACCTGACTTGACATTCTGTTGCCTTGAAAAGGATGAAGAAGTCATTTTTTTCTACATGAAAGGCAGGCAGGACTCTTCCTTCTATTCTTTAGCTGTTCTCTAGGCTCCCTAGTTGAGTAGGGTTGTAGTGATTGAACTAAAAACCTGAGAAAGACTTTGCATGACTTTCATTGGGTTTTAAATGTATATCAGTTTATTTGCCGGCATTGAAGCTATAGCAAAGCTAACTTTTGTTTGTGAAGCACCTAAGCAAAGCACCCTTAACCAATGTCAAGTCACACAAGTCTCTGTAAGAACAAGAGGTCCTGGCCAGCAGTGAGCACAAAAAGAGACTAAAGACCTGCGGGTCATTTGCTAAGTCAAACAATGTTGGTGAAAGTCAAGAAAAACATGCTGCTACTCTGAGTCTCTCAAAGCTCTCTTTGAGAACTACAGGAAAAACAAAAAAAAACCAACACAAGAATTTTGCAAATATGTTCCTATAATTTTCTCCCTTCCAAATGTTAATCTTCAAAAAAACTTCTCAATGGTATGAAACACCCAGGCTTTGTAAAATTTTACTTGAGACCTGACTCTGATCCATTAGCAGTACTCCAAAGGTCACAGATTCTTTCATCAGAGTCATATCAAATGTCAGAGTCAGACGTATAGATATTAGCATCTTAGCTTCAATGAACCATCCAATTCTCTCCCTGAACCACTCTTGTGTCAAATATTGGCAACCAGCTCCTGTCACTGCACCTTCTCCTGACACACAAAGAAAGTATTTGGCCAGTATAGCTGTGTGATAAGACATAAAAGGGTGCATGCACACTCCCAGGTGCAGGCTGTCACACACCAACTCTGCTTTCCTTGCCTCCCCCCAAACTCCCGAAAAAGGAGCTAAGTTTGGCTGGGAAGCTGGGTAACTGCCTTAGTGATGACGAGTGTGATAGCAGTAGGTGACACTGCTGGAATTTTCTGTGTCACTGACACAAAATATGACATTGTCTCATGATAATGCCAACTATTGTGGTATTTGCAAAGACAGTAAGTGCAAAAGGATTTAGGTATCTGCAGATAGGTGTGGGGCCTTTCAATTGAGAGAATGTCATCTTTCTGGGAAGGGCTGCAAAGAGGTCTGTAACCTCTCCAGAAGGACTTCACTGTGAAACTTATGTGAAGCATTCCTGGTATACGGGGACCCACTCCTTTTCATCTTCTCCCATACTGCCAGGTCCTACACCTCAGCACAGGCTCACTGCTCACTCCTTGCTTAGGACCTGCTTACCTCAAACTATTCTGGCATTTCACTGGGCAAAAGGTGGGCAGATGATGTTTGAGTCTGAAGGAAGGAGGAGTACAACCTTCCTCCTGCCTGTGCCTCCCCCAGGCTAGTGTGGAAAGGGGAAGGTAAGAGAGAGAGAGAAACAGGAAACAGCAGAATGAAACTGGTCACCCCAGAGTATGTCATTTAGACTGTGCCCAGTCTTGTAATTTGTGCTGAAAGAAATAATACAAAAATTGAATCATGGACATTCTGGTGCAGAAATATCCCCAAGTTGTTTGTGCTTTTATTTGTTTTCCATATTGGTTTTAAGTTATTTAGAGACCCAAGACAGTGCTTATTGACCTCCCAAGCTCACAAATTTTGGCAGAATAATTATTTCCCTGAAAACTTGGTGGAGTGTATAATTTGTTCACAATGATTTACTTTTCTCTGAAGTCATCTCACAGGGATCAGAAAACATGAAGGCATGACAGTCCATCAGAGCCAAAAGATGGATCCAAAAGACTGCCTAACATTATCAGATTGCAAGCCATTTGACATGAGACTGTCAAAGAAATAAACTCCATACTCTCAAGCCTAACAGTAACATACTACTCGAAGAAAAAAGAGAGAAGACTACTTCTCCCGCTTCCTTTCACCAAAAATGAAATAATTACAATGTTCCTTTAAACAGTAATTACAATGTTCCTTAAAACAGAGCATAAAAGGACAAATCTAGAATGAAGTGACTTCATCCCCAAAAGGTATCACCTCTGCCAATTTTTGTCAGACTTAGCAGCTCATCCCAATCAAGATGTCAAAAAATAAAGTGTACTGAGAACAGTAAAGTTAAGAAAACTATGCCATTACTGAATATCACACTATTAAGCTGTGAAAATAAGTTTTCCCAGAATTCTTTTATAGATTGTTTTCAATATTAAGTGTAATCTCAAGTAGTTGCAAATTATTTTCCAAAAATAAAATAATTGCTCTCTGTGTGTAATTGTAATTAACTCGAACCACTGACTGAAGTCCTCTTTAAAACAAACAAACAAAAGCCAAAAAAACCCCCCAAAAACCCCAACTAAACAACCAACAAACTACAACTTTCTGTTCCATGAGGCTGAAATGGCTGATTTACAAAGATGAAAATACTCTCCTACAGACTGATATATTACATTGCATAAGATGGAATAGCAAACCCAAAAGATAAAAAAAAAAATATTTGAATTCTGCTGGAAAAAGAATTCACCTAAAACTTTAGCCTTTGGTTTCACCAGACACCATAGTCTTAAAACCACAAACCCTTGTGGGGTTCATCTAGCCAAGTATTCTGTCTCCTCTTGAAAAGCTGTACTTGGGTTGTTACAAAATCCTCCTGCCTAATCCCTTCAGTACCTATTTATGGACCTCCAGTCCATGGTTTCATCTAATTTTTTTAATCTGTTGTCGTTGTTTGCTTCCCCTGTCTCCTGTGGCAGCACATACCAGAAGTTAACTATGCACTGTGTAAAGTAATGAAACAAGTAGGGGATTGATTTAAAACCAAAGAAAATAAGTAGTCTCTAGTTCTATTAATACAGATTTTGGTGAATAATGGACTACATTTGGATCTATCTTCTTCATAGCTTTGTAAAAATCAGCTCCATCTCTTTCAGCCTTCTCCCCACACTTGAGAGTCTCAGACATTTCAGTCTCTCATTATGCTACAGTCCCATCCTCTTAGCCAGTTTAGTTTCCTTTAACTCTAGTCTGTTCTTTTAGAGATGGGGAAGGGATTACCACGTACAGTATTTCAGATGTGGGCAAAATTCAAATTTTTACATAGCAGCAAAGCAATGTCCTGTCTTTTTCTTGGTACTATTCCTGATGATGCCCAACATTTTGTTATTCGGAGAGGCTGCCTTATAGTTATGTCTCACATACTGTCTTTTGCTTCCTAGATATTTTAATTGCATCAGCAAAGACACTATTATCCTGCAGTACTCGTTGCTCTTACTCAAGTGCATAGACAGGCATGACCCACATGGTTTTGATTTAAGGGCTGATGCACAAGTTTCCATAGTAAGGATCCAGGCACAAGATTCTCTGATCTGGCCTGACTCTTCTGCAAAGACAAAAATGTAAGACTTGAAAATCATTTCTGGCACAGACCATGAAGAGTTTAAACACATCTTAAAAGTTTTACACACTAAATCAGAGCTTAATACCTCTCTCCCTTGTGATGACTCCATCTGTCACAGCCCAGACGTTCTTTGAGTCTGTCTACAGGCTGCAGCTCCCCTTGTTCCTAATGAGACCAAACTGGACTTGACACTGACTGAATACTAACTCAAAACGGCTTCCCCAGAAGAAAGCATTATTTGTTCTTTCCTTGAAAGGTCTATAGCACATAGAGAAAAATCTAAAACAAAGAGCTCCATGTATATGTTTTCCCTTAACAATACCTCAACCTTGCCTAGCATGGAGTGGCTGATTCCCCTCATCCCAGATAATACTTATCCGTGATAGCAGATCATAACAAAAGGCCTGGATTCTTCACTATGATTAAAAGACAGATAAGGTAAAACACAAGGGAACCACTGCATAAGAGGATACCTTTGTCTCATACCAACACAAAGGAAAGCCAAAAAGACAGCAAGAATAAAAAATATCAGACCCATTAGGGTCTTAATATATATCCAACAAAACTTTGAAATTCAAGACTTGTCAGATTAGTCAACTTTCATTTTTATGTACATCTTGGTCATGTCTTTTTCTGAATCCCCAATCTTCTTTTGTTTCCCCTGTAAGAAGTCATTCCCAATACTTGTTACTGCACAGTTGCTACTCCCATGACACACTCCCTGTCAGAGCGTGTCTCTACTCGTCACCTCAGCTGGGATGCAGATTGTTTGGCACAGGATGTGTGACTTACACAAGAGTCATTAATTCTTGATAGATCTGCAAAGCTCTTGATCTTAGTCTTAGTCTTTTAAGCAAACTTTTGTAAAAGGAAAGAGAAAGGCAGGTTGCAACAGTAATTTATCTTTTTGTTTGCCAGCAAAAAAGAAACCAATTGGCAAAACTCTGTCCCCCTGTGCAAGTGAGGGAAAGAGTAGATAAACTCTCCCTAATTCTATTTCCAAGGGCTACAAAAGTTGCAATTATTATGGCTGGAAACTGTCAAGGCTATTTTGGGTCCAGTGCAATTTCTTATTCAACAGTTTCCAAAAAAGACATTGTCCTTTCTTAATCTTAGGCAACACCACAACACTTACATACTATTTCTCTGGAAAAGCAGTGATATGTCATGGATATCTTTCAGATTTGTGTAATTGCTTTTTCACAGATACATTCTTTACTATACTGTGAGGAAGTAAGCTGTTGTCCAAAGAAGAATAGACTGACATAGGTTGATTTTCCTTGCATCTTGTACAGACAGTCCTTGAAGTAAAGATTTTGCTAAAGCTCTGTTTAAATCAAACTAAAAGGCAGCTTTTAACCTTTCATAGCTGTAAATGCAAGTAAAAAAGTCTTCTCATAAGCCAAATCCAATATAATGGTAATTGTTCATGTGTTCTGAGGATCTAGTCCAATGCCTTCCAGAAGCTCAGTGGAAACATCTCAAGTACAAAACACAATATTTATTGTCACCAGAGCAGCATACTCTCATCTAACACAGGTAGATGCAAAACGTAATGTGCCACCAAAGAGCAATTAAAAAATTACTTTCACTTTCCCAGCACATCACATCATGAGTTGCAGGGGGAGGGGAAATCCATGGTGCATTTATCAGAGAAATCCACACAGTCAAAGCATAACAGAAACCTTACCAAATAGATACACAGGAAAGGCTCAGGGTCTTTCCATGCATATGCTGTACCTGGAAAACAAGCAAACTTTGATTTAGAAAACAGTCCATTTTTTTCTGAAGCCTGAGTTTGCTGTTAATAAAATACTTTATTTATAAGGCCATTCCAATTGCTCACACACAATTTTTTCTTGGTCATCTTTTTTTTGCCTAAAGGCATGATTTTTCTCTTTTCCTTTGTATGTAATTACGATGTCATAAATACCAGTACGCCTTCTTGAATTAATTTAAAGTACAAGAGGCACCATTCCATACTTCACAGCATTTATCTCCAAAAACTGCACAAGCAGGAAGTGACCTGCAAGTATAATAAACAGATGGCTTAATTTTATTTTCTTTAATAATCTGGGCAGACAGTATTCATAAGTCAGAATCACAGTTATACACAATGAACCTTTGAACAGTGGCCCAGTGCATCCAGATATGTCTGATAGTTGGGCCAAAACATTCTAGTGCTCTTCAATATTTATTTCAGGCTATGATTGATTGGTTGGTGGAGATTTTTGTGAAATATTTTCAGAGCTGAGTCTTTATTAATACAGATTAAATTGTCTAGCATGAACAGATGGTAACAGGAGAGATGAGAAAAACAGCTCTTTTGATTTGCATGGGAGACTCTCTTTCCTGTTCTAGGGACTGTGGAGTGTGGTTCTATCCAGATTCTGAAGACACACTGAGCTCCAAAGAGCTTGGAAACATGTTATTTAAGGTAGGTGGCTTAAATAATCACCCTTTGTAGAATCACAGAATGGTCGAGGTTGGAAGGGACCTCTGGAGGTCATCTGCTGCACTGCAACCCCCTTGTTCAAGCAGGTCCACCTAGAGCCATGTCCATACAGCTTTTGAGTATCTCCAAGGTAGAATTCACAACCTTGCTGGGCAATATGTGCCAATGTTCAGTTACCCTCACAGTAAAAAAGTGTTTTTCTGCTGTTCAAACAGCATTGTCTGTGTTTCAATTTGTGCCCATTGCCTCTTATCCTGGCACTGAGAACTACTGAAAAGAGCCTGGCTCCATCTTCTTTGCACCCTCCTTTCCAGTATTTATACACATTGATAAGATACCCCCTGAGCCTTCTCTTCTCTGAGCTGAACAGTCCCAGCTTTCTCAGCCTTTCCTCATATGAGAGTCCCTCAGTCATCTTAGTAGCCCTTTGCTGGACTCTCTCTAGTAGTTCCATCTCTCTCTTGTACTAGAAAACTGCTCACAGAACTCCAGGTATAACCTCACAGGTGCTGAGTAGAGGGGAAATATCACCACACTCCTAATGATCTAGCCCACCAAATAAATAGATCAAACATATCATTATGAAGAAATACAGGACACAACTTTCACAACAGAATTAGCAGTGTTTTGCTCTTTGTAATAAAATCAATTTTGCTGACAACCTAAGAGGCTTACATTTGCTTACAGATGATGCCAGATGCAGACCTGGAGTTTGACAGGTAATGGACAGGTGGATACCAAGAACAATCCACATAAAGTCTACTCAGGGACACAAATAGATGGGAAACTTTTTCTACAACAGCATCAGGGAGGAATTGTCCCCTCCAGCATCCCCAAAGAGAAAAAATTGGTACCATGGTGGGAAAAATAAGTGTATCTAAGAAGTTTACATTCCCTGAAGGGGAGTAGCTCTGGGCAGCTTTCTACTATACAGAGCTATAAAGTTCTTTCCTGCTTAAGGTAAAATTTCCCCCTAAGCTACCCAGGGGCTGATATAGCATTGCACTGGCCTGAATCCAAACTATAAATCATTTGCCGTAGTCTACACATTAAAACTTAATTAACTGTGACCTCTCAAAATAAATTAGCTTGACTGACCTTGAAACATCCACTTTCTGTTGTCCTAATCATTTTCATAACATTATCACCTTAAAAAACATGAAAATATATCATGTTATTTAGAAAGTAGATATGAAGCAATGAGCTTGTATCTTTTAAATACATGAGAGATTTTTCTTTCTTCTGACTGATCTTTAAACCATCCTTATTTTCAAATATTACAGGGTTTTAATTTTGTTCATTTTCTAGTCATCTTTTTTGGAAGTAGTAAATAAAAACTGTAGGTTTCTTAGTAGACATCTCTTCCATAAACAAACCTTTCTTCCTGCTATTTATTGTGTTTGATTAACAAGAAATAATTGCTTTCAGACTTTCATGGTCCATTCTGGCTCTCTGCTCCAAAGAACCCCCCTTGGTCTGACTTACAAAGGGCAAGAAATTGGCTTTTACACTTGCTGACATGTGGCTGGTGAAATCTGTAGGGAAGTCATGTAGTGGTGAAGAGCACGTTAATCAAAGATAATAGCAAAATACAACTGTCCCTCATTACAAGGACAATTGAACAACTCGCCCTGATTTTCAGGCAGGCTGGGTTCTCCTGTTTCTATCAAAGACAATAAACAGACTTCATTACAAATATAAATGCAAAGGCCCAGGTTCAACAACAGAAGTTTAAATCAGGAGAGATTATGTTAAAGTCAACGCAGTCAAGCTGGTAGACTGGCATGAAACTACCTAGCAAATAATCTGTAGGCAATGAACAAGAATTTGACAACATGGCCACATTTTGTTCTCTAGAAACTGGACTAATTTTTCAAGTAATACAACTGGGATTTTATACCAGATACACATATATTGCCAAACTACAATCAAGGGTTTTGGAACTGTTTTAGAAATGCATCTAGATCCAATTCTACAGAAAGAGCTTTACATGAGCACATTTCTCTTTCAACACTCTTTTCTGTTTCCTGCAAGCATGAAGAAATCCTCATTTGCCTAGCCGTAGAGACTTCAGTTAATATCACCACTAAAACTTTTAAAAGCTATAAAGAAGTTTCTACAATGCATTTGAGGCTAAACTACAACACTGATTTTAGTCTATGAATCAGTCCCATGGACTTTTCTCACTTGATCCAAGTGTCCTGATCTCAGAGGGGATTCACTTCTGTTGTTCCAGATAAACTATTTAGCATTGAACAAAGTCCAACCAATGCAAAACACCACAGCAACATCAATTACCAGAGAATAAAACTTGAAATGATTACATGAACTCACTGATGTACTCCTACAAGTGAATAAATCTTAGCAACTTCTGCTTGAGAAGCCTAGCTGTCCCTGGGTTTTTTTGTATTTTTTGTTTTTAACCTCTACAGAGTTTGAATCCTAGAAGGAAAGAAGATGGGGAGAGTGAGAAGGGGCATGTTGTCTGTTTGCTACAACCATGTTATGAAAAATTATGCAATCTGTACTCTCTTCCCACCCCCCTCATAGAAGAAAAACATTCATCTGCGAAGATGGTTCCCATACAAATCAAGCTTTGTTTGCATGACCATTTCTCCCTGAATATTCTGTTGGGACGGATGGCAGTGAGGGATCAGCTGGAAGCTATCACAGAAATTCACCAAACCAGATCAGCTCTGCCTTTTTTATTTACCTTTATTCAGCAGATTTTTCCCCTTTTGGGGGTCCCATGACATAAGGGATAAACAAAACTTCATTTGTGTAATATCCTCAGCCTAGATCACTAGCAGTGTGTAGCTACCTTGCACCATTGTTTATCTGACTGAGAACATGGGCCTTTAATTAGCGCAAAGGCAGATTAACATGATAGTCAATTGACAGAGGGCACAGTCACAGCACTTCATATTTTAGTATAAACCAGTAGAAATATATGAAATGCCTCAAAAACTACACAGAAAAAAAAAAAAGATTATAAAACTTACTTATTTTCTAACTATTTAGCATCACTGTTTGACAATTATTTTACTACATACAGGTTTTAAATGCAACTACGTTTCCAATTTGTTACTGTCTATTAGTAACATTATAAACCTGTGTGAACTTTATTCCTAGACTGATTGACTTTCATCCTATAATCCTGCCAAGAAAAACATTTCACATTCACTGCAGTAAACAAGAGCTCTACAAATGTAGAAGGAAGTCATTTACCAGATGTTACTATTTGTCTTACAAGCCTGTCTTTGACTTTTGCTTATTTTCTCTTGACCTTGTAAGACTTCTCCCATACACACTTGGCACAGAAAAACAAATGTGAAACCTTTGAAAACCAGTTGTTATCCAGCTAAAAAGTTCCTTGAGACCTAATACATATACCTTTTTGATGTGTCAAAAGAACTGCTCATATCATTTGACCACCACAAAATCATCACTATATCACGCTCCTGATTTTTCTGAAACTATATGCCCTATAACGTCCCACTTTCAGCTTTTGCATAGTTCTTTAAGGTACTGAATAAATAAACCAAATAAAATCCCAGCTAAGAACTGCAGTTTAATTGCTTCATTCAAAATCACAGAAAAGGAAGATTACATGATCTGTGTTTACTTATGACTACTGACCTTGCTATTATTAACTAGAGTCCTGAACAACAATATCAGTAATTCAACAACTGAGATGAATATAGGTATTTTCATTTCAGACTTTTAAAACAACCTTCTCCCTTTCCCTCCTAAACAGACAGGAGACTGCTGATGGTCATAAAGGTACAAAGCATTTCAAATGCAAATGGTCACTTACTCATACATTTGTTCACATACATACAAATATTCAGCACAAATTCCTGCTGCGTTAGCTAAACCCGAAGATCCTGTGTGGATCTCTGTTGCTAGATGTTTCACTGAACTAAGAACCTTTTCCTCACTCATCACAGATGGAATTAGCACATACTGCCACTGAAGCTATCAAGCTTCCAAAAGCTACTGTGAAGTTTCCAAAATATTAAAAAGTAGTATGCAGAGTAATAGACTGAAAGGAGCTGTCATAAATAGAGGAAGAAAATATAGAACCAGCAAGTTGTGAGAAGTGCTTTCTTCTACACCATCATGTCAGATTTGCCCAGGCTCTGCTTTCACCAGCTGCATTTTAGCAGCTCCAGAACATGGGGGACATGCTGCTGTTTAAGCTGTGTGTGCAGAAGATAGGATTTAGCCATGTACTTTTAGCACTTTTTCTACTGTTATCACATCACTTTCTTTTCTACCAAATGCCTACAAAAAACGTTTAATAGCATGGGAAGAGAGATGAAACAGAAAGCAGGAAACGTCTGGAGCCTCAGCCCTCTATGTGCAACAGTATTAAAAGAACAGCATTTCTCTCCATGATTTCTCTGCACAATGGGCAACTGGTCCAGAGCTGTGCTCGTGAGACGGGAGGAAATCTTACACCAGATTTCGTGGTGACAGTTCACAGGAGAAGAATGGCCCTCAGGAGAAGCTTTGCCACACTGGAGCTGAGGGAGAGTCACAGCCTTTTGGTTTTGGCCAATCCTAGCAAAAAGGTGGAACTAAAAAGAAAGCAAAAAACTGAATCTGAGACTGAAAAGAGCCCAGGCAACAAACAGGATGCAGCTGTACTAAAGCAATAGCCTAATTCAGCAAAAATGCTCTGACCAGGACTGTAACCATGCAGCCAGTCACTGAGTAAAGCAACAGAGACTGAGATTCACAAGTATTGCATCCAAGAAGAACAGACCACCACCAGAAGCAAAAAACATCTGGTTGGGGCTAATACATCGAGTCAGCTGGGGCTGTGAATCATACCAGGGGAAATTTAAGTCTGTAGGTGTTTGAGGCTGTATATAAACACAGTACACATGATATGTTTGATTCATAGTAGAGAATCCAGAATGCTCCTTCACTCTGATTGAGGTTTTTTTTTCTGCTCTAATAGTTGTGTACATTTTAATCTCCATGCAACATGTACATCTATGACAACTACTTCTCAGAATTTGTGGAAAAGATCCAAGGCATTTGAACTTAGAATGGCCTGGCATAAAGAATTAAATGTCACATTCTCTAGAAAGATATTGAAAAGAGATTAATATTACTAATTCAGGTAAGATGAAAAATGGAGATGTTAAAGCAAATAGTTTAGCTTCAATTCAACTGAATACATGAATCAACATTAAATCCTTGGATTTGAGTTTGTCTTTCATTGAAGCTCTCACACCACTGTTAGTTCACTCCAGAAATACTCTGTTAGGGCAAACAAATATTTTGAAATATTGAAACATTTTAATCACATCAGTCCTGCTCAGTCTGCCTGACAACTTGAATAGCCATTTTATCTCAAATACAAATTATTTAAGAAGTGGAAGAATTGAAAGTATATCACAGAACCAAATAACAGCTAGAGTTCATATTTAAAATACCTTTGAAATAAATGCACTGTTTTCCTTAATTACTCTTAGGTTACGTCTATTTTCACATAAATAGATTGCTAATCAAAGAAAAATAACCAGAAAACCACATGGAAATGACCAAGATAATTGCAGTTGCTTGAGATATGGCTAACAAGTTCAGCACCCATTCTACACGTGCACATAACCTGCTTTTGTTCCCCTTTAGGGGTTTAAAATTCTGTCTTCTGTGATGTGTATCTCACTATTCATACTAGACACGTGCACATGAGTAGCTTGAATGCATATGCCACATGGACAGAAGCATTAGCAGAATTATTCTTGGTTACTTTTCCTGTTTAACTGTCTGTCTGTGCTTGCACAGCACCTGCACAACAAGCCACCTGTTAGGGAAAAAAATGGCAAGAAACACTGTCTACAGTTAGCCAGTACTCAGGGCTAAACTGCAGCAGTTAGTTTATCACCCAAGGCTCCCTCCCCAGATGGGAAGGAGAATTGGGGGAAAAAAATGGAAAAGGCCTGTGAGTTGAAGTATAGACATTTAATAAAACAACAATCAACACAAAGCATAAAGGGTTCTACTCAGCCTGGTTCAATGTTGATGGCAGGAACAGAGCACCATCAACAAAGAGCTTCAGGGAGAGGAGAAACCCCACTCTCACTGAGCTCCCTCCTTTTACAATGAGCATGACTAGATGGTATGGGATACACCTGTGAGTCAGCTGCCTTCATTGGATCTCTCTGCTGACTCAGGGTTACTCGTGGCCTGCCTGCATGGCTGGCCCATGTGACTGTGCCTGGGGAACCAGGACAGATATCTATGTCAGAAATAAAGTCATGTGTAGAGTGAGTGACAAATAAAGGTTTTAATTAGCATCTTGGAAAATAAACTTAGAAAACTCAATGTTCAAGAATTATTTTACACAAAGTCTTGTTTTAGGAATATTTGATGGACATAGAATCAGAAAAGAGCACAGCTGGGGAAGAAAGAAAAAGACAATCAAAAGCAAAACTTCTTGAAGGGAGAATATATTTTGGGGTAAGGTTTTGCTCCCTTTGTTCTCTTTCCAAAGCCATCAGAAATGTAAAGCCTACTTTTCCACTCACCTTTCTCAAGAGTAGAGTTACGCATCAAGTTAGAAGAGAAATTAATATTAAACATACGTAAAATCAGAAGGGGCATATAATGCTTGTAAAAATAAAAGGCCCTTACAATTTAGTTTCACATCATCCATTGTCAATACACTGGTTTCAACTGTAAGTTCTCAAAGAAGAATATTGTCTCAGTATTTCATTCTTGTATAACCAATAACAATAATCATAATTTGTTAAAATACAGTATCAGAAATACCTAATTGGTATTATACAAAGGTCATAGTTACCAGTACCTCCTTTTCACTAAGTTTTGTAAATATTTGGTATGTATGGAAATAATCTGTGATGGATAAATCCTGGGAATGTAGTTGCCTAATTTATTCTCTAAGTCTAGATGTTATCAGAACGTTTTCAAACTACTCGAAGGGGAAACCCCAGCTGTCTTTGTATGAGGCAGCAAAAACCTACATAACACACAACTATACTTGTATAATACACTCTTGTATTGATTCAGTAGTTGGAGTAGCTGCCACTATCCTTTCTGCACTGCATTTTCCTTATATTTATGCTCCACAAGCATATATTTTGCAACACTTGAGCTTTGCTTAATCAAGGTTGTCCAATCCCACCATTAGTCTGGGTAACAGAAAGCCAGTTTTAGGAACCCTGTTTTACTCTTGCTCACACTGAAAAGCTCCAGAACTGCAATGGAATTTCAAGTTCTTCTTGTATAATGTTTTGCATAAATTTTAAAAAAACAAGTAAACAAAAATACCCCAGTGGCTGGTAAACAAAACCAAATGAATTTGCACAGCAGATAAAGAACAAATAAACATAAGAAACACGAAGTGTGAAGTTGTTGTTTCTGCCTTGCAATTAGGCTCATGTTTTTCTCAGTCAAGTTCACTGCTGCTTTTGTGGAGTGTAGGTCAGTGAGTTTTGGTCATACAGTGGCAAGTGTCACAATTCACACATCGAGTTGTGCCAAAAGACAGGAAGGAAGAGGGGAATACAGGGAGATAAAAGTCTGCTTATTTTTTAAAAAAAAAAAAGCACAAGTGAGAATTTTGCATTGAACAAGCATGGAAAAATACTGAGATGCTCAGCTGTTAACTCATTTGCTTTAAAGGCAGCATTATATTTTTAAAAGAGGGTAAGTGGTAACACGTGGAGCATGTGTTCTGCAGACCACTCTGGAGCAGACATCTGCAGGTGAGTCTGGGAGACAGCTTCTTAATGTTCCAGCTAACTTTCCACTTCTTTGTTCTGACAAAATCATGGGCAAAATCATGGTCATGATCTTCCAAATTGGTTAGGAAAATAGCTGTAGTGCCATATTCCTAATTTGTTTAATGCAATTAGGTGTGAGCAGGAAATGTTCCTGCTAGAACTTCAAATCCTACTCATTATTTTATCTACAAAGTCTTTGCTGCCTAATAATCAGAGTGAATCAGAAACTGAACACAGACCCAAGAGAGTTGGAAATTGTATATCTGGAGAGAAAGCAGCTTCAGACCCTTTGGGGAGTAACAAAGAAAGCTCTGTGTGAATGTAGCCATTTTTTATTTAGAAAACAGAACAGCATAAAACCAATATGGCACACACATAAATGACTAGAGGTTGCTGCCAAAATAAAACTGTACACAGAAATCCTAACTGAACAGACACATTTCCAGAGAATCAACTAGAGCTTTATGCAACCATGTAGCCAGTGTGCTTCAAAATTCATTGGTGAAAGAATAGGTCTGCACACATTTGAAACTGAGCCCGAGTATAACACAGAGCCTCCAGCCTCCACACTTGCTTTGTACAAACTAGAGCGCAGGACGAAATGGCACACGTGCTGCGGTAAGGATGTGGCCACAACTTCCACATACATCTATCTTTTCTGTGTCACAGCATATAGGAAATCATAAAGCCATTGCTTGATTCTATGCTATTAATCTATCAATCATTCTACTAATCAGGGATACATAAAATGATTATTTAGTTTGCTGATTATAGGAAGAGTGGAGGATTGGTAAAGAGGACAGTTTGCTCATTTGGATTTCTCAGGACTGCTCAGTAATTTGAGTACCTGCAAGAAACATGTGGCTTTTCTTAAGTCATGTGTTAGGCCATACATCTAAGAAAAACAAAAAGAAGCATAAATATACAGACCAAAATGTTGTCTTGAAATACCATGACACTGGATAGGACTAGAAAGTTTAGAGGACAATTAGCTAGCCATGAAGTGCCTGGTGCACTGGTGGGACCAAAACCAGCAAATATAATCAATAGATACCTATGCAACGGCACCTAAAGCATGAATAGGAAACGATTATACCCCAGTATCTGGCAGCAGTATCACACTAACAGAATACCATGGCCAGACTCTAAGGAGAGTCCTAATAACATGAAGATGGTTTTGAAAAGAGGAACAGGAGTAACTGATGATCAGAAGAACTATGGGCAATAATGTTAAATCCTGGGAGTACAATCTGTCTAGCCTGACCAAGACTAGTTAAAACGACAATTTAGTCCCTCCTGTGCGTATCGGCTGGGAAACAGAAATATGACAGTATTTCAACTCCAAATTTATAAGAACATACTATAAATAGGACTCAAAACAGACAATTTCAAGCCAGAAATAAGGTGTGTTCTGTTTGCTCAGTTCTCTCTTAAACACTTGGGATAGGCTCCTGCTGGAATAACATACTTCTTTTGATTTTAAAAAACAAACACAGATGATTTTCTAATAGACACATTCTACTTCCACATGGAATTAATTTCTACTAACCTGAAGCACTCATCAACGTGAAAAGTACCAGATTATAAACACAAGTCTGAGAAGGAGCCTTAACCTCCTGGATACTGAAGCAATTTTCACTTCTGCCAACTAGGAGAGGAGCGCTGCTGGATCTTATTCTCACAAACAAGGAGGGTCTGGTTGAAGTGCTGAAGGTTGAGGGTAGCCTTTGTTTCAGTGACCATGAGATTGTGGAGTTGAGGATCTCATGTGGCAGGAATAGAATACCTAGCAGAACTACAACCCTGGGCTTCAGTAGGGCCAACTTTGGCCTTTTCAAGCAATTACTAGGGGAAATCCCATGGGACAGGGTACTTGAAGGTAAAGGAGCCCAAGATAACTATCTTAGCATTCAAGGACCTCTTCCGAGCTCAAGATCAGTGCATCCCAACAGGCACGAAGTCAAGAAAGGGTGCCAGGAGATCTGCATGGCTAAACAGGGAACTGCTGGGCAAACTCAAAGGGAAGAAGAGAATACACAGATCATGGAAGGAGGGGCTGGCCACTTGGGAGGAATATAAGTCTGTTGTCAGATGATGCAGGGAGGCAACTAGGAAAGCCAAGACCTCCTTGGAATTAAACCTTGCAAGAACGGTCAAGGACAACAGAAAGGGCTTCTTCAAATACAATGCAGATAAAGCTAACACTAGAGGCAATGTAGGCCCACTGGTGAATGAGGTGGGTGCCCTGGTGACAAAGGACAAAAAGAAGGCAGAGTTACTGAATGCCTACTTTGCCTCTGTCTATACTGCTGGAGGCTGCCCTGAGGAGCCCAGGACCCCTGAGGCTCCAGAGGAAGTCAGGATAGAGGAGGAGTTTGTCCTGGTTGATGAGGACTGGGTTAGGGACCAATTAAGCAACCTAAACATCCGTAATTCCATGGGCCCTGATGGGATGTATGCGAAGGTGCTGAGGGAGCTGGTGGATGTCATTGCTAGGCCACTCTCCATCATCTTTGTTAAGTTGTGGGGAACGGGAGAGGTGCCTGAGGACTCGAGGAAAGCAAATGTCACTCCTGTCTTCAAAAAGGGCAAGAAGGAAGACCCGGGTAACTACAGACCGGTCAGCCTCACCTCCATCCCTGGAAAGGTGATGGAACAACTTATCCTTGGTGCTGTGTCTAGGCATGTCAAGGATAAGAGGGTCATTAGGGACAGTCAACATGGCTTCACCAAGGGGAAGTCATGCTTGACCAACCTGATAGCCTTTTATGAGGACATAACCCAGTGCATAGATGATGGTAAAGCAGTGGATGTGGTCTATCTTGATTTCAGTAAAGCATTTGACACAGTCTCCCAGAGCATCCTCGCAGCTAAACTGCGGAAGTGTGGTCTGGATGATCGGATAGTGAGGTAGATTGTGAACTGGCTGAAGGAAAGAAGCCAGAGAGTTGTGGTCAGTGGGACAGAGTCTAGTTGGAGACCTGTGACTAGTGGAGTCCCTCAGGGGTCGGTACTGGGACCAGTACTATTCAATATATTCATCAATGATTTGGATGAGGGAATAGAGTGCTCTGTCAGCAAGTTTGCTGATGACACAAACCTGGGAGGAGTAGCTGACACACCAGAAGGCTGTGCTGCCATTCAGAGAGACCTAGACAGGCTGGAGAGTTGGGCGGGGAGAAATTTAATGAAATATAACAAGGGCAAGTGTAGTGTCTTGCATGTGGGTAAGAACAACCCCATGTGCCAGTATAAGTTGGAGGCTGACCTGTTGGAGAACAGCATAGGGGAAAGAGACCTGGGGGTCCTGGTGGACAGCTGGGTGACCATGAGCCAGCAATGTGCCCTTGTGGCCAAGAAGACCAATGGCATCCTGGGGTGTATTAGAAGCGGGGTGGTTAGCAGGTCGAGAGGTTCTCCTCCCCCTGTACTCTGCCCTGGTGTGGCTGCATCTAAAATAGTGTCCAGTTCTGGGCCCCCCAGTTCAAGAAGGACAGGGAACTGCTTGAGAGAGTCCAGCGCAGAGCCACAAAGATGATTAAGGGAGTGGAACATCTCCCTTATGAGGAAAGGCTGAGGGAGCTGGGTCTCTTTAGCTTGGAGAAGAGGAGACTGAGTTGTGACCTCATTAATGTTTATAAATATGTAAAGGGTGAGTGTCATGAGGATGGAGCCAGGCTCTTCTCAGTGACATCCAATGATAGGACAAGGGGCAATGGGTGCAAGCTGGAACATAGGAGGTTCTGCATAAATGTGAGGAAGAACTTTTTCACAGTGAGGGTAACAGAGCACTGGCACAGGCTGCCCAGAGAGGTTGTGGAGTCTCCTTCTCTGGAGACATTCAAAACCCGCCTGGACATGTTCCTGTGTGACCTGACCTAGGTGTTCCTGCTCTGGCAGGGGGATTGGACTAAATGATCTTTTGAGGTCCCTTCCAATCCCGAACATTCTGTGATTATGTGAAATGATTGTTATCTTTTAGCAGATGTGCCCAGGCCTCAGTATTGGCAGCTGGACTCCACTTCTGCATCAGACAAGAAAAACAGTAAACAGAAAATCTCTTCCCTTTCCCCACTGATTTCATAAGTATGTCAAGTAATGGCTTCACTGATTAATTTCATAAGGTATAGGTAGATGTGAAGCATAATGCAGTTTCAATGGTCAGCATTTGACCGTGCTTAAGTGAAGCTTGGAAAAAATGTTGTAAAGGATGCATCTGAAAATTCTCAGAGCAGGTCTAAGAATTGCTGTGCTGTTGTTAAATTGCCAGGAGTGGTTCTTGCCAAAAAATCTCCTTTATTTCAAAACTTAGGGAAATTTAGAGGACAGGATTAGATTTAGATCCAGACATCAGTCCATGCTGGGAACAACATGGAACCAAAAAAGCTGCTTGGTACTCGGAGAACTCTGTTACAGGACAGTCTGTTCCACTCTGCAGGGCATCTCTGGCCAACGCAAAATGCTTTTTCCATCTCTTCTCATTTTTCCTCTGTACTTATGTAAATACAAAGATAAACTAGCTATTGTTTTAAAATAAATTATTTCAGCAGGCAGTTTCAAAGTTTTATCTCCATAAATTCATTCTTTTTGTAGTTTGAGGTAAGTATTCAGTCTGAGTGATGACATCACATAAATACAAATACACTAATGCTGATATTGAGGTTTTTATCCACCTTGCCTTGCATCGTACGGTAGGAGAAAGTACATTCTGGAGCAGGGGGCCAAAGGGGACAAATCTCACTTGTATCAAAACAGGCTCATAAATCAGAGGCACAGATGACTTTACTATTTAACAAACAATCAAAGATTAAACAAGTGGTAATAGTCTACTAAACACAACAGTTTTGTATTTGCTGCAGTGCCACTGCAGAAAATTATCTTCTCTGGCTGAACTACAAACATGCACGGTAAAGGATAACAGGACTCATCTTCACTGTTCTTTTGCAGTTTTAAAACTAGGTTTAGTTAAATGAAGGCTAATCAAAAGGTTGAAAGAAAAACTGAGGAAAGAGACAACATGGACAGAAAGAGAACCTAGGAGAATGGCTGGCAGGTAGATGGCATGGTCTAAGCAGCTGCTGTTGTGAAAGCCAGCCAAGGAGGGTGCTGGAGTTTGGCCAGAGCAACATGCTGCCAAGATGTCAAGGAATGAGGGATCTGAAGTGGCAGACCTGAGGCTAAAGTCAAATGAGCTTGCTGAAAGTTCCATGGAGGGCTGCCTCTGTAGGACCAAAAAGTTTTCAGGCTTCTGAAAGCAATGAAACTTTTTGATCTTCGAGATCAAATCAGACCATGTTACTGAAGGGTCACTGAAACAACTCATTAGAGCCACTGGCTGTACTTGTCTTGAACAACAATTAAAGCACGTGTTTTGCAAGCTGGTACTGACCATTTAAAAGGAACAAAGTCACAAAGTAGACTCAAGAAAGATGGACAGTATATTTTTTAATTTTTTAAATCTAAATGCCTTCTAGAAAGATCATTTTGTATAGCTGGCTAATTTTCAGTAGGAAATTCCAAGGTTTCTGACAACTGTATTTTCTCACAAAACATTCTTCCCCTTTTCCTTTTCCAAGAAGCTTTAATTAGAATGATGGTGTGGAAAAATAATAGTTAAGTGTGATTTGTCTTAGAGATATGCAAGGTAATGAAGAACTATGAAGTCTCCACCTGCAGGACTATTTGCAGCAGATGTTCTCTTACCCTAAATTTAAAATCAAATATTTTGATGCCTTGCAAATGAATACAGCATGTAATAGTTAAAAAGTTCATTTTCCTACTGGGCACTTGGCCAACCCTTAGGAAAGCGATCATGGGTTCCCACTAAAGCACAGAGCATCTCCAGAGATTAGAGGACTATCCATCATGAGCTCATATGAATTTTATGTTCCAGTTCTCAGAAAAGCATTTTACTTTCCTTGCTCATTGTCTACCCATTTACTGTATCAGAACAAAATCTCATTTTTTAATTTGCTAATAATTACAACATTGGATTTAAAAGCAATGTTGTGTTTCAACTGAAATTTGTATTTAAGTGCCTTTCTGAAGTAGAGAAAGAAAGAAAAAGAACAAAGAACACAAGGGAAAGTATCATGTACTGAAGTTCATATAGTAAAACCCATCACTTGCTTAATGTTAGCATCTGCTTTTTCAAGTCAACAATCTCATACAGTTGCTATCTGCGCTTTGCTTTCTTCTAAATTGGATTCTAAATTACTGTAAATACATAAGACTTATCAGGCTTGCTTGGACTCATTTGCTTTTTCCTTCAAATGAAACACAAATTCATTTGAGCTACGTAGTATTGCTTCCTGAGTAGGGTATACTCGGCAAGTGACTCTGTTCTGCAAGTCAGTAAGGAAAACGTTCTGTAAGTGATAATTGTTTCCTGGAATGTTTGGGTGGCCAATTAACTTCAGTGTATTTGAACCAATTTCCTATGCTAAATGACGGATTTTTCACCAGAACAAAAAAAAAAAAAAGATAAATAAATATTCTGATAAGGCTTCTACTAGCCATGGTAAAAGAAACAAGATTTTTCTTGTTACAATTCGGAAATAATAAAATGGTGTGCAAAAACTATTTTCAGTACCACAAAAATACCCTGTACAATTTTTAGCCAGACTCTTCACCTCTCCAGTCTTCTTTGTTCTTGCATAAAGTGACATTACTGCCCTTATCATTAGCTGTCAAAGTATTCATATGGCCTGTCTTACCAGACTACTGGCAGATTAGACAAACACTAATTATCCTGTAAAAATAAAAATATTACTACTTGCATTGACCAGATGAGGTAAAAATTGGTTTAAGGAAAGATTCACACAGAAGATGTGGGTATCTGAAGGGCAGTTTAAAGCAGAATTTAGACAGCTAAATTGAGGTCAGTCTACAGAAAGCTTTGTCACACAAGAGATCTAAGCATTCGTAAGCATCTATGATTTGCTAGTAATCGTATTTAGATGCATATCCAGAGACATCAATATGCTGAACAACTTCCATGTTTGAGTAGCAATCTCAGGTCTCAAGAACTTTAAAATTCGCAATCTCTACCCCATCTCAGAAATCAGTCTAACACGTCTTCAGAGTTCAGCAGTCAACAATAAAACGAAGAGTAGCATGGAGACACTTGCATAGAAACTATCTTACTGAATAATAATAAAAAATAGAGATCAGCAGGTAGAAAACCCCAAATATTTATCACTGTGAAGGCTCCCTCATTGTTGAGCCAAAAAAGGTAAACTTGTGACAATGAGCTCTATTATCATTCTGCTTAAACTAGCATAAACCAAGATTAAAACTTATGATAAGAGACACACACAAGTGTAAAAGTGACATAAAAATGTAGGAAATATACCAATAAAGTTGAATCAAACAAGGATCCAAACTGAAAACTGATCTTTTGAATCGCTGTTGTCTGCATGTCATTCATTACACCTGAATGCAATCAGTGAAGTGGAGGTAAATCAGAACCAAATCCTGGGCTATATGCAGACAAATTAGAAAAGAATTAGACCATAAAAGTTTATTTGCTTTATTGCCAAACTCCAGAATACAGTCATTAAACACTCAATATTTACCCAGAATTACCAGACAACACAGTGATATGCTACTCAGAATGCAAGAGTGTCATATTGCAGTATAATTAGTCCTTTAAAAAAATAAGATATAATTATTTGTAAATCACTAATGAATGATAATCTCTCTGAGGGAAATTTCTCTCCTCTAAGAATAGGTAGGAATAAGTGGGAAGGGATCAGTGTGATACACTTCCAGGTACTTGGTCACATACCCATAACAGGGCTGACGCATGTTCTGGGCTTACATGACAAGTAACAGCTCCTCTTCTAGCACTTGACACATTGCATCTGCTAAATATAGAGTGGGACAAAAGGATAGTTCAAAGAGAAAAGATAAGAGGGTAAAGCTGTAACTGCTCTCTCTCAAAACGCACATTGATATATGTATTTTCCATATCTAACTGGGCACAATTCCTTCTGCCTCTCTTCAGAAAATTAACTACAGTTGGAAATTATTTCATGCTCACTTTCTTCCTTAACCTTTCCTTTATCCATCTGTTTTTCTGTTCTTGGTACCTACTGAACCCCTCTCCCTCTGAGGCTGCTCCTATTTCTTCTTCTACTACAGAAGAGCTAAATTTCAGCTTGTTCCTGGGGCACAGAGAGGGGAAAGGGGCCAGGAAGGGAAGATGGTATAAGGAAAATCTCACACTGCAAGGCTTTCCATTCTTGAAAAAGCCACGGATAGGAGAGAACATCAGAGCTGTGATTATTTCTTCTAAGATAGGCCATCTGCACAGCCATAACCCATATATTCAACATTTTTATCAGCAGCAATGGCAAGGGCAAGAGGTAGAGATTAATTTTTCAGTCTGAAGATCTTGTTTCTTTACACATAAGTAAGCTAGATTGTTTGCTAGTCCCTGTAATATACTATAATGTAATACACTGTCTATTCTTTGGGACTGTCTGTGACTGACAGAACCTAGTACGCATCCATTCCTTTCTTCTATTCTCTATCAAGGTGTCAATTGTTAAACTACCCTAACAGAATCTTGCAGTGAAAACAAACTGCTTTTAGGGCCTCTGATTTTATTGACACTCTTATTCACAGCCAACCACCATAGAGAGAAACCTGTTTAGCAGCCCTCTGCCCCATACACTACTCTAAGATATTAGTTAGACCTGTGCATATTACACAGGAGGTGCCAGTGAAGTGAACCTACTCTTTAGATCCTCAGTTCTTGTGGATCTCAGTTCACAACCAGGCAGAACTTCTAATTCTTGTACCTTACATATATCTCTTTTCTAACTAGCTATAAATCAAGCTTGTCCTTTGAGGTCACACCTGAAGGTCTTAGACAAAAGCTTTCTCAGCTGATCCATCCTGGGCATCTGCCATTGACTTGAGCTGCCACCCATTTTGAAAATCCAAATACCTCCCTTAGTCCTTTGAGCCCACACACCAAAAAACCCAGACAAGTTCCCCAAGCAGTCTGGAGAACCTCCCATAACTGGTTAACAAAATAATTACTTCATGACTAGCAGCCCTATCCAGACACAGATGCATTAAAGATGCATCTTCATAAAAAAAGGCTAAATTCCATATTTACACTATTATCCACAAGCAGCCTGTGTACCAGACTTTACAATCTACTTATGCCATGCTCTTTCCCTCCATAAGCCATGACTGTATGACCCTCTCATGACCATGTAGTAAAAAAGGTTCTGTCCAGCCTACAGATTCTACTGTTAAGGAAAAGAGGGTTGAAACAATCTCTGATCAAGCAGAGTCAACCATGATCAACTCATAATCCCTGATTTTCAGCTAGACTTTAGATTCTCATCCAGATTTGACAAAAACAGGGAGCATTCATTCACCCTTGACTTCCCTGCCACTCTTTTTGTACAACAAGGCTTCCTGGGAGCTGCTAAGCTGTATTTAAGAGAGTTAGCAACAGCTGCTCTGAATATTTCTTGCTTTTAGAGTTAGGGGTTTTTAAATATTAGGCCTAGGGTTCAGGCTAGTACAGGCTGCAAGGATTGATTAGATTTTGGTAGAGGAGGGAATAGGTGAATAATGGCATAACAAGACTCCTTACTATTTCCTAGTGAGCAGCAGCTGTTAATTGCATGTCTGAAATACAGGGCCACACATTGGTTTCCATGTAGACTGAGTATTGATGTCAAATCATTAGGGAATGGGTAGGAAGATCAAAAAGATCTGTCAGGGTAGATGAAGTCAGCACCTCCACAGGTTTCACAGCCATTTCCCTGCTGTTTGCCCACAAGGGGCTGGAAGAAACCCTGTTTTACAATTAAGGTTGTGTTATATTTTCAGGGACCTCATCTCTGGTACTAGGATCAGTCCCAGGAAACAGTACTTAGTCTCCCCCATCCCAGCAGATCCACATTTCTGCACGGCCTGTCTGTGCCAAGCTACATCCAAATTCAAAGGACAGCATACATTATTAGCCGCTAGGTATTTGAACACAAACTTGAAAGACAATTCTTATCTCACCACTAACCCTGGCTTCATGTCTCTTGCTGACTCTAAAACTGAAGTTCCTAAGATCAAGACCCCAGTGTACTAGCTGTTCTACAGAGCAAAAAAAGCTGCTCCTGACCTAAAAGCTAGCAGAAAGTGCATGCAAAAAATGCCAGAGGGCACATCATAATTCTTCCATGCTTTTATTTCTAACACCTACAAAGAGGTTCACAAAAATGTTTGCACCATAA